>CM021108.1:33897196-34574536 GCA_007115665.2 Sequoiadendron giganteum
TTGTAAATTGTTTTATCAAAAATAAAAATAAAAATTTGGGGGTGTATGTTACAGTGGTATCAAAGTTGGTATATCCTGCCAACCTATTCGAGTTGTGAAGCATAGTACAAAAAGGTGAAAATAAGCTGGTCAAAAAACTCTTGGATACAAGTGGTAAACTTGGATATCTATCTCAACCAAGAGATGTTATTCTCAACATTTTGAAAGAAGTGGAAGAGTGTTTTCTCATGGTGGAGCATTCACCCTCCTAGTTGTTGCAAGCATCCTTAATTCCTACATTAACTTCTTTAAGTATGCATAATTGGTTGAAATGCGCAAATAATGAGGTAAGACATTGTTTCTTCATGTTTGAATAAAATCATGATAATTTCAACACCTAAATCTCCTTAGAAGGATAACACAGTGAAAAGGATACTCCAAATTTTGGTGGATAGTTTCCAAGATATGGATGATATCACGTCTTCTCATTTTTCTAGAAAGGATACTATTCTTGAAACATTTGCAAAACTCAAATTGGGAAACATCATGTTAGTTTGGGATTAGGTGATTTGATTCACCAAATATTTCACCATTTCTTTGTTATAATAATAAAATATCATGTTAACAATGTTATTGCAACCATGAAAACTATTATGATTTTGGTTATTAATGAAAGTGATGATGCTCCACATCACTTTTTTCTATCCTATTGGCTAATAGGAAGAAGGGTAATCAAGGGATCTTATCAGTTGAGCAAGCCTTAACTAAAATGGTGATTGCTAAGTGTGAGAAAAATATAAAACCTCTCTTGGGAAATGAGGAGTGTGAGGAAGATTAAGGATTCAAATAAGAAACTTTTGATAAAAAAAATACCTTATCACATCATAAATGTATGATAGAGCCCCAAGATGACCTCTTAGACTTGCATGCAACTATTGTTTATGAGATTGTGTATGAGGAAAAAAAAAAACATTGGTTGCAAGTATAGACTAATCTAATAAGATTTGTGTTACTACTAGGTTCCCTGATGATACTAGTGGAGTAGATGCAAATGATGACATTGTTGAGATCACTAATGCAGAAGAGCATACTGAAGGTGGGTACATTGATGTCTCCAAATCAGCCTATGATGAAGTTTTCTTATCTCACTCTAATGATGGTAGGTCATATGGGTATTGGTTTGATTCCAAATAGAGCTTATGGAGAGTAGTGCTCATAATAGTTTTAGACTCTTTGACTTGGAAAATGATTTTTTTAGAGAATCAATATCTCATTAGAATGAGCATACTCTCTTAGACAAAGACCTTTAGCTCATAGATCCATGGGATTTGGGTGTGTTGGAACCTAAATATGATTAAGAACCAGATTGTGATGGATTTCTTTTTGACCAAAGTGTTTTCCTAACTTTGAAACCTAAATTATGTGAAAAGGATGACATTGGTTTAGCTAATTTTGAGAGGCTTGATTTTGAAAACAAATCAGAAGTTTTAATGCAAGGATTTGATTTTAGTGAATCACATAATTTTAAGGGTCGTCTACTATTCATGAACAAAGAAATGACAATTTCAAAGACCAATGAAGATGAGACAAGTTCTAAAGGAGAGGCATATGAGGCTTGAGACAACCATGGAGACACAGTTGAAAGGTACAAAGAATGTTCTATTTTTTTCTTGCATTATAATAGTAGGTCATAAAATTTGCATGATCTAGATATTCATGAGGGAAGATGGAAAAATCAGTCATTGGTGTCTTCTGAAAAATGAAGTGCACACATTATCTAGGTTGGATGACACAATTTTTTCTTGTTGAAAATTTCGTTCACAAGACATCAAAAAATCAATATGGATAAATTATTTCCCTTACTAATCTGCAAAAGATTAAGAGCACTATAGAAGAAATGAAATCAGCCTACTTTTTTAAAATAAAAGATAGATATATGACAATGAAGATTGCAGATGAGGCCTTATCTATGTTCAAGGAAATAAAGGTTAAAGTTGATGAGATCACCTTTGCGCTTAATACAACTAGAGACTCTTTAAAAGGTACTCAAATATCATTACTCAAAGCTACAAAATTTGCTATTGTAATAAATTTCAAAGAGCAAGAAATGAGTAAAGAGAAAAGGAGATTGGGAAAGTGATTGAAGAACTTGTTATCATACATGATATTTTTGATTTAGTCCATTGTCTCAAGAAATCAGTAAATGGAGGTTTGGATCAACAAGAATATTGGGTTGAGGATGAAGCACCTTTTGAGTTCAGTGATATGGTTATTGATAATCATAGGGTTTGGGACATAGGTGAAGATTTTAGTTGTGGGGTGAAATCACGGAGCTGTGTCTCACTTTTGGCAAGAAAAAATTTTTGGGCTTGAATTCAAGTTTAAAAAATGCACCTTTGATCGAAGGTATGTTAGTTTGTACCTTTAATAGAAGGTTGACCTTCGATCGAAGGTCAAGGAGTAAAGAAGCATGCATTTACTCGATTACCTTCGATTGAAGGTCCTAGGAGACCTTTGATCGAAGGTACCTTTGATAGAAGGTGCCAAAATTTTAAAAAAATTGCATCTACATCAAAATCTCCTCATAAATTTCAATTTCAAACCTTGGGTTGGACCTGCAAATGAGCTTAAATTGACAAGATATTTTGCAAGATCGTAGCCCTCAAAACGAGCTTTCCAACAAGCATAATTTTGATATTTTATCATGTATTTGAATTTTGAATTTTTATTGAACATAGGTTTTTCTCCGAACATCAAGCTCTTCGTTCGGTAGCAATTGAAAAATAGTAAAACATTATAAAAAAATTCAAAAAATATTCGTTCTCTCCATATTGATGTTCTTGTTTCACCACACAAAAAAATTGGATTTCGACATATACATAACAATTTATGCTATACAACACACACGTATGTCCAAATTATAGTTATAGTGACTTCAGAAATTAATTTAAAAAAATATATGTAACCAAAAATTATGAAAAAATATCCATTCCCTTGAGGGTATTGATGTTGATAATCTATATTTCAAAAATTAGAATTTTATTCTTTATATAAAAAAGTTATGTTTTACGACACAAACGTTATTTTTGAAAATATATTTTTGGTTTAAAACTAGTTATTAAAGGAGATATTGAAATGTTCATAATTTATTTCAAAAAAAAATTAAAATATATATTTAGAATCTTCACAAAAATTATCACAAATCACAAGTTCACATCATCATGAAATTCTTAATGGTTTAGTTGCTATAGGTCTTCGAAGATGAAGATTCGATTAAAAATATTGATGTAAATGTCCATCTTGGGCAAAAAGTGAGACAAGTATTGTGATTTCACCTTGTGAGATAATGGCTCTGAATTGGGGTGGTGATTTAGATTTTAGAGTTGGTATCATTGGCCACCTTCTAATCAGCCCACATAAGAGCTTGGTTGCTTGCACACAGATGATTTGGCATGTGATTCCAACCCAAAAATGAAGTATTTTGTGCTTAGAGTTGGATGGTAGAGGTGATCCATTCATTGAAGAGGTCCTTCTAGCCACTTTCATGCTCATACTCCATGTGGATATAGAAGTAATTCATTTTTTATATTTATTGCCCCAACATTATAATGTTGAGTTTGGAAACTTCAATTTATGAGCATATTGATTTTGAGTACTTGCAAGTTTTATTGCAATAGGTTGTGGGAACTTTTTGAATATAGTTCAGAATTTTTTTACTTCCACATTGGCAAGTGATGGTTACTACAGTTATTTCATGATGTCGGTATATATCTTTAAATGATGCTTTAATGATTGCAATTGGTTGGGTGAGTTGGTGTGCTCAAGACCGCCTTTTTGACACTTGGAGATTAAGTTTCAATAAGGTGCCATCAATTTATGTCCATGAGGGCATTCCTAGGATAGCTAATTTTAGAGTTAACTATTGTGACCTTTTATATCAACCACTTGTTAGAGATTAATTTGCATCACTTTTGGGAATCCATGATGAGAGATGTGAAGGGTCATGTTCTCCTATTGAGTAAATTATTTTTCTAGCTATCTAGTATCATGTTAGATAGTGGGATTGTTGGTGTGGACCACATTAAGGTGCTTTGATAGGAGATTTTTCATGGTATGGAATTCAACTCTTACATATACTTCAATTTGGGTTTAGAGGATAATTACATTTTTGGGTCACAAGAGAAGAGAGTGCATACTTGACATGATGGGTTAATAATTTTAATCAAAGTGGTGCAACAACATGATTGATTTTTATAGAGATTGATTTGGGCCCTTGGGATCACATTTGGTTATAGTTTGGCTCAATTAGGTGATTTTTAGGTTGTGTTGGCATTGATTGAGGATAAGCAATATTTGGGGAGGGTGGACTGTATTGGCCCATTTTTTGTCACTTCAACATTCTAGTTAGCTTTGGCTTTCTCAGTGACCATCACTCATGCCAAAGGGGATGTTTGATGTTGGCGATGAGCTCAGATGGTCTAGAGAATGCTTATGCCACTTTTTGAAGTGAATTCTAAATTTTGGCGACTTATCCAAGATTCTTGGAGAGAGTGTCTATTTATAGTAAGTCATCCAGTTGAACTTGGTTTTCATTATTAATCATCGATATCATTGCAATGCATTCAAATTTTGATTCTGATGTTTTAGGACATTTTTTGCAACTTGAGTGTATTATTGGCTTTAATTTAATTATTTTACTAAGGTTGTTTAATTTTATTAAAATAGTTTAATTGGCACCTTAGTATAATAGCTTTTCAAATAGAGGATAATTTTTTTGAATCATGGACGCATAATATTGGACCCTGCATATCAAATTTTATCATTATTTTGATAATCAAAAAAGGTCTTTTGGAGCAAAAATGAGCTTTTAATTAACAAGTGAATATATAATGTATCTTTCAAAAAATTTGGCAAGAAAAGTATACAAGGAGTGAAATATCTTCACTAGTTGATTGGTAATAGATTCATTTTGAATCTATGTTGGTGCTTCATTATTGTGATTTTTAGATTTTGATCAGAAGGGTTTTATTTATAGAATCTTTTGCTAAATGATTTTAAAAGACAAGTCACAAGTACAATTGAAGATTTGCAATTTTGTGAAATCTTGTAGGTAAGACAAAATTGATAGATTTTATAGAGGGTTTTCAGAAGATAATTTAGATCTATTATTTTTAAAGGTTTGCAAGAATATTACAGGTGCCATGAATGGAAAATGAATACAGAGTGAGGAGATTATTTTTGTTTGATGTCATTTTATGAAATTTATTGTTATTGAGCATAAATATTGTTATGGTTAAGTGACCCCATTGAAAGGGTTTTGAGGTTGGTCACTATTTTTTTTACACAAACATAGGGTATTTGCTCATTTTTTATTGGTAATATGTACTTGAGTTTTCAAGTGATTTGATAGTAAGATTTTGATGTGATTGAATCGACTGGTTGGACTTTGATTATTTTATGAGTTTTCCAACTTTTTAAGTATCGATTGTACTAGCAACTATTTTTTTTTGTTTCAAATTTGCAATTATTAATAATTCTTGTTACGACCAATATCAATTAGTTTTGTGTGTTTGGAGTGCATTTTTAGTTGTTCACGGGATAGACTTGCTTTCTTTCAGATTAGGTTATTGTTTCAACATATGAATGTGATTATAGAGTATTTTCAGTATGTATCAATTCTAATTTTGATAGCGTGACAATAGTATAGAGTTGTATTAGCACTATATAATCCTCTTGCTTCAACTTTCAATGTATACTTTAGCTAGGTTAATGAACACACGTTCTAGCTATGATATTTTATGCTCATTGTGATTTTTTAGTCTAATTTATGTTATTGCAACAAACTAATTTTGTAATCAAAATATTATATCACACTTGTTCCAACAGTATATCAACCATTTATGTTATTTGTAGTGTATCTGTGTTTGTCTTGTAAACCTTAGATGGTAGTATCATTGGAGGTATATATTTATATGCATTTTATTTTGTAAATCTGGATGGTTTATTGCCAATTCATATGCATATAATGTTGATAGGTCTTTGTCGGTTCACTACTAGACCTTGTAGTCAATAAATAAATTTGTAATCAACAAAAACTAATTAATACATTTTGTAATCGGGAATTAGTTTCCAGATAGTTGGTTAGTTGGGCTAGGAAGTTGCTAACGGTTGGTGTCCTCAACCAACATCGATTGACTATATATGTCACAATTCATTTGTAGTCGAGGACTACACATTTTTTTATATGATGTACTTATTACCTATCTGATGGGAATACAACATTCATATTTTGTGCATTGTCTATGTAAATAACATGTTTTATTATTGTTGTTCTATATTTTTGTTTACTTTGTATTAATTGGTCAAGTAGTTTTGCGAGTATAAATATTTGGCACCATTATCGATACAAACTCTAGTAATACACCAAACATAAACAAGAGTCATGGCATTGTAATGGGTTAGCCAGCCGAAGAGTCGATGCAGGAAAATGAAGAAAGAGAAGACACATTGATAGAAGACCTCATAAATCTATGGGATATCTCACTCAAGGAGCACGTACGGAGGGAGGCTCTCGGGCGAGAGGTCCCTTAGGCCGCCATCTGGGATAACTTGATTGTCAATCCAAAGGTCGACTATCTTCTCAATAGACTACTGATATTAATAACATAACACTTTTCATACTGCAAAACCTTTACACCGAGAAAGATAGGGAACAATGAGGCAACAGATCCTACAACGACATGAAGAATAAACTAGAAGAGAAGAGGAAGTATGAAGAACAATGACATGAAGAACAAACTAATCGATAAGGAAGTATGGTCGATCAATTCTTCTTATTTTATGAAAAACAAATTGATCAATGACATACGTCAAAGAATTAATACCATTAACCTTAAACAAAAATGAAAAATTAAAGCAAAGTGGTCAAGAATAAATCGACCATAAAATAAGATCCTTGAGGATAAAAGATAAAATAGAACAATGACAACAAAGACTGAGGGGTGAAGTCAACGAAAGGAAAGTATTTCTCGAAGAAAGTCCAAGTCCAACCAAGAATAGAAGTCCAAAATTCATAGTTGGGCAAGACGAAGAACCGTTAGGACAAAAGAACGTATAAGGGGAGATTTGATTGAAATAGCCAGACACCTACCACTTCTCGACAATGAAACACAAACTGGCCTTGTCGACCAAGTTATAGAACCATCTAGACCATCATCATCAGACTAGGGGGAAAGTGAGGAAGAGAACATCGTCAAGGAACCATCAGACAAAGAAGGGTCATCGTTGAAAGACACACCATCGACCGAGGGGGAAGGCAAGAAGAAACTGTCAACCCAATCGTTCAAGAGTAATTCACATGAATACAATCACCATACAGATGATTTGACATAGACCATTCACTAGATTAAACAATGGACATTGAAGGAAGATTTGAACATCAAACAACTAGAGTCGAAAACACCAGGATAGAGGGAGCATCAAAAAAATCTCAAAGGCAACCTGAAGGTGACAAACGTTGACAAAGGAAGAGTAGAGGATCGCAACATGTCCAAGAGTGCAAGGAAGGCACTAGAACGTATGAATCAAAACTCTCCAAGCAGGTCAGTATCATAGAAAGTGCAAAGAGGCAAGATGGTAACTCCTCCAACAAGTTTGAATGTGGAGTAGAAGAAACTTTCAAAGTTCACAAGAAATGGGTTAGAGGACCCTGTATGACATTGTAAAACTTGTGAAAGAATTTGGGTAGCGAATGGTTAGGATGAAAAAGCACATTGGCTGAGAGCATTTCCAATAACTCTCAAGGGAATAACAATCAATTGGTATATCGAACTAGAATTAGGACATAAAAACACATGGGAGGCATTGAAATGACTGTTCTAGGAAGAATTCAAACTCTTGAGAGATGACAACAAGATTGTAGCAGAGATATATAATACTAAACAAGGAAAGCATGACAACATATGATCCTACAATCATAGATTCAAAGAGCTACTGGTCAAACTAGAAATCTAGCCAGCTGATGGGCTAAAGAAGAGGTCATTAATCGAAGGGTTGATCCCTTCGCTAGGGAAGAAGATGAAGGTTGTACCTCAATCATCATACATCAATGCCTACAATCGGGCAATGCGCATAGAAAGCAAAGACAAGACATCTTCCTAAGGAAAGAGGAAGACGAGCGATGATGAGAGAATAGACGACAACAACGACGATGAATCAAAGGCCGCCCAAGCCTTGAGACAAGACATGATGAGGATGATGAAAGGTTTGAAGGTTGAGAAGGAGAAAACAAGAGAAAACAAGGAATTGTGGTACACCGATTGCAAAGGAGAGGGTTATACAAAGGAAAACTGTGAAACTATTTTGTGATATTTGCCAAGTGATGGGACATTATTTTGTTTTTCAATAGACCTTGAAGTCTTCGCATTTGAAAATTGGAGGAATCTTGAGGCAATCCAAGGATAAGGCATAGCTTTCATACCAAATTAAGAGTGTTGCTAACTAGTTTGAGTCTTGCAAAGAAATTTATTAATCACGATTCTCGGTATTGGTTTCTTTATCTTATGGTTATATGTCTATCTTAGTGTTAACTTTGAATAAACCTTCGTGTGCAAGAAAAACTTGAGTTTCAAGCTAGGTACAAGTGGGAACATGATCAACATAGGGCCGGGTACAATTTCCATGTTGGAGATAAGGTATGGTTGTATCTAAGTGAAGGGAGACTTTGAGGATTATCAAGGGAGATGAAACATATCATATATGGATTGATTTTAATCATAAATAGGTGGGAGAAAATGTCTTTAGGCTAGCCTATCCACCTACATGAAGATTTGCATTAGTTGTTAATGTGAAGTTACACATGCTTAAACATTTGATGTTGGATGAAGAAGAGGATGTTTCTCTATCTTAAGTGGATGGTTTAGCTCCTTATAACCAAAAAGGGATAGAGAATGACATCATATTGGACAAGAAGGTTAAGGAGGACAAGGTGCAAGAAACATGCAATATTGTTGATTAGGTTAGTGAGAATTTTCAAATAATGAAAAATAGGTTTCAAAGCACAATGTGGGAAGAGATTATCACGTTTCATTAGCTCCTAGATCTTTGAAGTCCACATGCCTCTTAATGCAAGATGACTGATTCAAAAATCAAGTTTAATTTTGTTGAACCAACAAAGTCATTGAGATCTCTCATCCTAGTGGACACTAATATCTCCAAGCCTCTTCACAAAAAATGTAGTTTTGATGGTGGGGAACATGCCGTGGATCCAACCACTTGACTATGAGGGTCTCCCTTTCAGATGCAAACAACATTTTTGCATTGGCCACCTAGTTGTTGATTTTCCACTCTCATGATACCTGGGCAAAACGAAATGGTGGAAGAATTCTAGTGGAGACCACTTGACTATCATGACTCTAACTTCTAGATTAATGGCTTCTCCTAGGATGACAAGTCTTCTCAAGATATCGGTCCACACACATGTTATGTGGCTAAGACATGTCATACCCCTACCACTCTATCAACTTCTATTGGAGAGTCCCTTCCATCTTCTACTCCAATCACTCAACCAAATTTATTTTCAGCTCTAGTTCAACTTCTACCTACTCATGAGGTGTTGGTTCGCCATTTGACCACACCCAACCATTCCATTGTTCCTGTCACATGCAATGTTGGGCCCTCTATGAAGGATTCACCCCTTCTTGTTTTGAGGACATTGATGATGATATTTCATGGATTAGTGTTCAAAGGAAGAAGAAGGTCTTCCTAAATCTCTCTCCCAATCTCATTCTAGAGTAGAGGGTGTGACATTGATAAGGGTTGGATCTAGCATTACATTAGTGGGCCCTTGGGGGTCCATGTCATTTCTTTTTTTGTTGGTGCTCGGTGTAGTAACTTGACTGCAATTGTATCTCATTATGTTTTGCCTCATTGGTATGGTACTTGTTTTATTAGCTAGTTGGTTATTGTTGTACAAGGGTTTAGGCCTTTTTCAATCCCACTTTTACCATTATAAAAAACAAAGGCCTTGAGAACATCTCATTGATGTTATATGACTTGGAAGCATAGAAATGTCACAAAAGTGGTGTTTTAGATGCATGACAATCTATGGTGATGTTTGGAGGGTAGTTGAGGTGGTTCAAAATGTCTTGGAAATCTTAGACAAATTGTGTAGATTGTGGAATTAAGTAGAAAACCAAGAGTGGTGAAAATTAAGTATTTTGGTAGACAATGTTTGCAATGAATGATCAAAGATGATGGTGAATGCAAGCTCATTAGATTGGAAAAAGTACAACTTTTCGGATAGAGTAGAATTTGAAGGGTTTTGGCCCTTGAAATAATTCATTAAACATTCATTCTTCCATCTAGAGGAATAGCATATCTTGCGTAAACACAAATGTGGAAGGGTTTCATTCATGTTAGAACCTTCATTTTTCACATTTTTTAAGATTTACTCATGTTGAAGACAATTTCCAAGTTGTAGAAGTTACATAGTAGGTTTAATGAAATGCAAAGCATTGTAATGACTCCAATTAGCCATATTGACATTGTAACACTTGTATGAATGATTGAGATGGTAGGATGAGAAAAATGTTCATGCTCACTCTTGTTGGAGTTTATACCCATTAGGGTTTGTCTAAGGTAATCTTTGTGTTTCAATTCTTATTGTGTGTTTCCTTGCATATCTATTTTTTGTTTTATATTTCTCTTGTATGTTTTATCATGGAAAATATTTGTTAGTATTGTTTGCATCTTTAGGATGTGAAAATACAAATGTGACTCGTGTTAAAACCTTCATTTTTCATGTTCTTTGAGAGATTGCAATGTTGACGACAATTTATTAGTTGTAGGCGTTGCATGGCAGGGGTAAAAAGTTTCAAAGTATTGTGATGACTCAAATTGTCTATATTCACATTGCAACACGTGAGAATCCTTTAGATAATGGGATAGACCAAATGCTCACTTTTTGGAGTTTACACCCATTACAATTTCTCCAAGGTAATCGTTCTATTTTAATTACTTCAATTTTTCTTGCATGTTTATGATTTGTTTTACATGTTTATATTATTTTTCAAGGAAAACATTTGTTAGTGTTGCTTACATCTTTAGGAGGTGAAATACAATGGTAACTCATGTTAAAACCTTCATTTTTTTGTTCTCTCAATTTTTTAAGTTAAGGGTAAAAAGTTTCAAAGCCTTGTGATAATTCAAATTAGTCATATTGGCAATGCAACACTTAAGTGAATGA
Source organism: Sequoiadendron giganteum (assembly GCA_007115665.2). Taxonomy (NCBI): domain Eukaryota; kingdom Viridiplantae; phylum Streptophyta; class Pinopsida; order Cupressales; family Cupressaceae; genus Sequoiadendron; species Sequoiadendron giganteum. The sequence continues at coordinate 33,908,421 of CM021108.1, forward strand.
CTAAGATAGTGGCATGAGCAAAATGCTCACTCACTCTTTTCGGAGTTCTCATCCATTACATTTTCTCCATAGTATATTTATACTTTGTTTTAAATGTTTCTTATATGTTTCATAAAAAAAAAAAACAGCTGTTAGTGTTGTTTGCATCCCTAGGAGATGTTCATGCAATGTCCTAAAAGTACATAGATATTCATTTGTGTGAGCTCAAGGAGAATATCTTCTAGAGTGTTCACAGGTCAGCAACATCAAAGCTTACATATTACTAGAGCGCTTGGTTTAAGTAAACACAAAGTAACACCCAATCATAGGTAGCAGGTGCTCACTAATTTGGAGAATAGGCATGGGAAGCGTAATCATGTCTCAACAAAGCTTAACAAAGGGAAGTAACGTATGTTAGAGATTCTCCATTCAAACATAGTTAGCATTCAATCTTGGACACGCGATCTTGGGAAGAACAATTTTGTCAGAGCAAAGTCAAATATAGAGAAGTCGCATGGGTATTAAAGGATATTCTATCTCAATAAAGTTTTATGTATCGCATTAATTAAAGCAACGACTCTTACAATGCACTTAACGAACACCCATGTTCCGATGCAGAACAAACGGTTCGAACAATGACAACTCTTGGACCTTATCCTATTACCATCTTAAGACAATTCAGGAATCCATGTTCCAATGCAAAACCAACGGTTCAAACAATAAAAACTCTTAAACCTCACCCTATTACCACCTCAAGGCAAATTCAAGAATCCATGATCCATGTTCATACTATTTTTATCCCGAGGCAAATTCAAGAATCCATTTTCACAATAATGGATTAACATGCTAGTTAGCATATCAATTGTTAAATTTGTTATTAGCTAACTGTTATTAATGGTGAAGCTTAAATGGCCAACATGTTTGTTATTTGCAGAAACTTTTAGCTCATACTCAATTTCAAGACAAATTCAAGAATCCATTACTTTTATGATACTGGATTAGTGAGCTAAGAAGCATATCAAATATTAAATTTGTTTTTGGTTGGCTGTTTTTTAGTTGTTATCTGGGTCATTCATGCTGGCCGTTTTCAGTAACTCAGTGCATTCAAGGTACCATCATTAATTAAGAATATATTGAGAGATTAAAAATACATTTCACCATTTAAGTCTGAATTTTCTCCTCGAGAATTATCATTTAAGATTCATATCACTTTAGATGAAAGCTATTTTATAAAACTTCGTTGTAGGTTTCATTTCAAACTACCTTTTCACATGATTTTCATATCGAGATAGCAAGAAGGTTGGGCACTGCAGTTTCTTCATTTGATAGAAAGCACCCATTGAAGATATATTCAATATCTATGGCAAAACTGTTATGAAGGTAAATCATTATAGGTTGGGAGTAGAGCTTAAGTTTAATTACCCGTCTTTTAGCCGCCTATTGCTGAGCAAGGGAATGAAAGGATACTTATTTAGCTATACAGAAATAAATATAGAGAAATTTCATGAAAAAGTCAACAGAATTCCATTATTCAGGTATTATTAATCATGCACAAAGTACTAGCAAGGAAGCTTGCCTTAAGTTAAATGGAATTGCTATCCTTCATCTCCAAACCATAAGCAACTTCCCAAATCCCTCCATAATGCAAGGTTAGCAAAATTGATTTACCAGTAAAGGTCCCAAACCTGGATAGTATATTTCAAGTGGGAAGATAAACTATTTTACAATGCCCTGTGAAGATGATGGATAGCTTAATGGAAGACAGAAGAGGCAAAAAAAATACCCCTTTATCAGTCCGTGAATGGCTACTCAGAGGTGAACCACATTGCTTTTTGTCACATATATGAGAGAGGACCTTTAGTGCATTTTTTCATGGATGAAGAAATTACCATGACCATATGGTTAAATGTTACTTAGTCTTCAATAATCCTTTGAACATAGAATATACTAGAGCTCAAGTTAAGTAACTTGACCCTCCTGAAGAAACTCGGCAAAATGTGTTAGTTAAAACCTAACCCTAGACCTATTCATCTAAATCTATTCTATCTATACGAAGAAACAAAACTTAATCGTAAGGGCCAAACACAATTGTATTGCAAATGCACTTGCTACAACAGTTGCCCACTTGTCACTCATAGTCATTATGTGTGATCGCAAATTAAATGCTAGAAAGCATGATGATGCTATGCCAGCAAGGATTATTACAGTCCACCTTAAAAATTCAGTTGGAAAGATTAATAGGAGCTGCCAAACAACAGTAAAATGGTTAGTAATCCTATTAAGACATGAAATGGCCTAGTACTTATGTGGAAGTCAAAGCATAAAAGAAGCACATACATACCGAAGATGGAATGAAGATAAACAGAGAATATCCACAAAGACAACAGAGCTGGACAAAGCTTGTTGGTATGCTCAAGTACTTTAGAAGGAAATAATATCCAAGGGGTACCAAACAAATGTATCCATAAATAACAAAAGCAGCCCAGCTCACATAATTAATGTCATAATACCAATCTGTGGTATGCTTGCCCTGAGCGTAAGACAAATAGGAGGCATAATTTCCCAGTGCTGTTACCATAAACACTAGAGTTGTGGAAATCCAAACAGGCCCATACCTGCATCACCCGATAAACCTCTTTACATTTTCTGCAACATAATTATAAGTCTAATAGAATAACATTAAAATGATACAGGATGTGAAGAAACATATTACATTTAGAGGGTATCCATTGTCCATATGAAAATTATAATAAACTTAAAGCAGAAAATTTTGAATATGCAATCAGTACCACAGCCCACAATAGAGTACAAGCAAAAAGAATTGACCGAGTAATGTTAGTAGGATTCTGAATAATATGTACATACAATGGTGGTCTACTCATGTTGGTTTCAATTAGCAGTCTATCCTAGGGATACATTCTCAAAACCAGCATGAAACATTAAAAATATATATATAGAATAATAGTATGATTAGAGTTTTCACATATGCAGGAAATATGCATTCACCGTCATGGACAAACAGATGTAACACATAGAATGTATGAATTTATAGAGTCGATAAACAGTTCTCAAAACCAGTATGAAATATATTTTTTAAAGATATAGAATAACAATATGATTAGAGTTTGTTGAATCGCTGATGCAAGAAATTTCCATTCACCACCATAGACAAATGAATGTAACACATGGAATGTCTGAAATGTATATGTTTGTGTGTGCAAGAGCATCCACAGCATTGAAGCAATCTTGCATCAACTAAAAATATTTTCCTTCATATTTGTTTGTTTGTTTGTAGGTTAATAATCATATTCTAGTCATCATATGTTCACTGCAATTTGTGGTTCTCATCACAAAGGCACATAGTCAGTTCCAGACTCATCACCAAGAATATCAGTTCCAAATCAGAATCACTATTTTAGTTATGCAGTGACCACACGAGCTTTGCAGCAACACTTGGTTAGGTTTCCAAGTTCATTGGCTCCTGGAGGTTCATGGTATGTATTGCATTTAGATTCTCTCTACATGTTACATAATTATACATTTCATCTTATCAAGCTTTGCACCCTGTTTTGCTGACAGATATCAATTTAGAGGCTAAGTATCACTGTATAAGCAAGATTCGTAACCATTGGAAGGTAGCATTTGTTAGTGTTTCTTAGATCAGATTAAACAATGAAAGCACTTAGAAATATTGCAACACATAAGACAATGAACACAACAAGATACCCTGGGAAAACCCTCCTCTTGAGGGAGAAAAACCCAGCAAATGAATCTCTTATATAATGTAGCACAAGAGCAGAAATCTGCTTACAACTCAGGCCCAGCAATGGCCAACAATGAATACAATGAGGTCGCACTTCTCCTAGATGCACAAGATACAAATGAATATGTTCTTCCTTGAAATCGGATCTGCTGCTATGAAGTGCGAATTCTGCTCTTGAGGAAATGCGAACTTGCTTGGTGGATTGGATTCTACAATGACAAATAAGACCTTGTATTTATACAAGTGTGGCGCCTCTTCAACATAGGTCGGCTCACATAAAATAAACATACTAAATATAATTACAAGATAGGTCGGCCCAAGCAATAACCAAATCATACGAACCATATTGGGTCGGCCCTTTATTAAATGTTTATTGTCATAAATTAAATAGCCGAATGGCTATCATTTAATTTATGCTTCTTTCTCGGAATATGTGCAAAGGAAGTGCAGCCCTAAGCTGCTATAATATCAACACTCCCTCTCAGCTAGGGATGAACTTCCACCTACACAAGACACATCATATCAGAATGAAAAACAAAAATAGAATATCACCTCAACATGATATCAACCATTATGGCTACCTCCATAGATGGTATGAACAATTGCTCATCATTTAATGTGATGTTGTCACCTCAATGTGACTTTCACCATGGCTCTCCCAGAGGGTGATACACAAGCACAAATAAATCATCATGAATTCCCTCACGTGATGCTGTCATGGAGTCACACACATGACATCCACCATGGCTCTCCCAGAGGGTGGAAACAAGGGCTTTCACCTCAAATCTCTCTCAATAGAGAATTGCATTATCAAGGGCTTGCACCTCAACTCTCTCTCAATAGAGAATTGCATTATCAAGGGATTTCACCTCGAACTTCTCTCAAAGAAGAACTCATTAAACAAAGGAACACTGATACTGAGACTCCCTCTCGATCCTGGCTTCAGAGATTGCAAAGAAGACTTCTGGAGATGTACTCCCTCTAGCCATCAACTCAGTCCCTCTAGTGTTTACTCCCTCTTGATCATTTCTTTGGTTGACATGACTTCTTCACAAGATGCCTCAAGCTTTTCATCACTAAGTAATCTCTTATCATCTTCTTCCCCCTAAACCTGTCCAGGAAGCATTTTAAATAGAGATTACTAACAGTCCATAATTATCCAAAGAAATATCAAGATTAGAATCGTACAAGTTATATCATGAATGAAATTTTTCCAAGGATCTTATGCTAGTGAACACAACACAATTCAAGAGAATCAACTATCTCTCTTAATTACAAGATCCAAAGAATAAATAAATGATATAACTCAGCAACCAAAGAATACTTATCTTTTTAACTATTCTAATAGGTCCAAGTGGTGGACATAGTGTGATACGTTGTACTTGAGCTCAGATCAATCCATACCCTTCACAGTTTGAACACAATGACGACCTGAAAGGTACATTGACTTCAAGAGATATCTCCAACCATTAATGTAGTCCAATGATTGCAAGCTATGACTCCAAGCTTGATCATTTCTTCATTCGATAAGACTTCGATATCCAATCTTTCCAGATGCAGATTGCTAGATGCTCAGGATATCTCAATGTAAGAGCCTCTTAATAATTACAAAAAAAAACAATTCATGAACATTATTCAACCATGCAATACTTATCTCATGGATTTCAAAATCTCCTAAGTAATAGATAATTAATTCATTAATCATGACATGTCTTTCTTTCAATTTCACAGAAGAGCTAATCTCAGCAAAACCAAAAGACAATCTTCACAAATTAACATGATCCTACTTGCAATGAATAAATCTAAAGAATCTTATTACAGTGATCACTATTTACTGGTCACACATAATCCTAAGTAAATAATGTCAAAATTGCATAAGTCAACAAATTGAATTTTAGCCTAGAATAGTAAATACAATCAAAAAACAAAGAGTACTTATCTCTTAAATATTTTGAAGGGTGGACACCGTATGATATGTTGCTCTTGCGCTTAGTACACAACCTTCACAGTTTGAACATAGGCCCATGACTAGAGTAGAAATTCACTAGAATCATTTTGGGGAGAGATCTCAATCACATCCACAAATGAAGCATGTTGATTAGGCCTGGTAGGACAATCCCTCGCATAGTGACCAAATTTGTCACATTTAAAGCATTGAACACGAGAGAGGTCCCACTTCTTCTTGTATGCAAGAGCACCATCTGACCCATTATCTCGATTCCTTTTAAAGAATCCTTTCTTCCAAACTTTTCCTTTCTTCGATGAATGAGAGGCAAGAACATGTAAATCTTCATTCTTTGAACTTTGACCAATGCCCCTTGCCGTTAGTCTCGACTCCTCTTGAATGCAGTCAATCCTCAATCGATCAAACTTGGGAAGTTTAGATCTTGCACTGATTCCTTGAATAAACAACTCCCATGAAAGCGGAAGACCATTGAGAGCAATCATGGTCAAATCCTTGTCATCAACAATATGACCAATGGTAGAGAGTTGATTTCTCAATTCAGAAATCTTCATGAAGTAGGTGATGACAAACTCTTCTTCCGCCATCTTAATGTGAAGTAGTTGTTGCTTCAAGGTTAGGGCACGACTGGTGTTGTTGATTTCGTACATCTCTTCCAATGTTTTGAACATCTCCCTTGCAGTATCCAACTTGAAGACAATCGGAACAATATGATCTTTGACGGAATCAACCAACACTTTCTTTGCCCTAGTATCTTTCTTCCTCCACTGCAACTTCTCTTCTTCCTCCTCAGGTTCGGGAACTTTTGATTTCACAAACTCAGCCAAATCATTCTCTTCCAATGTGAGCATGATCCTGAACCTCCATGATGTGTAGTTCGAAATTCCTTCGAGTCTATCCTCGATTTTCAGACCGTTCACCATCTTGAGAAATTTAGAAGATAGACTGAAAAAGAATAAAGTGAGTGTTACAAACTAAAATCTGATCACGATTTTTTTCACACCCGCTCTGATACCATGTTAGTGTTTCTTAGATCAGATTAAACAATGAAAGCACTTAGAAATATTGCAACACATAAGACAATGAACACAACAAGATACCCTGGGAAAACCCTCCTCTTGAAGGAGAAAAACCCAGCAAATGAATCTCTTATATAATGTAGCACAAGAGCAGAAATCTGCTTACAACTCAGGCCCAGCAATGGCCAACAATGAATACAATGAGGTCGCACTTCTCCTAGATGCACAAGATACAAATGAATATGTTCTTCCTTGAAATCAGATCTGCTGCTATGAAGTGCGAATTCTGCTCTTGAGGAAATGCGAACTTGCTTGGTGGATTGGATTCTACAATGACAAATAAGACCTTGTATTTACTTGTATTTATACAAGTGTGGCGCCTCTTCAACATAGGTCGGCTCACATAAAAGAAACATAATAAATATAATTACAAGATAGGTCGGCCCAAGCAATAACCAAATCATGCGAACCATATTGGGTCGGCCCTTTATTAAATGTTTATTGTCATAAATTAAATAGCCGAATGGCTATCATTTAATTTATGCTTCTTTCTCGGAATATGTGCAAAGGAAGTGCAGCCCTAAGCTGCTATAACATCAACAGCATTCATGAGATCAGATAAGGGATCATCATTCAAAGCTAAGGCTTATAGTACAGTAGCATATCAAGGGTATTGTATGAAAGTTATGTGGTTTGCACATAATAGTGTCCATATATCTTGGAAGGTTGAGGCCTCATGCTGTAAGCCCCTTGTTGAGGACTATAAGGTATTTCATGATTGTGAACCGATAAAGTTTATTTGCTATATCAATTGAAATCTGCTGCGTGTTTGTGTACTTGGCTACATGGTTGAATCCTAAATTGGGCCGTCTGGCTATTATTTCATATGTATATGGGATATCTAGCCCAACCAATACCAGTGGAGGCCACAAGGGGTGCACCTACTCCCCTAACACAGTATCCACTTTATTCAACACACTCAACTTGTAATCTCTAAAAACCACATATTCAACTTTAATTAACTTAGAAGCCACAATGTAAGTCCAAGAGTCACCACTTGGAATCCCACCTTTAAATGTCACTATGAGGATTCGAACTTGGATCTCCATCTTGAGAACCCAGCTAACAGCCCTTTCCATATACCAAATCCCAATCCATACTGTGTTATGTCACGTCATCCAGAGACATTTATGCTTTATAAATCTGTTAGATAAACAGTTTCTCATCTATTACAACCTGCTCATATCAGTCAGTTCAAGATGACTTGTATTCAATTTACATGTCAGAAGACAGGAAATAAATTATTACAAATTTTCATGATGTCTCAGGTATACATACATTTATTTCGTAGCTCTTTATCACTGGATGCTTCCTTCCTTACACTACCCTATTCTATTTAGATATGATTATTGACAGCTAATATCAATATAAACAAGTCAACAGATGTAAATGGCAGAGCTACATGTTGCAAGCCTATAAACAAGTTCAAACAACCTATCAATAGATTATGTTCTAATTCAATAAATAAGCTACAAAAACTCAACATACATATGCCAGATATGATTTTCACTAGAGTGCTGTGTTGCCATTTAATCCTTATTGCTGATCGCAATGTGTTTAAAGGGCAAAAAGGCTGAAAACATGATGACAATATTGCAAATGAGTCGATCATATATTGATGTGCATTCTCCTAATTTAGAATTACATGCATCTATAGCTGACAATATTAAAATGATGTTGTAACAAGAAAAGAGGAGCAGGATACAGTCAGAAAGGGCTTGAAATGAGCAGAACAGAAGAAAGGGGATTAAGATGAAGCAGGAGATGAGGATAAGGAAGTTGTTGGATGTAGTTGAGATTATGGAGACAGTGATGATTTTTTGGGCACTTAAGAAGATAATTTTCTGGGAGTTTTAGGAGATTAACTCCCGATTAATATTTTGGCTTCCTCTACTCATGAGAAGCGAGAACAGAATTTTTTGTTGAGTGTCAGATCTTTGAAGGGATGTAGAAATGCTGGCTATCCGTATCATTCTTGTAATGCCTAAAGAGATTATTGCAGCTTCAACGGAAGATCTTGATGCAGACAACGAAGCTGTTGTTAATTCGGGAAGTCCTCAAAGGAGGGGGCTTCTAATAAGAAGACTGGGAAGGGCCTGAAGCAAGGTTTCCTTCTCCCCTCTAGTAAGCCAAGCTACACAACTGGTAAAGAGTGAAAGCTTACCAAAAGACTGCAGGAAGATGACTTCCATTTGCCTCAGCTCCTTAAGTATAAGGATGGTGCCCTTCAAATTGTTTCTGAGGTACAATGAGTTATCCCTAAGCTTGTTGAAAAAAATGCTGTTGAGCAGACTGGTGCATCAAGTGAAGGAATTGACAGGGCTTCCAAGGATAGTCTCTCCCCATTCAAAACCAAAGCATAAGGTTTTCAGCTTCCAGAGCAAAGGCTATGGCGAGCTTCTCAAAGGTGATGATTCTGGATCTGAAGCATTGACGAATTCTTTGGATCCAGTATCAGACAATGAGGGCCTCCATTTTAGGGTCCTAGATTTTGGGTTGACAGAACTTTATCTAAATTTTCTTATTCTCCTTTCCAAATGATGAAAAGTGTGTTAGAACACTTCTGGATGGCCCCAGGTTTTTTGGTAGAACAAAGTTATTCTTAAGAAAATGGAAATAAGGATTTGATCCCTAGAAGGAGAAAATTAGATCGGTTCCTATTTCAGATAGGCTTACAGGCCTGCCATTGGAATACTGGGAGGATGAGATTATGATGGGAAAAGCAAAAATAGTTGGACAATTTATAGCTTCAGATGCAGTAACTAAATCAAGGAAGCATTCGGTGTATGTAAGATTTTGTGTATATGTTAATTTGGATAAGGTATTGTCATCATCTATAACCCTGTCATCAAACAGTCTAACACAGTTTATAGTTCTAGTTCTCAAAATGAGCATGTAAAACCAACAATTGTTGTGCATCTTCATTTTGATGTTCCTCAACCACAAGCTAATCCTTTTCTCACTATTCGAGGTATTCCAAATCCACCTCAATCTCTTGGTTACATTTTCAACTTTGAAAAAAAACTTACTCAAAACAAGCATCTTACGCAAAATGTGTCACAGCAACCTCATTATCACGCGGTTGCTCACACATACAATACTTGCAACAACAAACAAAGTAAACATAGACCAATTGTTCCCACTTCTATTCTGCTTCCTCAACCTTTTCTTCCTCCCACACCTCATCTTCCTCAACATGTTGATAAAGAGTATAATCTTGTCGAGCAGCTTCATGCTACTCCTACTAAGATCTCATTTTAGGAATTGATACAAACCTCGCTTGCATACCGTGGGATGCTCCAGGAGGCCCTACAGAAGGTAATAGTCTCACCTGCTGTTAGACCGAATGATGTAGCAGCCTTGTTTGATTGTATGCATGTGACAAATCTAGATATTATCTTTTCACAACATGGGTTACCTTCTTCTAAGATTCAGCAACAACATGATCCTCTTATGATTCTAGTCATCCTCAACATGTCGATAAAGAGTATAATCTTGTCGAGCAGCTTCATGCTACTCCTACTAAGATCTCACTTTGGGAATTGATACAAACCTTGCTTGCATACCGTGGGATGCTCCAGGAGGCCCTACAGAAGGTAATAGTCTCACCTGCTGTTAGACCGAATGATGTAGCAGCCTTGTTTGATTGTATGCATGTGACAAATCTAGATATTATCTTTTCACAACATGAGTTACCTTTTTCTAAGATTCAGCAACAACATGATCCTCTTATGATTCTAGTCATCATTAATTGAAATGGAATAAAGCTTACTCTAATTGATAACGGATCAAGCCTTAATGTTTGTAGCATAAACCTATTACAGAAAATCAGTGTAGATACATGTTCCATCAAACCCAATACCCTTTATATTTGTGGATTTGATAATGTTAGTAAACACTAAACAGTCACTAGGTACAATCACACTACCAGTGGAGGTAGGACATGTGACTTTGCCTATGCTTATCCATGTCGTGCCTGATACTCTTTCATGTAATCTTCTTCTTGGTAGACCGTGGATTCATGCCATGGGGGCAGTTCCGTCTACTCTTCATCGTACATTGAAGTTCATTTATAACAACAAACTGCGATTGAGGGTGATCCAGATCCGAAAAGTTGCTTACACATAGAAGCCGGACATTGGCCTCCTCTTTTAAATAATTTGGTTCCATCTTCCAATCCACTATTCTCCACTGCTAACAACAGTAATGGTCAGAATGATGCTTCGCCTTCAAGCACATATTTCGATGACGATTGTGGTGTTAGAATATTGTCATTGATGTCAAAGCAAAATATTAAAAATATTGTCATTGAGGTCAAAGCGATTGTTGCACATAATGTCCTTGATATCAAGAAGGAATACATTGTCCCAGATTGTAAGTTTGTTGTCATTGATGTCAAAGGGTAAATCGTTGTCAATGGTTAAAGGACACCAAATAAGGCCAAAGGCCACTAATTGTTTCAAGAGCAGATCGCATTATTTCAAGATGATTAAAGACAAGTTTTGAGACATTAAAAGTGTGCATTCATAAAGATAAAAAGACAAGTTTATGGTTGTTACATTTAAATTATATTTACACTTATGCTGGCCAACCTTCCTTATTATTGTTGCCTCTATGGAGAATACATTCAAATATAATTTAAATCCTATCTTCGGCCGGCCTCATGATATTGGCACCCAAACATGTAAATGCTGGCCGACTCCTTTGTGATTAGCACTAAGGCCGACCTTTATGGACAGTGAGTGTTATCAAGTGAGAAGTGAAGGTTATGAAGAGCAACAAATTTAATTAGTGAATAGGAGCAATTCATTGTGTAATAAGTGCAGCGATTAATATGTTACAAAGGCAGTGACTGGATTTATTCAAAATGCAGCGATTAAGATGATGATATGTTAGGCAGTGATTATAATATTAAGAGAAGGCAGCGATTAAAAGATATATTAAAGCAGTGATTAACATAAGGAGAGCAGCAATTAAGTTTTGGAAAAAAGAGCAGAAATTAATGTTGTGAAAAGCAGCAATAATAATTACTAAATATGATATGCAGTGATTCGTTGTAGGAAGGGAGCGATCTAGTTTGTGAAGACAATGTTTTAATTTGTGAAGGCAGGGTTTAAGGTTATCTGAAAGTGTGCAAAGGCAACAATTATCTTTGAAGCAATTGAAAATAAATAAGTGTAAAGGATTTGTTAACAAAGGTGACGACTATTTAAAAGGTTATCTCTTTTCAAAGAAATACATCTCTTCATGTAGAGGCATGAAGATATAAAAGGGAATAAGAAATGTATGAGAAGGGTGGGTAAATGTAATATCATACAAGCAGATTTGTGAAGAAGGCAAGTGTGTGAGACACAAAGATATATCATTCAAGAAGAAGAATATATGCAGATTTGTGTATGAAGATTTAAGAAAGAGAATATATGTAGATTTGTTTGTGAAGATTTTGAGGAGAATATAAAAGGAAATCATTTAAGGCTATTTGTGAATAAGATTTATTCTGAAGAAGACGAGATTCTATTGAAGAGGTTGGTTGCCTCATATTGGAGAGGTTGGTGCCCCATATTGACAAGGTTGGTGCCTCATATCAAAGAGATTGGTGTCTCTTGCTGATTTAGTGCTCAGTTGTGGGAATTGGCGTCTCCAGTGGGTTGGTGGCTACAAAATTCTATAAGAGGGGATTGGTGTCTCCAATGGGTTGGTGCCTACAAATTCTACAAGCAAGGATTGGTGTCTACAATGGGTTGGTGCTCAGAAATTGTATAAGAGGGGATTGGTGTCTCCTATAGGTTGGTGCCTACGAAGATTGTAAAAGAGATTTACATAAAAGTGATATTTTGCCATGGTTTTCTCTTGTGAGGGTTTCCACGTAAATCGTGTGTTCTTCTTGTGTTGCATAAATGTTAGATCTTATGTGAATGATATTGTGCAATTGATATTATTGTGGTTATTAGTTTGAAAAGGTAAAATATAGTTATCATACTAACTCAACCCCCCTTTCAGTATAATTGTGTGCTCAACATGGGGTTCACTAGATTTTACACCCTCCTTTGTTGGAGAGTACAAAATCTCACAATCTATACTTGAGATCTCGAAAGAGACTTTTGTTTCGTTTGCACAATCTATTTCATCTAAGCAGCTCATATCTACTATTCCAACTTCTTCTACTTTGACAAATTCCCAAACACCATCATTCCATGATAATATGCCTTCTTCTAACACATATCTCGATGATGATTGGGGCTCTTTAGATTTCTCTCCTCATGGACCGATTGAATCTAAGATTGACCCTCCTCAACCTAGCATCTCAACACTCAACAAGGATCTGCATTCTTGCAAAAGAATCGATTCTTCTTCTCATGTCAATGCTGCTACTTCTTCAAAAAGTGATCATAGGCCACAAGATTAGTAATGTGGCCTATCCTCCTCCGTTTAATTTGGAGACACATTATGGGCTTGGATTCAAAATTATTACTAAACTTGGATACAATGGAAACGGTGTAGGGTGCATGGAACAAGGAGTTAAGGTTCTTGTGGAGCTTACACCGCACTTTTCTAAAGAGGGTTTAGGTTATCAGCCTTCTCCTTTGTCTACTCCCCTCCTCCATTGTCTAATGTATCTATGTCTTCCTCTTGTGAGCAGTCAAACATTTCTTCACAAGAAAAATGACTACTTCCTGCTCCTCATCCTCTATCTAAGAAAGAGCATATTTTGTTGAGGCTTCTCAAAACCCACTTGATTACTCTTCCTCCTCCAACATGTAAGAAGTTTCATAAACACAATCAAAAAAATCCTTCTTTTTGTGCATATCATCAAGTGCTTGGCCATTCCACCAGTGAACGTCAGGCCTTGAGCGATAAAATACAAATTCTTGACTCTGGTGCCATCACTCTTCCATTTGTTGATGCACCTGTTGGCTCGCTACATGACAAGTGACATTGGGTTCCACCTTTGTCTTGTTCCTTCTAAATGATAAACTTTCTACTATTGTGTTGTTCCTCACTAGTGGCATTTGTAGTTCTATGTGTTTTCTCATTGCCATTCATGGTGGTATAATCTTACATGCAACCATACTTCATCTATGGTGGCAACACAATAGTCTCTAGCTTGGTTTTCCTCGCCTCTACACTAGGGGGCAAGGATAACTAGTTTTGGAAGTGTACATCCTTCTTGAGGATCCCCTCTCTTCTTTCTTCCCCCCTTCTCCTTAAAATATCAGCACAGTAAATATGTTAATATTTTAAGGGGGGCATATCACATATCCATCTATGCATCCACACATGCACCCTTCTTGAGCTTTGGTTATTGATGTGCCCCCTCTGCAACGGTGTTTTTCATAACACCCCCTAAGGCATGGTTATCATTTCATCACATGCGACATTCATTTGTACGCTCCCTAAAGCATTAACAACACACGATCACCTAGCATAACGTAGCTTGCTAGCCTGTGAGTCTATTTACTCTATAAGCCACCTAGCATAACACAACTTGCTAGCCTGTATGCTTTATAGGGCCTAACTTGTCACATCCATGGTCGCCTAGCATAAGACAACTTGCTAGCCCGTGATCCATGGGGGCTTTGTAACGTGCATGATCCCTAGTGATAGAGAAAGCTAGTGCCTAAGTCATGTTTCCTTCTTTGTTCGTATTGATTGCTCCCTGTCTATTTGTATGCATTCTTCCTTTGAAGCAATCGACTCACTACATTCTTCTCTCCTCTTTAGAATTCTTCTACGTGTTTGTTGCAATTGAGGGATGATGCTTGGTATTGAGACAACCTTTTATACTGAAGTCTCCTTACCTTGCTGACTCAAACTTTTTGCTTTAGATAGTGTGTAATGACATTGTTGTTGTATGTTTTGTGTATGCTTTGTGTATGTTGTGTGTAGGATCTATATGCACTCTATTGTTTGCTCAATGTATGCCTTATGTATGTTCAAAATCTGCCTTGTATTGTGTGCGATACATCTGTTTTGTATGAGTGACCATTTTATCTTGACATTGTGGATTGATACGATCCTAAGTCGAGGGGCTATCGTATCTCTTAGCTTGGAGTCATCTTGTTTCTTCAACGTTTTGATAAAGAGATCTATCTTCGCCATACCTTAGCGAGTATGAATGAAAGTTCATACCCCCACTAAAGTGGGAGCTAAATGTAGTGTCGTAAATTGTCACCCCTGACAATTTCACACTAGGTTTGGCACTCTTTCACATGTATAATTAATCTTGTTCATAATATGACCATTTTGGGCCAAATTAAGAGAATATATTAAATTCCTCAACATTCTAAATATTGAGTGAAAAAAGTCCAAACGACAATGCTAGACACCCCTGTCCAGCAAATTAGTTTTAAAAAGGTTCTAAATTCAAATGTCAGCTTTCGGTGTTTTGAAAATTGTACTTTGCCAGCCTGACTCCAAAAGATACTTGGAATGCATATATATACAACTCTTTCTCTCTCATTTAGAGAGTTATGAATAATTATGAACACATGCAACTTATTTATGAGCATACTTCTCTATTCTTCTCTACATGATTTCTACAACTCTCTATTTGTGAAAGATTATCTTGTTATGGAGACTAATCTTTGCAGGTATTCAAGGCAGCTTATTCCTTCTTCATCAACTCCTTGTGGCAACTTGTGATAGTGCATCACTCCAACAAGGGTTTCATATATAAGGTAACTCTATTTTATTATGCACTCTTTATCATCATTATCATTGTTGTTGTGGAGGATGGAACACCAACATAGGGTTTGACCTAGGCGAGATGTAGATTCGGATCTGGAATTATCCGATAGTGAAGGGGTTACAGGAAGACAAAACAGATTGTGAAAGGTGGATAGAAACTTGGATCAGCTCAAAACCCTAGGACAAGGGCGCCTAGTGCCCCTAACTTGCTAGCTCAACCCCTACTTTTAGTGACAGGTGCCCCTCTATATGCCTTTCCAGATCTGTAACTGTTTCTGTAAATTTGTGTCTATCTATGTAATTATTCGCATTTTTAGATTAGGGTTTGTATCAATTAGGATAATTAAATCACACTTATTAATCTGCCCTCTTTGCAACAAAGGAACAAAAACCAAGCAAATTGGCTCTCCTTCTAGGAAGTTAGCCAATCATAACACCTTCATTGGTTTGTGTTCCAATGTTGAGTAAAAGAAAGATTGATCCGAGTTAATCCGCTAGTTAGTCTAGATCTTCTTTTCCAACTTCACATATACCTAATTTCTTCCTTAAGTGATAAAATTGTGAAAATGGAGCATGTCATGAAGGTTTGTGTGGTTTCAAAGGCCTTAATTTGGGAGTTGCCCCCAAACCCCCAATGAGGGGTGTTGCCCCTCAACCCCATTGGAGTCTCCATTCCCAGACTCCCACTAGTTATTAGGATCTTTTGTCACGTAAGAACTTGATTACAATGAGGGGTTGACAAGTAATTGGGACCTAACTCTTGAGTGTGTTGACTTAGACATTATTGTTGCACAAATTGCCAAAAAATATATTTCGATGAGGCGGCTTGTACAATACATGACTGGTGGAAGTGGCATTGTAACTCATTGTGATCCAAATGAAATCGAAACACTTTGATGATTTTGATGAAGAGCAATATGAAGATTATCAAATATTGATTGTAATTTGCACTGTGTGTTGACATTTGACTATTGTTGAATTATGAATGAGTATTTTCATTTTTGCAAATTATGAGATATTTAAATTTATTTCTTCTTGGCAATTATGAGTATCAATATTTTATATTATATAATTTAAAGTTTTCTATACATATATGTATATTCATATTTATATAATGTATATACACACATATATATCCAAACTTGTACCTATACCAAAGGAAAAAAAAAATTATCATATCAACATACCCGATACCCATACCCACACCCGTACTAGAACCAATAACTTAGGTTATTCTTCTTGCAAGAAGGAGCCTTTGGAACTTCCTTAGATCTACAAGCCCCCCTTGGTCTTCTTCTCTTAGCTCATAGAGCAAAATTCTTCTTGTGGCTTCCTCGCAATTGCTCTCGTCTAGTCTTCATGAAGGCATTGAAATTCAACATATCAACACCAAGGTTGTTGGACCTTCCTACTTGCATAATGTGGCTAATTTAGAAATAGAGTGAGCATTAGTATCCATGCCTTCGGTATTATCTCTTCTCAATGGACAAGAAAATTCAAATGCATAAACCCTTGATAATCACTATATACGCAACCATGTATTACATAAATATCCTTTCAAAGGAAGTTCCCCTATTAAAGAGAGCTGCTGAAAGAACCAAGAGAAGAAAATCAAAAAAGAACATGGCTCTAGACTGAATCATAAATGGAAGCAAAAGATGATCCAACATATTTTAAATTTATCGTGGGAATGGAAAAAAGGCATATTAATTTATTCACAAATGAAATATAAACATGGAGAACATTGGAAAGAAAAATAAATTGATTCAATAATCAAGGGAAAGGGAGGGCTGAACATTTAAAATTCTATAAGTCAACTTCAAAGGCTCACCATTCTTTTTTGGTAGAAAGCCTATTTTATACAATCAAAATAACTTACAAGTCTGGATTATGTTGAATCTTTTCGAAAAAGTCTCCATGTTGAGGATAAAGTGTTCCCATAGTTCTTTCACCCACATCATACGTATCTACATTGAAGTAGGGCCTGTAAGATGCAATGCTAAAAAATCCTTTCCATCCACCTTGTGCTTGTTCACTGCCTTCCCCTCCTGCACCAAGTTGAGCATATGAATCTGGTTTACACAAAATAAAATTGTTTTATTCTTCCTACACTTAACTTGTATACTTTCCACTTAAGCTGAAATTATAACAGACTAAACATGAAGAGTTGGATTTGCTTAAATGGAAAGTATGTCCAAAAAAAACATAAAACCAGACATCTGAGTAGAAGAGCAAGGAAGTCTACACAAACAAGTCCTAACTCTTTATTCCCAGGTTAAAACATGTGGATAACATCTGTCAATAGCATCCCGAAAGCATATTATGGTACACATGAACTTATATATCATATCTCCTAAAAGACAATAAAATAGTTTTCTGAGGGCATATATATTAACAGTATCATCACATACCATCAATATCATTTGGAGGGTGATATCCCCATGTCCCACCTTGAGTGTTACTAGGTGGAAATATCTCTAAATTTGCCTCTGCAAGAACATGCAAGACCTTCTATCATCAATAGAATGCAAGTATGGTTGAAGAGCTGCAAAATGAATAATATTTGTTGATGATAATAACAATGCACTAAAGCTCAAACGATAGGAAGAAACCCAACATTCATAAGCAAGCAATTCTGACTCGATAACAAATTTTATGCACCAATGTCTTTTAGATGTTCATACACATGCACATAGGGCACCATGTAAGGGACTTCAAAATGGCTTTATGCTCACACCCAAGAAAAAGAAAACACAAGAGCTGTCACATATCACTTAAAATTTCAAATTATTCATCTCAAGCCCAAATTCTTTCACTAAACTGAACTACATGAATTCATTGGATGATCTAATGAACATAATTCTCTAATGAGACTACTCGTTGTGCCCAATGTTTAAGCTATTGATAATAAAGATTTAAAATACATAGCTAAATAGTTAAGGAAACCCTAACTAGCTAGCACATTTTCAACAGAGATCAGTACAAATTGCCAGCATGGGCTTATGGATCAGATGAAACAAAGGAACAAATCATTCTGATCATTATGATTGACTTATTAGGGCCAGTCAACAAAACAAAAAGAAAAAGGTGTATATCAAAGTCACCTTCAAATTGCAAGGCTTTATGATCTGCATCCACTGCAGCCTGTACAGAAGATTTCAGTATGAGAAAAACATTAGTAGTTCAAGCTCTCCCTCTCTATTTTCACTCACACATACACCTGTATTTTACTCCAATATTAGTTCTAGAATATATACACTATTTCAAAGGCTATGATATCCCACTCTTTCAAAAATTGTTTACATGAGACAAAATATAAAAAAAATATTTTCTTGTTAGAGGCAAAGATCAAGGAAGGAAGAAGAATTGCATTGTCATTGTTGTGCCAAACCAGGGCATATGAACTGGATTGCAAAATCAGATCAATCAATCATATAAAAGGAAACTATGCAAAGATAAATTCAAATTAAGTGATATTGCAGTTGATGATAATGTGGATGATATCACTGATGAAGGAGAATAGGATTACACTAGCAATGATATTGATACTTATAATCCAGTGACTGTCTCTGGCTATAGCTGTTTAAGTGGATCTCCAGAAAAGAGGTTGCTTAACATGGAAGGTGACCAAGCGAATTCATGGAGATTGGCAGAACTCTATATGTGCAAAGGCAATGGCAGACAGAGCACCAATGGCTTATATCTGCTGAAGGCAACAAGCAAGCAGACATTATTTTTGTTGATACCTATGTAGACTTCATGTCATTTTGTTAAAAGCATATCATCTGTTTAGAACAAATTTTGATTGTCCTTATGTTGGTATAAGTTTTCCACAGTCTGCTATGTAGAATTGTTCAAGCTTCTGGTTTAAACTGTGTATACTTTTTGCTCAACATTTTCAGATCACATTTTCCTCTTCCTAATGATGGATCACTGAGTGTGCTCCAAAACATCAAGCAAAGAACATACAAAGTTTAAACCAGAAGCTTGCACAATTCTGTCCTTATGTTGTAAAAATGTTTTTTAATACTTTTGTATCTAGTAAGGTTTAAATCAAACTAACATATGAGTTGAAGGTAGTTGTTAGGATAACACGACTTAAGATTAATGCAGATGACATTGTCAATATTAATGTCCTGATTGTGAGGGTCTCATTTAATGTTAAACACTTAGTATTAATCAACATTATATGTTAGTGTGTTAGGGATTTTTGTTAGATAACTAGTTTATAGGGATATAAAAAAAACATACTTCATGTATTCAGATGACGCCAAATATAATAGGGTTTATGTACTATCACCTCATCCTTGTATCGTATATCAATGTACTAAAACCAACATTATTTTTTAATATGTAAATAAAATTTCGCCCTCTTTCTTTTAAGTGAATAAAAAGAGATTTCAAAGTTAAGGGATATGAATGGTATTGTTAGAGACTTCAATCTTTCTACAATAGTGCTAATTCATCATTGGCAGCTTTAACTCCAATGAGTTCCGAATGAAATCAAGTCAGTTATTGAAGAAAATTCATCAACTTATGCTCCTTGCCATAGTTTTGTTAGTGATTCTTATTGTGAGAGTATTGCCATAGTATATTTTCATTGTTAACTTTTTAGTTTGAATCGTTGCAAATGATGGATCTCAATGCTCATTCTCTCAAAGTGCGGTTTGCAACTTGGCATCTAAATTTCCAATTGTATTTTGACTAATTCCTGCATGCATGTGTGCATGTGCAAGGGAATCTGAAAACTTCGTGTTGCTAAATTTCAGTATTCTGAATTTGGGCCCGCTATTGTACCCAAATCCATGTTTTATGTAATTTAGAATGGAAGCCTGCTATACTTTTCCCAAAGACATGCCAATGACAGGGATAGGACCACAAAGAATGATTCTTGATAAAAGAATAACATTTGAACCTCTGATGAAAAACTCGCAGGTTACTTGCAGAAATCGCGAGTACTCGCCGCCAAAACTGGTGATGAGTAACTCTTTTGCAGACTCGCAGCAATTTTTTACAAAAACCCATCGAATCTTAGTTAAAAAAGAAAATAATATTAACATTAAAAAATTTGACATGATTCTAGGTCATTTTTGAAGCGATTTACAAGCACGCTTTTACCATAACAAACCCACAAGTAACAAGGGATTTAGAGCACACGATAGGTGATTTAGCGCACGCGAGAGGCTATTTAGGGTGCTGCCCTTCGACCCCATTGGGGGCAATGAGAGGGGTGTTTCCACTCAATCCTATTAGGGTCTATGATATGTATTATGTATTAAACTCTAATTTTGATTTATATATGATGGAAATCAATAATATGTTCTACAAATTTAGTAATATGTGTTTTTTAAGAATATTTTAAAAATTTATGTACTTTAAAATGTTTGATAAAATAGCTTAGTTATTGCTGAGTTTTTCCCCAAGTTTTTGCTGAATCCCGAGTTTTTAAAAGCTTTGGGATTGCCGAGTAATTGCAAAGTCCGAGTTTTACAACTATGATTTGAACAATTTGGAAATGCAACAAATAAGCCTAAATGTAAAGGTGTTTTGTTTAAACTCACAAGAAGTGTCAAGAGTTGGTTGGAATAGAACGTCACAAATGGGACTTAATATAGGACTAACATTACTACCAAAGACAAGGGGCTATAGAGCTTATGAATAATTGGAAGCTAAAAGTGTGATGTCTAATGTGACATAGAAGATTAAAATGTAAGTGACGATAAGAATTCCAGGTCGACAAAATCAAATAGTACACAATCAACAAACAAGTTCATCAAGGTTGATATACAAGAGACTACTATTAAATGCATAGCAAGGATTTGATTGTGTAAGATACTCGACCTGAATTCACCAACACAAGTAGTCTAGGAAAAGACAGTTGTTGTTCAAGAATTGAATTTCCAAATCTAGCTTAACTCCAATCATAATTTATGTAACACTGGGATCAATCTTCATATACACATTAATCTCTAACTGAAATCAAACTGCACACAATAAGCTCGAAATGTGCTCAAGGAAGTGTAATCTATTTCTGATGAAACATTTAGTTCAAGAACAATACCTCGAAACATATATAGATGAACATATATTGCACAGATCATAAAATGGAGCTCCACACAGAATATTAAATCAGTGATAGCAATTATATTAAATACTTGTCGAATTCACATATATCGCACTAGCCAATGGTACCGAAATAGAATATTGACCCAGACTTTGGCTACAGCATGGGAGTTACAAAGTAATAGATGACGCACAAACACAAGCCTGTGCAAACAATATTGATCTGTATGTAACCGTATGTGACTGATGGTGCTTCAGATAATGTCGCCGCCTAGTCTTGATGTAGATTTGATTATCCTTGACTTGCCTCCGATTCGCGATGAGGAATTCCTTTTGACTATCTTCCGGTAGTGAGATGAGTGATATCAGATGGCTTCCCAATTTGGCAAAGAGAATGACTTGGTGGAGTCATGATGTTGAGATTTAGCGATGGATCCCATGCAATGTTGCTTTGTTCTCATCGTGGTCTTGTGAGTGGTTGTGGCTTGATCTGTCCTTGCTCCAGCGAATTCCCTTGAGCTCTAATGCATGCAAGGTCGCTATGCAATGATGTAGGCCCATGGCCAGAGCCAAAGGCTCGGCCACCAAGTGTGATCGCTCCCCTAAACAACCTGTGTTGATCCTCCTACGGCGATGATAATGGCTATTTAGAAACAAGGCGGAAATGAATGAGTGAACGAAGACAAGAACCACTAGTCAGGGTGTTCATCCTACCAAGATGGACGTGCTACGTGGTCAACTCCTTATCTCCATTCGATGTCGCTACCTTGCCAACAAGCCCAAATAAATGGTAATGCCTTCCAAAGGTCGGCCATAGAAGCATTAAAATTAAATATTATTTTTAATAATTTAAATTTAATAATATTATTTTTTAAAATATTTAATTATTATAAAATTCAGAGATAGTGTTCAAAAACACTATTTTACCACCAAAATTTGAAATAGGTCCTCGTCAACCAGCGAGGACATGACAGTCCTCCCCACTCAGATGTTGCTTGCCCTCAAGCAACTTCAAACCTGGATCCAAGGGTGTCTTGGCTCTTGTCGTTGTCTTCTCCGATGCTTGATTCGAAGCATGCTTAGGACCCGCCTTGGAGAGACCTCGAAGAATGACCTCCCTTTTGTCGGCTTTAAACTTCAATTCCAGAGTATAATAGTTCGTTGTGTATTCCCCAAGTGAGTACAACCATTGTACTCCTAGGACCACATCTGTCTCACCGATGCCAAGTACGTAAAAATCATCTCGCATCTTGTGTCCTATAGTCAAGTCCATTTGTTGATTCTGACGATTGCATGGAATAGTGTACCCATCTGCGACTGTCACATCAAATCCTTTCAAATCTTCCGCCCTTAGGCCCAACTTAGCTACTAGCCCTTTATCGATGAAATTGTGGGTGGCTCCACTATCAATTAGTATTGTTACCCTCTGTCTGTATAATTCCCCTCTAATGCGGAGAGAATGATACTGAGGTGCTCCCGAAAGTGAAGCAAGAGTGCCTCCCGACTGTCCTTCGCCCAATGCTTCTACATGCACCTCCTCATCAAAGAAGAATTTATCTTCCCCTTCTTCAACATCATCATCAAAGAGTACCTCAATATAATGGATTTGTCCTTTACCCTTACACCTGTGACCATCTACCCAAGGGCCCTTACAATGGTAGCACAATCCTCTTCTCCAAAGCTCCTTCCTAGACATGTCCCCCTCAAGAGATCATGACGGTAGCTTGGTCGATTGAGGGATATTCTCGTGGGGTGGCTTCTTTGGTTGTCCCATTGACACATTCTTGATCATAGGCTTGTTCTTCATGGAGTTCTCAAGGTTCAAAGCCCTTCAAATAGCTTCCTCCAATGATGTCGGCTCCAAAACTCTTACCAAACCTCGAAAAGTATCAAATAGACCCTCGATAAAAACGAACATAAGTCTTTTATCTGAAACATCCAGAACCATGACCGCTAGCCTTTGGAATTCTAAGACATACTCATCCATGGTACCTAGCTGCTTCAACCTTGCTAACTCTTGGAAGTACACTTTTGGATCCTTCCTATCGAATCTTTCCATTAGTTTTTGTGTGAAGTCTACATATGTAGTCACAAATCCAAACCCTTGAGTCACAATACCATGGTGCCACCATTTGTGAGCTAACCCTTCCAAGTGCAAGATGGCAAATTTGATAGCTTCATCTTCGGTCATGGGGCTGAGAGAGAAATATGTATCCAATTTTTGCACCCATGCATGTGCAGTCACCTTTCTTGCGCCATCAAATGTAGGGAGTGAAAGCTTGCTGACTTTGTGTTGAAGATCTTTATTCACTCATTGCGAACGTTGTTTCCCATCATTTCCAAATCCTCTTCTAGAATTGTTGAACTGATCAAAGGGAATTGATGCTTGAGCTTCAGCATCCAGTTTCATGTAATCGTGTACAATGCTGCTAAAGTTAAGTTGATCTTCTTCTTCATGAGATGCCTCTGTCCTAGGCAAGAACGTGGGTTGAGAGGGTCTGTGAGTAGATCCTTTTGAAGTCCTACTATGATATCCCCCTCCTGATTGTTCCAGATTGCCTTCATCAACATTATTGGGTCCAGATTTGTTGTTTATGGCAGTGGTGAGGGTCTGCATCATTTGTAGCAGCATCTGGTTCACTTGATCCTATTTCTCCATGAAGGCTTTGAACTCATTATTCTGCTCCTCCATCTTCTTCTTACCTCTACCTCCTATTCCCCTATCGCCGTCCTGAGTAGATGCTTCAAGTTTTTTCCTCTCTCTCTCAATAGCCCTCAAATCTCTGACTCAGTTGCATAAATTAATGATCGTCCACAGGCTAGTAAGATCCAAGCTTTGATACCACTGTAAGATACTTGACTTGAATTCACCAACACAAGTAGTCTAGGAAAAGACAGTTGTTGTTCAAGAATTGAATTTCCAAATCTAGCTCAACTCCAATCATAAGTTATGCAACACTAGGATCAATCTTCATATACACATTAATCTCTAACTGAAATTGAACTGTGCACAATAAGCTCGAAATGTGCTCAAGGAAGTGTAATCTATTTCTGAAATATTTCGAACCAATTTTTTTTTGTTTTTTCAATTGCAAATTACAAACAAACGCACCCGTTAAGGTTAGCTCTAAACCAAAACGATGCTGAAGCAACTCTAACCAGAATGTACACCAGGATCCCGATGAGGGCAAGGCGTGAGCATTGGTCAGAGGATCTGAATGCCGAAACAGAGCTGGAAGGAACTCTAACCAAGGATGGCGCCAATGATGGCGAGCATATGGTCAGAGGGTCTTAATTGAAATGCTTATACAAGAACTCTAACCAAGGATGCGCCGGCGAACGACGAGCATGTGGTCAGAGGGTCCCTACCATCTAATATACTGAAAGCAAACTCAACACCAAGTATGTGCTACCCAATTCCAGTATGGAAATGAGGCGACCATATGGCGGAGATCAAAAGAATACAATTGCGATTACAGAAAGTAAAGTAAGACTAAGAGAAGTGCTGACAGTACTACTGTTCAGCTTACAATGAAATATATAATGCCTGCAAGATCAAGTATTAGAGCTCTTCAATTTGCTGCAACAATAAGGAATCTTTCACAAAGCCTTTAATGATTTCCTAACACCAATCCAAGAAGGAGAATGCAGATTTCCTCAAATCTGTTATGACAGACCTGCACTTTAAATTATATAACCAGCATGCCTGTAACCCACT
Source organism: Sequoiadendron giganteum (assembly GCA_007115665.2). Taxonomy (NCBI): domain Eukaryota; kingdom Viridiplantae; phylum Streptophyta; class Pinopsida; order Cupressales; family Cupressaceae; genus Sequoiadendron; species Sequoiadendron giganteum. The sequence goes on from CM021108.1 coordinate 33,933,674, forward strand.
AAATTGCTCATATATCACTCAAAACTGATCCAAATGACTTCAAGTTTGATGCAATAGACCTTCAAAAAGATGGCGCCTAGTTTAGTAATAAGAAATGGCAACTGAAAGTGGTTATTAATTACTGGCACGAATCCCCAGACACCCCAGAAAGTACGGCCTTCAAGGAATGACGAATTTGCTTTATAAAATCATAAACTTCATATTAAAATCTGCAAATATTCATGAAGAGTCGCCTCCAACAGGGAAACACAATGAGACAATACCCAGAACGATTCTTTTTGTATTTTTTGACTTATGAATAAAAAGACAATCTGCTGTAATGAAAATGCAACTCCAGAATTTCACTAAAATGCAAATAAGCTGATCTACAAACCCACACAATGAATTACAATGCAGAAATCCACTACAAATCACTCAACACTAAACTACTTCACCACTAGTTGCTATCTTTCAAGCGAGAAGCAATGCCAAGCTAGGAGGCTTTCATTCCTCGAAGCAATCCCAAAGCCAATCCGGCAGCATAACATTTCTGTAAACAAAAGATGCTGAAAAGATAACCAATGGCTTCCTTTTATAATTTCCAGATGACTCTTCTCGAAACCCTAATCTTCTTTGTTGAGTCAAACCCTAATCCTCCAATAGATGGCGTCCCACTTTTCCAAGCAAAATTTGACTTTTAATATAAACTTTATTTCTTCCTTGAAGTTGGCACCCAACTTTAGCTTGGATTAAATCTTTTAATACTATTAATTTCCTCAATGAGGCGCCTACCCATAAAGAACATCTTTTAAAAACAACTTAAAGTGAAGTTGCTAGGCCAAGGGGTCAATGTTAAAATATAACATTAAAACATGACTTAATTAAAATAATTCGACTTATCTCTCCAGTTATGCCCCAAAGCCAAAAATGAGTAAGCCAACTGATCTGCCTGAAGTAGAAAGCCGACTGTGCCAAAGCCAACAAGACCACTGCCAAAAATAGAATTTACTAAAAATAGTAAATTCCTGAAAATGCTCAGAACGCCAGGAAAACATATCATTGCGAAGCTCTCTGAAAACCCAGAAAGAATCCGCCATTGAATCAACCACCCTCAAGCAAAAGCATCCTTCAAAACAAGAAACCCTAATTTTACCTTCCGACAAGCCTATGGGTCTCCGAAGTAGGCCAACGGTCAACTGGAAAGATCATGCTCGAGAAGGGGACATTACAATTTCTAATGAAACATTCAATTCAAGAACAATACCCTGAAACATATATAGATGAACATATATTGCACAGATCATAAAATGGAGCTCCACACAGAATATTAAATCAGTGATAGCAATTATATTAAATACTTGCAAAATTCACATATATTGCACTAGCCAATGGTATCGAAATAGAATATTGACCCAGACTTTGGCTACAGCACAGGAGTTGCAGAGTAATAGATGATGCACAAACACAGGCCTGTGTGGACAATATTGATCTATATGTAACCGTCTGTGACTAATGGTGCTTTAGAAGATGTCATCGCCCAGTCTTGATGGATATTCAATTATCCTTGACTTGCCTCCGGTTCGTGATGAGGAATTCCTTTTGACTGTCTTTCGTTAGTGAGATGAGTGATATCAGATGGCTTCCCAATTCGGCAAAGGGAATGACTTGGTGGAGTCATGATGCTAAGATTTAGCAATGGGTTCCTGTGCAATGCTACACTATTCTCATCCTGGTCTTGTGAGTGGTTGTGGCTTGATCTGTCCTTGCTCCAGTGAATTCTTGTGGGCTCTAGTGCGTGCAGGGTCGCTTTGCAGTGATGTAGGCTCGTGGCTAGAGCCAAAGGCTCGGCCACCAAGTGTGATCGCTCCCCCAAACAGCCTGTGTTGATCCTCTTGCGGCAATGATAATGGCTATTCAGAAACAAGGCGGAAATGAATGAGTGAACGAAGACAAGAACCACTAATCAAGGTGTTCGTCCTACCAGGATGGACGTGCTACGCAGTCAACTCCTTGTCTCCATTCGATGTCACTACCTTGCCAACGAGCCCGAATAAATAGTAATGCCTTCCAAAGGTCGGCCATATAAGTATTAAATTTAAATATTATTTTTAATAATTTAAAAAATAATATTATTATTTTTTAAAATATTTAATTATTATAAAATTCAGAGATAGTGTTCAAAAACACTATTTTACAACCAAAATTTGAAATAGATCTTCATCAACTAGCGGGGACATGACAAACTAGGCCACAAGAGCAAGCCAAAACTATTATGTTACTACTCGCCTTGTTGGTCTAAATTAGCTTTTTGGTTTGTTCAGTGGTCTCAATGCGATTGCAACCAATATCTCTAACACTATGTATGCTTGTATAGTGACTTGACATGTGTTTTCACTGGTGATCAAGGTGGCAGCTCTAATCCTACGGCACAGAACCAAAGCCCAACCCAAATCTAAAGTAAGCATCAACACTAGAACCAATCTCCTACTAAGGCTAGGCCTATTCAGTCCTGAATCAACATTTCCACCGGTAGATGATGGCATAGGAGCAAGATCTCCACAATGTTTAACTCTGTCTCCTTTCCTCGTGAGGCAGAACACCCCTTCTGCCTGGTAGTTGGGCCAGGAACAAAATTTACTTCTTGATGCGGCCCATCGATATCTGACAAAAGACAAAGGGTCAATTTTAGAAGACCCACGTTTCTTCTTCCATAACAGTTATTTTGCCCTCTCTAGCATCACTTACATATGTAGATACTAGATATATAGGTTCAGTAAGATGGACAAGCTAGACAACCATTTATCTCTTTTGAGAGAATGCCATGTAAAAAATCGTTCAGATTATTAAAATTCTGACAACAGTTCTGTATCTATTGTTTGAATTTATGGATGAATATTATTCCTATTTTTTATTTTTTATTTGTAATTTGTCTGTGCATAACACATTTTAATCCCAACAATTAAAGTGTTGTAGACTGCATATCACTTGGGATACTCATTGTGGACATTTAGGCAGTTTGGAGTGGATGGTAATGGATTGCAACAGCCAATCGGGAGTGAGCAGATAGCAAAAGGAATGTAAAATATTAGTTCTGAGAAATAAAATGATCCATATGCCAAATTGTTGAACTTATCAGAAAATTACAAAGATTTTGGAGGAATTTGATACAAATATATAGTTTCATATTTGAATCAATCTGAAAAATGATAAGTAGCTTCCAAAATCAATAAAAAAAAATCATGTTTCTTGGGTGCTAAGACCATTTATAAATATTAAATCTGTTTCACCCAACTGGAAGGTCGATGGTCTTGGATATGTGTTTCTCCGAATTTCCAAGACAGAAGGATGCAAGGATGTGGGGACATGGTTTTGGGGGCAGCAATTAAAATAAGTTAAACAAAACTAAAAGCAGCTGAAAATTTACAAAATAAATACAGTGAGATGAATTTTCAATGGCAATCTCCGCCTTTTAGCTTTTTAGGGGTCTTTAGATTTTATACATCAACAGGAGCAGGCTGTCCAGTTCTGGAAAAGGGGTACATTCCCTCCAAGTCCACAAGTTCCAGGATGTCACCCAGACCCCCAGGTATGCATTCCTGTGGAGCACTGCTTGATATACAGTGTCATTTATCCCCTGCACTCATTTTCTATTGTTTTTTTTTATTGTCTCCCAGTCCCTAATAATCATGTTCCATACATATTTCCTGCTTCTGGGGCAGATGATAAACATTTCTTTATGATTCTTTTTGACAGAACCTGATAATTTCATTTTTCTGCGCAAAATAGTGAGTTTTGCTTGGATAATATTGAGGGTAAGTGAGAAACATCTATTCCCAGTTTTGCAACTTATAATCAGTGATAAGATCTCAGAACTAAAGATAAAATCCTTCAAATCGATCAACTTTTGAAGGCAAGGTGTACACTGAGTTCCAAAACATCCAATTTCAAGGAAGGATGAAAGGATCTATGTTGCAAGAAATAGCATAGGACCTCTGCATCCAATTCCATTTTATGTTACTTGTGTTTTGTGTTTTTTGTTATGGGTCAAGTGGAGCTTGACTACAAGTCAAACACAAGCAGATTGTGAGAATATAAAGGCTCCATGGATGATGATTCATTAATTGCCTGCTGAAAATGATAGAGTGGACATTTTGATGGGCCATCATGTTATAGTAGTAAAGTGTCCTGGCAAAGCAGCAGAACTGTTAAAAAGATTCTGTAGAGGGATCTTGTTTTGTTTTACAGCCATTAGATGGTTTTGAGGAGGATATCTTCTTGAAGGCATACTAACTCCTTTATGTAACACAGACCATATAGTTAATAATATAATTCATATGTATTATGCTTTACTGGCAATTTTGTCATTGTTCAGACATTTATTGCTATCGATAGAAGTTGAACTACATTCTTGATCAAATTAATGTAAATTTGGTAAATAATCAGATAAAATATTATTAACAGAAGAGCCTTGCTCTTATAGAATTTACAATCCCTACAAATTAGGGAGTAGCAATAGTTAACTGAATGTTAACTAGTACGAGATAAGTAGTTAACAGATATGGAAGTAGAAGTTAACTAGCACGGTACAAACAGTTAACTAAACGGTAATTGGACGATAGACAAACAATTAACTAAAGCAAACTAAAGCTAAAAAACGGAAAGATTCTAACTTACGACTAACTAAAGTCTACATAAAGCTAAGATGACCATTAATATTACATTTAATATTTTAAGACCCTCCCTTAATGGTCATCGTAAAAACAAAAACTAAGTCTACCCATATTGTGCTGGTCATCAAAATGCATAGTGTGCAGACTCCTTTTGCTCAGTCTGCTCTGCCACTGGAGCACTTTGTTGAGACGCTTCCTAGTTGGACTTCTCATCAGCCAACCACTTTCTACAATACCTTTGTATATGACCAATCTTCCCACAGTAATGGCAAGTAATAGACTTCTTGGAGCCCTCCTCCGAATCGCCTCGTCCTTTCTACTGAGTGGACTTGCCTTTGCCAACGTCCTTGGTAGTAAATGCTTGTTCAACACTTGGAGACTCATTGTTGCTCTCAAACTGCTTCCTCCACCAATCCTGCTGCAAAAGCTTGTTGCACAGCTCATCAAACTTCAAGTCAACATTGGTGGATGTAATGTTGAGCGTTTCGATGAAGTGCTCGTAGGAACGTGGCAAACTCTTCAAAGTGATAACCACCACATCCTCCTCTTCCATCTTACGACCAATGGCCTCCAATTGATCGCGAATATTTTTTATTTTCATCAAGTGCTCCTGCAAAGACACTTGGTCATCCATCATAATAGAGAAAAGCATATTCTTCAAAAAGAAAGCCCTTCCCTTGTCTGAGGACTCATGAAGATCTTTTAAATGCTTCCAGATCTCCGCAGCAAATTTACCAAATGGTATTTTTGGTAACATCTCATCGGTCACAGATAATTTTAGAAGCATAACTGCCTCCCTATTACCTTCATCATACTTGCCCTGATCCTTCCCAGCAACAATGGGACGAACTTTTGTACCTAGAACAAGCGCATCCAGACACTGATACTCAAAGATGGTAAGCATCCTCTGCTTCCACATGTTGTAATTTTTTCCATTGAACCTCTGCAAGCTTTCCAACGTAACATTGGACAAAGATGCCATCCCTCCCATTTTCCAAAGCACGACAAAACGAGGTAAATTTGTGATCAGCTAGCAAAACACTGGACAATCAACTGGCACAACACACAATTTTTCAAAAATCGTCTCAAAAAGAGGCTCAGAAACAATAAGATTTTCCATAAAAACCTTCAAAAACTTTGAAATAGTTAAGATTTTTAGAAAAAATCCTCAAAAACTTCAATAAAAAATTTATAGAAACTTTTTCAAAAACTCATGTAAATTTTTTTCGAAAACTCTATACAGAAATTTTATTTTCCCAAATTTTTTGTCAAAACTGGCTCAAAATAAAACAACCCTTTAGGCTGCCATGAAAACACGAACTTCGGAAATCTTCAAGTTCCACCATCTTTTGGAGGCTCGGATGGGAAGGTTTTTTAGGCTTTATACTCCATCAAATATTGGTTCCAATATTTGCACCTCATGTTGTACAAAGAGATGGCAGCCAAATGTGCAATTGGTGCTAAAATTGGTGAATCTATGAGGACTTCAAAACAATTAAGAGAGGAATTAGATGATCAAATGATCAGATTTCCAGCCCAATTATTTCAACAATCTTAATTGACTGAGCTAGAACAGCATAAGTGTGTTGAGAAATATCAAGAGATCTCAAAACTTCAAGAAGCCAATGAAAAGGCCATGACTCAATTAATGGAGACGGTGCAAATAGTCAAAACATTGAGAGAATGAGAACTTTTGGCTGCTCATCACCTAAAGCAATGAACAATGGAAGTCTATAAGTTGTGTGCAGCTGTCTCCCAGCATTCGACTCCTCCTCCAATGTCTACACTACCTCCAAAGACATCTCCTAACTCCGTGTTGAGTATTTTTTCATCGATGTCAAGGTTCTTGAGCTGCTTGCTTACTTGAGCTACTTGCTTGCTCAATTTTTATTATAATTAGATTTTATCAATATTATTGAAGTGGTTGAATTATTTGAGTCAGCAACTGTAATGACAGATTTGCCAAGTTATATGCCATGTCAATGTTGAAATTGTCTACGGTCGAGTAAAAGCAAGTGACACGTTTCCTTTGTAACATCTGTGTATTTTTAGTGGTGGTTTATTACTCCATTCTGTGTCAAATATGGGCGACAACTACAGGTGTTTTCAATTTAAAATTCTAGGCGATTATTTTCAATACAACGGCTCATAATTTATGTCGACCACGGCTGTTTGCTATCTATGGCGTTTCTATATCCTGCGTTGGCTTATCTCTTCCTAACTTGTCTTTCATTGCAGTCTGAGTGGAAGTTTTTGTCTTGAATACAAGTTATTTCAAGTCACTGAGATGTGTTGAATGAGGTGTGTGATTGGTAAGACATTTTGACACCATCGTATATGTGACCGGAATTTTCTATGGAGGTTGCAAATGATCATTCGCCATTATTACCACTTTGTGAGTGGAGCGGACCGTAGTCTGTCTTCTTCGTGCAATTTCTTCACCATTTTACTCACGATCGGGATATATATTTTTAAAAATATGTTGACTCTATGTGATATGTTATGACCTGGTGTCCCATATGTTGAATATGTTACTCTTCAGGGAGTTCATCGGGATTCAATTTTTCAGTAGCTGCAAATGACATAATTTGTGGAGAAAGAGAGAGTTAGAAACTTTCATCGGGTGTTGGTTGTGTGCCTTCTGCAATGAGATTTTATGAGTGTGGTGATGGAACAACCCCTAAAAAACTTTGTGTTCCACTGATTCAAATCCATACTTGGCTATTTCCTTGGTTCTGAGATGTCTTTTGAGTTAGGGTTATGTTTTGTTTATGCCCTAAACCCTTCAAAAACCCTAAATATGCATTAAGTCCTTTGGCCTGTGTTCTAATTTTTCGGTGACTTCTGATAGCCCGTTCCCAATGATTTAAGTTACAACCTGATTCATTGAAATCATTTGCTTACCGGCCCCATGGCCTAGCTTTACTAGTCGCTACCCGCTTGAAATATATTGATTGCGTCTATAGTTATGTGGGTTTGAAAATCATTGAAATATTTGTGGCATGTCTTAGGTTTTGATTCATAAAATGCCCAAGTCTTTTATCTTATTAACCTAGCCGATGACCCATTTTAAGTCATCACTAAGTGCACGTGCCTTATAAAACACTTAAGTCGTGGTCGGGGTGGCCCACCACTTACATTTCACTGGCTGCCCGCTAGCCCACCGTAATAAAATATTCATGGAAAAAACTCAACGAGCTAGCGGGCGTGGTGACATGTGTCCTTTATATGGCGGGTCCTACAAGGCTCATAAGGCAGCAAAGATGAAAGGATTAAAGATCAACGTTTCTGATGCATTTAAAGGATTAAATCTTGGCCATTCCCCGCCAACCCGCAAAGGACCCACAAGCCAATCTCATTCCTCAAAGGGCTAGCGGGCATGCGCCATGTGGTATCATCTACACCATCAGAGGGACTATTGAAGACATAAAATATTAAGTAAAATATTTCAAGGCAACTATAGGGATATTAAAGAGTGAGCTACTAATGGGACATAATGCACACATGGGTAAAAGTTCAACGAGATGTTTTAATCTCGATCGTCCATCATGAAAGAGAGATAATTGCTTGGTCGTAGGCCTGAAGATTAAAGGGTGCACATGTTGAAAGGTATCGGATGAATCTTGACCGTTGCCCGCCAGCACACGACCGTTGATCAAAGTCTTGCAGATTTCAGAGGGCTAGTGGGCAAGTGACACATGGACTTTCCCACGACTTGTAAAGTGTGGTGGGGCCGTGGAGCCAGCAAGGAGGATGTACACATGGTAGCAATATGAGCAGTTGGATGTCGAGTTAGCGAAGGCCAAAGCAGTTGGATGTCGAGTTAGCGAAGGCCGAATTTTCAAACTTCTTTGACTCCATATGAGCCAAACATCAATCCAGATCACAAGGAAATCAACGGTTGCAATTCAAAGTTGCTAAATTGGTGTCATGGAGCCGTTCTAGTTTGCGCGATCAAGCAATAATGGCAGACGATGTTTTTCTGCCTAATTGAAGGTTTTCTTCGCCATAAAAGCTGGTTTTAAATCATTATCTTGATCACAAAAGCATTTTAAAGCATTCTGAAGTTGTTGCAACACGTTTTGAGCTCATGGCGTCCGCAAACTAGGGTTTTTGTGCATCGTCAAACCAGTAAGTGCAATTCATACCTTTTAAACTTGAATTCATGTGAATTTCATACAATTGTTGTTGTTGTCATTCGAATTACAATTAGGGTTGCTTTTTAAGATTTGACATTCATTTAAATTGCTATAAATTAGTAAGTCTGGCCACTCTTTTGTGTCAAAGTTTTAGCCCTAAACCTAAAACCCTAGTCTCAGTCTGTGAAACCCTAGGTCAAGTCATTTGTTAGTAAGATGGCACCAAGAGTTCAACCCCCTGGTTTTGAGCCTAAAAAGAGGCCTAGTCCAAGACCTAATAGACCAATTGAAACTCTCAACAAATGACAAACGCATAGGACAAAATTTGTTTCAAGGTTTGGTTATGAAAGAGGGCATGGTTGACAAACAATGTGCCATTAAAGATGCTACATTGCCATACACGAGGTGGTCATTGTTTCAATACTGGTTTGGTAATAGAAATGCTAAAATTCCCATCTGCAACCCATGGAGATTGGATATGGGCAAGCTGATTGTCCCAAATATATATCTTGACATAGACCTCCTCAAAGCTATTGCAGCTAATTATGACCCTACTATTAGGGTGGTTAGAACACACTCTGGTAAGAACATGGTTTGGGTTACCAGGGAAGAGCTCACAAAGGTTTTCAGATTAAACCAGTGGAGTGATGAGATGGAGGAGGTTGATCAAAAGAAGTTAAGAGCAAAATATGAGAAGGTGAGACCAACTTTTAAGGTCTCAGTACTAGCACATTTCTTGGCATTAGGAAAGGGAGGAAGCAAAAATTGTATTAGGTCCATCTAACACAGAACCCTTCCCAATCAAGTACTTTGGCAATCTATTTCCAAAAAAAATTCTATTCCCTTTGTCAAATTTTGGGGTTTGACCCAGTCTCAAGCATGCCAATTGGGCCTATTTATATGGCTGCCAACATACAGCATCCAACACTCAATACTTATGATTTTGCTACCTATTTGTCAAAGGAGATACATAAGGGCCTGGTAGCTTTGAAGAATGGTGAGACTAGGGTCAGGTTTTGGTGTTACTCCTTGTTCATGCATATGTTTTTGTATAAGGGTGCTGACTTCTTTGGAAATGATATGTGGTTGAAGAGACAGGATGGTGTTGACATACCTATCCAAACTTGGACCCCACTTTTGGATAGACATGAGCAGAAGTCAAGTTTTGTGGTTTTTTCCAACATTTTTGCTTCTAAATTGAAGAAGTTTTGATTCTGGATATGCCAAGAATTCCAACTGAGTTGCATGATTTCCTCGGGCCTAAGGAGAGGAGACTGGATTTAGGGATTGATCATAATTGAGGGGGATGTAATTCCCTATCAGGATTGCACAATTCTCCAGGTGTATGGAACAAGAAAAACACCTCATGTACTCCCTAGGGATGTACCATTAAGGGTTGGCTTCCTAGAAGTCAAGTTGCAGCTCGAAGATGTTGAGGATAATCACTTGGTAAACATGAGGAAAGGAACCTTCTTTCTTGCTTACACTGTATTTTCAGATTTTGTTATGGTAACTGGAGGATGGAAGTATCTCGTTGACAAGCTCAAGCCTTCTGAAATGAAGTTGCAAGCACATAGGAACCATGACCCAGAAGGCTTTATGGTCTGGCTAAAGGACAGAGTGAAGGGAGGAAAGTTTGCTCATAACTTCTCTTTCCCTGAGTATATTATCAGAAATATTTTTTATTTCCAGATTCAAGAAGATAAAAAGATGAAGTGGATTGTTTTTGACAAATTGGAGAGAGCAAAACAGGTGAAAGATCCTCAATTCAAGGCTCTCTCAGATATAAAGAATGAGATGTTGAGTGTAGAAGCAGTTTTTCAAAATTTTGATATAGTTGTTGCAAAATTGAAGGAGGAAAGAGTGATCCAAGATAAGGGAAAGGCTGTGGTCACTGAAGAATAGGATAGGAGGAAAGGCCCTATGGTGGAAGAAAGGCCAACATACTAGCCACCAAAGAAGGTGCATTTCTTTGCTAGAAGGTGCATTTCTTTGCTAGGAGGAAGAGCACTGTGAAGAAGCAATTAACAATTGCCACCCCTACCCAATTAGAGGGGTCAAGGGCATCTTTTCCTCAGCCACAACTATCACCACCTTCACCCCCACATTCATCTACCCCACAGATTATTGAGTTGGATTCACCACCCAGAGGACCATCTCCTCCAAAAGGGCCACCATCAAAAAGGCAAAGGGTTGAATCAAGTGGCCTTGTTGATTATCCAACTGATGAGTCTGATGAAGAAATTTTGGTCACTGAAGATGAGATGAGACAGGGTATGCCATCTCCCCCAAGAGACATAGTGCCACAAAGCTTTAGCCTCAGATTGAGCAAAGCAGATTTAAGTGGGCTAAACAATTATGATGATGTCTGAGCAGAGGCATGTGAAAAGTTTATGAATGATGATGCTTTTGTCAAGACACAAGCATTTCAAGAATATGTCTGGAGAGCCCGAAAAGATGAGTATGTTGAAAGCATTGACATGAAAAGGATTGCAAATCCCGAATTGCCTAGGGAGGTTATAGAGGCTAAGGTTCGTGAAGAAATGAGGGCTAAATACCAAGACATCACAGCAACTGAAGGTTGAGAACTGGTTAGAAAAAGTGGTGTGCAATTGTTGCCAGAATGGGATCTTGCCTAAGCGATTGCTTTTGACACAGTAAGAAGGCATGATGCCCCTATATTTACTTCTGAGGAGGAAGTGACACTGGCTCTCCAAGGATCAACATTTAGTGCCCAATGGGACACATTGGGTATTTGGGCCCTAGCCCCAAACAATAAGAAGCCAGAAGTTGCAGAGCTGGCTGCAGGTTTGAGAGGAGGATTGGTTATTAAAAGGGTATCTAATACATCAGCAGTGGAGACAGCTACATTGAATGTGAATGTAGCTCAATTCACAAAGGCCATAGTGGAATCCCTATCAGAGGAGAGAGATAAATTCAGAACCAAATATAATGACATGGTAGCTGAATATAATAAGGGACAACAAAAGATTGTTGAGATGCAGCTAGAGATTGCATTGTTAAAAGAAAAGTTTCAATCAATGCATGCACCGGGCCCTTCACAAGCAGCAATTCTTCCTCCCCCATCTCCATTAGAGCAAGCACCATCTTCTCCTGTTCATTCACCTCTTCCAGTTTCAATGGAGGTTGTACCTCCTAGTCCTGATGATGTGTCCATTGCACAATTAGTTCCAAGTACGTCAGTTCCACCTCCTACAAAGGAAATCACAAAAAAGAGGGATTAATGGAACAGCTTAAGGCTTATGAGGTGAGGTGCCAACAATTTGATAAATCAATTTATTTGAGCAATATGAAGATTGTAACAGTTGTATTGGAACATTTGAATAAAAAGATTGAGAGGAAATTGAATGGTATTCATTCCAATTATTCTTCTATGTTCGATGCAATAAAGAATTTTGATAGGGATAAGGAGGTTGCCATCCCATTGATGGACAAATGGATCCCCAGATTCCAGAATTTGAGATTCATGGCTATAGGATCAAAGCATGATACTAATCAGCCACCCAGCATTGTCCTGACCCTCAGACTTGTAAATGGAATTAAGGAATTTCAATGGTTGATTGAACCACTGGAGAAGAAAATCAGGGAGCTGATACAAAGATTTGATGAATGGAGTTTCAGTTTACTCCCTGACATTTTAAATGAAGATGGTGAAGTCAAGCCTCTACAACAATGGAAGGATCAAGCAAGCAAGGTGATAGCAACTCAGGCAACGTTGATTTGTGATGGAGTTGATTAGGAAATGCTAAAGAACAGTACGTACAAGCTTTCTCACACAGGTATCTTCCTTGAGGAGTTTGACAAAGAGGCCAACCATGTGATCATAAAGTATAGTCCATTAAGGGTTAAAACAGATGAAGTCGTGACATTTGATTGGCCTTCTGATGGGGATTTTGAGTTCTGGAAGACTAGGTATGTTGATATTCCAGACCTGTAGGTTGCTGCAGTAACAGGATGGTGATGAAATTTTGGTCTCATGTCTTCGGTAAAGTAATGGTTTGCAGTAAGGGAAGTTGCGGCATGAGGAATACAATACATGGCCTGAAAACAGTACAGATTAGGCCTTTGATATGTCAACGTTCAAATATTGTATATTCCTCAATTTCAAAGTTGATGACATGGGTTGCTGATGTGGAAATGTTTTGATATATTCTTCTCTTCTTATTTTCATGCTTTTCATCCTCAAATTTTGGAAGCACGTGGAAAAGTTGTGTTGCTCGTGGAATGAACCTCTTCACCGACTAAAGAGCCTTTTGGAAGGCGGGAGATATCTTCATCAACGAATGGGAAATAACTTTTGTCTCATATGGACATCTCCCTCGAGTTTTGGCAAAGATAACAGTCTTTTGAATGTAATTGTAAATGTCAAATGAAAATGTGACATGTGTACATTGGCCTGAGGCTTGTTTTGCTCCCTTGTTTTTATAAAAGGGAATTCAAGGCCAATTGTACGGGTTGTTGATTGATCTCAGAGCAAATTTTGTAAATAGCGAATACAGAGATAGAATAGAGTCTGCATTCTAGGTTATGAGTCTTTTGCTTCTGTAAACATTTTTGATAGCAGAACTAGTATTGAAATATAAAGAATGGCATATCTTCAAAGCCAATTCTCTCCTGATGTATTCATCATTTGAATTATCAATGAAATAATCAAGGGTTGTTTCAATGGTCTCCATTGCTTTCGATGAATGTATGGTTTTGTCTTTGTCCTAATTCAAAGAATTGGTTAAATTGCTTGGACGAAATCATAGATTTAGATGGTTTGAGTAGCAAGATATGGTAATGAGTTCTGGTTTTGAGTAATTGAGAATGATGTTGTAATGCAGCATTGTGTAAGCTCTATATGCTAAGTGTTAACCTGTTGTCAAGTTTGTTTGCATTTGATAAGACTCCGTACCCTGGATTTAGGCACTATTCTGAGATTTGTATTTGTATTGCAATATTCTTGATCTTTCACAACAAATACATTCAAATCACCTAATCTTTTAAAATTCTTGTTGAAATGCATGTCAAGTTGAAGTCTTCCATGCTCTATTGCTCTGGAAACAATTACTATGTAAAGGATTTGCCAGATCTTTGCAGTTATTAAATTGTCAAGCAATTTCAAGTAGATCTTATCTGTTATTTGCAGTATACAAGGTTAATTGGCACAGAGGATCTTAAGGTACATTGTGTGGGATCACCCTCTCGGGTTTTGTAGAGCCCAAAGTGCAGGAGGAAAGCCTTTGCAAGCTTTCACTCATTCGTTGGCCAATCCCTCCAATTAGTTAACCATTGGAAGATGCCAATTCCATAGGCTATATTATGAGATCAGCTTGGTTCATGAAAAATAACCAACATGTGGGTTCACCGTATTGCTTGGGGAGTATGCACTAAATTTTCAACGATCACCGGATGTGTGTTCTATGTGCGTGGAGAGATGGTTTAAGCCTGGTGATAGTTGTTTTAGTATTCATTATTTGCTTGGTTGAGTTTGTGGAGTGCATACATGTTTATGCATTAAGAATTAGAGGTGCTTGGTGGTATGGTGGTCGATACAGGAGTCGTGATAAATTTCTATATGCCATCATTTCAATTTATTATTGTGCTATCGATTGATTTTTGGTTTGTACTCAATGAGTTAATTTATCAACAAGCCATTCCATTTTATGATTCCTTGAGGATGTCTTCAAAAGAGGTCTATTTATAGGGAAGTCGAAGCTTGCATGATGGTTGCAGCTTCAATTTGGACATATTTTTGTGTTATTTCTTTTGGGGGAACTTTCATTTACAGGTTCTATTGCAAATAAGTTAAGAGTTTGATCAGAACGATTTTAAGTTCTGGACAGTGTTTTTGCCTGCATGTGTTATGTATCAAGTGGTTTATGAATCTGAAGTTTGTGCTTCAACAGCCTAGAGTTGGTGCTTCGGCATCCTAGAGTTGGTGACTCAGGTGTTCAGAGTTGGTGTTTCGAGGGAGAGTTGGTGCTCACTTGTGTAATCTGGGTTGGTGCCCTTTGAAGTGAATAAAAGAAATATTTTGCAGTGGTTTTTTACCCGAAATGGTTTTCCACGTAATTTCAATGTTCATGGTGTTTTATGTTGCTCTTACTGTTTTGATTTCTGATTTATATGATTTTGTTTACTTATCTTAATGAACAGCATAAAAATCATGAATAAATTTGTACTTTCCTGAAGCGAGCCTACAACCTAAATTTAACCAAAACGAACAACAATAAAAAAGTAAAACCTACGAATCGTTAAAGAACCAGTAGCAATAACATGAAAGAACCAGATGAAATTTCAAAAACAACCAAGAAGCTAAAACTAGAAAAAAAAACAACTCTAACCCGAAAGAAGTTCTTTAGAAGAGTCTACAATCTGAGTTCAAGCTAAAAGAACCTAAGCATTACGCAGTTGATTCCAGAAGACTTTAACACAGTAACACAATCCAAACAATACCCATAAAACAAAACTTTAAAAATAGCAACAAAAAGAAAAGGTAAAATATACCCACCGGCACAGAACCAAGAAGATGGCTGGTTGGAAGGCTCGAATAGCCTCCTGACATTTTCAACCTTACACTCTCTGACAAGAACTATCCAAAACCCTGAATTCCCTGCATATTTCACAGAGATACAAAATTTTAAGAAAATTCTCACCTATATGCATTTTCCAAAACCTTAAAGATAAAATTCAGAAAATTCTTCACAAAATGCATTTTTCAAAACCCTAAAGGCCTTCTAAATTTACAAAAGGCAATTTACAATAGGAAATTTTTGTGACAACCTAATTTGCCGCAAATTTAACCTGATTTTCCAGCATTTTTCAAGCCATATTAAAATTATTTACTTCGTTACTAAATAAATTTGTTCGGTAGAGCTATACCGTCTTCTTGAAATAAACTGCCTTTCAGAAATGGCTTTGTCGATGATTATTTTCTTTTATTTTTCAGGTTGGGAGATATTTTTGTTTGGTTCTTGTGAATTCGAACCTTTGACGTGGTGAATTTTGTCGTGTGTGAGGGCTTTTTTTATTTATTTTAATCTTTTACCCCTTTGAAAACCAACGGGAATTTTTGGTTCGTAGAAGTAAAATCCAAATTCTGGGATAATTTGTTGGAGATTTAACTACGTAATTTGAATATTATCTTTAAAAATAGTGGTTTATAAGAATTTATTTTATGATTATGAATTATTTATTTATTAGCAATCGCAACTTGGTGTGCAATGGGTACGCGGAAGAAGTGTCGATGGTCAATTAGGTAATTTTTTGGTTTATTGTTTACATATATTTGTGTGGTATACATGAAGTCAATTGGTAGGCTATTTTTAAAATGATTTTGTTTGTGAAACAAAGGTCTCAATGGAGAAGTGATAGCTTAAAATCAAATATGCATCTACTTACAGGGATCGAAACACAACTAAAATCGGGAAGATAATAAGGCTCCATTACCAATAGGCTCATGATATGTTTGAAATAGGGAGAGAGGGAGAGAGGGAGAGAGGGGGAGATATGTGGATAGAAAGAGGGAGAAATATAGGGAGAATGGATATGGATGGAAGAGATAAATATATAAAGGGGGAGAGAGAGAGAGAGAGAGAGAGAGAGATTGATTTATAAAGATAGAGATAGGAAGTGATATATAGAGAGGGAGAGATATAGGGGTTAAGAGAGATGGATAGATAATGAGATAGAGATAGAGGGATATATGTAAGAATTTAACTATGGAGAGATAGAGATAGAGATGGGGAGAGAGAAACAAGGAGTGTGTGTATGAGTAATAGAGATATGGAGAGAGATATAGAGGGAGAGATAGATATGTATAAATACATAGAGATGGAGGCAGATGGAGGGAGAGAAACAAACGTAGGAGAGAGAATTAGAGAGATATAGAAAGAGGGAGTGATGGGGAGAGGGGGAGGGAAAATAGGGATATAAAGAAGAGATAGAGGGATAAATATAACTTGGGAAAGATAGAGAGGGTGAGAGAGAGAAAAAGACAAAGACAGAGAAAGATAAATATAAAGGGAGAGATGAAAGGAGAGAGGAAGAGGGGGAGGGGGAGATAGATATAGAAAGAGGGAGACAATGAAAGAGGGGGATATGGAGAGAGAAATATAAAGATAAAGGAATTGATATAT
The DNA here is from genome assembly GCA_007115665.2 of Sequoiadendron giganteum. Classification (NCBI taxonomy): domain Eukaryota; kingdom Viridiplantae; phylum Streptophyta; class Pinopsida; order Cupressales; family Cupressaceae; genus Sequoiadendron; species Sequoiadendron giganteum. The sequence goes on from CM021108.1 coordinate 33,950,606, forward strand.
AGAGAGAGGTAGAGAGAGGGATATATATAAAGAGAGAGTGGGGGAGATGGAGGGAGTGATGGAGTAAATAAGAGAGAGAGATATAATGAGATATAAATAGAGAGGAAGAGGGAGAGATGAGAAGATAGAAATAGAGGGGGCAAGAGTGAGAGATAAAGGAGGTGATATAGAAAATTAATAGAGAGAGAGAGGGAGGGAGAGAGGATAGAGAAGTTGAGAGATATAGAAAGAGAGAGTGGTAGGGAGAGAGGGAGAGATGTGGATAGAAAGAGGGAGAGATGGAGAGATATATAGTGGGAAAGATAGAGGGAAAAGAGGTGTAAGGAGAGGTAAGGAGATAGAGAGAGAGAGAGAGAGGAAGATAGAGATGGAGATGGAGATAGAAATGGAGATAGTGAGAGAGAGAAATAGAGATAGAAAGAGGGGGATACAAAGAGAGAGGGAGAGATGGAGGGATAGAAAGATAGAGATAGGAAGTTATATAGAGAGAAATAGAGAGAGGGAGATATATAGAGAGGTAGGGAGAATTACGTATGGGGAGATACTATAGAGATATGGGAAGAGAAAGAGAGAGATCTCTTTATATCTTTGTCTCCCTCTCTATATTTATATTTTTATTATCTTTCAATCTCTCTCTTCCTCTCTCTCCCCTATTTCTCTCCATATTTGTCTTCCCTTCTCTCTTCCTTTATCTATCTTTCTCTTATTTATTCTCTATTTATTTCCCTCTCACTATCTTTCTCCCCTTACTATTTTTTTTATCCCTATTTATCTCCCTCCTCTCTCCTGCTTTCCCTCTTTATTTCTTGATCTCTCAATCTCTATATATATCATTGTCTCCTATTTCGTTTATTCTCTTTATCTCTCTATCTCTCTTTATGTGACTATATCTATCTATGTCTCTCCTCTTCTCTCTTTTTCTCTCTTTCTTTATCTCTCTTCTTCTCTCCATATTTATTCCTTTATATTTATACCTCTATTTTTATATCTCTTTTTTTATCTCTCTCTATTTCTCTCTTTATTTTTTCTCTTTCTCTCTCTTTATTTTCTCTCTTTCTCTCTTTATTTTCTCTCTTTCTCTCTCTATCTATTTTCCTCATTAGTGTGCAATGGGTACAGTGGAGAGGTTTTAAAGGTGAATTATCATATCCTTAACCAAATGACATGCAACCTTGAGCATAAATCCCTAATCTCGTGCTATCCTTGGATTGTTGGCATGAAACGACTAATCAAAAGTTACCTTCTCTCTCTCATTCTATAAATTTTAATTTATATTTTAAGTTTGAAATTCATTATATTATATAAATTATAAAAGAATCCAAAATAGAAATATTCTACAATAATTAAAGTGTTAATAAGATAAATAATTATAAATTAAATTAATTTTAATACTTTTTAATTATTATTTGTAATTTCATAAAAAGACATAAATAATAAAAATAAATTTCAAACTTAAATCTAAAATTAAAATTAAAATAAAATAAACTAAATGGAAAGTCAAAATATATCAAAATCTAAATATTAATAAACATAATAATTTAAAAAATTAGTAACAAATAATAAACTTATTAAGTTAATAAATGATTAAATAAAAAAGTAAAACTATTTTTTTAATTTATTAGAATTAAAATATTAATAGTATATGTACCTAAAAAATATAATCAATATATCACAAACAATATCACATAAACTCAATATTAACAAATAAAAAAATATTATTAAATAAATTAAATTTCAAAAACCAAAATTGTATTTCAAATAAAATATTTAAAAAAAATATAAACTATATTAAAATTGCTAAAAGTAAAATTCTAACTTTTATATCAAAAAATACAAGTAACACTTAAGTGAAAATAAAATGAAACCCTATTTAAAAGATAAAAAGTCAATTTGTGATTTATTAATTTATTATTAATATTATTATTTGAAAAATATATTTATTTATTAAAAACTTATTATTATTTATCTAAAAATCTAAGTTTAAAAAGTTTAAAAGAAAAAACAATTATTATCCTATATTTTCTTATTTAAAGCTAAGACTGGATAAGAATGCATTTTTTTCATATATATATATATAGTAATATTTTAGATGGTTGAGATCATTTCAGCTGTCTTGCATCCTACTCTACAATTTCCAACCGTTGATTTTCAAAAGTAGGTCGTTCACTTCATATAAAGAACACCTTCGATGTAAATATTTTATTATTTTTAAGTGATGTTTCAAGAGAAAATATAATATTTTTTAGTTCTTATTTCAATACTATTTTAGATTATTAGAGGTCATCTTTTTTTTTTCAATTTTTTTTTTTTTTCAATCTTTTTTTTATTTCAAGGCTCAATATCAAATAGATGTGTATGATTCTTTTTTTTAACTCAACAACTTTTGGTAATAGACTATAAAACTTAGGTTGATGTTCAATCTTAGCTCACCTCTTAGAAACGGTTCACTTTAAGCTTCCCATTAACTATTTTTTGAAATGGTGTTGGACACCTTGTATAAAGAAATATTTTGTATTTAATAATGTTGTGGTTCACATCTTTGTAGGATGCCATGCATTAGGATTGGGCATATTTTCTAGGGAATGTGTATGTGACATTTCATATATATTTAATATAGGTAATGTTGGCTCTCAAACATGTTTCCCCATAAATCCTAAAGACTGACTCCAAAACCTAAGACCAAGGATAATGTCAACAAAGGCAATAAGAAAGACTTATGATCAAATAGTGGAGTGGATCGATCAATGCATGACAATGAGAGTCTCCTTCACTTTAGGCTCAACTAGACCCAAGAGGTTTTTCCAAGAGGTATACCATGAAAATTAAAGCATAATGACAAATTAATACAAAAAAATCAACAATTATACTCATATATGTGATGGGCCCTAAAACGTGTCACTAACCTTATTGCACGTTAGTTTCTTGTAAGACCTCTTATTAAGTTGATACTTGCATTCTTATACGTGTACCCAAAGATAACAATAATGTGTATGTTTTTATTGATGGAATTATCTTGAGCCAACCATGCACATGTAATAGAATGATAAATACTCACAAGTTCCTCCAATGGTTTGTTGGGAATAGGATGCCATTTAAATGCAATCCTAAACATATTTCATGTATCTCCTAAGTCCTTGGAAAGTGTTCCTCAACACTAGGATTAGAAAGAGATTAAATTCGAATGAAATGAACATGTAAATTGGCATTTTTGATTATTCATAAATAATAGGAACATGTGGGGATGTCCAAGAAGAGAGCTCCTACAAGATAGGAGCACATGGGGCGCCCACATGGAAGGTGGAACCCACCATCAGTTAACTATTAGGAGGATTGATAACACTTCAGTAGTGCATATTTAGGATCCTACAAAATAGGGATTGATATTTACATGAGTGGAGTGGCACTATCAGTTTAGTATCAATTTAGTTTAGTTCAATTCAGTTCAGTTCAGTTTAGCTCAGTTATTTTGAGTTGCATGCTAGTTGACTTGAGCTGCATGACTAATGACTTTAGTTGCATGATAGGGAACGGGTGGATACTTTCAGTTAAGTGGGGATGATCAATCATGCATGATGTTTGCATGAATTGGTGGAGATATATGTTTCAGTTGACTAAGATTGACTTAGGTCCACCTTGGGTGCTCAAGTTGGCATCTTTTAGTTAACACCTTTTGCATTAGAAGATATTTACAAGGCTCAGTCAAGTGGGCCCATTCTTGGGCGCCAACTTTGAGGTGGAGTTTGTAAGATATTTTCTTGACTAATTTTTAATTAAGTGTTCAGCTTGGGGCACCTAAATTGAGGAAGACTTTGGTTTGACTTCATATTACATTGTGGAACTCTACTTGCCCAATCTAGGCATAGATTTTTGTGAGGAGCTTTATTCTCTTGTATTTGTATAGCTCTTATGAGTTTACATGCTCATTATTGTCTATTAATTGCAGCAAGTGTATGAGAGTTACATGAGAGTTTATTTGTAGGTTGTGAAGAAGGATTGTTGAATGCAAGGAAGCATATCAATCAAGGATTGATACAATATTATTGTAATCTTGTTCTAAGGTTAAATAATACAAGCACTATTGATTCTAGTGAAGTTTTTTCCCGAAAGGGTTTCTCCACATATATGTTGTTTCACTTCTATCTTCTTGTCTCATTCTTCCACAATCTTTTGTCTCTTTCTATAATGGATAAAATTGATCTAAACATATTAATCATACATAAAGAATTGTGACAAATAAAACTTAATGAGATCTACAGTCTCATAGTTTTACAAGTTTTTAAGCTACAATATTACCTTTATTTTTCAATATTTGGTATCAGAGCTAATGGTTGGTTAGGGTTTGGGACGCCTTTCTCTTAAAAGTTTGAAGGATTTTTGGTTGTAGTGGGAGCTTTTACTATTGTGTTATTGTGTTATCATGTTATCATGTTGTCATTGAGAGCTTGGATTCATAGGTTTGGTGTGAGCTTATGACAGTGATGTGGTGTTGGTTGTGTGCATCATGATTCCATGGGATTGTTCGGTATCACGGTTCAATAGGAGCAATTGGCAATGATGTGGATCCATTGTTGTTTATGATGGTTTGGCATTCATAGATATCTTCTTGGCTTGGAGTTTTTGGTTCTACTTGTTATGTTATTGACATTGCAGTTGTGTGTAGACCTGGATGATCTTCATGGAGAGGATGGTAGTCACGATGACATGTGTGACTCAGCATCACAGTTCAGTGGGAGTTGTTGGAAGTGATGTGGATTCACCATTTGATGGTGAATGATCTTCTAAAATGATTGTTGGTGTCATGGATGGACTCTTGGTTTCTACTTCTATGCAGTGAGGGCTCATTGGCATTTTTTTTACATGATGGTTATATTCATATTGATTATATCATGGATGTCATGTTTATGTTCTTGATTTTGATTGGAGCTTTGACATTGATCGTAGTAGTTCTCTTTGTATTGGGTGCATTGATCATTTACTTGATTACTTCATCATGGTGCTATGTTGCATTTGGAGTTTGGCATGGATCGGTTGGTTACAGGTACTCATGGATACTTGGAGACACAGGTGAGGCTTGAGTTCTCTTTGGTTAGAGACATGTGTTGAGATGGTTACTCTTGTCTCTTATTGCAGGAAGGTCATTGGCCTTGAGTCATGTACTTGATTTATAATAATAATTCCTTGTTTAAAATAATTGCAATGTATAATGTCAAGTGGGAGAATGTTGGGAATAGGATGTCATTTAATTGCAATCCTAAACATATTTCATGTATCTCCTAAGTCCTTGGAAAGTGTTCCCCAACACTAGGATTAGAAAGAGATTAAATTCGAATGAAATGGACATGAAAATTAACATTTGTGATTATTCCTAAATAATAGGAACATGTGGGGATGCCCAAGAAGAGCTCCTACAAGATAGGAGAACATGGGGCACCCACATGGAAGGTGGAACCCAACTTGCTTCAATTAACTATTTGGAGGATTGGTAACACTTCAGTAATACATGTTTAGGATCCTACAAAATAGGGAGTGATATTTACATGAGTGGAGTGGCACTATCAGTTCAGTATTAGTATTAGTGTTAGTTCAGTTCAATTCAATTTAGTTATGGTTCAGTTATCTTCAGTTGCATGTAGTTATTTTGAGTTGCATGCTAGTTGGCTTGAGTTGCATCCTAGTTGACTTGAGTTGCATGTTAGTTGACTTGAGTTGCATGACTAATGACTTCAGTTGTATAATAGGGAATAGGTGGATACTTTTAGTTAACTGGGGATGATCAATCGTGCATGATGTTTGCATGAATTGGTGGAGAGATATGTTTCAGTTAACTAAGATTGACTTGGGTCCACCTTGGGCGCCCAAGTTGGCATCTTTTTGTTAACACCTTTTGTATGAGAAGATATTTACAAGGCTTAGTCAGGTGGGCCCATTCTTGGGCACCAACTTTGAGGTGGAGTTTGCAAGATATTTTCTTGACCAAAGTTTAGTTAAATGTTCAGTTTGGGGTGCCTAAATTGAGGAAGACTTTGGTTTGAATTTAGATTACATTGTGGAACTCTACTTGCCCAATCTAGGCATAGATTTTTGTGAGGAGCTTTATGCTCTTGTATTTGTATAACTCTTATGAGTTTACATGCTCATTATTGTCTATTAATTGCAACAAGCGAATGAGAGTTCCATGAGATTTTATTTGTAAGTTGTGAAGAAGGATTGTTGAAGGCAAGGAAACATATCAATCAAGGATTGATATAGTAATTGTAATCTTATTCTAAGGTTAAATAATACAAGCACTATTGATTCTGGTGGAGTTTTTTTCCCGAAAGGGTTTCTCCATGTATATGTTGTGTCACTTCTATCTTCTTGTCTCATTCTACAATTGATCAAATTGATCTAAACAGATTAATCATACACAAAGAATTATGACAAAGAACACTTAATGAGATCTACAGTCTCATAGTTTTACAAGTTTTTAAGCTACAATATTACCTTCATTTTTCAAGACGGTTTACCAATTCTAGCTTGCATGCAATGTGACATGATTTATATCAATGAAATATAGAAGCATAATGGATCATAATCCAAACTTAAACAAATGAAAACAAAGGATATTAGGATGAAAATATGTTTTATCATTCACCATTTAGGACTGGTGCCTACTCACATGCGCAAGAGAGTCATAACCTACAAGGAGGAAAAGATCATATGTGTAACTCATACATAATGCTAGACTTGTATACACAATTAATGATAAAACTTTATGCAACCAAGCATTCTTAGTAATCCATTTCAAAGCTACAATAATCCACATGAAAAAAATAGAACTAAAAAGGAATGTAATGCTTTACAATACATTGTCACACATTTATCTAATACTCATTACATTTATACCATCAAATGTAGCAAGAGAAACCCACAACTAGGTTCAAATATTTTCTTGAATAATTGCTATTTCATGGAGATATTTAACTACATAAATTAGTTGCTTTTAAACTCATCATTGGATTTACAACATGTAATCTTGTCACTTAAGCTTAAAAATTTAAGTATTGAAACCCTAGAACAACTTGAGACACTTGCAATCAAGAATGGAAAAGAATTACCAACCCTTATTACATCTTTTTCCTTGTATTTATAACATTTAGTTACAATACAGTATCTTTATCTTCTCAAAATTTCTAGTGGTTGTATACAAGTCAAAAAGCATTGAATGCACCAACACACCCCTCTATAGTAAAATATTTCAAACAGATATGCTATTGAATGCCTAGGGTAGCAAAAATATTCTTTCTACACTCAAAGAAGTAGTCATGTACTTACTTATAAAATGTGAATGCTATGTTTTCATTTGTGGTATTCAAAATGCCCAAACTTGTTTTCATCATCTTCATGTGGCTTTACAATTGGATTCATGCCTTTGAGGTGCCCAATGGATTTTTGGTAGGATGTAGATGAATGTATAGCTCAATCATAGTCAATTATGTGTTAATGACATCTTGTAAACTAGAAGTGATTAAATGGGAATGTATACTCAAATGGTGAGGATCTAAGGATATTCATAATTGAACAATGTGTAATTTCTTGAGGAGATTGAGGGATTAGGGGTTGGGATGCAAGGTGTAGGGAAAGACAAAGGCCTATTGGCCTAGGAGGGAGGAATGATAAAGTAATAGATATGTATGGAGCATGATCCATCTAAATAATTTACGATAAGGTAAGCTAACATTAAAAACCTTGAAGGCCCACAAGAAATAAGGGATCAAAGATTAGGAGTTGAGAGATCAAGATAGCGAGTGCCATTTAGATTGGGGGATGAAATAGTTTGAAATCTCACAAATGGAATCATACTGGTGAGTGGGGATGAAGACTCTAAGACATCATATTATCTTATCAAGGAAAAGAATGACTTGAGAGTGTGTCAAGTTTGGGGTTCCATGATATAACATCCTTCAAGTATGGTGGTATAGAAAATTCTACAAACCCATCGGGGTGGATATTAGGACTTGATGTGACCAAGTCCTTTGGTACTATTGTAAAGATTTTTTTATAGATTTGAAATAGGGTAGTGGATGTTGGATCTCAAGAATTTGATATTAGATATGTAGGAAGATATTAGGGTTCAAACTTTGAGCCTATTGTCTATGCAGTGAAACAATTATTGAATCCCCGAAGGCTTGGACCAGGGATTAGGAGTGTAAGAAGTTAGGAACATGGAATGTCCCTTTCTCAAGCTTAATTTGATCATGGACAATTAGCCTATTTTTTTAGTTTTCTTGTAGGCTAGTTGGTGAGTAAGGGAGAACTCCAACGTTCTTAAAGAGCACATGTTTAGTTTATCAGGATTATTATTCATGGCAATGAGCTCAATTGGTAATGTGGATCCTTTTGATGCTTTCAAAATTGATTTTCGACCTTTTGGGAGCTCTCCAAACTTCTTGGAGGAACATACTATTTTTAGAAAGTCACCCAGTTGCCTCTAGTCATCATCCTAAGTCTTTTGTAGATCCATTGGTATGATCATAATTTTGTGTATGTCATTTGGATACTTTTGCAACTCAGATAAATTATTAAGTTAATAATGATTATTCACTTAAGTTGTCTAAGGTTAAAAATATTAAAATAACAACTTAGTGTAATAATTCATTTAAAAGGTGTTTAAAATGTGCTTCAAATTGGATGCCTAGGGAAAGGGGCCTTTTACACATTTATTATTATTTTCCAAAAATATCTTTGAGGAAGAAAAAAATTATTATTTTTAAAATTATGGTTATTTTCGTCCAAAAAAAGTTATAAAAGGAGGATGAGAGCTCATTTGTAAGATTGGCCATGATATATTATTTTATTTTTTGTCGGAGATAAACTGAGTTCTTCATAAATATTTTTAGGATGGAAACCCTCTTGAGATTACTAGTTTCAAGGACAAAAACTCTTTAGCTAGTTAGTGTGATTTCATCCAGAAATCACCAATGAGCTACAAAGAAGAGTTTCAGGTTTTGGGTTACAAGCATGGAGATTTTTTATGTGTATTGAGTTGTATTTTTTGCTGTGTTTTGTATCATTTTTAAAGTGTTTATTTAAAAGTCAATTTTAGAGGTTTCATTGTTGGTCATATCATATTGTTGCTAAAATCTCTATAGTTTATGATCTTTATTCTTGATATTTTTGGCCTTCACCTCACTAGACATAGTGTTAGATGCAAGAAATATCTTAAGGAGCTAGTCTTACAACATAGTATAGGTCATACAATGGCTATAGGGTAGGAATGAGGATTTCTAGGGTGTGTTAGGGTTAGAAGGTAGATATATAACAAGTTAAATGCATATTTGATCAATAAAACAGAGAAATAAAAAAGCATAGGAAATTATAGCAAAAACAAGACAACACAGAGAATTTAATGTGGTTCACTCAATCTGGGCTACATCCACAAAATCGCAACCATCCATTGATTTTATTATCCAATACAAAACATATTACAATATCGCAAATAATTCCATGCTACAACTCTCCATCTCGACTGCTTATAACAAGCTTTTAGAAGCTTCCAAAAATTAGGGTTTACAAAGTCGGTTTTTTTCCTTTTCAGTGACGAAACGAAAAAAGGCAAAAAAAGGTGAGGATACATAAAGAATGTACAGTACTAAAGAGTGTATAGTATAGCATGATCGGTCACCACATTCCAACAATATCCCACTTGGAGATTGATCAGGCTCCATACCAACACAATCTTCCACTTGGAGACTGATCCTAGATGACACTGCTACACTTACAACTCCCACTAGAAATAAGAACCTTGGACCTTGCTACTCTGTCTGGAATTTTAACCATGAAGACTAACTGAAGCTAAAGAGGAGCTCAGTTGCTCCCTTGTCACTACCTTTGTAAACATATATGTTGGATTGTCATTTGTATGTATCTTTTCCAGCTTTACCTATCCATCCTCCAATACTGACCAAATGAAATGATATCTCAGTTGTATGTGTTTGGTTTTAGAGTGCAAGGCAAAATTCTTTGCAAGATGTATAGCACTTTGGCTATCCTGTAAACAAGTGATTTTCAGCCCATGTCTTTCCCAACTCTTCCATGAAAACTTGCAGCTATATCATCTCCTTTGTTGCCTCTGTTGTAGCCACGCACTCTGCCTCTGTGGTGGATAAAGCAACTAACTTTTGCAACCAAGAAATCAAACTCATTGTTGTCCCACCAACTATAAATACATAACCTGTGGTACTCCGCCTGGTATCTATATCGCCTACCAAATCTGAGTCAACATAGCCTTTTAAATTAGTATTAGAGCCCCCAAAATAGAAGCATTTATTGGATGTTCCTCTCAAGTACTTGAGAATCCATTTTACCACATTCCAATGCTCAATTCTGGGATGACTCAAATACCTGCTAACAACTCCTACAACATGTGCAATATCTGGTATTGTGCATACCATGACGTACATTAAATTGCCTACAACTGAAGCATATGGTACCTTGGACATTTTTCCTTCCTCCTCTTGTGTCTTTGGATACATATCCTTAGTCAATTTGACATGACTGGGCAAAGGTGTGCTGACAACTTTTGCATTCTCCATATGAAATCTCTGCAACACCTTTTCAATATAATCAACCTGAGATAAAAAAAATTTCCTATTTTTCCTATCTCTTGTTATCTTCATACCAAGGATTTGTTTTGCTGTCCCCAAATCCTTCATAGCAAATGAATTTGCTAACTGTTGTTTTAACTCCTTTATGTGATCCATGTTAGACCCCGCTACAAGCATATCATCAACATATAAACATAAAATAATGTAGCTATCTTCACCTAACATCTTAAAATAAACATAATGGTATGAATTACACCTGTTGTAGCCTTGCTTAGCCACAAAACTATCAAATTTAAGATACCATTGTTGAGGTGCCTGCTTCAAGCCATATAAAATTTTCTTCAATTTGCACACTAGTTTCTCCTTACCTTTGACCTCAAATCCTTGTGGTTGTTCCATATATATTTCCTCTTCCAAATCACCATGGAGAAAGGATGTTTTAACATCAAACTATTCTAAATGCAAATCTCCAGCAACCACAATACTTAAAACAGTACGAATAGAAGTCATTTTAACAACTAGAGAAAAAAATTCATCAAAATCAATACTCTTTTTCTGTGCAAATCCTTTTACAACTAATCTTGCTTTAAATCTTTGCTTACCTTCATCCTCCTCTTTCAGCTTGTAAACCCATTTGTTTGGTAAAGCCTTTTTACCTGTAGGCAGCTTGCATAATTCCCAAGTCTAATTTTTCAGCAAGGAGTCTATTTCTTCTTCCATTCCATGCTCCCACTGAACCTTGGTATCCACCTGCATAGCTTCATGATAACATTCTGGTTCACCAACATTAGTTAATAAAATAGAATACAAAGAGAGAGAAAATATTTTTGGAGGTCTACTTATCCTTGAATATCGCCTAACATTCATTGGAGTTTGTGGTATTTTTTGTTGCTGTTGTTGTGGAGCATGAGGAACCACTGGAACATTGTTGTTTGTAATATCATCCAACACTGCATAATCCTTTACTCATGCTCCTGCAATAGATCTTTGTACAACACTTTCTCATTGAATATGACATCTCTGCATCTCACAATTTTCTTATTTTCAAAATCCCAAAGCCTATAACCAAATTCATCAATACCATATCCAACAAATATACATTTCTTTGATTTTACATCAAGATTGCTGCTATTTTTAGAATCTACATGTGAAAATGCTTCACAACTGAAGGTTTTGAGAAAATAATAACTCACCTTCTTACCTATACATGCTTCCTCTGGAATACCACAACCCAAAGGATTAGAGGGACCTCTATTAATTAAATAAACAACAGTGTTTATAGCCTCTTCCCACATGTTTAAAGGCAGCCCAACATGCAATCTCATAGTTCGTGCACGCTCCATTATTGTTCTATTCATGCGCTCAACTACTCCATTTTCCTATGGAGTCCTTGGAACCATTTTTTGCCTACGAATACCATTAGAGGAACAATAATCTTCAAACTCTTTGTTGCAATACTCACCACCATTATCAGATTTGAGACATTTTATCTTTTTACCTGTCTCATTCTCAACCAAGCTTCTCCATTTTTTAAAAGTTTCAAATACATCAGATTTCTGCCTAAGGAGATAAATCCATAACTTCCTAGTTGCATCATCAATGAATGTAACATAATACTGAGAGCCATTGAGAGAAGATACATGAGCTAGTCCCCATACATCTGTATGCACAAGCTCCAATTTCTCATCTTTCTTTTGTTTCCCATCCTTGAGAAAACTAACTCTCTTTTGTTTTCCATATGCACAAATTTCACATAAATCCATATTAACACATTTTAGACCTGGTAAAACATTCTTTGAATGAAGTGCTTTCATAAATTTTGCACTCATATGCCCAAGTCTATTATGCCATAGTGTTTATTCAGAATCCATAGCAACTATCTAATTTTTTCCCTCCTAAATTGCAACAACTGTTCCTAAACATTGATTTTTATCTGCAATAGCTAAATTAGAAGGAACAATATGACCTATACAAAGATATAAGGTGCCTAATTTCACACCTTTTGCTACCACTAAGGCACCTTTTATAACCTTCCAATTTTTATCACTAAATGTAACAACACAACCTTCATCATCTAGTTGCCCTACATAAATTAAATTTCTTTTTAACTTTGGAACGTGCCTCACCTCATGTAGTAGCCAATGATTCCCATTTTGCAACTTAATCTTGATTCTTCCCTTTCCAACAATCTGATAGGGTTCGTTATCTCCCAAATAAACCAACCCAAAATCCCCTTGGACATAATCAAGAAAATAATTTCTATGGGGCGTAACATGAAAAGAAGCCCCTTAATCTAACACCCAAGAATCATCAGCATTGTCAAGGGAAAGAATCAAAGCATCTTCATGAGGTTTATTACTTACCACATTTGCCTCTTTATTTCCTTCTTTTTTGTCTCCTTCTTTATTTTTTTGAGACCAACAATATTTCTTTAAATGACCCAGCTTATCATAGTACCAACAATCCCTCTTATCTCTAGATTGGGACCTTCTATCCTTTGATTTTCATCGTGACTTCCCATGACTTCCAAAATTGTTTCCTCTCTCCTTTGTTCTGCCCCTACTTTCTGCATTCAAAACATTGTCTAATGTGGATGTTCCACCTGAGCTTTTCCTATGAATTTCCTCGCTCAAAATAACACCAACAACATCATCAAACTTCAATGTATGCAAACCAGAAACAAAATTGCTAATAGCCATTACCAAGCTATTCCAGCTTTCAAACAAAGAACACAGAATCAAAAGAGCCCTAACTTCTTCATCAAAGTTTAATTTTACAAAAGTTAATTGATCGGTAACCATATTAAACTCATTTAAATGATCAACAACTAACCCACCTTCTACCATTTTCATATTAAATAAATGTTTCATAAGAAATACCTTATTCGAAGCAAAAGGCTTTTCATATAACTTTTCTAGGTTTTCCCTCAACTTTTGAGTTGTCTTTGTTGTAATATTAAACGCCACTGATTGTGCCAAGCATAAACGAATACTGTCAAGTGCCTTTCTTTCATAAATATCCCAATCCTCATCCGACATTGTTGAGGGTTTCTTGGTTTTCCTTCCAATGGCTGCCATAAATCCTTTTGATAGAGGTAGTCCTCCATATGCATCTTCCATAACTGATAGTTCTGCCCATTAAACTTCTCAACCTTCAACTTACCCTCGTCTGCCACTGATCTCACTTAACCGTGAAACTCCCACTCAATGGTGAGACCTTCCTATAGACGATAATCAAACACAACCCGCTCTGATACCACTTGTTAGGGTTAGAAGGCAAATATCTAACAAGTTAAATGCAAATTTGATCAATAAAACACACATGAAATTATAATAGAAACAAGACAACACAAAGAATTTAACGTGGTTCACCCAATTTGGGCTACATCCACAAAACCACAGCCATCCAATGATTTTATTATCCAGTGCAAAACATATTACAATATCGCAAATAATTCCATGCTACAACTCTCCATCCTAACTGCTTATAACAAGCTTTTAGAAGCTTCTAGAAATTAGGGTTTACAAAGTCGACTTTTTTCCTTTTCGGTGACGAAACTAAAAAAGGTGAGGATACATGAAGAGTGTACAGTACTAAAGAGTGTAAAGTATAGCATGATCAATCTTCACATTCCAATAGGTTGGAACACCTCGCTTTTGGGTATAGTTATTGCTGGTTTGGGGGTGCCAATTCCTTCCTAGTGCTTTTCAAATAGTTTGGCACTAAGATTTTGTGTTTTTGTGGAGTTGTGATGCATTTACTCGTTTGGTACCTATTGTACCAACTGAAGGGAAAAAATTGCGGATCTAATGACCCAATAGTGCGGAATACATTCCCTTAACACCTTTACTACAGGGGAGAGAAGCAAAAATGAAAAACTAACATTTTCTAAAACTTGTAGAGTGCATACAACCATGGCAATGAGAAACCAGAAAGATAAGCAAACAAAGATGACACAGTATTTACGTGGGAAAACCCTTTCAGGTAAAAAACCCACCACACAAATTCAAATCTATTGTATTACAGTAATGAATCGATTACATACAATATCCAGACTTCTTTGCTCAGCTCACAATCACCCAGAGAGATTCAAATCCACTGTTACAATGTTTTCACAACATACAATTCAAAACCCTCTACAAGAACTCATGTCCTTCAGCTCGCAACTTCAACTTTCTCTACAACTTTTCGACTCAACTCAACTTGTCTAACTTATGAGAAAATAACACTTCTCATCCAAATGTAACCGACTTAAAAGAGCAATGAAGTTCATCCTCAAATCACGCATCTGGTTGGATCTGACAGATTTCTTGCAACAAGCCATCAATGCATTCAAAGCCATTACCAAAACGTTTGAGCTCGCCACCCTTCGTTGAAAAATGCAACTGCCACAATAACTTTCTTGGTGTCTGTCCAATCACTATTCAACCAGGTGCCACGCGTCCAAGACCCATCAGCAATCGCAGCTGATAAAGCAACCAAAACGGTCAAACAGACATCGGGTGCGACCAAGACTTCAAGTCATTTCAAACACTGCTGGAGTTGAAGTCGGAATCGGGAGCGGAACTAGAGTCAAAACATGACCCCACCGAAATTTCAGGTTCAGGAACCATTTCGGTTCCGCGTCCGTCCACGGCAAAGAGGAATTCATCGAAAGCAATTCTGACAGGGTAAAGTCAACCCGAGGTCAAACCAAGACGGGAACAAAGAAGACCAGAGTCGGAGTCAGAGTCGGAACAGAAACAGAAACAAGACTTTACCAAAAGTCCAAGATCAGGAACCAATTCGGTTCCGGTTCTGCCTCTGCCAACTGCAAGAAACATCAATCAAAAAACAAGACAAGGCGGAGGAAAACTCCCCGAAGGGAATCCAAACATCCAGAAGAACTAGATCATCAAAGCAGGAGTCGGACCTGGAGTTGGAATTGAAACTGAAACAGGAACCTGGCAAACGGACATTGCCAACTTCCAAAACTGGTTCCGCCTTCGCCAGAACCTGTGAAGTGAAGCGAGAAGGAACAGACGGTAGGAAGCGGAGTCGGAGCAGGAATGAGAATCGAAACCCAGAACTTAGGCAAACAGAACAATGCCAAATTCCATTCCGGTTCCGCCTCCGCCAGAGACTCAGAACTTAGGAAAATAGAACAATGCCAAGTTCCATCCTGGCTCCGCCTCTGCCAGAACTTTGTAAACAGCACAAAAATCACCAAGGCATGAAAACGAGGACTTCAAGCTGGAAGTTGAGACATAATTTCTCAACAATCTCCCACTTGGTGAACACTTCCAGCTTCCTCAAAACATCATACCTTACTGTCTATCATAGGCCCCAAGGCCCATCGATTTTGTGCACCATTTGAACTTGTCTGTGCTAACCGGCTTTGTCAAGGCATCTGCAACATTCTTCAAGGTGTCAACCTTATCTATACTGACCTTTCCATCTTCAACCATATCCCTTACGAAGTGATATTGCACATCTATGTGCTTGGTGCTGGCATGAAAGGTCGGATTCTTTGCCAAACAAATGGCACTTTGACTGTCACAGTAGATTGAAATCTGCTCAGCATTAAATCCAATGTCTGAACACAAACGCCTCAGCCACACTACCTCCTCGCAAGCATGAGTTGCTGCCATGTACTCTGCCTCTGTCGTGGATAAAGCAACTACAGCTTGTCGCTTGCTCATCCAACTGATTGCTCCACCATTAAGCATGAAAGTGTATCCACTGGTGGATCTTCTGCTATCAATGTCCCCTGCCCAATCAGAATCAACATATCCCTGAATGCTAAGAGTCCTCTGTGATGCAACCATACTGCCATGGTAACACAAAGCATAATCTGAAGTACCCTTCAAATACCTGAACACTCTCTTTACAACATCCCAATGTGATCTCCCTAGATTTGCCATGAAACGACTTAGAACTCCCACTGCTTGGGCAATGTCTGGTCTTGTGCAGACCATAACATACATCAAACTGCCTATTGCACTTGCATAAGGCACACTGGTCATGTCCTCCATCTCAGTAGCAGACTTTGGACAGTCTTCAGCAGATAGTTTCAACCCTTGCATGATTGGAACAACTAGCTGCTTGCAATTAGTCATGCTAAACCTCTCTAGAACTGTTTCCACATACTTACTCTGACTAAGCCAAAGCTTTCTGCTTGTTCTATCCCTAGTTATCTCCATTCCAAGAATGTACCTTGCTGCTTCAAGATCTTTCATTTCGAACTTAGCAGACAATTGAGCTTTAAGATCAGAAATCAGAAATCATTGCCTTGCTATTACCAATAAATAACATGTCATCCACATACAGAGTAATAACAAGCACACGATCATTCTCACATTTATAATAGATGCAATGATCATATTTTGATCTAACAAACCCAATTGACAACACAAATGTGTCAAATTTTTGGTACCACATTCTAGGAGATTGCTTTAGACCATAGAGAGATTTATTTAACTTGCAAACTAGATTTTGTTTGCCTCTATCAACAAAATGCTCAGGCTAGGACATGAAGATTTCTTCTTCCAACTCACCATGGAGAAACACTGTCTTTACATCCATCTGCTCAATTTCATGGTCATACACAACTACCAATGACAACGAAAATCTGATGGATGTCAGCTTTGCTACAGGGGAAAAGATCTCTCCATAATCAATTCCCTCAACTTGGAAAAATCCCTTTGCAACCAGTCGTGCCTTATACTTCTCCACACTGCCATCAAGGCATGTCTTCCTTTTGAATATCCACTTGCAGCCAACAGGCTTTTGCCCTTTAGGCAGTGGTACCAACTTCCAAGTATCATTCTTTTTCAAGGAATCCATCTCCTCATTCATGGCTTCCAGCCAAGACTTTGAATCAGCCATGCTAATTGCTTCTTTCATAGTCCTAAGCTCATTAGTGCTGGTAATTAAAGCATAAGCATAATTTGAATCTAACATAGAGAAACCATACCTTTCTGGTTGCTTTCTTTCTCGTGTAGATCTCCTTAGAGGCTGAGGTTGTTCTTCATTATCAGAACTTTCAGAGCTGCTTGAGCTCTCCTCAATCTCAGGTACACCATGCAGCTCTTCCTTTTCTGGAGTTTGGGGAATTTCAACTGCATCCTTCTTCTTGTCACTCTGATTTGTATCAAGCTGTTGATCACTTACTAGAGGTTTCAGCTCACGAAATATCACGCTTCTGCTATACAAAACCTTCTCAGTAACAGGGTTCCAAAGCTTGTATCCTTTCACACCAACTCCATAGCCGATGAGAATACATTTCACAGCTTTGTTATCCAACTTTGATCTCTTTTCATTTGGCACATGAACATATGCCTCACAACCAAAGACCCGAACATGCCTTAATGAGGGTTTCTTGCCTGACCATGCTTCCAAAGGTGTCATGTCAACAAGAGCTGAACAAGGAGATCTATTTATCAAATAACATGATGTTGCAATAGCTTCATCCCAGAACCTCTACTCCAGACCAACACCACTCAGCATACTCCTTGCCTTTTCCATTAGTGTCCTGTTCAACCTTTCAGCAACTCCATTTTGCTGTGGAGTGTAGAGGGTTGTCTTATGCCTTTTAATTCCATGATCTGTGCAGTACCTTTCAAAATATGTAGAACAAAACTCACCTCCATTATCTGTCCTTAAACACTTTATTTTCCTTCCAGTCTGATTTTCTACCAAAGATTTGAACTCTTTAAACCGACTGAACACTTCTGATTTACTTTTAAGAAAGTATACAAATGTCCTTCTCGAACAGTCATCAATGAAAGAAACATAATATCTAGACTTTGATAATGAAGGAACATCAACTAGACCAAACACATCAGAATGAATATAATCCAGTATACCAGAAGATTTGTGAGGACTAGAGGAGAAAGAAACATGGTGTTGCTTTCCATAGATACAATGTTCACAGAAATTGAACTCAAGGTTACAATCATCAAGCCCTTCTACAAGGTTTTTGTTCTTTAAGGTTTTTAAACCTTTCTCACCAATGTGACCAAGTCTATGATGCCATAACATAGTCTTCTCTGCTGGGAGTTTTACCTCCAAAGCATTTGCAGATAGTGAAGAGTCTTCATCTTTCTCTATAGGTGCAGACTTACATGACTTTAAAGAGGCACTGTTACAAAGAACAGGTCGTGCATCTAGCTTGTACAGAGTGCCAGTACGAACACCTTTAGCTAACACCATTGCACCTCTAGCCATTTTACATCCCTTACTAGAAAAAGAAACTTCTACACCAGCATCATTTAACTTACTAACAGAAAAAAGATTTCGAGCCAAACCTGGGATGTGTAGAACACCACCAATTCCTTTGACTCTCCCGTCAGGAAACTAAATTCTGACCCTTCCTCTACCAACAATCTCCAGCATTGAATCACTTGCCAAGTATACCTTTCCACCATCATACTTCTCATACTTTGAGAACCAATCTCTATTGGATGTCATGTGAAAAGAGGCACCTGAATCAACTAACCAAACATCATCTAATGCCTAAGTTGTCAAGGCTGCTGCAATGAAGGAATCTGCATCACTTTGAGAAGATTCATTGTCTGAAGCATTCTTCTTCTTCTTCTCCTTGCAGTCCTTCCTGATATGACCAGGTTGCCCACAGTTCCAACACTTTACCTTGGACTTTTTACCAGGAGACTTTGATCTCCCTTTAGACTTGGATTTCAACTTGTTGTCTTTCTTCTTGCCTTTCTCCTTTGTTCTACCTCGAACAGAAAGAGCATCTTTGGTCATCTCAGAAGATTTCCTTTGCATTTCTTCAAATAGAAGCGAAGCAACCACATCATCAGTCTTGAAAGCAGTGGTTGTGCTTCCAATAGCCATCACAAGATGATCCCAGCTATCAGGTAACGAACACAACAGGAGCATGCAACGATCCTCCTCCTCAATCTTTACACCTACATATGCCAACTGAGTAACACTCATATTAAATGAGTTCAGATGATCCGCAATAGATGCACCTTCGTCCATCTTCAAGGAGTACAACTTCTTCCTCAGGAATAACTTGTTTACTAGAGATTTTCCTTGGTAAATATCACCAAGCTTCTTCCACAAAGCAGCTGCAGACGTCTCCTCATGAACATTCAAGAGCACAAAATCGGCTAGACTCAGTCTTATCAATCCTCTTGCTTTTCTATCAGCAAGATCCCAAGCTTCTTGGGTCGTAGTTTGTGGCTTAGTTCCAGACACTGCAATTCAGAGGTCTCTATCCATAAGCAAGTCTTCTATCTTGAGTTTCCATAACTCAAAGTTGCTGCCATTAAACTTCTCAATATCTATTCTACCAAATGTACTCGCCATCTCACAACAAAAACAAGTTTAACAATGCAAGTCTCCCACTGAAACAGTATTAGTGCAAAAAACTAATTTTCCCTAACAAGGATAACATGAACTGGCCAAGCTCTGATACCACTTTGAAGGGAAAAAATTGCGGATCTAATGACCCAACAGTGCGGAATACATTCCCTTAACACCTTTACTACAGGGGAGAGAAGCAAAAACGAAAAACTAACAGTTTCTAAAACTTGTAGAGTGCATACAACCATGGCAATGAGAAACCAGAAAGATAAGCAAACAAAGATGACATAGTATTTACGTGGGAAAACCCTTTCAAGTAAAAAACCCACCATACAAAGTCAAATCTATTGTATTATAATAATGAATCGATTACATACAATATCCAGACTTCTTTGCTCAACTCACAATCACCCAGAGAGATTCAGATCCACTGTTACAATGTTTTCACAACATACAGTTCAAAACCCTCTTCAAGAACTCACGTCCTTCAGCTCGCGACTTCAACTTTCTCTACAACTTTTCGACTCAACTCAACTTGTTTAACTTATGAGAAAATAACACTTCTCATCCAAATGTAACCGAATCAAAAGAGCAATGAAGTCCATCCTCAAATCACGCATCTGGTTGGATCTGACAGATTTCCTGCAACAAGCCATCAATGCATTCAAAGCCATTACCAAAACGGTTGAGCTCGCCACCCTTCGTTGACAAATGCAACTGCCACAATAACTTTCTTGGTGTCTATCCAATCACTATTCAACCAGGTGCCATGCGTCCCAGACCCATCAACAATCGCAGCTGACAGAGCAACCAAAACGGTCAAACAGACATCAGGCACGACTAAGAATTCAAGTCATTTCAAACACTGTCGGAGTCAGAGTCGGAATCGGGAGCGGAACTAGAGTCAAAACATGACCCCACCGAAATTTCAGGTTCAGGAACCATTTCGGTTCCGCGTCCACCCACGGCAAAGAGGAACTCATCGGAAGCAGTTCTGACCGGGTAAAGTCAACTCGAGGTCAAACCAAGATGGGAATAGAGAAGACCGGAGTCGGAGTCGGAGTCGAAACAGAAATAGAAATAGGACTTTACCAAAAGTCCAAGATCAAGAACCAATCCGGTTCCGGTTCTGCCTCTGCCAACTGCAAGAAACATCAATCGAAAAATAGGACAAGGCGGAGGAAAAATCCCCGAAGGGAATCCAAACATCCAGAAGAACCAGATGATCAAAGCAGGAGTCAGACTCGGAGTTGGAACTGAAACTAAAACAGGAACCTGGAAAACGGACATTGCCAACTTCCAAAACTGGTTCCGCCTCTGCCAGAACCTGTGAAGCGAAGCGAGAAGGAACATACGGTAGGAAACGGAGTCGGAGTAGGAACGAGAACCGAAACCCAAAACTTAGGTAAACAGAACAATGCCAAATTCCATTCTGGTTCCGCCTCCGCCAGAGACTCGGAACTTAGGCAAACAGAACAATGCCAAGTTCCATCCTGGCTCCGCCTCCGCCAGAACTTTGTAAACAACACAAAAATCACCAAGGCATGAAAACGAGGACTTCAAGCTGGAAGTTGAGACATAATTTCTCAACACCAACACCATATCAAACATGCACAAGTATAATATCAGTTTTCAAATTGATATATTCTTCTTCTAGCTTGTTGTGGTGGAGTTTGGGTATGCTTTGAGGTGTTATTTCTGCTCATGATCAATTGGTGGTGTGGTGGGCATGAGTAAAGATTTTTTGGGTGTTTATTTAGTTGTCCATCCCTATTACAATGTGTTACAAGTTGATACCAAACTTGCAATCTACCATATTATCATGTATCTAAGGCGAGTTCATGTTTTTATTGATTATCCATATTTTATGAAGTATTGCAGTAGTTATATGAGGTTTTATTGCTTTATATTTCATTGTAAACACTAGATGGTATTAGTATCAATGATATTGGCCTTGCACACTGATGTATGTACTTACCCCATTAAATAAGTGAAAAGTTGTTGGATGGACTTACGCCACTAAACAAGTGGAAGCATTGTATTTACTTATCCCATTGAATAAGTGGAGAGTTTGTATTTTGTTACCACTAAAAAGTGGAAGTATCATGTTTGATCACCCTAATGAATAAGTGGTTTCTTTGTAATCACACTACGTTGAATAAGTGTGGTGTTCTGTCTTTACAATTACATAAGCATTTCACTGAATAAGTGAGATTGTTTAGCTTTCCGCCTAGTGAACTTTCTTTCTAGTTGGAAGCATTTCAATTACTTATATAGTCCTAAATAATGTATGCTATCACCTTTCCCATCTCAGGAACTAGGTGATCAGAAAGTGGAAAGGGTCTTGTTTGTATCTCATTTCAATGAAGTATTTTTTGAAAAAAATTAGGGTTAATTATCACAAGACATGAGCAAGCGAGGAGAACCTCAAAATCCAATGGGAGACATAAAAAGTAAGAAAGGAGGCATGATGAATCAAGTGTTAAAGGAAAGGGATGCTAGCAAGTGAAAATAAAAAACTTTAGTGGATAAGACAAGGTAGTGGTGAATGAGGTATGGGGAACTTGAGTTGAAGACCTCAACTTAGATTTTTTTACAAAAATTAGGCACATTAGAAGGACATAAGAGGAGGAAAAACACAACACTGAGCTCAATTGATCAAGGGGCCCATTTAAGGAATTATTTGGTTGAATATAAATGATGGAAAAAGTAGGGCTAGGGCAACAAAAAAATAAATAAGAGGAAATTGAGAAAAACCTAGAAACAAATATTCAAAATGTGTAGGTTTTAGGGTTTAATATGACACGAGATTTATAAAATTTTATATTTTAGGGCATGTGCTAATAAGTTGCACATTAGAGGGGTCATGGTTTAGTGACCATGTGTTTATTGGGCTTATTGGAGCGATGTGTTTAATAATTTGGGATTGTTGTAAATTATTTCCATATTGTAAAAAATATTTAATGATTGGAGTCATGTGAGAAAGTCAAATTTGATCATGATGTTTGGAGAGAGCCAAAGTTCTGCATTGGAGTTGTGCAATCACATGTTGTAGTGGTAAAATTCAATGCCCAACTCTAAGTGTTTATTTTTTCTCGACCTTAATCATTGGTGGATAGGTGGTTTAGGAAGCTACTAGCAATTTTTCCTCTGATTGTTGCTCTCTTGTTACAAATAAGAGGGTTATGATGGATTTATTCATCACTTGATCAATATTGTACTTGCTTATTATGAGTGGAGCTTGGTATAAACTCCTGGAGGCTTGAGTTGATTATTGAGGAGATCTTAAGGAGTATGGAATGGGATGTGGAATACTCCTTTATTATTATATCAATCTCATGGGGATAAAAATAATGATTATTCACTATATAGTTATTTCTATTATTCTTTTTATGTATGGATTATGTTGGAATGCTCAATGACGAGAGCCTTCCTTCAACACTTATGCTTTTGCACAAGGCAATTTCTTCGGCTCTGAGAGCTAGAGGCTATAACTTAAGAAGGAATGGAAGGCTCATGTTTAGTCATCAGAGTGTCCATCACAATCATTTTTGATGGAGGGAGTGACTCCTAGATGTGAACAAGAGGAAGAGATGCAGGGGTAGAGGCAACAACAGGTGTAGAATCAGACTCAAGCACCTCAGTGGTGGGCCTCTTCCCATTCACTACCTTAGGGGAAAGAATAGTAGGAGGTCACAGAGGCTGAGATGTAGGGTGACTCCATGGGGACCCTTTCCCTTACCATACAAGATGGGATGAGGCACAATAGGAAAGACAAGAAAGTTGAACACCTGACACTTGCACTTCTGCCAAGTGAGCACCATTGGAATCCCCAAGAGATGCATAAGGGAAAAACTTGAAAGCGTCACAGCAAGGCGAGAGGTAGAAGCAAGTGAAACTGCAAAGGAAGAAGAAGATCCCTGAGCAGACTTCTCCTCCTCCCTTTTTCAAGTGACAACGACAACCTTATGTTACACTATCATTGAAGCTTTAACTGAAATGGCATAGGGAGAAGGAGGGTAGGTCACTTTCGGTGCTATGCCCCCATTCTTGTACTTTACATAAGTTTGATATAACAAGTCCATCCTGGGAGGGAGCAGACCAATAGGGGCAAGCCATAAGTGATCAAGTAAGTATCCCCCATGTGCCACCATTTATTTTTGACCGGTGTCATGGACTACATGCACAAAACCCTCATGAGATAAATTTAAGCATTTATGGATCACCGAGGGGATTGTGTTCATGGAAACTAGCCAAGAAATACCTAGCTTCACCTTGAATAAGTCAAACCCTGGGATAATATCAAAGAGGACATTCATAGTCTTGGGCCCAACTAGGACTGGCAAGGTGATAGAATCGATGGGAGGAATGAAAATCCCATCATGTGTACATATAGTGCTTTTAGACTCATTGTACCTCCTCATGTAAGAAGTTTATTACAATGATCTCCTCCATGATAACATTAACCCAACATGTGAGATCAATGAGGATGCTAGTTATGGTATTCCTATTGATATGAGTAGGAATGTACAAAGGGGAGGGTTCTCATTAGCATTCATCGAAAAATCCTACGAGGTAAAGGTTATAGCAGGGGACCCACTTGCAGGTTGCTCAGACAGGATGAGAAGATGCATGAAGGAAGCCATCTTTGTGTACACTAGAAAGGACCTTCTCAGAAGCCCCCAAGGGTTTTACAAGTAGAGAGTTACCTATTCAAGGTTTCACTCCACAACATTTAGGGACTCTTCTAACTACGTCGCTAAGGGTCGTAGGTTGGGTTGTAAGGCTAGAATCCTTGAAATGCACACACCTACGAAACACCTAGAACATGAGAGAAGACTTTATCAACCCTACAAAATAGAACCAAGGCAATTCACATTGGCTCACCAAAATTTAGAGGAGAGGGACCGACTACTCAAGACCCCAGGTCATGGGATGGTCTAGAACAATCAACTACCTTGATCTACCTCAGACTAAGGGATTGTCTAGGATGAATTTGATATTTAAAGAGGGTGAAAAGGAAGGGCAATTGATCTACCACTTTCCTTCTACCAACTTGAGAGGTTTAGGAAATCAAGTGAG
The DNA here is from genome assembly GCA_007115665.2 of Sequoiadendron giganteum. NCBI lineage: Eukaryota > Viridiplantae > Streptophyta > Pinopsida > Cupressales > Cupressaceae > Sequoiadendron > Sequoiadendron giganteum. The sequence goes on from CM021108.1 coordinate 33,975,586, forward strand.
AAAATTCTTGAGTCTAAACTATAACCTAGGCAACTCTCTGCCAAAGGACTCCAACGTAGAAGATAGACAACAACGCGATGCGCTGAAATCTCGATCGGGCACTAGTGTCCATACAAACAAAGAGTACAAAGAACAATTGAAATTGACAAAGAACTTACTAATTGACCCGATAAGTGCAGTCTTATGCAATGATAGAAATAAAAATATAACTAAAAGACTAAAACAACAAGAATAATACTTTAACTTAAAAGAAGAATTTTATGAAGCACAAAATAATGAGCAAGGGTGGTAGAAATGCAACTTACGATCAGTCTAGCCTCTCGCAAGCTCCACACGAACAAAGTACCTACACACAACAAAAATATCAAAAATGTTGGGGATGTTTCGGGGCTTGCTGCAGTCAAACCCCCATTTCGATGTTTCCACCTCCACGAACAACCAGAATAGCAATGATAGAGAAAGTATGATGAAGGAAATCACTCAAAGGAAGAATACCAAACAATGCTAACAACAATATGCTACATAAATCAATATAAAAATGATAAATAAATAGATATCACCTCCCCAACAAGATGCTCTCAAGGCACATGAAGTGAGATGTGAGCTCATAAGCTTGAGGATGCCAATGTTGTCGTAACAATGGGAGGAGTAAAACTAGTAGAGTGTCGACTTGGAGCCTAAAAAATGGTGGAGAATGTTGTGTAAGATGCTCAAGAAGTGTGAAGAAGTGTGTAGTGAGATTGAAGAAGATGAAGTGAATGGAGAAGATTGTCTTTTGAAGATAAAATGGGAGCCAAAAGAGTTGTTGAAGGTCGATCAAGGGCATAGGGACGTTATGCTTCATCACCAATGGAGAATTGTAACACCTCTGTGGATTCCAAAGGCACGAATCTTTTCAGGATGATAGTGTACCACGCAGATGTCTATGTGTCGCACTAGCGCCCTCGACAAAAATTCCCCCACCAACACTACAAACAGTCGCTAAATGGCTAGAAAGCAGACAAATGAGGTGTAATGACATCATTGGGTTTGATTTTTCCAAGGTAAAGAGGTGTAAATGGGGAATTTGTGAGGGGTGCAAATTCACACCATTACAGTTTACCCCCACTTTAGTGAGCATAAGTGCTACCAAATGTGAGGTAAAGTAGATCGAAAGAGTAAAGAAAGTATACCTAAACTGTCAAGGAAGCATACCACAATCTGAAACACCCAAAAGCATAGGAAGAGGAGATGTCTCCATAGGTACTCGGTCCAAAGGAGAGTTAAACAAAATGTGTCGCAGGACCGTGAACCTATGGAAGGTGAAAAAAAAAGACTTTGTAAGTGTTGAGTCCTACAGAGTTGGACAAAGAGATCGCACAGGATGAAATCACTTTACATGTCCTCGGACTTGCAAAGGAGGAACCCTAGATGATCGGTTCTAAGGGAAGCCAGATGTGAGAGGCTCCATAGAGTTTGATAGGCCCTTACAAGTTATCAATCCTACAAGGTCGATTGAAAAGAAGATTCACAGGTGCCCCTGTAAAGCAACATGTTAATTCATAGACAAAACATGTTAGATAACAAAAATCCACGTAGGCAAATAAATAGACAGTCAACAATTAAAGGAGAAGCTTTCAAAGGGGTCCCTCGAGAACCCTCCAAAAGAAAAGGAGTCCACTCAAGGGATGATATGTTTGGAATGTGATAACATTTTTCACAAATGATTCTAGCATCAAGGAATCCTTCTAAAAGATTTCCTTCATCAAGGAATTCGAAAGAAAGAATACTCCCTCGCAAGGGAAATATTTTTGACTTCTTCATAAAAAAAAGTATTCCCTTCTCGAAGGCAAGTTTTTAGATTCTATCTTACGAATCTGTGATGTAAGAAAAACTCCGCTAGGGATCCATGTTGAAGAATGTGATTTTTGAAAAATAAAGGATTTTCAACGAGGGATTCGTTGGCCACCGAATACACCTCTCAAAAATCGAAGTAGTATATTAGCTCCCCCTTAGGATGGTGTGTGCTAAAATTAGAGGCACGTGACATCCTAAGGAGAGAAAAGCAAGAATGAAAGTGATGTTGTGGCCCATAGAACATGACAAGAAGTAACTATGGTAATGTTGTCATGCACCTGAGGGACAACACATAAGCACCACAACATCACAAAACAAGCAAAGAAGAGAGAAAGATAAACAAACACACATACATCAAGAGATAGGGTGATTTGATATTTCAGGGTCATTAGGGTCAGAGTTGCTCATAAATATAAATAAATAGATATAATAATATATAAATGAGCCATCATAAACTCCCTACTATATCAAACCATGTGAAGAAAGTTACGTGAAAACAAAATGAAAATGAAAAATGGGTCAAGATGGAAGGGAGGCCTAAATGCCCCTAATGCTTTGCATCATCCCCAATTGTCGAAAGTCAAGGCACAAAAAAGAGAAGAATGATGTGAAAAATAGAAGAATTTTATGGCACAAAACACTTCTATATCAAAGCACCTACAAAGGTAACAAGGGTCCTCCACGAACAAATAAAAACAAGCACGAGGGAACAAAACATACACATAAATCTAATCTGCAGATAAAGAAGAGGTGATCCCCTAATCCTAATCAACCAAGAGGTTGTCATTCTCCCAATCTAGATCATTATAAGGGGAAGGAGGATGAGCCTGCAAGGGCAAGATAGCAAGGGAAGCACCCTCTGACTCTCTTGCAATAAGATCCAAGGAAGAGGGCCCCTCAAGGTCTTCCTCGCTCAACTCTTGTGAGGTAAATGCCAACGATTTCACAAAAATCACCAACAGAGCTAGGACATCGTCTACCAAGTTGAACATGCACCTGATGGGAGTGCCATGTGTCAATTGAGTGGGTGATGAGGGAGGCACTCAAGATCCATTGTTGGCCTCATTGAAATAATTAAGGGCAGTGACGAATTCAGGAGACACCAAGGCTGCCTTTGTCATTAGGACAACGTGAGGCAACATAGAAATAGCGTCAAAAGAAGAGGATCCCTTCTTCTAACCCCCATTAGAAGTAGGATCATCCTCCAACTTTCACTTCATTAGAGGATGTGAGATCCCCACAAATGAAGAATAAGGTGAGGAGGAAGAGGAGAAAACCACAACGGACACCACCGAGGTATTCAACATATCCACGACCTTGGGAAAAGGTGGGATGTTCAAAAGTGACATCAAAAGAGGGGGATCAATCAAAGGAGAAATGAATAGTTGCACCCTTTTAGGGTGAGGATCATCCATGCTCGCAGGGGGAGCCAGAAGAAAGATTGAGGCGAAGGGAACTAAAGTAGGAGGGGTGGAAGAGGAGGACAAAGAAGAGGACACCAAAATAGGAGTTATTGGCTCCTCTTCATCCTTCTGCAAAGTAGCCTGCTTATTGGCCAAATCATTCCTACGATGCTTACTCTCTTAAGCAAGGCAGTTCCTTCAGTTCTAAGAGCTAGAGGTTGTAACTTAAGAAGGAACAATGCACTCCTATTCAATCATTAGAGTGTCCATCACATTTGTTTCCAGTGAAGGGAGTGACTCCTGGATAGGAATAGGAGGAAGAGATGTAGGGGTAGAGTCAACGATAGGTGAGGAAACAGACTCAAGTGCCTCAATGGTGGGCGTCTTCCCATTCGCTACTGGGGAAAGAACAATAGGAGGCCGTGGAGGCCAAGATGCAAGGGTGACTCCATGAGGACCCTTCCCCTTACCATATAAGATGGGTTGAGGCATAGCAGGCAAGACAGGAAGGTTGAACACCTGATGCTTGGTCTTTTTCCAAGAGAGCACCATTGAACTCCTGAAGAGATGCATAGGGGTGAAAGTTGAAGGTTTTGCAATAGGGTGAGAGGCAAAAGTAGGTGGAATTGCAAAGGAAGAAGAAGATTCAAGAGCAAACTTCTCCTCCTCCCTTTTTCGATCGACAGAGGTAGCCTTATTCTGTTATCATGGAAGCTTTAACTGAAATATCATAGGGAGAAGGAGGGTAAGTCAATTTAGGTGCTATGTCCCCATTCTTGTATTTTACATAAGTTTGATATAATAGGTTTGTCTTGGGAGGGAGCTAACCAACAGGGGCAAGCTAGAAGTGATCAAGTGAGTAGCCTCCATGAGCCACCATCGATTTATAACTGGTATCATGGACTACATGAACATAACCCTCATGAGAGAAATTTAAGCATTTATGGATTAATAAGGGGATTGCATTCATGGAAACTAGCTAGGAATGCCTAGCTTCACCCTAAACAAGCTAGACCCCAAGATAATATCAAAGAGGGAATTCATAGTCCTGGGCCCAACCAGGACTAACAAGGTGATAGAATCAATGGGAGGAACAAAAAGCCATCATGTGTATGTATAGTTCTTTTAGATTCATCATACCCATCCTTATGTAAGAATTTTATTAACATCATCTCCTTCATGATAAAATTAACTTAACATGCGGGATCAATGAGGATGCCAGTTACAACATTCCCATTGCTACGAGTGGGAATGTACAAAGGAGAGGGTTATCTATTAACATTCATCGGTAAATCCTATGAGGTAAAGGTTATAGCAAGAGACCCACTCATAGTCTGCACAAACGGGACAAGAAGATGCATGAAGGAATCCATCTCTACGTACACTAGAAAGGACTTTCTCAGAAGCTCCCAAGGGTTTTACAAGTAAACAGTGACATATTCAAGGTTTTACTCCACAACATTTCTAGGGACTCTTATAACTATGTCGCTATGGGTCATAGGTTGGGTTGCAATGCTACGTGCCCTACAATGCACACACCTAGAACATGAGAGAATACTCCTTCAACCCTATGAAATAGAACCGAGGTAGTTCATGTCGAGTTCACCAAAATGTAGAGGAGGGGGACTAATTGCTCAAGACCCCAGGTCATGGGAGGGTCTAGAACAATCAATTTCCCTAATCTACCTCATGCTAAGGGATTTTCTAGGATGAATTTGATATTTAAAGAGGGTGAAAAGGAAGGGAAATTGATTTTCCACTTTCCTTCTACCAAATCGAGATGTTTAGGAAATTAGGTGAGCAAATTCTCGAGTTTGAACTATAAACTAGGCAACTCTCTACCAAAGGACTCCAGCATTGAAGACAGATGATAGTGTGACATGTTGGCATCCCAGTCGGGCATTAGCATCCGTACAAAGAGAGTACAAAGCACAATTGAAATTTTCAAAGAATTTACTAATCGACTTGATAACTGTGGTCTTATGCAATGACAAAAAGCAAAATACAACTAAAAGATTGAAACAACAAAAAGAATACTTTAACTTAAAAGATAGAATTTGATGAAGCACAAAATAATGAGCAAGGGTGGTAGAAATGAAATGCGGTTGGTCCAGCCTCTTGTAAGCTCTACATGAACAAAGTACCTACACACAACATAACGAGGAAAAATGTTGGGGTTGTTTTGGGGCTTATTGGAATCAAACCCCCGTTTTGGTGTTTCCACCTCCACAGACATCCAAAATAGCAATGATAGAGAAAGTATGATGAAGGAAAGCACTGAAAGGCAGAATACCAAGCAATTCTAACAACACTATGTTACATAAATCAATACAACAATGCTAAATAAATGGATATTAGCTCCCCAAAAAGATGCTCTCAAGGCACATGAAGGGAGATGCAAGCTCACAAGCTTGAGGATGCCAATGTTATCATAACAATAGGAGGAGTAAAACCAATAGAGTGTCAACTTGGAGCTTCAAAAATGGTGGAGAATGTTGTGTAAGATGCTCAAGAAGTGTGTAGTGAGATTGAAGAATATGAAGTGAATGGAGAATATCATCTTTTGAAGATGAAATGGGAGCCAAAAGAGTTGTTCGAGGTTGGTCAAGGGCATAGGGGCATTACGCTTCATCACCAATGGAAAATTGTAATGCCTTTGCAAATACCAGAGAAAGGAATCCTGTCAGGATGACAACACGCTGCGTAGACATCCACGTGCTGTGCTAGCGTCCTCAACAAAAATTCCTCGACCGACACTATAGATAGCCGCCAAATGGTTGGAAAGCGAATGGATGAGGTGGAATAACATCATCAGGTTTGATTTTTCTAAGGTAAAGGGGTGTAAATGGGGAATTTGTGAGGGGTGCAAGTTCATGCCATTATACTTTCTAGTATGTCTAATTTCTTTATCTTGTCCATCTATATCATCCATTGTCTATTTCTTTCTCTACTTGTCTCCTTGGTTGTCCGTGGAGGTGGAAACACCAAAATGGGGGTTTGATTGAGGAAAACTCCAAAACAACCACAACAATTTTCATTGTTTTTATGTGTGTAGATTGTTGGTGTGGAGCATTGTGGGAAGTTCCATAGTGTTGGACTTCTTGTGAGTTTGTTTCTCTCTTTTCTCTCTCATCATCTTTTTTTTTTTAGTTTAAATTTTTGCATGTTAGTATTTTTCTTGTTGTCATTTCCTTTATTTCTAACATTTTGTTAGTCTAGAAAACATTTAGATTTTAGTTCCCGAATAGATAGTAAGCTCTATGTATTTTTATTTGTAAGTAATAATTTCAAACTATATGATATTAAAGCACACCATGGGGATGTTTGTGTGTCATGTTGTCATCCTCTAGCCGAGAGATAACCAACTTTTCCTAGAGACCTTAGAAGTCTACTCTTTCGGTCCCTAAATTCCTTTTCCCAAAAAATTTCATAAACATAAAATACAATAAAAACTCCCCTTTGTCATCCTTTGTCACTTGAGCTTTGCCTTTGAGGTAGTTGAGGATAATTTGCTCCCTGTAGATTATTCTCTATCCTAGAGACTCAAGAGTAGTAAATCTCATCCTCTACACTAGCCACAAAAATAAAAATTCTTATAAATCCTTGTAGGCACAAGCCCATTGAGGACACGCCCTACTACTAAGCACAAACTTAGCAAGAGACACCAATCTCTTCTATTGAGAGGAACCAACCTCCAAATGAACTAAATTTTCTCCTTGAATTTTTCTTCTTCAATGGATATTGATTATTTGAATCTCCTTCATAAACTTTGCTCACAAATTCTTCACATATATTTTCTCCTTTGAAATTTGTTTGAATTAGAAAGATATTACGTTAATTTCGTGCTTGCCTTACTCCCATTTCATCTTCCTTCTATACCTCTTCATGCCTCTTCATGAAGGGAGGCGATTTTTTAATAAGGGTTGGCCTCATTTGAAAATAATAAATTTATTTTAATTCTACCAAGAGGGGTGACTACACCAAGGAGGCCAAATCATTTCAAAGAGACCCCAAATGATATTAAATTAAATTTTCCCAAGGGGGTCAAATTATTTAATAATCCCAACGCTACCTTAAATGAGAGTTAACCGCCTTTTCTATCTAAATGATTGCATTGAAATGAACAATTAGTGGCCTTTGGCATTCACACATTTAAACCCCCATAAATGCATATTATGGCGTGCAATTTCCTCCTATGATAGTGATTATGCTCTTCTCTTCTTTGACATAAATTATAGTAATATTTCCAATAATATCCCCTTTTGTCATTGATGAAAACCTTACAATCAAAGAAACCATCTATTGATTCTCCCCTTTTCTACAATTCTCCCCCTTTGACATCAATGGCAAAGAGTTCACTAAGTTGAAAGATATTGCAGTGCTTAGTTCCCCCTAAATTCATGCTTCTCCTCAAGAATTTAGTGACAGGATAAGAAAGACATCACCACCAATTTTTCTGAGATACTCAAAATTCTCTTTTGGAAGGGGCTTCAGGAAACTATCTATGATTTGTTCTTTTGTGGTAATGAATTCCAATAGAGTGCATAACCGTCTTATTTGCAATATTGATTGCATTCATGTTGTCACAAAGTATTAAAATTGGATGATCATATTCTACCTTCATGTCCTACAATATTTTCTTTATCCAAAGAACTGTGTGCAACGTGATACTGCTACTATATATTTTGCATCTATTATGGATAAAGAAACGTAAGCTCACTTCTTGTTTAACCAAGATACTAGATTGTTGCCAAGGAAGAATGGTCCTCTTGTACTTTTCCTATCATCAATATTGTTTTCCAATTCACATTTTTATATGCTACTAGAGTGAAACCTTTGCCTCTCAGATACCACAAACCAAAGTTCAAAGTTCCCTTTAGATATATATATTTTTTTTCACTACTTGCACATGAGTTTATTTTGGTGTTGCTTAAAAATGTGTTGCCATGCCTACTGCTTGCATAAAGTATGACCTTGATGTTGTCACTAATAATAGGCTCCCAATCATTGACCTGTATAGTGTATGATTTTCTTCAGGAGATTCATCATCATTGACCTGTATAGCCTATGACCATGGGTGTGCTAACTGGTTTACAATCTTCCATTCTAAATTTCTTCAACAGTTCCTTGATGTATTTGGTTTGCAAGATAAATATGCCTTTGTCGAATTGAGAAATTTGTAAACTAAGGAAAAATGATCTCACCAAACACATACATCTCAAACTCCTTTTTTTATTTCCTTTGTAAACTCTTAGCACAAAAAATGATCTCATGTACATAAAACACAACAATCAACTGATTCTCACCTTCAGTCTTGATATGCAAATTACTATTAGAAATTCCTCTTTTGAAGCCTTTGTTTTCCACCTTGATAATTATTATAATATAATATTTTATTATTATGTGTTGCACCTAGGAGATCTAGGGATGTGTGCATCACATGGGTTAGCATTCTTGGGGCCACTTTATATGTTGTACATAACATTGTGATAAATATTTTATGTGGGGTTGCATATTGAGATAATATTTAATATTGGAAAAACTTAGTACCAAAAAATAAATGTGGGGGTTAATGGTTTTGTAAGCTCATGGTATTAGTCATATGATTTTATGTAATACCACTTGGTGGTTTTGTATGAGCTTGTTTCTATAAAAGAAAGCACATGGTTAGTTTTCCAAGGTTGGCTAGTTGACTTATTGGTTGGTTGAGAGCATCTCTTATTATCATTTGAGGGTTGAAGCATGGCATGGGATGTGTGGTTGTACATACTTGTTCACATAGAGTGCTTGTGGAGGGCTTGATGTTTCGAAGGTATTCATGGAGAACTCTTAAGATGTATTATAATGTTTATTGTTGAATAATACATGAGTGATGAATGCTTTTGGAGGTTGCTTTTTCCCTCTTGAGGGTTTTCGTAGGATATATTTTGTGCCATCTTTGATGGTATGTTGTTTATTCTTTTGCATATGGATTCTGAATAGTTGTTTGCATAGATTTATCTATTTGGGATATGTGGAAATTATTTTGGGTGGATGGTATTTCCTTTCATTTGGTATCAAAGCCATGGTTGTGATTTGTATAACCCTTATTGGAGTGGACTTGGTGCATAGTTGAATCCAAGGCTTGCATGGAAATAATGGAGACGTTGTAATATATGAGGGTTTTGTGCAGGTTGTTTTTACAGATTTGAGGTTGTAGATCTATGGTTATTTTTTGAAAATTCGGGTTTATGAATCTTTGTTGGAAAAAAGATTTTTTATGGATGTTTATTATGAGGGTTTTATAGGGAAAATATTTATATGACCACTTCAAACAAAACAATCCCCACCATTGGATCTAGGAGGCCCGAGAGATGAAGATTGAAATAAAATTTGGCCTATTTTGGCCACTATGAAAAAATATAAAATGTTTTCCTCATTTCCTTGTCACACGATCATACAATCTTTTTGCACAAAATTAAAATAAATAAAAAATATTGCGGGTAAAAAATATTTAAACCTATTAATTTTTTCAAAAAACAAAACAAAATAAAATCGAGTGGGGGTTTGTAGACCTCCCCATAGCTTGTCCACGATTGACATGTCGCACATACTATCAATTTACATGGACTGGCAACCTGTGCCTTGTCATTCAGTCAACCATTGATGAGCTGTCAACTTCGATTGGTAGGTTCTGTTGGGCAGGCCCCTGCCTTTGCGGGGCATTAAAACAATAAAAAAAATACACCATATAATTTTAAATTCTATCAAAACTTAAAATTTAAAAATTCAATTAACTAGATTTAATATGTTGGTTGGGTCCGGGTTATTAATGGTGGTGCTATTGTTTCCTTTCCACCACCATGCTTATTGGAATTCAAATATTCTTTACAGACTCGGAGAGGTCATAACCTGTGCATACAAATTCAGATTTTGGACTTCTTATAGTCGATGAAAAGCTTGTTTAGAGAACTACACAATGAGTCAAGTTTGGAGATGTTTGTGCATGATTTATTTATTGTTATTTCCATTTGAGTTTTTTATGGGTTCTTGTGACTATGGTAATTTTGTGAGGTTATGAATATTCAGATCTTGGTGATTTCATTTTTGAGTCATTGTATACTCACATGTACATCTTTGATTAGTCTCATTTAACATGGTTATCAATATATTGTTTGATTTATATGTTGCATTGTTGGATCTATGAGTTGTGCAATTTCGTAGGCATATATGAATTGAATGTGGGTTATCTACGCCCATAGATGCTTCATTATTGTTGGAAATTTAGATTTATGGCTTGGTTTAATCAGTTTTTTTTTCTAGTTTGTTTGTCATGTTGAGGTGGAAAGATGGTATTATTAGGTACACTCATGATGTGGGAACTATGTTGTTGACTATGTGATACAAACATGGGTAACATGGTTGGAGTTCATTGTTGGTATATTTGGTGGTGATCATGGTGTCATAGATGTTCCTTATAGGCCTTTGGGACTTTGGCATGACAAGATTGTTTATGCATGTGCTTTTTTGGTGGTGTTGGATTGATTCTAGTTTGGTTGTGGTGGTGTATTTTCTTGGTTTGAGGATCATGATTTTAATTTTCCTTTTGGGAGCTCCTAGTATTGCAATTGAGTTCTTTGATTGTGTGAGGGCCTTTGGTTGATCTTCATTGAGGATGTTTTTATCACGATGTCATGGATAACTTGATTACATATTTCAATGGGATCTAGTGATAGTGATGGTTTAGTTGTGTTGTATCTTCTTGGTTTTGATTCTTGTGATTATAGTGGGGCCATAAAGGATCTTAATTTAAAGGATGGTTGTCATAATTATATGGAGAGATTGGTATCATGGTCCAATGGGAGCATTTGGTGATGATGTATATTCACCATTTGATGGTGGACGATCTTCCATGTAGGAGGTGATTACCTTCATGTGATTTGGAGATGTTGACATCTTGGTTAACCATGGAGGACTCTTTAGTCTTTGGTTGATGTGTCATGATTTTTCATTTTATATGTGATCCTTGTTTGATAGGATAGTTATGTTATTTTGTCATGATGTACTCTTGCTTACTAGTTTAGAGTATTGGCATGATATAGGTACATGATCTATGTTTGTTGGAGCATATGATCTTCCTTTTAGGAGATGTGAGATCATGATGTCATGATTGAGTTCATAATTTAGTTGTTGGAACTTTGAATTTGATATTGGTTTGTTCTCTTGGTATTGAGTACATTGATCATTTTCTTGGGAGCTTCATGATGGTGTTATGTTGCATATGGAGTTTGGCATGGATTGATCAGTTACATATGCTCATGGATACTTGGAGACATAGGTGAGGCTTAGAGATATCTTATGATCAAAGACATTTGTTGAGATGGTTATGGTAGTAAATTTTCCATAATTTTTATGACTCTTTACTCTTGTTTGTGTTTAAAAGTTACAAAATGTTATCATTCTTGTTAGGGTTTTGCAAAAAAATATCTTTTTCTATGTATTATGATCTAAAAGCCCCAAAATCCCTAGCCTTACTTTGCACTTTTGTTATAATTATTTTTTGATTTGTTTACTCAGTTCTTGATGCCTTAAGTTGTTTTAGGAAGCCCTTTTATATCATAAGGTTACTGACCCCCTTTGGCCTTTCCTAGCATTCACTTAGTTGAATTACCGCACGAGTATTTAAAAAAGACTTAAGTGAATATGTGCTTATACCCTTTAGTGGTCCCATTGCTTGCAATAAGTCTTATTTTCATTTGTTCCACGAGTCCACGAGAAATATTTTATTAAGGAAAAGAGAGGTTGCGGAATTGTGGAAAGGGTGATGTGTGTCCTCATTTCTAGTGCTTTTCGCTTGTTTGCGGGAGCTTGTTTGCTAAAGATAAAAGAGGTTGCAAAACTGCGAAAAGCATGAAATTTAGCATCTTCTTCACCTAGTTTCATGAGTTTGTGGGTTGCTTAGATAAGACTTAATTATTAAGTATGAAACCACATAAAGGTCAACACCTGGAAGAATTTGGTGTGATTTCATGAGTCCATAAGCTCCTAAAATTAGGCCAAATTCTTAGATGTGAAAGCATGAAAAAAGAGACATATGATATAGAAAAAGAGCCTCTAGGGTTCTTATTTACAATGTATGGATATATGACCTAGGGGGAAATTAATTATCCCCAAAAATTTTATGAATGTGGAATTCATTAGGCATGTAGCTAAGAATTATGATGAAAATGTTAACAGTCATCAAGTCTGCCAATGGTGGGGTGTTAGTAACAATTGACAAGGCTTCAATCTTTGAGGTATTTAGTATGAAACTAGCTAAAAACAAGGTCATTGACTTTTATTTCTTCAAACAAAAGTACCAACAAGATAAACATAGCTACAAGGTCTTATGGTTACCAAGGCACATATTGAAAGGGTTTGATAAGAGATCTATCAGGATTCTTGCAAATGAGACAGAGCCCTTAAACATTGATATCTTTGAAGACTACTTCATCAAGACATATCATGTACTATGCCAAGTCTTGTGTGGAGATGCTAAGAATAAGATCCTTGTTCCACTAATGTATATGGAAAAAAATATTGAGAACCCTTTGGTAAATAATGAGTTTAAATTTTCCTCCTATATTTTTAATGGAATTCACAAGCAATTGGTGGAGATTAAAGCAAACAACAAAGTGGTGAATTTCATAGGGTACTCCTTATTATGCCATATGTTATTATATGAAAGGAGAACAAAATGGGATAAGGCATTGTAGGTTCAAATGATAGATGTTAATGGAAATTCTCTCCCTATCCAATGTTGGACTCATGTTTGTGACATGCATTGTGAATTTTCCAACCACGTGGTATTTGAAAAACATTTTATCATAATGTTTCTGAGTTTTATGCGGGTAGAAGAGGATTGGTTGCAAAAAGAAACCATGGATTTCTTGAGGCCCAAGGATAGAGTACTTGAGCTGGGTGTACAACACAATTGGAAAGACTGGCATCTCCACTCTGATTCAATAGTGATAAGGATATATGGGTGCTCTGTGGGACCTCATATTATGCCAAGATATGTTCCTCTTAGGTTACAATACAAAAATAATTTGGTAGATTAATAAATTTGACAAGGCCCACCTCAAGGGGCATAAGAAAGGTTCCTTCTTCTCATTCTCTATAATATTTTCATACTTCATAGTGACTAGTGAAGGCCTAGATCTTATTTACCCTATGTTGCAAAAATATAAGATGGTTCAAGGAAGTGCTATGGTGTTTGATCTTGAAGGTTCCATTAACCAAGTAAGGACAAGCGTCAAAAGGCCTAAATTTGTGCGCTAACTCCTCTTTGGCGGGGATGTAATTAGAAATTGCCTCACTAATAAAGAGGTTAATGAAATAAGTGTGAAGCGGGTTGCTTTCAAAAAGGTAGAAGACCTAAAGGCGAAGAAAATATCAAGTTATCCTAGGGCTTATGCAAAGATAAAGGATCGTATTGCTAGGATCCAAATGGTGCTAAAAATATTGATAAGTTGATTGGAAAATCCCTAGCGATGGATGAAAAACCTTCCTACCAATCATAGGTGGATCCTATTGTGTATTCATTTGTTATAAAAGGAAAGGAGCCAATGGAAAAGGAACCAAACCCTCAAGAGAATCCATAAAAAGTACCCTCATCTCCTTAAAAAGTACCTATAGTCAACTCTCCTCCACAAGAGCAACCTTAAAAGAAGAGGAAGCTTGATAAACCATCCTTGGTTGATTATTCTCTAGGTATAGATGAAGAGGAATAGGTTGGGGTTATTGAGGAATAGATAAATCAAGTTATGCCCTCTCGTCTAATGGTAAGTGTTGCTAGGATACCACAAAGTTGTTTAGGAATAAGCACTAGAGTGGTAGGGATGAGGCCAATGATATGAGAGCCCTTTCTTGTACTCAATTCATCTTAGATAATGAATTTTTCATATCAAAGGAATTCAAGGATTTTGTGACAGGATAAGTAGAGAAGAGTTCAATGATAAATTGAATAAGGAAAAAGGTAAGTAAATCCCTTCAAGTATGAAGAACTCACTCAATTTTTTTGAAAGAGATCGAATTTGATGTCAAGAACATCACACCAGAAGAAGGGATGAGGTTGGTGAGAGAAAGTGGGATACTACTACTACCAAAATGGGATATTTCTTCTGCAATAGCTTTGGATACCATTTAGAGGTAGGATGATGAAATATTTTCTTCTAAGGAGCAAGCAAAGCAAGCATATTCAGGATAATGTTTCAATACTAAGTGGGAAACCTTATCCATATGTGATCTTGCTCCAAACACTAACAAGCCTCAAGTAGCAAAAATGGTGTAGGAAATGAAGGGGAGTTTGATATTCAAAAGGGTATCAAACACCACAACTCTCCAAGCTACTTCATTGGTTGTTCATACTGCTAAATTCAGTGAAGCCACTGCAAAGAAGCTACAAGAGGAGTATGATCAATTATTGAAGGATCATGTGAAGCTAATTGAAAAGTATAACAAGAAAAAGATGCAAGAGCCACCAACATCATCTCCACCAATAGGAACAAAAGTGTCAAGTGATTCAACATCAAGTTTATCAAGCAACTTGATGAAAGAGAAGGAAGAGTTAAGTACACAAATAAATAAGGTTGAAGAAAAAATAAAGAATTCTCAAGGAGAGTAGAGGAAGAAGACAAATAACATTGTAGATGATATGATTAAGTACAGGGTATCCAAAGTCCTAGGAAAATGAGAGGACTTCCATCTAGCCTATTCCAATCTTAAAGATTCCTATGCCAAGATTACAAAGGATCAAGAGAAGTTGGAGAGTATAATGAACAAATGAATATCCAAGATTTCTAGTTTGCAGGGAATATATAAAGGTGCAATTTTTGAGGATGATATGCCAACATTATGCCTACATGGGATATGGAAAAATTGGTAGGAGAAATGTAGGCATACATGACAAAATTGGTGTAACGAATAAATATTAAATTCAATTTCTTTAAGTGCTTAGAAATAAAGGTCATTCCAAGCATCTTGGATGATAAAGGAGAACTCAAATATCTAGACCAATGGACGAAAGATTTCGGCACTATGGCCCCTACACTTGCATCTTTCATCCATGTGAGTGATGATGTGGATACAAACTTTCTCAATTCCACTTTAGATAAGTTGATATCCTCTAAGCAAGGTCTAGACATATTTTGTAAAGAAACTAGAGCACTTTTAGATACAAATTATCTATAATACAATCATAATGTGGACAAGGTACTTTCATTCTCATGGTCATTAGAAAGGACATATTTAGGATGGGATGAAAAATATAATAAATTTCCATAGGATTTCCTCTATCATGTCATCAAGTTTCTAATGTAGTGTCATACTCAGATGATGACATGCCATTTTGAGAAAGTTAGATGTTCATCAACATGTTGCAATTTTGGCTCTTTTGTCTTTTGCTGCAGTCACATCAGGGCCAATGATTTCCTAAAAGGTATGTTCTCAACCAGGATGATAATATTTTCTTCAACGACCTCTACAACTATTTTGTCTTTTAGTGAATGTTCTTTTTTGTCTTTTACAAGGCAGATGTACTTGTTTTTGTTTGATCCTAAGGACAAAATTTCAAATGTCGATGGCTCTAAGATTATTTCTCCCTTGTCTATATAAACGAGAATTCCAAGTCATTTTTGAAAGATCTAGATTTTGTAAGCATGTAGTTTATGTTCTAGGTTTGTACTAGTCAAGTCTAGGTATTCTAGGGAAGAAATACAAATGTAATTGGCATTTTGTATAATATTAAATTTTTTAAATATATGAACATATTGTGATAATTTCACAATTAATTGTCTCCTAAATTTTATACTTCATAACTCTTATGAATATAAATTGATCAAGGATCAATTCTGTTCATCATTTCCATTTTCTGCAAATGAATATTTCTCATATAACTTCTATTCAAGTAGTAGATTAAATTTTTTTATTAGAGATCTTGAGGGTTATGAATGTATGTAGGGATTGATAGGAAGAATTGATTGTAAATTATTAAGGATATCATTGTAAGGCAATGATATACAAGCTTTCACAAAATTTGTTTAAAGTATATTATTCAAAATATAATTGCATTCCCTTTTGACTCTGTAACCTAGGTTTAAGGCACTAGACTAAGTGTAAATGTTGGTTACATGTCCATAGTCACTATATTTCAAAATATTTTTCCCTTTCATTATTTAACTTATTTCTTAATGATTTCTTATGTTCCCAAAGCCAATAAGAAATAGCTTCCAAGAATCTAGCCAATTGAGTTAGTTCTATCTATAATTCTTGGCAATTTTAAGAAAACATATATGTTTTAACAATATCTTGATATGAATTATGTGCACTTCCATTAGATATTGTAAAGGATCACCCTCCCAGGCCTTGTAGAGCCTAAAGTGCAGAGGAGAAAAGTGTAAAAGCCTTCTCATGTTCATTGGCCAATCTCTTAAAGTATTTGAGCATAATAATTGGTTATTCTTTAGATTATTTCAAGAATCAGTTGGACTCTAAAAACCAAACCAACAGATTTCTGATTGATGAGGTTTTAGCTGGAAGTCTGAGGAGCCTACACCTTGGTTGGGTGTGAATTCAACATGGACCTATGAGGAGGTATTTCTTGGATGAGTCATGATGACTTGGATATCTTGGAGGAGCATTCCCATTTGTTTTTCATTTGAGAGGCATTGCCAATTATTATTTTCAGATGTATTATGTTCTATTCTTTTTTTCTCATGGATATGGATCTTGATCTATGGTTTTCTAGTTTTGGAGGGTTTATTTGAGGGATGTCGACATGTTTATTTCCTTATGCATTGTGAGATTATTCATTGATTTTGAGTTTAGGAGATGTTGTTGGGCTTATTCCCTTAGTTTGGGTCTGGATTTGGTTTGATCTTCCTTTGGTTTGAGATGCATACATCTTGGTTATGGTTAGATGTGGATAGTGTTATTATCCTTGGATTTTATGGAAGATATCATCACAATTAGCATTTAGAGGTGTGTGTAGAAGGACATGCTACAAGTTTTGATTTGAAATTAACTATATGGATTGTGGAAACTTGTTATCTTTGTTTGTTCTACTTCCTAGATGTTTATATTCACATGACACTAGATTTGAGATATTGTGTGGAGCTATGGTGATCACTATGCTTGTAGTCATGTGTTGTCCATTTTTCTTTGGTGATGACATGTATGTTCCTTTATCTCTTTCTTGTGTTGGATGTGATGAACTTGGGAGAGCTATGGAGACTTGTGGTGAGAGATGTATTGCAACGTATTGATTTGCAGGATTTGCATATCTTTGTGGATGTTCCTTGGTACTACATGATGTTCATTAAATTTTTTATGTGATGCTATTGGTGCATCTTTGGATGTATTTATCATTTTAAAATTTGAAATTACCTATGTAGTAGGAGTTCCTACATGTGTATGTTCATCATATGACATGTTTGGCACTTGGAGCTTGTGATTGCATGTTATGGGTTGTATATGTTGATGGCATGAGTTTCACTTGTTATGATTTGCATACCTTTGAGGTATGGATAGTTTGATGTGTTCTCATTTGTTGTGGGTTTTATTTCAACTATGATGATTATATTTTGATAACTATTGATACATACTTGTTACCTTTTGATTGAGTGTTTATGTATTGGGATATTAGTTGGAGGGAAGACTTATGCTTCTTTGTGACATATAGTGTGTCACATCTATTTTGATGATTTCTTATCTTTGTGCATTGGTATGATAGAGGATGAGAGAATTCATGATTGAGAATGTGGTCAACTTGATTCTTGTTGCAGGTATCTTGATGGAGCACATGGAGCACTTTGATTCCTTGATGGTATATGTGGCTATGGGGATTATTCCTTTGTTCACGTTTGAGTTTACTTGTTTACCCCTTATGCAATGTATACAACAAGAAGGAGAATATTAGGAAAAGGTGTGTTTTCCACCTTGCATAATGATTATAATGTAATATTTTATTAGTATGTGGTGAATCTAGGGATCCAGGGATGTGTGCATCATGGGTTAGAATTCTTGGGGCCACTTTCTATGTTGTATGTAACATTGTGATAAATATTTAATGTGGGTTTGCATATTGGGATAATATTTAATATTAAGAAAAATTAGTACCAAAAAGCAAACATAGGGGTTAATGGTTTTGTAAGCTCATGGTATTAGTCACATGGTTTTATGTAATACCACTTGGTGGTTTTATGTGAGTTTTTTTCTATAAAATCAAGCACATGGGTAGTTGTCTAAGGTTGGCTAGTTGGCTTATTGGTTGGTTGAAATCATCTTTGCATGGCATAGGATGTGTGGTTACATGCTGATTCACATGGAGTGCTTGTTGTTTCAAGGGTATTCATGGAGAAATTTGTAGATTTATTGTAATGTTTATTGTTTAATAACACATGAGTGATGGATGCTTTTGGAGGTTGGTTTTTTTCCCTCTTGAAGGTTTTTCCAAGGTATATCTTGTGTCATCTTTGATTGTATGTTGTCTATTCTTTTGCATATGGATTTTGAATACTTGTTTGCATAGATTTATCTATTTGGTTTATATGGAAATTATCTTGGGTGGATTCATATTTACTTTCAACCTTGTTGTTGTAGATATTTTTTAAGTTTTAAATACTAATATTTAGGGGTTTACTTTAGCCCATAGAGCGATTTCTTCAATCTACACACATAATCCTCATTTCATGATAACAAAAACCCTTCCAGTTGCTCAATGTATAATTCCTCCTCTAAATTTCCATTGAAAAAAGTTGACTTAACTTCCATTTGATATACTTTAAAGCTTTTGAAACAAGAAAATGCCAAAAACATTCTAACTTCTAATCTTGCAACAAGAGCAAAGGTTTCTTCAAAATCAATACCTTTGACTTGAGAATAACCCTTACAAACTAACCTTACTTTGTTTCTTACCACTTGACAATATTCATTTATCTTATCCATAAAGACCCACTTGGTACCAATCACATTCTTATCTTTTGGTTTTAAAACAATTTCTTATGTCCCATTCTTCTCAATTTTATTCAACTCTTCTTCCACAAATCAATCCAATGCTTGTCTTCTCTAGCTTATGCAAAGTCCTTAGGCTCTATTTTAGATAAAAAGGAGAAATTTGCATGTTTTTATTCACTTTCTAATCTTTTTCTAGCTTATACTCTGGTATCTTTATCGCCAAGAATTAGATTTTTTGAATGATTCTTTTGGACAAATTTGGATGGTGTCTTTGTATTTTTTCATCCCGTTTCTTCTTTTTCACATTCTTTGTTTTCTTCCTTCCAGCTTGAGTCCTCTAGCTGATCATTTGATTATACTTTCTCCTTTTAATAGATTGCTTCATCCAATTTTATATTGGCACTTTCCACAATATTTTATATTTTTTTGTTGTAACATCTATAAGCCTTGCTTCTTGAGAAATAACCAAGGAAGATGTCTTCATTAGATTTGGAGTCAAATTTACCCAAATCCTCACCATCTCCTCTTATGTAGCACTTAATCCCAAAGTATCTAAAGTATTTAAGTATTGTTGGTCTACCCTTCCTTAATTTATAAGGTGTCTTTCTATTGTGGAATCTAATTTTCCCTTTGTTTAGAATCTAGATTGTGGTGTTAATTGCTTCTCTCCAAAACTTGCCTACTAGCTTAGATTCATTCAACATTGTTCTAGCCATCTCTTGTATGATTTGATTTTTTCTTTCTAAAACTTCATTGTATTGTGGAGTCCTTGTAGTTGGGTGATCCCACAATACTGGTTTACAATTTTTGGCCAAATTGGACATTGAACTGAATGTTTTTAACCAATTCTTCATTTTCGGGCATTTATACCTACTAAACCATGAGGAATTTGAAGATGATGCAAAATAGTGATTTGTGACATTTTGTCTGTAGATTCTAAATATATATTTTTTAAAAAAATTGGAATCAAATTACATTTCTTTTTCCATCTCCTTCAAAAACTAGTTTTTAACAATAAACACCATTTTTAAAGAATGATATGTACTTGCTAAAATAACTTTTTTTCTATGAAGGATAATTTTTTTTTTTGAATTTAGATTTGTAACTACGATATCTAGTGCATGCAATTGGTTTTATAGCATATTGAATTATTTTTTCTTGATTAAATTTTGAAGTCAGACCAGTTACAATTCATACATAGGTTTACTTGCTAACACATAACTGTTTTTGTACTCATTGAAAATCAATTTTTTTTGTTGGATCAAGGACATCAATATCTAGTGTATAGATATTTTTTAGAACTTTTTTTTGATAATATGCTATTTTTCCATATGTGCAGAATAGAGAGCTTGATTTTTGATGAAAACCCTATGTTTAATTAAACTAAAAAAATACATATTAAAACCAAAATATATTAAAATTATATTTGATGGATAGCTCATTCTGAGGACTACCATCATCCAGTTGGGTCTATGAAGTTTCCTTCATTTTCATCTTCAACCCGAGCTTTGAAAGGATTTTTTTTGCAGAAATTTGGTAGAAGAGGGGGAGAAGGGAAAAAAGGGGGGTTCGTTCGAGTGAACCCCCCTTTGAGCAAACCCCCCTTGACACCTTCGAGCAAAGGGGGATTCACTCAAATCCCTTTTTTTGAATTTCCCTTTGTTTTCATTAAAAAGGCACCAACAGGGATGACACCAAAAGGGGTTCGCTCAAAGGGGGGGTTCGAGCGAACCCCTAAAACCCAGAATTTTTTTTGATGGGAGCATTTTGGCAATTTTTCTTTGTGAAGGGAATTATAAACCAATTTTGTGGGATCACCCAATTGAGAAATGTCTCTTTATTCCATGATGCTCACAAAATTATTCAAATTCATTTGAGGTAAATTCACCTCCTTGATATAATCTCAAGCACTTGATTTTCAAACCAATTTCATTTTCAACCAAGGCTTTAAAATCTTTAAACTTCTCAAATTTTTCTTTCAAGAAAGTAACCTATGTCATTCTAGAATAATCATCAATAAGCAACATAAAGTAACTTTTAGCTTGAAAGCTTTTTCTTCTTGTAGGCCCACAAAGATCTATCTAGACAAGTTCCAATTGCTTTATTGTTGAGTACTCTCTTGACTTGAAGCTTTCTCTTGTTTGTTTCCCATGTTGATATTGCTTACAAAAAGTGTTTGAGGGTTTAACAATTTTTGATGCATCTCTTAAAACTTGTTTCATGTTGATTTTCACTAGATGATCAAACTTCATAGGGCCCATTCTTCTATGCCATAAATAGCTTTCATCTATTTGTCCCTTATAGAATTTTTCTCCCTTGATCTCACTAAGGATGTATAGGTTGTTTGATGTTCTATTTGTGTTAGCAATTATTGTTCATGTACTTTCCTTCCATATCTCTCAATCTTGACAATAAAATGTAAGGTTATGTCCTTGATCACACATTTGACTAATACTAAAAATATTATACTTCAAACCTTCAACAAACAAGACATTTTTTATTTTTTTCTCTCCAATGTCAAGACTAAGAGTACCTTTTCCTGTTATCTTTGTTGTAGCATTGTCTCCAAAATTTATTGTACCTCTATTTACTTCCTTCAAAGTGATAAAATTTATCTTGTCCCCTATCGCATGGATTGAGCATATAATATCAATGTACCATTGATTTCCTTCATTTTGTATAAAAAGTTATTTGCACAAGCATAGGTTTCTTCTTTTATTTTTCGTGCTCTTGCTTCCACTTCTAAGATTTTATAGATTCTTCCTTTTGCTTGCCAAGGGTATCCATCTTCTTGTTGTGTCTAGGATATTCCACAAAACCACTTCTTCAAAAGTGTGTTGTATGGACATAGTTATTGAACTTATCACATAATTTTGTAATCCATTAGAGGAGCAAATGAATTGTAGTTTCTATCTAAGAATCCAAAATTATTTCTTGCATGTACCCTATAACCCATTGCTTTATGACCAAACTGATTACAAAAAAATAATAACCGAAAAAGGAATTTTGGAACCTTGTCATGTGTGAAGTCTTGCCTTGGAGTGAAAGATCTTTTGAATCTGTCCTTGTTGTCTTTTTGAGGAAAGAGTTTTCAGTGGGATATCACTTTCTTTCTTCTTGTTTCCATCACTATTGATGGAGCTCTTAAGTGCATCTGCATACCCTTTAGGATTTTCTTCATTTGTCTTTTTTGGTAATTTTGTAGCCTTAGAATTTGGATCTTATTTAGTAGTCTTTTTATTTTCTTCCTAGCCAAGACTAGTCTTAATGCATGGTGACCTTTGGGAATTGATAATATTATCCAATATTTCGATGCTCTTCTCAAACTTTATGCTTATGTTCAACTAAGTAGTTGTTTTTTCTAGTTCCTTTCTCAAGGAAACAATTCCAAATTCTAGCTTCTTAAAATTTTCTTCCTTTATCTTTATATGAATTATCACCTCCCCTTCTATCCTTTTTGCCTCTTCAAGTTGAATCTTGAGGCTGGCGATTCTTTTTTCTAATTCTTCAAGGCTTTCCAATATTTTTTTCTCTTGAATCATGATCCTCTTCATGTTTTTGTAATTGCAACTTTTGTTTCAAATTCCTTTTCTTAAGCTTCTTGATTTTGCTTAAGGCACAAATGAGTTATACTTCAAGATCCACTTCCCCATCCACTTCAACAATTTCTTCCTCTTATGAATCCATCTTTTATTTTCCTTTTTCTTCATTTTCCAAGGCATCACTCTTAATTTCTATTACCATGAAGAGATTATTCTCTCTATCACTATCATAGATACTTTTAATGCTCTCCTCAAATGAGCTATTAATCCCTTTGGAGTAGAGTATTTTCTTGTTCTTATAAAAGTTCTTCTTTTCATGTCTACCTTGATTGTAGCTCTTTTTGTATTGATAATTCATGCTTCCTTTCTTTGTGTTACGATCTTCTTCATCATCACTATTATCATCTTCTACATATGGACACTTAGCAACAAAATTTCTTGCATTTCCATAGTTAAAGAATTTGATGAAGAGAACACTTATACTGAGAGAGGGGGTGAACCAGTATAAGATAAAAATTTACTTATTTAAAATTCAAAATCAAGCACACAAGATCCGCACAATTAAGAACATGATTTACGTGGAAACCCTTTCGAGCGAAAACCATAGAGAAAGATTGCTTGGATCTACTATCCCAATCTAGACACAAAAAAAAATATTACACATCTTTGTAGGCACCAACCAACCCACTGGAGACACCAATCCCAAATACTAAGCACCAATTTATCAAGAGACACCAATATCTTTTATTGAGAGGCACCAACCTCTAATGAACAAAAAATTCACCTTCCTAAATAATGCTTCTTCAATGGATGATGATCATTTGAATCTTCTTCAAAAATCTACTTACAACATGTTGCACATATGCCCTTTTTCTTCAAAAATCTGTTGTAATAAATATGCTTGGCTCTTGTTTTGAATGATATTGCATTTATTGCTTGATTTCTAACCTCCACTTCAACTTCTATTTATACCACAATCATACCTCTTCACAAAATAGGGTTGGCCTTCTCAAGGGAGGTTAGCCACATACAAGTAATAATTTTTTTTAATTCCCCAAGAGGGGTCAACCCATTTCATATAGGGGTGGTTTTACAAAAAAATAGGTGCCATAAAATGAGTACTAATATGGGACAAGTTGAGTCAGTCAGCATTTACAATAAGTTATAATTCAAGAAAAACAACTCATGATTCGAACCGCCTTCTTGATTTCCTTCTTTGAAGACAGTTATGCTCCTCTAACATCAATAACATTGATATTTCTAACATTTGAAAGGTAGCTTACCTTCATCTTTATTGAATCCTTAAACTTTCTCACAAGATGGGCTTCCTTTACATCATATTCATTGTTGGAGCTATAGCTTGATTTAAGTTCTTTATTCTTCATCTTCTTTGAGTCATTGAAAGTTACTTCTCACTTTTGTGGCTTCTCTTTTTCAGTCCTCATTTCATATGCCAGGATCATCCCATGTAGTTTACCCATTGTTGATTTATCTAGGTCTTTCATTTCTTCAATGGTTGAAACCTTTGCATCAAATCTCAAGGGGAGAGACCTTAGCATATTTTGTATAATCATTGAATCTTCAACTTTTTCACCAAGTCCTCTGATGGTGTTGACAATTTCATTCACACGGAGGAGATAGGCTGCAATATTTTCTTTGTCTTTCATTTTCAAGCTCTCAAATTATCTTCTATGGGTTTGGAGCTTATAATTTTTAACTTTATCATTACCTTCATAGATATTTTGAAGTTTGTTCCAATTTTTTTTATTCATAATGCATCACCTTGACAAATTCCGATTTTAATAGACCACACAAGATGGCATTCATGGCTTTTGCATTGTTTTCACTAGCCTTCTTTCCAAATTGATTCATTGGTGGAATTGTTGGAGCTATATAACCACTCACTACTAACTAGCAAATATAAAAGCCAAGAACCATTAGATAAGTTTGCATTCTTATGCTCCATAATGCATAGTTTGTTCAGTCAAACAATGGAGCTCTATTTGAGGAGAAACCTTCTTGACAAGCCATGTGTGCTCTGAAGATCTAACTTCTAGCAGTTAAACTATTCTTGAAGGAACCTACTCTGATACCAATTTATGGGTGGATGAATCAGTATAAGATAATATTTTACTTATTAAAATTCAACAACCACAATAAAACAATCACATAAGATCTATTATGAGAAAACAATTATACTGAGGGGGGTGAATCAATATATTATAAAACTTAATTTTTGCATAACTTAACCACAAAATAAATGATATCCAAAATACTTAAGATCCACACAAGCAAGAACACAAGATTTGCATGGAAACCTTTGCGAGAGAAAACCATGAAAAAATATTGCTTTTATATAAATATGTTTTAAATATTTGTAGGCACCAACCTACGAGAGACACCAATCCCCTCTTATATAATTTATGAGCACCAAACCACTGGAGACACTAATCCTCACTTGTAGAACTTGTAGGCACAAACCCACTAGTAACACTGATCTCTTGTTAAGGCACTAACCATCTATGCAACATGGTCACTATCTTCTTGTGAATGTACTATTCAATGGATGATGAAAAATCATGTTCAAATCAACAAGTTCTTTGCAAACTACTTATATTCTTCTCTATAGGTTTTCCATATACTCCTCTTCAATTTCTACATAAAATTATTTATATCTACATGAACTCTTCTCAAAAACTTGCTATAAAATCTTCTCTTAATTATGCATTTATACCTCTTACAATGATCTTCTTCTTATATTTCCATATGTAGAACTGTAGGTGTAGATATGATATTTATCTTTAATCCTAGCACTCTCACTTATTCTCCCTCATAAATATGCCTTGAATAGTCTTCTATATTCTCTTCATAAACTCTTCTTGTGTTTGTATGATGTATCCTTTTGGCTTTGCATGTACTTGCTTCCTTCTTCACTCTTCACATATTTCTCACTCATCTTCTCCATATTCCATAATCACCTTTTAATCTTCATGTCTCTATGAAGAGAGACATCTTTTTGAAGAGAGATGACTTTTTGAATGAACATGTCCTTTTGTTAATATATTCCACTATGCTTAATTGTTGCTTTTCACTTAATTTTGATCGCTTCCTTTAGAATTTTTATCTTATATAATTTAAATTGGGTGATTGAATTTATTAATATTATGTGTTGCCTTTGGAATATTATTTTCTTCATTTAATATGGATGGTAGCCTCTTATATAATAATCATTTCCTTCTTGTAATATTTTTAATTGTTGCTTCTTGTTACTATTTGGAATTACATAATCGTAGTCCTTAATGATTATTAATTATTTCCCTTATCAAATATAAATGTTGCCTTAATTAAACTCCCAACCGCCACATTGCTACATAATACTTGGTCAATTATAAACTTGTTTAACTATGTCTATGTCTTGACTTGGTTGACAAAGGTGGTCAGCCAAAACCATAATATTAATTTAGATCATAATGTAGACATGGCCAAATAGCATGAATAAGGTTAAGTTTGTCCTCCATCCTAAGTAATTACCATGTTTAGATATGAAATAATCCTTTGCTTGGGTGCTAATACAATGAGGTTACCCAACATGCTTGAGAAATGATTAGTGGCCTTTGTCCATCATACAAAAATGCTCTTTTCACCTTTGACATCAATTATGATATTTCTATCAATCTTGGACAACAAATTCCTTCTTGATATTAAGGATATTATTTGCAACAATCACTTGACCTCAATGACAAAATCTTGTTCATTTGCTTTGAAATCAATGACAATATTCTAACAATATAACAACTAAGAAACACAAAATTTACATGGAAACCCTTTCGAAAGAAAACCACAAAGAAAGACTACTTGGATCTACTATCCAAATCCAGCCACAAAAATACAAACTCTCTTACAAATCTTTGTAGGCACCAACACACTGGAGACACCAATCCCCACTTCTAAGCACCAACTTAGCAAGAGACACCAATATCTTCTATTGAGAGACACCAACCTCCAAATGGGAATTTTTTTCTCCTTGAATATTTCTTCTTCAATAGATGATGGTTATTTGAATCTCCTTCATAAAATCTACTTGAAACTTCTTCACATATATTTTCTCCTTCAAAATTTGTTTGAATTAGAAATATATTGCATTAATTTCTTGCTTGCCTTACTCCTATTTCATCTTTCATTTATACCTCTTCACTCCTCTTCATGAAGGGAGGCGATTTTTCCAATGGGGTCGACCTTATTCGAAAATAAATTTATTTTAATTCCCCTAAGAGGGGCGGCTATGCCAATGAGATTGGCCCATTTCAAAGAGACCCCAATTGATATTAAATTTAAATTTTCCCAAGGGGGGTCAACTTATTTAATAATCCTAGTGTTGCCTTAAATGAGAGTCAGCCACCTTTTTATATCTCAATGATTACATTGAAATGAGTGATTAGTGGCCTTTGGAATTCACACATTTAAACCCCCATTGCTTCATATTAGGGCATGTGATTTCCTCCTATGACAATGATTATGCTCTTTTCGTCTTTGACATTGTTGGCTAACATATTTGCACCTTTAAATTTATGATATAAATTTAACTCTCTTTCCCAAATGAGACGCAACCTATTATCAATAGTTGAGTTGATTATTTCTATGTGAAATAATCACTCTTTGAATTTTTATGAGGTACAACTCCCTCTTGAGATTTTCAACAAATTTCAAAAATTTAAATTTAAAAGAGTATGTGCTTTTCACCAGAAAACAAGAAAGGAATGAATCTTCAACTCTGAAAATCTTTTAAGCATTGAATATAATGAATGAATGCAAGAACATATATAAATTACTGGAACATAGACCAGCATAACATCCCATATAGGTAAAATGAAACTATCAACTTGAAACAACATTGTAACCGTAATTAACCAGATAGGTGAACATGTTACTCATTCACAAAAAAATGATATAAGACAAGGAATCAATTGAACAAGTGGATTGAAATTAAATTCCTATTTCATCCAAAATAATATTTATCACGTGCATAAAGATGTAAAAATTCTTAGTTCTATAATGCTATTCCAAAATTGTAGTGTTGTTAAGAGAGTTTCAAGTTATGCTTAATTACATATATCAAGTGGGTATAACTACTTCTTTAAAATAACCACCCATAAAGTAAAAAAAAAGTCTTTAACTTCACAAAATAAAGTTTATAAAAGATAATTAAAGTAAATGAATTCATTGATGAGGTGGCACTTCGCTAGTAGCTCTTTTGAAGGATTGGGAGGTAGATGTGGCATTGATGGCTCTATATGTGTAGTAGGCCTTTACAATGAGTGGAATGTCTCCATGATGAGAGATAATAATGTTTTTATCTTCGAGTTTCCAAAGAGCCTTATTGGCTTTGCCTACTTCAAGCTTTCCAACATAAGTGATCACAAGCCGACCAAATTTTAATAGAGCCAAATCGATGCCACTAAGCTTTCTCAAACTCTCTGCATTGAATTTCCATTTATCACAAATGTTATCAATCATACCTTTGAAGCTCCCCTTCAACGTTTCCTTATCCTCATCCTTTGAGTTACCTTCTTTCCTAAGATGGAGACCAATGCCCAAGAGATTCTTCTAAATTTCATCCCTTATTGTGTTACATTCATTTAATACTTTTCCATGTTCTAATATGCTTTGTTTGACAACAAAGAGCTTCCACTCTATACTCCTTTTCCACATGATGCATCAATTATCTACAACATTCGAGAGGATCTTTTCACTGTATGATTTTCCTGGACCTAATTCCATCATCCCTTTGAAATCACCATTAGTTTTCCAAATGGCCTCTTCATGTTTAGCTGAGGCAACATATTTCTTAATTTCAATCTTCATGGCTTCCATGTCTTTACACACCTTTTTCATATCAGCAATAAATTTATTTCCTTTATTTAAAATGTTAGCAGCCCAATCCTCTATAGCTTTTGCAAAGGCCTTATAATTTTTCATTTTACTTACCACTTCCTTCCCCATAGAAGATGTTGGGTCAAAAGTAACCTCAATTTGAGTGATTGATTATGGATTTATATCAAGTAAAAATTTTAAACAATCAGTCAAAAGCTTTACTTGGCTCTTCAATTCATCATTTTTCTTCTTTTCCTTGGTTATTCTTTCCACTAACCTTGCTACTATCACCTGGAAATTGTATACATCACCATACCTCATAGAAGGTCCCAAGTTTACCCTAATGATATTGAAATCACTAGCAATAGCTTGACTTGCCTCCTTTTGCATAGAGGGATGAGCCACTTCCACATACACGTTTCCAGTGTTGTCATCTTCTAGCAATCTAGATGTGGTCTTTAAAATTCTAGGCTTTGGAGTCCTTTGGATCAGTTGGCCAACAAGATCCTTATTTGAAAGATTCATTTGGATTTTTTCTTTTTCTTTGATAAGGTTTGTTCAAGCCATTAAGTATGAGTGGGTGTAACTGTTGACTTGGAACTAGGGGGTCTCTCCTTAAAGGAGGGGTATCAAAAGGCCTATCTTCAAAAGAGGAGGGAGGAGTAGGGCCTACCCTAGGAGTATTTTGTGTTTCTTTGGGAGGAGAGGAATTAGGAGAAGAGGAGTCACTTGCCTAGGAAGGGGAAGTAGACACATTGATTGTCTCTTCTTCTTTAGCTACTTGCCTCTCCTTGTCTTGTGCTAATTCAAGGACATCTTCTCCACAAGTTCTCT
This sequence comes from Sequoiadendron giganteum, assembly GCA_007115665.2. NCBI lineage: Eukaryota > Viridiplantae > Streptophyta > Pinopsida > Cupressales > Cupressaceae > Sequoiadendron > Sequoiadendron giganteum. Next base: position 34,005,044 of record CM021108.1, read on the forward strand.
CTGGCAGATTCTTCTTTGGGGGATCATTATCACCATCATCCTATCATCTTGATGACATCTGTTGAATAGGGGATATATGCACACCTGAGGATGAGGGTGCTTGATTACCCTCTCCTTGAGACTGAGTGTTTTTTGATTTCAAAGGAGGGGGTTATTTCTATGCACTCGTCTTTTCCACCCGTTCTTGTGTCCTCAACACCACAACAATATTTTATTCAATGGTTTCTATCTCTTTGATACTCCAATCAATGAACACAATATGCTAAATTTGAACGTGATTAATAAAAATTGGATCTAATAAATCAAACTCATCATCCTCTAAACCTTGGGCATCCTAATTCAACCTAAATGTAACTATTTGCTTCAAGGTTAGCCTTATCCAACTTCTCCTTCTCACCTTATATTCATCTACACAATCAAATCAATAGTCTTCTAGGTTTAGAATGTGATTGAAACTAGGACCCAACTATAGATTATCCTTGGCAAAATTTTTGCTATCAAAGGGAAATATTCTATCAGAGAATTGCATTGTATACTTAACAAGACCTATCTCAATGTTGAGGGCATATAACATAGAATTGCAAGAATAGTGGCCAAGCCTAATGGGAAATTGCACACCAACCTTCTTTCTCTCTTGACATCTTTTATTCACCTCAACCATCTACCGACATACTTATATCAAAACAAATTTATCCTCTACATATTTAGGGAGTTTGAACGAAATGCCATCAAAACCTCCAATTCTAATATATGTGAATATCTGAAATCATATGAAATGGCTGCCATATGTATCAGTTAGTTGTATAGCTTCAAGGAAAATTCTCAACCATATATCTCCTTGGATTTCCCTAACCATTTTCATAGTAAATGCATTGTTTACCCTCCTAAAATGTTTAAAAATATTTTCTATTTGCAACTTTTCATAATAATCAAATATTTGGACATATTGGTCCTGAACTACAACTGGTCTCTGACCTGGACAAGGTCTTGTATAAGCAATAGCGTGCAAAAAATAAGATTACATGTAGAAGAACATGTTAACTAGGAATCGAATAATCATTGAGTGCACCTGGTTGCTTATAAGTTACACTCAATCCAAATATTGCTCACCGTGAATGCTAATTTGCATAAATAAATACATCCACTCATCAAAGTTATGAGCTCTCTTGCTACCTTTTAGTCTATGAAAGAGCCAATTATATCATACATTTCATTTACAAAATGGTTTCTGTGTAAGTTCTTAGGCAACTGAGATTTTTCTTTCTTTGGTGTAGTGAACCATTCACGAGTGAGTATATTTCTATACCACCCCTTTTTCTCTGAAAAGACCTGATATGAGGAGCTGAAATCAAAGTCCACATATGCTTCCATTTTTAGAATTTTCAAATAGGAGGCAAAGGTATCCCTTTCAATATTCACCACAAATTGATTGTCGTTCATTCTTACCTTTCTTGTCTAAGAATTATAATGGTTTATACACTCCAAATCCAAATCAGGGCACTTAACTGCTACTAAAAGAGCAACCACTTGCAACAACCCACTTTCAATTAACCATTGGGTGATGGGTGGTCGGTTCTCTTTCTCAACTCTCTTTAAGAATTCATTTAAATTTATATGCCCCAATTTCAGGTATGGTATTGGATAATCCAGACAAATATTCATAACCCTAGGGAGTGGTAGATATCCATTAATGGCATCCCTTAAGATTGGTGTGTGCGAGCATTCCCATCTCTCATTTCATTTTGACATTCTTTAAAATTTTAAAAAATAACGGCTAATAAAAACTTTCGGTGATTGGTTGGTTTCAACAACCCTATCGAGGACCAACAAGGGTTTCAAAACCTTTCCTTTAGAGTGAAATCCTATTGAAGCCTCCTTTGAAAGTTCATTTTTCTCAATTATGAAGAGTTTCAACAATCTTCATGGTTTTAAAAACCTTGTCGGGGACCAAGAAAGGTTTCAAAACCTATGCATGACTTTGAAATATCACCTTTATTATGCAATCTTTGTCACACTGCTCTTCGGAAAAATCAAGGAGTTGAAAATCACCTATTGTCGAAGAAAAATATGGTTTTGACAACCTTGTCAAAGATCGACAGAGGTTTCAAAACCTATATAAAGTTTTGAAACTGCATTGATTTGATTATAGTTCAACTTCATCTTTTCTTCATCGACGTTTACTAAGGTTGTGTGAATTGCTTCAAGCTTCGACGTAGTTCTAAGAACTTACAAAGGGGTCGATTTCAAAGATGTGCTTTAAACTTAACTTTAAGACATCAGGTAAAAACATGGTTATGACAACCTAAACGAGACTCGATATGGTTCTGAAAACCAAATGGGAGACTAACACTTCTAAACAAGGAAAAAAATTGCATGATTGGACATGGTTTTGGGATATGACAAAAATCATGGTAGTAGACATCAATGTGTAATGTCCCCTATCTTAATTTTCCCTAGAATATGCTTATGGGTCACAATTTCCACAAACTAGGGTTAGGGTTTTCACCTTGTCAAATGAATAGCTCCTTGATAATGTAATCTGGAATTGAAAACCTGCATTCAACCCATGAACAACATTCCCAAACATGCATATATACATTTGTTAGCATTAACTAATGTCAACACATTTATAGATTATAAATAATGCAACCTATTGTGAACTAGGAGGAATAACTTGGTGGGTCCAATCGAAGCCATATGCCAAGCCTAAGAGGTTGTATACCGCAACACTCCCCCTTGGTGACTTGTACCTGCTTTCCCCATCCATGTCACAACCTCAAAAGGCACTTGCCCACTTGTGGGAATGGGTGGATGATAGGGTAGGTTTGGATGGAACAATCACTGTTCCATGCTCTGGATCTTTGTTTGCAAGATATCCTTGGTGTCTCCACCACCTTAACCTTTAGGACCTACCTCATGTTTAGGTACCCCTGGTTCTACTGGCCAACCCAAATATCATCTCAATTCCAATCTACCAAGTCGCCCTTGGTGCAATGCTTCTATTATTCCTTAGCCCTTAATCTTCCCTAAAGACTAATATCCTCCAATAACTAAAATTTAACTTTATAGGGGTGTAGAGATATTTCCAAAGGCTTCAAACCATCTCCCTAGGGTTCTTGAAAATCCACCATACTCCATTTACAATTCGCTTCCACCAAACCCTCAGTTAGGGTTTATTAGGCTACTAGCCCAAGAACCCCTATTAGGTCTCTATCTCCAAGTAAACACACTAATACTCCAAGGTTTACCAAAGAACACTGAATTTACCCTTGGGTTTCTTGTTCTTCATGACTGTCACTTGAAGAATGTAGTGGTCCTGGCCTCCAATTGCCCGTATAGTTCTTCAAATTGGAACTGATCAAGAACTTAGGTAATTTGGGTCTTTTCCCTGTCTTCTTGCAGACTGTTAAGGTTTCCTCCTTCTTGCTAAACCTTGGCAAGGCAAACACCTGCCCTCTCCACATAGTGAATTGCCAGGAGATAGACACCCCTACCAGTTAAGTGTTTTGCACTGCATGTCTTTCCTAGTCGGGCACTGTTTACACCACAAGCTACACCAATTTACAGAGCCATGATCGCTCTTGACCACCTGAATTCAAAGCATAACACAAAAAATTATATGATTCTCTCACTGTCCTCCCTTGTATTCATGAAGTCTTAAACATTACAAAAGCTTCCAACCTTGCTCTCAGGTTGAAGCACACCATAAATAGGTTCTCCAATTTCAGTTAAGCTCGAGCCTAACTGTTCCATGGCCGCTTGTGGCTTTCCATAGGCCTTATTTGCAAAATTTTAAAGAAAACTATCACCTAGGAGGGTCTACAAGGTCCTAAGTCATCCTTGTAGCCAAATCCCAAACTAAAAAATGGTCAACATGACCTTCCCTAACATAATGAAAGTTATCAAATGCCTCTAAGGCACAAAATCAAGAGTTAGAAGGAGAATGCTACCTTAGATCTAAACAAATTGTCAATTGATGACCTTCTAGTTAACTCTCCTAGATGCACTTTGGGGTGCTCCTGAACCAGCAGAGCTCACAAGCGGTCTTGACACTTACCACTCCTCAGGCCCATCCTCTTCTTAGGATTAAGCGGAGATCTTGAGTGGTATCTTTAGGCTCACACTGCTTTCTCAAGCCCTGCCCCCCAAGTGGGTTTTCAAACAGTCAACATTATGTAGTTTGATTCATTGACACTAATATGCATATAAAAGTAAATTATTGCTACTAGTAATGATACATTAATTGTTTCTTAATGATTTCCAAATCAAATTTAGATATGTATGTAGAAAGCTACGATCAAATTATGTAAAAATACATTTAATAATTCTTTCTTCATTAACTGATAATATTGTGCATGTATCGATAAACCATTACCAACAAATCCATACATATAATGTCCCTTTATAATGCAAGATTATATCTATATAGGCATAAGATACTAAGTAGCAGAGATACACCTAAATGTAATTGTCGATATAGTAATGGGAAACACTAGTGATAAACTGCATTGATGTCGTATATCTTTCTTCTTCTTATTTCAATGATCCTTTCTTACCTTGGGTTGTCTCGTCTCTTATATATGTGGATGGTTGTGTCTCCTTACTAGGACGCGATTATTCTATGGTTGTGTCCCTTCATTTGAGACATAGCCTTTTGTTCTTTCTTAACTGTTTTGTAATTATATTTTAAAGAGAAAATAATACATGTTAATAGCGTCCTTTATGAATTTGATTTCTTTAATAGTCTTTTATGACTTGATTCTTTTAATGTATTCTCCTTGTCGCTGAGCAATCTCCATGGGATGTCATTTTGCACTTGATGTTGACTTGCTATGTCCCATGTGAACTCTCAGACTAGAATGATCAGTGTTGATACGAATTCCTTATGATATTTGGTATGGTTTATCTGTGTTGTGGGGCATGACAGTCCTCTCCTCTCAAATTTGCTTTCCCTCAAGAAATTTTAGGTTTGTATGGTTGAATATTTCTTCACCCTCCCATGTAGCATCCTCTTCTAGTAGGCCTTTCCATTTGATCAAGAATTTTGAGATAGTCTTATTCCTTAATCGCCTCTCACTCATATTGAGGACCACTTCCGATTCTAAGATTAGCTTGCCTTGTCCAGTGGGGGTAACTCTACAAATGTGGCAACTTGTCCTAAAACCTTCTTCAACCTTGATACATGAAAGATATTGTGAATACGACTATTCTTAGGCAACTCTAATTCGTAAGCTACTTCACTGACCTTCCTTAAGATCTTGTGAGGTCCATAAAACCGAGGTTTAAGTTTTTCTGCTCCACTTATTTTGATGGACGATTGCTTATATGGTTGTAATAGTAAAAAAACTAGTTCTCCCACTTCAAAGGTTCTCTCAATGCGGTTCCGATTGACATAGATATTTTGCTGATTATGTGCTTGATACAAATTGTCCTTGAGGGTGTTCATAATGTCCATGTTCTATTGCAAAAAATCCTTTGCCCTTGGTACTTGAATTTCTTGTGAATCAAACTTCCAAAGATGGTTGGTTCGTAACCATATAAAGTTTGAACAAACTCATTTTGATTAACATGTGGTGGGTAGTATTTAGCAATATTCACCTAGATGCAACCATTTTACCCATGCATTTTGTTGGCCAGTGACGTATTTTCTCAAATAGTCTTCTACCCACTTGTTAACAATTTTTGTCTATCTATCCATTTGAGGGTGGTAACTTGTACTAGGTGCAAAACTAGTTCCTGCCAATTGGAATAACTCTCACCAAAATTGGCCAAGGAATTGACTATCTCAATCGTTGACTATATTCCTTGGAAAGCCATGCAGTCTAAAGATCTCTTTAAATAATACTTCTGCCACTTGGGGGGCTCGATACTCCATGAAAATGGCGAAGAAGTGGGCATACTTGGTAAGATGGTCCACTACTACATAAATTCAATCCTTCCCTTGTACTTTGGGCAACCCTGTTATGAAATCATTGAGATGCTCTCCCATTTTTTATTTGGAATAGGTAAAAGTTGTAGAAGACTTGCTAGGTAACTTTGCTCAGTTTTGTTCCTTTGATAGGTCATGCATTCTTGTACGTGCCTTAATGCATCTTTCTTGAGGTCCTTTCAAGAGTATCACTCCCTTAATTTTTTGTAGGTTTTATAATACCCTTGGTGTCCTACTAAAGGGTTGTCATGATACTCCTTAAGAATTTTTTCCTTCATCTTGGAGTTAGGCACAAGGAACATCCTATTCTTATATAGGATAAGTTCTTCCACTACTTTGTACTCTTCATCGGGTAAATGTCCTTCAAGGATATTGTTAGCTTGGGGGTTCTTGACATATTCCACAATGATATCATTTTTCCAATCTGCAACTATATGGGTCAAGGTGTTCAAGTAGGGTCGTCTTGATAAAGCATCAACAACTACATTGTTTATCCCTTTCATGTACTCAATACCAAAGTCGTAAGCCTGTATCTTGCTTACCTACTTTTGTTGTCTATGATTGAGGTATTTTTGATTCATGAAGTATCTTAGGCTATTGTGATTTATTTTACCGTTGAATTTCCCACTAATTAAATATTGGAAAAACTTTGCTAGTGCGTTCATGATTGCTAGCATCTCTTTATCATAAATGAAATAGTGTTTTTTGGGCTCGGTGAGATTGCGACTTTCAAATGCAATGGGGTGTTTATTTTGCATAAGGGCTATCTCAATTCCTTCTTCGGATGCATCACATTGCAATTCGAAAGATAGTGTGAAGTCAAGGATGGCTAAAATAGGACACAAGCTCATTGCTTCTTTTAGTTTTTCAAAGGCTTGTTGAGTTGTTTCAATCAATACAAAGGCTCCCCTTTTGGTTAAGTCTGTGAGGGGTGAAATTTTTGGAAAAAACCTTTACAAAATGTCTATAGTAACTACATAGCCCCATGAAGCCCCTTAGTTGTGTGAGGGTTTTAGGTCTTGGCCATTCCTTAACTATTGCTATTTTTTTCCTCATCAACACTTACCCCCTGGGCTTTGATCTTGTGGCCTAGGTAAAATATCTCTTCCAACTTGAACTCACATTTTGATGCTTTTGCATACAAGGATTCTTTTCCCAAATTTTTTATAACTTCCTCAAGGTGTTGGAGATGTTCCTCCCATGTCTTGTTGTAGATAAGAATGTCATCAAAAAATACTAGTAGGAACTTCCTTAGCTGTTTTCAGAATATATGATTCATACATGATTGAAATGTTGTCGGAGTGTTTGTTAATCCAAAGGGTAGTACTAAGAATTCAAAATTCCCATAATGGCATCGAAAGGCCATTTTTGGAATATCCTCTTTCCTCATCCTTATTTGGTGATACCCCGATCATAAATCAATTTTGGAGAAGTATTTGGCTCCATGGAGTTTGTCAATCAATTCATCGATTCTTGGTATAGGATAGCGATTTTTTATTATTTTATTGTTCAAATCCCTATAGTCTATGCACATTCTCATGGTGCCATCCTTTTCTTGACTAGGACTATGAATGATGCAAAAGGCTGGAACTAGATTGGATATGGCCCATTTCTAGTAGCTCTTTAATTGTCTTTTCAATCTCTTCTTTGAACTTGTGGGGGTGTCGGTATGGTGTGGTTATTATAGGTTTTTCTCCCTCTTCTAGCTCTATGGTGTGTTCGAATCTCCTTTTTGGGGTAGCCTTGGTGGAATGTGTAATGTCCCGTTCTCGCTCTTGAGCAGTGCAGTATTTCAATTATCCTATTCCAGAGTTCCCATAGGCTAGTTGATGTGGTTAGGGGACTCGGTGACCAACTTTGGAGTTCAGTGTTGGGGTTTCTGGTGCAAATCAATATTTTTGGTGCATATCAGTATTTCCAATGCATATCAGTATTCTCGGTGCATATCAATATTTCTGGTGCATATCAACATTTCTTCAATTTCGCTTAGTTTGGGTGTTTGGTATATTCTTTCTATTTATAGCAGTGCTATTTATAGTAAGTCATATTTGGGGGAGTTGGTCCTAGGTCAGTGTATAGAGAACAATATTATTTATTAGTTGATGTTTGGAGGGCCTAAGGTTGCAGTGTTTAATTATTTGTTTAATTTAACCACTTAAGTTATTTTATAAAGTTATATTATAAACTTAAGTCGAGGGGTAAAAGGGGTTTTTCGAAAAAGTATCTTGAGCCTAGACAAACCACTTAAAGTTGTTTTAAAAATATTTATTAATATTTTAATATCTCCATGAAGTGGACACCTAGGGAAGGAAGATGAAATATTTTAAAATGTTTAATATTTCAAAGGAGGAGAAGGGCGTGGGTTTTAGAGGGAAATGAAGAAGCTTTTGAAGTCCATCACCTTGGCTCTTCATATTCTTAGTTTGGCTCTCATTTTGATATCTTTTCTTTGAAAACTTAACGAAATTCTACCGGATTGCTTCCAAGTTGCTTGGGCTGCGAACTGAGAATGAAAATCCTCTTTGTATGGGTTGGTTTCGGTGGTGAAATATCCACCCTAATTAGATATTGAGAGGATTTACAGTTGGGATCACAAGAGTTTCACAAGTTTCGATTTGATGATTGGAAAGATGAAGATTTATCAAATATTTTGATGAGTTTTTGGTGTGGTTAACTTGCTTTCAGTTTTGGTGTGATTCTTGAAGATTTTGGTGTGTTTATTTGCATTTTTTGGACCAAAATTCTCATTTATGCTCACATCTCCAAAATGGATTGAAGAAATGAAATGGGTATTGTTCCATTAGAAGCCCCTTCACTTGCCGATCATTTCAAGTATAAGACTACGTTTTTTGGTGGAGGCATTAACTTTAAGAGAGGATCAAACTTTCTTGGGAGGGACGCCTTTGCTGGAGATAAAACTCAAATTTGACCTGCAAACTCTTAGGTGTTGGTTGCTACACTTTGGGGGTTTCAAAGAGAGGTCTAGGCGTTGGAGAACATGGGTATTAGAAGACTAAATATTGGAGTTTTTTGGTGCTCATTCTGGAGTCTCTTTGTTGCTGTAACAAGTCATACAAGGTTCTAATTTTACTTTTGTAATATTTTGATATGAAATAGAAAAAATGAATGCTAAATTTGTTTGTCTCAATCTCTATTGAAAGCTTAGTATCTTGTGTTTTCTATTCATTGAAATCTTCTCCTATGTTATATTCATCTGCAAACACATGTGAAACAAACATAAACATTTCATTAAACAAAGAAAATCAGCAAACAAGGGTTTTCAAAAAAAATATCAAGGGTGTATGTTACAGTGGTATCAGAGCCAAATCCTTCCTGCCATCCTGTGCAAACATTGAAACAACACTTTTCATTCTATGAGCACAAGAGAAAAAAGGTATATACAAAGAGATATTAGAAAAGGTTATTGGCAACCCCCACCCATTTTGGAAGGTCAGACAATATTAGGTGTGCTTAAGGATCATTGGGAGTCTTCTCAGGATACAGAAATGCAACCAGATCAACCTGGTGGTGAGGAGAGAAAATTTGGTAATAGGGGTGATAGAGGAAAATGGAGAGAAAAATCACAGTCTTGGAGCTAGGATGGAGAAAAAATTTGATACGATGATGGACATGATGTCTCATTTGTTGGGGAAGCTTGGGAAAAATGTAGTAGTGCAAACTATTCCTAACAATCCTCTGGTCAACACAATGCATACATGGGAACATATTGCTTCAAATCAACAAGGTGGTAATGGGGGACAATGCACTACAGTTGACTCATTCATCTCTTCTAGGCCATTTAGGCTCACTTCTTCAACTCCGAAGGCACCTCAACCCAATCCAAATACCTCTATGCCATTTGTGGACAACTTAAGAGAAGGATATGCTTAGTATGAAACTCTTCCTAAAGATATTAAGAGGAACTTATCTTACAATGAATCTTGGATCAAAAGAGAAAAAGGAATGGAAACGGCAGTAGATATGAACAAAGAGGACCAGTAGTGCAAAGGGACTTACAACATGCCATCAATATGGTTACACTTTCACACTTTGATGGGAGTGACAGTTGTTTAGCTAGGGCTGGGATACAAAATATTGACAATTGTCTAGCCCTTAGACCCATGGCGGAGGAGGAGGCAATTAAGTTTTCCACATTAAACTTGGACGAGGTAGCACATGAGTGGTGGTACCATGGCCTAGTTACATTGGGCCATCAACCTATCACTACATATGATGAGTTCACCACTAGACTCATTGAAAGATTTGACAAGAAGGACCCCAAGATTCATTTCAGAGAGCTGGCCTAGCTTAGGTAGTATGGCACAATAGAGGCATACATAGTAGAATTTCAGAGGCTTTCAATGATGGTTATAGGTATTTCAGAGAGGAGGTTAGTGGTATTATTCAGTGAAGGTCTTATGGAGCCACTCAAGCGATGGATTAAGGCATTTGACCCACCAACTTTGTAGGAGGCAATGAAAAAAGAAAGAAGTATGGAGTGGACAACCCCTAAAAAAAAAATTCAGTCCAAACCTTTTATGCACAAAAAGATAAGAGACCTTTCACTGAGGACACTTCATAGCAGAAAAAAATAGTCACAAGGCTTGATGAAGACACACTAAATGACCTCAGAAAGAAGGGCCTATGCTTCAGGTGTAGAGAAAAGTGGTCTAAGGATCATGTATGTACAAAAGGGGACATAATACATCAAATATATACTATTCAGCAGAGGAAAGTGTTTATGAAAGTTTAGACCAACTATCGGATTTTGGGAAAAAGAGGAAGAAGAGCCACAAGAAGAGGTGCTGGGTATTTTGGAGAGTGAATCTTTGGTTTTTTGTCTCAATGTCTATTGAAAGCTTAGTATCTTTTGTTTTCTATTCATTGCAATCTTCTCCTATGTTATATTCATCTGCAAACACATGTGAAACAAACATAAACATTTCATTAAACAAAGAAAATCAACAAACATGGATTTTCAAAAAAAATTAGGCGTGCATATTACAGAATGTCACAAAACACTTTCTTATGTTCGCTTAAGATGGGTTGGATGTCTATGTGAATTGCCTTGCCTTGCGAGGAGGTCTTATCAAGGATCATGCAATGTGCAATCCATTCTCTTTGCCCATGCCTAAAAATCCTTTCAATTCTTTTGTATGAAACTACCTTTGGAGATCCATCAGGTAATCCTTTCAGGGTGACTTCTTGTCCCTCATGTTGGAAGCGAATTGTTAAGTTCGGGAGGTCAAACATGAAGCATCCTAGGGAGTATATCCAAGGGGTGCCTAATATTACATCAATGTCTAATGGAACCACATAGAAATCTTCTTTAATGGGGTGCTTCCCTAAAGTGATTTCTAACTAGGAAACTATCTTTGTGCATTGGACCTTAGCTCCCATAGCGGTGGCTGCTACAAAACCTTTAAGGTTCATGGTTTCTAATTTCTTTTGTGCAACTAGTCTCTCGTTAATAAAATTGTGGGATGCCCCACTATCTACAAGAGTGATAACCCTATGTCCTTTGAGGGTGCTCTTAATTCGGAAAGGGAAATGCTTGGAAGCTTGAGAGATAGTGGCTAGAGTTACATGTTCTTCATCTTCATATCTTGCCCTTTTTTTGGGGTTCTCCTCGCTTTCCCTTTTGGGGGTTACTTCTATCTTGTGGGCTTGACCCTTTCTTTCAAATTTATGACCACGTTCCCATGGTCCATGGCATGTAAAGCATAAACCATTCCTTTTCAGATCGTTTATTGATTGACATATGACCACGTTCTCACTTTCCATTACAGTAAGAACATGTTTTTAATGAAACTTCCTTCTTATGCCTTTCATCTCTGTGAGAGTGCTTGGAGGGTGCATTAAAGTTCTTGGGTCTATCTTTTGATGGGTTATCCTCAAATTTTATTGCCTTTTGAATTACTCCATCTAAGTTGGTGGGTTATAATGCACTTACCATGATCTTGATTGATCCCCTCAATCCTTCCAAAAATAAGTAGGTGAGTCTTTCTTGAGAGATTTTGGGTACCATGACAACTAATTTTTGGAATTTGATGGCATAGTCCTCTTAATTCCATGTTGTCTTAATTGGGTGAGTTCTTTAAAGTACCACTTGGGGTGCTTTTAGTGAAATATTTTGATTAGTCTTTGGGTGAATTCATCATAGGTGGTTATGTGTTGGTGGCCTTAGGTAATGAGACCATGGTGCCACTATTTGTGGGCCATCCTTGTTAGATGGAGCACAACAAACTTAATGACATTCTCCTCTATCATCGGACTTAGTGATAGATATGTGTACAAATTTTGGACCCATGAAGGTGTTGCAGTCTTTCCTTCTCCATCAAAATTAGGGAGGGTTAGCTTTCTCACTCTATTCTTGAGGCCTTTGTTGTGTTGCCTATTCCTTTCCTTCCTAGGGGCAGTTCTTAATTTGGAAACACAATAATCTTTAAAGGAGACATTCCTCTTAAATTCAGGGTTATGTTTATTGTACACTTCCACAATTTCATCCACATTATAGGTGGTTCATTCACTTCTCCCTCTTCCATATGTTCTTCCCTAGGAAGGAATGGGGGTTTTGTTGGCCTAGAGTTGGGTGATTTTGGGGAGATGGGGTTATTGTTCTTGGAATGATTAGAATTAGTCTCCCTTATGTTATTGCTATTCAAATTTTGGATGGCTTGGAGAAGTTGTGTGGTTCTTTCATTCCTCTCGTTTTGGTCCATGAGGGCTTGGGTGGTTTGTTCCATGAAGGTTCTCATTTCGTTGCTCATCTATTCACTCATGGTGTTGTTTTGAGCTTGTTCTTCCTAGGGTGTCTTCTTTGGTAAGTTTGCATTAACCACTTTTTCACAGGATGGCAGGATTATGCTCTAATACCACTAAAATGTCCCCTATCCTAATTTGCTCTAGAATTTGGCTATGTGTCACAATTTCCAAAAACTAGGGTTAGGGTTTTCACCTTGTTAAATGAATAGCTCCTTGATGATGTAATATAAAATTGAAAACCTACATTCAACCCATGAACAACATTCCCAAACATGCATATATACATTTGTTAGCATTAACCAATAGCAACACATTTATAGATTATAAATAATGCAACCTATTGTGAACTAGGAGTAACATGGTGGGTTCACCTGAAGCCATATGCCAAGCCTAAGAGGTTGTATACCACAACTCTCCCCCTTGGTGACTTGCACCTTCTTTTTCCATCCATGTCACAACCTCGAAAGACACTTTCCCACTTGTGGTAATGGGAAGAACTCACAAGCGGTCTTGGCACTTACCTCTCCTTAGGCCCATCCTCTTCTTATGATTGGGCGGATATCTTGAGTGGGATCTTTAGGCTCACACCGCTTTCCCATGCCCTACCCACCAAGTGGGTTTTCAAATAGTCAAAATAATGCAGTTTGATTCATCGACACTATTATGTATATACAAGTAAATTATTGCTACTAGTAATGATACATCAATTGTTTCTTAATGATTGCCAAATCAGATTTAGATATGTATGCAGAAAGCTACGATCAGATTATACAAAAATACATTTAATAATTCTTTCTTTGGTAACTGATAATATTGTGCATGTATCAGTAAACCATTACTAGCAAATCCCTACATATAATTTCCCTTTATTATGCAAGATTATATCTATATAGACATAAGATACTAAGTAGCATAGATACACCTGCATGTAATTGTTGATCTGGTAATGGGCAACACTGGTGATAAACTACATTGATGTCATATATCTTTCTTCTTCCTATTTCGATGATCCTTTCTTACCCTGGGTTGTCTCGTCTCTTATATCCATGGATGGTTATGTCTCCTTACTGGGACGTGATTCTTCTATGGTTGTGTCCCTTCGTTTGAGATAACCTTTTGTTCTTTCTTAACCATTTTGTAATTATCTTTTATAGAGCAATTAATACACGTTAATAGTGTCCTTTATGAATTCAATTTCTTTAATAGTCTTGTATGCCTTGATTCTTTTAATGTCTTCGCCCCATCGCTGAGGCATCTCCATGGGATGTCATTCTGCACTTGATGTTGACCTGCTATGTCCCACACGAACTCTCAAATTGGAATGATCATTGTTGATATGGATTCCTTATGATATTTGGATTGGTTTATCTGTGCGGTGGGGCATGACACAATGACAACAATATTTCAAACAAACATAGCATATTTTCTCTTAGACTAGAATAAGATACAACAAAATGTGTATATAGAACAATTTTTTATGACAATAGGGGACAACATTTTCCCTACCCACTTCTTTCTATACTAAAGTCCTAGGTTCTGTGTTAGAAGAGGATACGTTAACTTCACCCATCCTCATCTTTTCGATCAATTGATCTTATAACTAATTGAATTTTGTACACAACATATACATCTTACAGAATTGAAAAAACATATGTTTATATTATCAACACTTCATTATCAACTTTGTTTTGTGTTTAATGCGATAAATCGTAAATATAACACATACCTAAATCATAAAGATAACATATACATCTTACAGAATTGTAAAAACATATGTTTATATAATTAGCACTTCATTATCATTTGTGTTTTGTGTTTCATTCTTACGATAAATCGTAAAGATAACACACAATTTGAAAAAAATTAAGTTTGTAAGCAAGAGAGTAATATAGACATAATCATACAAGCCCAAGTTGGATTCTACAAAAAAAAATGCTTGGAAAAGAAAATGTTTGTTAGGTCTTTACCTTAGACCTCAAACATAGTTTTACAACACCTTATAACTCCAATTACACCCTTTTTTATCCATTTACACAAAAAACACACACATTATCCTTAGTACTCAATGCAAAACACAACCCTTTTGTCTTTCAATGACATTCATTTTCTTGTGAAATTTAAACAAAGATCAACATAAATTATAAAGCCTTGACCTCCCAAACATGAACACTTTAGGTAAGCACTTTATCAATAAAGTTTCTAATTTTCACAATCTTTTAAAGCATGTAGACTCTAGAGTGAACTCAGTCTTAACAAATCGAGTGATTTTGATGCTAAGAAAGGTACCTGCACCTCTGCAATCTTGCCAATGTCCTCAATGTGCAGGGAAATCAGAATCAAACTCTTTCTTAATGACTAACATTGACCGACCAATGCTTCACTTATACCATGCTACACTCAAATATTCTAGATATCCAATCATTTGATAGAATTGCATGAAGCCCAACCCTTCATCTTCCTTCATGCATACCACACAACAACAATGCTCATGCCCATCTCTACCAATCAGCTGAGAATTACATGCAACCATTCCCTTATCTAATCCATTTTGGTGTGCAGGTTGCTGACTTGTTGCAATAGGTTCCTTTGGGAAGCAACAATTTCCAGTCAGGAGAACAATCAACATGTACAACATGCACATGCACATGCAACACCAACAATCTACAATAATTATGGATTTTTCACTTCTTCAACTTGTGTATTTAGATTGGAAAGAAAAATCAATGACATAAAACTAACAACAATTTTCCAACAAAGACTTGTTTACTCACTACGTGGTAAATGTAATATAGATTAAACATAAATATAAAACAACATTGATAGAATAGAATAATCACATAGCAATTGCATAGAACAATGTATTGGTATTATATTCATATGGCTGCAAACATTACAATGTATATCATCTTTGCTCATCTCTGATTACATATGATTTGGCACTATAAATAGTTATTTGGGTTAGTTGAGAACAACAACCACCTGATCAACTAATCATTATCGACTAATTCTTGAAACAAAACATGTGTTGTTTTATTTATTTATTCTATTGCTTTTATTTACTTTTTACTAATTATGCTAATTACATCACCCCCCATAAAAAAATCATCTTCCCATACAAATACTACAAAATATGGGAGACACTACAAGTAATTTATTGGGAGGAGGGTTGATAAGACGTCCTTGGTGGTGTGGGAGCCAATGAAGTAGGGGTGGCTGCTCGAGTGGCAAGTTGCTTGAGCTGATACACCTCCTTGGTTCATTGTTGTACATGGTGAGTGGCATTCAACTCCTTTTCCCTTGTTGTCTTCACCAAATGCACTTCCTCCTTCAAATGCTTGTTGACCTTCTCCATCTCTTTGTCCTTCGCTTCTATTTGCTTGGCCATTTCTTCTTCAAGGGCTCGTATCCTCCTGTCTTTATCTAGTATTGTTTCCTCCCTAGCAATCACCTTCATTTTCTCCTCCTCTAGAAGGCGAGTTTTCTATTGAAGCTCACTCTCTATGGAATCCGCTTGGGCACAAATCTTTTGGGAAAGAGTTGTTGCCTTGTCAACTATGTCGGTCATTTTTGTATAGTTCACCTCATATATCTTGCACGCATGGAATAGTTACCTATAGGCCATTTCCATCTCAAAGATTTGCGCTACCAACTTGTCATCCTTCTCGTGGAATGTTGGCCTCTTGGGAAGCCAAGCCCCCATCATTTCTAGTGTCTATTTGTTGGGCCAATCGTCTCCTATAAAAATGTGGTTGAAATCCTTCCCTCTCTGTGTTCATAAAATGTAGAATCCTTTGTGCCTCACACTCTACTATAGGAGAGTAGCTTTAGTTAAAGGTTTTAGCAATGTCAGATACCTCCTTTATCACTAGAGCGATGGGCTCCTGTTGGTGTAATTAATTATTTAATTACACTTAAATAAGTTTACTTAGGCATTTAATTATATTCCTAGGTATCATTTACTAGGTGATAGGTTCACATGTTTGCTTAGGATATAAGATTCCTTCTAGAAAGATGAGTTGTTTTTCTAAAAGTATTATCTTATCTAGTATCATTTCCTAGGTAGTTAGTTAGTTGTCATATGTCATAAGATTATGACACATGTCAACATCATATTACATACATCTCAACCTTACATATATAAGCAAGGTTTCATATGTACTTTGCCATATTCAATTTTGCATTCTTGCATCTTAATGATAGCATAATATTTATGTCATTTATCTTTTGTGGAAGTTATTTTGTTTGCAGGTGATTCTGGGGTGTTTGAGGAGTTCATCACAAACTCCTACATGGTATCAAAGCTTCAGTGTTGTAGACTTCTTCCTAGATCTGAGAGACCAATCTTGGCATGAAAGTTTTGTTGGGTTTTGTAGCCGGAGTTGAAATATCAAATGGGTATTTTTAGATTTTGTATATCCTCCACAAATTTGAAGAAAATTGTTGTATAAAAAGCGTAGCACATCATTTTTTTTTTGGCCGAAGGTTAAAAAAGTCATTTTTTCTTCTGCTTGTTGGATCAAAAAATAATTTTTGGGTTTTGTTCTTAGCTTCAAAATATTTCTAGGTTACTATTATTGTTTACTCATTGTGAATAGATTTTTCAAAAATCAAATCAAAAGTAATTTTTTTTTGCTAGGAAACCTATTTCTTGCAGGCTAAATTTAGTTTTTTTTGAAAATTTCATTTTTGGCTGCGATTTCCGTTTTTGGCAAATGAGATATCGACAAAAAAATAGTTTCAAGCACTTCATAATGGTGCAAGCCATTTTTTTAGATTTTGTCATCCATACAAATTTGAGGTTATTTTTCATCATGGAGGTAGATGTGAACATTCATTAGTGCATGCACTATTTTCTTTTTTGTGTGCATTAGGTTTGCATTTTCTTTACACTTCATTTCAATTCTAGATCATTTGTAAATCAACTGTTGCTTCATAGATTCCAGAGTTGTGCTAGTTTACGAGTTTTCAGTGTTCCTTAGCATCGGGTCTGCTGTTGCTTTTCATGATTCTGACTTGAGTCTTTGAGTGACTCTAATATGGTTTATAGCAAGAAAAAGTATTTTTCCTTGCTTGCCAAATTGAGCATTCTAGTGTTACTCCATAGTGTACTTCCAATGCTTCTCTTGTAGCAGGTTATTTCATTATGGGGGGGATGAATGGTCTCTCTTTTCATCGTTTGTGTGGATGGAGATTGATTGGATTTGTGATGGATATCATTATTATATTTTATCTCTTTTGGGGAGGAGTTTTGTCCCATTGGGTTTTCTCCTTTTCTCTGTTTGTGAGAGATTTCATTTGCGCTTGTACATGGGTACCTAACATGGCCTAGTAGCCGAGACCCATCATTGCATCTTTGCATTATTTGCATAATAATCTTCTCCCTAAGTTGCATTTATGGGGGGGTGTTGGTGTAATTAATTTTTTAATTACACTTACATATGTTTACTTAGGCATTTAATTATATTTCTAGGTATCTATCATTTACTAGGTGATAGGTTCAAATGTTTGCTTAGGATATAAGATTCCTTCTAGAAGGATGAGTTGTCTTTTCTAGAAGTCTTATCTTATCTAGCATCATTTCCTAAGTAGTTAGTTAGTTGTCATATGTCATAAGATTATAACACATTTCAACATCATATTACATACTACATCTCAACTTTGCCTATATAAGCAAGGTTTCATATGTACTTTGCCATATTCAATTTGGCATTTTTGCATTTTAATGATAGCATAGTATTTCTACCATTTTTCTCTTATGTAAGTTATTTTGTCTTGCAGGTGATTCTGTGGTGTTTGAGGAGTTCACCACAAACTCCTACAACTCCAAACAGTGAATGTATCGCTTGATAGTCCCCATTGGGTCCTCTTTGTCTGGTTTGGGAATTACAATGACAATTCCCTCTGACAAGGTTGAATCACTAGACTCCTCATTTGCTTCCGCAAAGGCAGGTACGACTAGCATAGGTAGGGTCTTGGGCTCATCATCAGAAGGAATCTACACTACCTGCTGTGCAGGCTCTTCTATGTCGGTCGTTGGCTGCTTGGTGGTTGGCATTGCTACAGTTGGCTAAGTGCTCTTAGTTGCTACGACTTCTTGCTGCTCTATGTTTGCCTTTATCTCCATTTGATGGGGTGAGTGTATGGGAGAGATGTCTTCTACCCGGATAGGAGATCCCAATAACTGTAACCAACTATCAACCTATGGTGTCTCCACTTCTAGTGATGCTACAGGAGTGGTGATGGTCTCATTCATCGTGCCAATCACTACTGCTCCCTTGGATACTCCACCCTTAGCCTTAACCTTCTTAGCAACTCCTTTTCCCCCTTGGCTACTCCTCCCTCCACCAAATCTTGTTGCTCTGTTGGTGTTGGTACTCAAGGATTAACCTCCACTAAATAAATGCTTGCAGGTGTAGTGTTGGTTGTAGACAAGGACAATGCCATCTGCTCATATTTGTCTACTTCCTCTTGCTCTTCACCATTCTTTTCTCTTCGCTTGTTGCTATTTGGACGTCCAAGGTGGTCCATTTGAATATTGTTGGCCAAGAACGGTTGTAGTCTCCTATCGGCTGTAATTTCCCCAACTTGCCCTCTAGCACCTGGTTATATATGGCTTCCAGAA
Source organism: Sequoiadendron giganteum (assembly GCA_007115665.2). Classification (NCBI taxonomy): domain Eukaryota; kingdom Viridiplantae; phylum Streptophyta; class Pinopsida; order Cupressales; family Cupressaceae; genus Sequoiadendron; species Sequoiadendron giganteum. The sequence goes on from CM021108.1 coordinate 34,024,360, forward strand.
ACAAAGCTATCAAGTGCTAAGTCATGTAAAATGTTTTATGTTTATACCCCAGGAACTCTCTAATTCTCTTTGATAGGTACAACGCCCAATTATAAACCCTTCCTATGCTCAACCCAAACATGTAATCAACCATCCATGTAGCTATGTATGAGGCTCTACTGGCTCCTATCAATTTGCATTTTATAAGGTCCATTAAGCACTTCTAGTCAGAGTTTGCTAGCATATGTTTTTTCAATCCTCTGGCACCAACATTCCAGATTATTTCTTTTTCCTTTGGGGTTATATATGTTTGGTCTACAAATGTGTTTGATAATCGTCTCCTTCTGCTATGTAGTCATCTTTGTCATTGGTTTGGCAACCACCTCCCCAGACACAGGTATCCCAAAAACCCTCCTAAAATCACTTGGGTAGAAGGCAATGGTGACTGGAAAACCCTCATATTCAATGGTGCTTGTGCTAGTTATAATTTTCCACAATCACCTTCAAATAAATTTCAAATTCTCTTGAATTAAAAAAAGGACACGAAGCTACCTAGTCTACTTGGGCCAAAACAAGTGCTCTTTTGATAGAGTAATTTGGAGCTATCTCTTGGCACCATGTCTTGCATTTTGTGCTTGTAAGGCTCTCCCAGGTTAGAGTCTCTTCCATCACATTGTTAGTTTTCCCTTTGTCTGCTTTGCCTCCAACCACTTTAGCCTTGAACACTATCTTCTTCCCTTTGTTATTGCCGCTAGCATCCATTTTTGCTCTCCTGTGAAAGTGACAACGTTTTGTTTCGAGTGTGACTTCTCTTGGTATTTGAAAACTACAATCGATATGTGGTATGACCCTTGTTTTACTCTTAAGTTGGCGCAACTTTATAGATTCAATGGATGGCACAGATACTTCACCGTTTTGATGTTGCGCTTTCCTGTGGTCAATGGGTGGTACAACATGGCTAGTGAATAATTTGATGAATGGTATAGGCTTGTCCTTCTTAACCTCCTACCTTGGCCAAAGTTGTATAGTGTTTGGTTGTCTTCTTCTCGACTTTCTGCCAAGTCGTGCCCTCTAGTCACTCTCAACCTGCTGTACGGTAGTCTTAGTTCTCCCAATGCATACACTACACTTCTTTGCCATACACCCTATGAACTATCCTGTTTTCTTGATGGGATATCATATGGTTTTCTTGCCTTTATGTTGTCATATAGTCTTGAATATCTTGACGAGTGATGGCTACTCTTTCTTGTATGACCTTCTTCCTTCTTCGTACGGTGCCAATGCTCTGAAGAGGGTCATACGTTATGCCTTCTTTGATCCCTTGTCCATATGTTTGGTGTTCCTTCTTCTCTTTTTGATTCTTGTGCTTATGTCGTGTGGTTGGAGTTTCTCTGAGTTCGCATAGTTCAATAGGTCGTACCTTTAGAATTTGCATCATTTTTAACTTCTTTATTTTTAATCCTCTCAACTTTATTTTAGAAAATTTCTTTCCATGTGCTTTTTCCTCATTTTCCTTTTGTTTAAATTTTTTTAATTTTTCTTCTTTCCAACCTTTTCCATTTTTTCATTTTTGCCATCTTTAAAATTTTTTGTATCCTTTCCCTTCTTTAATTTTTTAATTTTTTCCATCATTTGCCACTTGATCACTTTTACAATACTATTTTTCAATCTTTTATTTCCTTCCTTCCTTGTCGTCTCCATTTTAAATTTTTTCGCTTCATCATTTTTCAACTTCGTCTTTTTCATTTTTCTCCCTTTCTTATTTTTTAACTTCTCCATTATAAATTTTCCAATTTCTCTCCTCTCTCTCTTCAATTTTTTCGTTTTTTCTCCTTTTCATTTTTCCTCTCTTCATTTTTTTATTCTTCCGGTGTCTATGTTCATCACCTTTGCAGACCTTTAATTCTGAAGCATAGTGCCATTTATATGTATATGGTGGTTTTGTATTATAGTCATCACAACAAGTACCCATGAATTTTAAATCAAACCACTTGTCTACCAGAGGGATAGGGCCTATACCTTTAAAGTTGTCATCGATGTATCGCCCACCATATTGATGGTACCATGTCACTTTTTCACCTTCCACCGTCGGTGGCTTGGCTGGGTTTGGCACCACCCTCCACAGTTCGTCTGTCGTTATTATCTTCACCACCTTCGACATCTTCCTTCATCCATTCTCATATGCTAGAGTAGGTCCTTACTGTAACCATCAACATGTGAGACAAAGGTATCTTTAGTCATTATAATTGTCTTCAGACACGAGCCAATCTTCTCAATGTATGAGCTACATTGCTCATCATCACACCATTCTTCTTTGTCGCTATCACTTGACTGGCACTCCCTTCGTTATTTTTTTGCCAACTCTTCCTTCTCTCTCTAAGCTTCCTCATCTAACTCCTTGATGAGATACCCTCTCCTTATACCTTCATTTTGTGTGTGATACTTCCAGTGGCCATGTACCCTCTTCTAGAGGGTAGGGGTTCCAAACAGGGCATTGGTTAAGTGTTTATGCACTTGGGGTACTGTGATGCCTTCTACTCACTTGTGGACTAGTCTTTCTTCTCCTCCACCACCTGGTACCGCTCAATCTTCCTCTACAATGTATCCACTGCCTCCTAAGCCCCAATATTGCTCTCCAATGGCTTCTTCGCTTTGCACAGGCCAATCCTCTCTGGTTGCGTGTTTGAGCATATTTATTTGCACAGGTTCTCTTCTTTCTTTGTAAATCTTCAACTTCAGCCCATTCACAGGATCCTTCAATACAATGTCATCTAATCTTTCTAATTTGACTGCTCTGTTTTCTCCAACTTTGTGAATTCAAAATGGCCCCAACCACCTTATTTTAAACTTACCCAGCTTAAGTTTTCATTATACTTCAAGACTAATAGTCCCAACTAGAAGTTTGCTCATTAGAGATATTTGTCATGCTAGAACTTTCGCTATTTCTGCAGAACCTTTGTCGCCCACTGAGCCAGTACTCACCATTCATCTAACTTATTTAACTAGAATAATCTCTCCTTCAATCTCTCTATGTCACCTAATCTTTTTTCTACTGCAATCCATAAGCTTGGCACCATGTATTCTGCTAGTACTACAACTCCCTGATTGTACATGAGTTGGAAGGGCATGTGGCCGGTTGTTACCTTGTAGGTTGTACGATATGCCCACAGTATGACTAGTAGTCTTTCCTCCCAGTCTGCCTCTTCAATGCCACAAGATTTATGTATAATTGATACAAGTACTTTGTTGGTTGATTTTGCTTGGCTTTTCGCTCTTGGGTAGTATGAACTCAAGAGGTTGTGTATAATCTTGAACTCTGTTGTCATTAGTCGAATGACGTAATTCACAAAGTGACCTCTCCTATAACTCGTAATCTAAATTGGTATTATGTACCTTGTAATGATCTACTCGTACATGAACCTTGTCGTACTAATTGCAATATTATTTGGCAGTGCTCGGACCTCCACCCACTTCATTAGGTACTCTGTGGCGACGACTATGTATTTGCATCTGTGTAGTTGATTGACCTTCAGTGGCTCGATGAAATCAAGTCCCCACCATTCAAATAACTCTTGAGGCTGTGACGAAAATAGTGGCATGAAGTCCCTCTTCAAAGGTTTACCAATCCTTTGGCATGTATCACACCCTACCACCCATTCCCGTGCATCAATGTAAATGATTGACCACCAGAGGCCTGCCAATAGAACCTTTCTTGCCGTGGTGTCGGGCCCCATGTGTTTTCCTACCAGTCCCTCGTGTGCTTCCTTCAACACTCCTAGAATCTCTTCCTCCATGACACATTGTCAAAGTACTTGATTGGGTCCCATCTTGTTCAACAACCCATTAATGAGTTGGAAGGTCTTGCTCTTCAGTACCAACTTCCGTTGTTCTGTCAATGGCTTGTCCTTTGGGAATGACGATGTTGATGGGTACTCCCCAATCTTCTTGTACCACGGGGTAGTGCTGCTATTTGAAATAAATGTGCATCAAGGAAGTCTTCATTTACACTATTGGGTGATTCATCGGACTGTACTCTTGATAGTTGATTCATGATGACATGACTCTTCCCCGACCGTATAATGATAGTGAATGTAAACTCTTGCAGGAGTAGCAACAATTGGCTTACCCTCCCTTGTATGTGTTGCATAGGCGGCTGTCATTGCACCAAAAGATTGACTTGTTAATGCCCGATATAGGCGCTAGATTTATACAAGATCAAGATCCACAGGAGGTGGTTACACCATGTTACGAAGCCCAAGCATCACGTTGGACTACGACTACCATAGGAAGAGGAGACCAAGGGTCACACCTTGCAACAATCCCCCGCAGCGCAAGTGCGGGGTTCGAACCTGTGACCTCGACTCTGATACCAATTGTTGCGCAGATGGCCGTCGTTTCACCAAAAGATCGACCTATTAATGCCCGATACAATTGCTCGATTTATACAAGATCAAGATCCACAGGAGGTGGTTAAACCATGTCACAAAGCCCAAGCACTGCACTGACTATGCCTACCACAAGAAGAGGAGACTAAGGGTCACACCTTGCAACAATATGATTGGAAGGTCTTGCTCTTCAATATCAACTTCCATTGTTCTATCGGTGGCTTGTACTTTGGGAATGACAATGTTGATAGGTACTCCCTAATCTTCTCGTATCACAAGGTAGTGCCGCTATTTGAAATAGTTGTGCATCAAGGAAGTCTTCATTTACACCATTGGGTGATTCATCAGACCATACTCTTGATAGTTGATTCATGATGACATGACTCTTCCCCAACTATACAATGATGGTGAATGTAAACTCTTGCAGGAGTAGCAACCATTGGCTTACCCTCCCTTGTATTTGTTGCATAGGCGGCTATTGTTGCACCAAAAGATCGACCTGTTAATGCTCGATACAACCGTTGGATTTATACAAGATCAAGATCCACAAGAGGCAGTTAAACCATGTCATGAAGCCTAAGTGCTGCACTGGACTACGCCTACCACAGGAAGAGGAGACCAAGGGTCACACCTTGCAACAATCCCCCTAGCACAAGTGCAGGGTTCAAACCTGTGACCTCGGCTCTAATACAATTGTTGCACAAACGGTTGTCGTTGCACCAAAAGATTGACCTATGAATGCCCGATACAACTACTGGATTTATACAAGATCAAGATCCACAGGAGGCAGTTAAACCATGTCACGAAGCCCAAGCACTGCGCTGGACTATGCCTACCACAGGAAGAGGAGACCAAGGGTCACACCTTGCAACAGTATGATTGGAAGGTCTTGCTCTTCAATATCAACTTCCATTGTTCTATTGGTGGCTTGTACTTTGGGAATGATAATGTTGATAGGTACTCCCTAATCTTCTTGTATCACGAGGTAGTGCCGCTATTTGAAATAGATGTGCATCAAGGAAGTCTTCATTTACACCGTTGGGTGATTCATCAGACCGTACTCTTGATAGTTGATTCATGATGACATGACTCTTCCCTGACTATACAATGATGGTGAATGTAAACTCTTGCAGGAGTAGCAACCATTGGCTTACCCTCCCTTGTATGTGTTGCATAGACGACTGTCGTTGCACCAAAAGATCGACCTATTAATGCTCGAAACAGCCGTTGGATTTATACAAGATCAAGATCCACAAGAGGTGGTTAAACCATGTCACGAAGCCCAAACACCGCGCTGGACTATGCCTACCACAGGAAGAGGAGACCAAGGGTCACACCTTGCAACAATCCCCCGTAGCGCAAGTGCGGGGTTCGAACTTGTGACCTCGACTCTGATACCAATTGTTGCACAACCAGCTATCGCTGCACCAAAAGATCGACCTGTTAATGCCCGATACAACCGCTGGATTTATACAAGATCAAGATCCACAGGAGGCGATTAAACCATGTCATGAAGCCCAAGCGTCACGCTGGACTATGCCTACCACAGGAAGAGGAGACCAAGGGTCACACCTTGCAACAGTATGATTGACTTTTTCATCAGGTACATCAGTGTTTGACGATCCACATAAAATGTCAAGGGGGTCGCCAGTAGGTAGTGCTTGAACTTCTATACGACATACACCATTCCTAAGGCTTCCCTCTCCATCGTACTATAGTTTTTCTCCGCTCTAGACAATAGCCGACTGGTAAAGTACACCGGATGGTCTAATCCTTGAATGCCCACTTGTGCCAGTGTTGCTTCGATTGCAAAGTTCGAAGCATCCACGTGCATGTGAAACTCCTTGCTCCAACCCGAGTAAACAAAGATTGGCGAACTGATCAACTGTATCTTTAATTCCTTGAAGGCTGCTTCATGTGCTTCAGTCCACTTGAACGGTCGCCCCTTCCTTGTGAGTATTTCTAATGGATATGAGATTTGGGAAAAGTTCTTTAGGAACCTTCTATAGTATCCGACATGAATTCACTCCTGTGACATTCTAAGGTGTTTCCATCTTCACAATCACCTAGATTTTGTCAGGATCGATCTTTAGTCCTGCCTTACAGACTATGTGTCCAAGTTGTTTCCCTTGGGCTACCATAAAATCGACACTTCATGGGGTTTAGTGCCAACCGAGTTGCTCTACAACATTCAATGCATTCTTGAAGGGCCTTTAGATGTGTTTGTTCATTGCTAAAAATGGACCAGTCATCCAAGAATGCCTTGAAATTCCCTACGGACATCTTATCAAATATATGCAAGATTATCCTCTGGAATGTTGTTGGGGCGTTGCACAAACCGAATGACATCCGACTATATGCATACACTCCGTCTTCGACAACGAACATTGTTTTGAGTTTGTCCTCCTCAACTATATATTTGATTGTACCTTAAAAACCCATCGAGGAATGCATAAATCTTGTGACCCGCTACTTCCTCCAATATTGAATCGGTGAATGGGACCAGGAAAGGATCTTTTATCTTCACCGTGTTGAGGCTTCATAAGTCTACACATATATGAATCTGCTCTGATTCTTTCTTCAGTGATATCATGATTGGTGACACCCAGTCGCTCACTTCTACCTTGAATATGATTCCAACCTCTAGAATCTTTTCAATTTTTCGTTGTACCTTCTCTGCATAGTTTTCTTCATTCAGTACAGTCTCTTTCGTATGGGTTGTGCTCCTACTACTAGTGGAATTCTACGTACGCACAACTCTAAAGGTATTCCCTTCAAGTCCTTGTACATCCATGCAAAGGCGTCCTTGTACTCCATGAAAATATTTGAATGCGGTTGTACAGGGTTCCAGTCATCTCCCACTAGGATCATATAGGGATTGCCTTCTTCCCCAAGGTTGACCTTCTTTATGTTTGGTTCCTCGTACTTGATCACTTTATCTCCTTTGAAGTGATGTGCTGGTGTGTCATCTACTCTGGTCACTCCTTTATGTTCTTTGTACTTTGAAGGGAATGGTTGGCTTGTTGATGCTTCGTCTTCCCTCATCCCTTCATCTTTGACTTGTAGCATGTTGCAGTCTTGTTGAAAAAATTCATAGTCCTCCATCTACCAGTGGAATAGTCCATTCAATGAATTTGTCTCATCCTCCGAGCATTCATGGAGGTCTAGAATGCCTTCATCATTTGGCTCTATAGTTCCTCCTTCCTCCATTCTGCCTCCTCTCTCTGATTTTGAATCTAACAATGTCAGTTCTTCACTGACTGCTTGATTCCTCAGGTCGATTACATACTTCCTCCCATTGCTCTCTATGGACATTGTGTTTCTTTTCCAATTGTGCTTTGCTTTGGCTACCACCAACCACCCTCTTCTGACCAATGCATCATACACCTTCCTTTGTAGTGGGATGACTACGAAGTTTGGCAGGAATGACTGTGTCCTGATCATCACCTTTTGTGCCATCAATGTTCCCAACAGTTTGATGTTGTGTTGATTGACACACAGTAGTTGGAATGTTAGTTGCCAGAGTGTCAACTTCTTGAGACTCTTCCATGTGTCTTCGGGTAGTATGTTGACTCTCGATCCTCCATCAACGATACTGTTTGTCAGGATTTTCCCTCTGATCTCCATTTGTACCGACCACTAGCATCTTCCCGATGTTCGCCGTCAACGATATTGGGTCGATGGTTTGTTCACCGTACGATGGTGGTTTTGGTACTAATTCTTTCCTTTGGCCTTCTAGTCGCTAATGTTTGTTATCATTGATGACGTTCGTGATTGCCAATCCCAACTACAACAAAGTATGGAGAAGGTCGGTCACCTTTATGTGTATGGTGGTCTATAGTACTTGTCGTACGATGTTATCCGCCTCTGAGCACCAAGAGGTGTTTTATGTTCTTTCGTCCTCGCTAGTTCCACTTCTGCTTTTGCTTCCTTCATTCTTTGTTTTTCCGTATGTGGATCTGGGTAGGTGGTCTTCTTCGATTGTGCTATAGTAATAGCTAACACCTCTTCCTCCTCCACCTCTTACATATGGATGCCTTCTTGCTTGGGGCATTTGCTATCTTCATGATCACCTGATCCACACCACTTGCACAGTCTTCTCCTCGAACCTTGGCCGTTTTGGCATTCCTTAGCGAAGTGGCCCCATTCGTTGCACTTCCAACATTGTATCATGGGCCTTCCTTTACTATCGTACTATATCTTGCTTCTCAAACTTTTGTTGCTTCGGTAACCTCCAGGGGATGCATTGCTATTGTACTGGGGCTTCAGTTGTGTATTTGGCGATGATGACAATTCTCCTTGAGTGAAGAGTTTGCGTACCCCTTGCTTTTAGATTGTATGGGAATTCCTTGATGGAATGTCCCATCACTTGGCAGATATCGCAGAACAACTTCTTTGGGCAGTTTGCCTTTTTGTGACCTTCCCCCTTGCAATTCGTACACCACAGTTCTCTAGCTTCCCTCGTCCTCTCCTTGTCAATCTTCAATTCTTTCATCATTCTCATCATGTCCTTTTCGAGTGCTTGCACGGTCTTGGACTCACTGCCAATGTTGTTGTCCGTACTCTCCTCATCATCCATCTTCCTTTTCCCTCGGGAGGATGTTTTATTCACTCTCTATATCCATTGCCCAATTGTATGCTTCATCGTACGACGACAGAGGCATGCATTTCATTTTCTTTCTTAGTGACGAGAGCAACCCTTCAATGAAGCATCGCTTCTTCAACCCATCGATTGGTCGAGCCTCCAGTTTTCCCAACAATTCTTTGAGTCTCCAGTTGTAGGTTCGCACATTCTCGTGCATCCCTTGTTGCATACATAGATCTTTGCTACAATTTCACTATCATCCCTTAGGAGTTTGAATTCATCTTGGAATGCCTTCTTAAGTAATCTCCATGATGCCTTATGTACTTGGTCTAACTCTATGTACTAGTCGATGGCATTGTCTCTCAGCATCGTTGGAAATGCTTTCAACCAATAATCCACATCATTTTGCCCGTTGGCTATCCGAATTGTCTCGCACATCTTACAATGTCGTATTGGATCTTCTAACCCGTTCCCCATAAATTTTGGCAGCTTTTGCCTCTCGGTTGGTGGAGTCACCATCCTTCCCCGATGTCCTCCTTGTGCGTTGGACCTGACTGGACTAGTTCTTTCGCAACATCCTGATGCTTCACTTGCACTCTCGCCCATGTTTGAGTCTTTCCCACATCCTTTGCTGACATCCTCTACACCTCGAGTCTCCTATGGTTCGTTCCAGTACTCCCTCTGCCTTGGGGTCTTAGGCTCAGATCTTCCAACTCTTGACCCTTCGTCGTTCGATATGAACAACTCTCTCATATAACGTATGCTATTTTCAAGTTCTTCTATCACTTCATTTTCATTTTCATTTATTTTATATTTTGCTCTATTTGTTATTGATGGTGTTTTGAAGTTCCCCTCGTCAATTTCTCCACCAAGGTAGACAATATTTTATTTTAATTTCCTTCGTCGATTCTCTTGTTCTTTGAGTCTTAATGATCTCTGTACTTTTTCCTTGGCAATATCTTGCTATTTCGGTACTTGTTTTTTGTCTTTATTGAGGTGTATGGGCATTAATTGTCAATTATACATGCATTAGTGTCTAGACGTACATCTTTGGCTTATATCTCACTCCTCTTCCTGCTTGGTTCTCTCCTCGTACTTTTGCAGTATATGTTGCCTACTTTGTTCCTAATCCCTCTCAACCCGAAGATCCTGTAAGATAATGTAGTGGCACGCTATCAACATTGGCAGTCTAGTGAGAAGATGGTCGACCTCTTGGTTGACCTGCAATCGATCTCAGATGATCGATTGAGGGATCTCTCACCTAAGAGCCTCCCTCCATATGTGGTCCCTTAACGAGATTTCCCACAGACTGCAGAGGTCTTCCGTCAAAGCATCTTCACGATCCTCGTTTGCTTGTATCGACTCTTTGGTCGACTGCCCCATCACGATGCCATTCTCATGTTTGGGTGATCGTTGAATTCACTTAGGCAACGATGCCAAATGTTTACTCACTACGTGGTAAATGCAATAAAAAGTAAACAAAAATACAAAACAACATCGATACAATAGAATAATCACATAGCAATTACACAAAACAATGTATTGGTATTATATTCATATGGTTGCAAACATTACAATGTATATCATTTGTGCTCGTCCTCGATTACATCTTATTTGGCACTATAAATAGTTAGCCGGGTTGATTGAGGACACCAACTGTCGACAACCACCTGATCAACTAATCATTATCAAGGACTAATTCCCGAAACAAAACATGCATTATTTTATTTATTTATTCTATTGCTTTTATTTATTTTTGACTAATTATGCTAATTGCAAGACTCAAGTTTATTGCCATAGTCTAAACATCTCTTCCCAATAGCAAGAATTCTTATCAAAACCTTAAAAAGGATTTGTTTGGGTTGTATGACCCGGGATCAAACCAAACAAGTAAAAAATGCCACACCAAATAAAACAAATCCAAATAATTTTGCTTCTAAAGTGCGATATTCAGATAAAATAAAATAAAATAAAAATTTGATGCATTCACCAGAACATCATAGGAGGAAACATAAGATTTTAAAATTTAAAAAAAAACTTTGAATGCTCTTAACTAAAATGTGTCATATGGACAAGAGAGAATCATGCCTCTTTTCCCCTATTCAACTAAGTCGTACTGGTCAACAATTTCCAACACATCAAAATTCTTCACACAATCTTCCACATTCTCTTCCCTCTTACATGTCCCATTCGTATCTTCAAAACTTTGTCATGCTAGAAGACATCAAACTCTACAACTTTGCAATCATCAAGATATCTTCATGTTGTTTACTACCTCTCTACTACGTCAACATCACCGGTCAATCAACATCACCTCTCTGACCAACATGGCTCCGATACCACTTGTAGGTCCCATTCAAGTAATCAAAAAGAAAAAGACTATGATTGCAAAGAAAACTTGCATGGGTATAAGCTTAATAAAATCAGTAGCCCTTTCATAAATGTAAATAAATAGTACAAGGGAGGGCCACCACCAATAATAAGAACTAATTACTAACCAAGTAATTAGGTTAGGTGATAAAGTGACATAGGAAACATAGGGATATCACTAACTATGACATAAGAATAGAAAGTATAATGCAAGCATATCCAACACTAAACAAATTGCACCGAGGAGAAATTTTTGACCAAGCCAAGTGAAGAATGAAAGAATATGTATACATATATACAACGAAACAATTGATTTTACATTACAAAAGCTGTAGAAGCATACTCCCAGCTAACCATGTTTTTACCCAAGGAATTCCAATAGACTTGAGAACTTGGTATTCAGTCAGTTTCAAGCGTAAATTCATTATATTAGAGTGAAGTTGGTTACAGATTTCTGACTTCCTGATGCCAATCAGTTAAATCAGAAAATCTCCTGCAAAGAATCTTTTGTATAAAGGACTCCTAGTTCAGACACTTTGCAGGCCTTCAGGATGTTATATGCTCATCCTGTTCATACTGCATTGGTTTTGTCTAAATGTTAAGACATCAATGTAACGATGAAGTCGATGCTGATCAGAAGTATTGAGCAAGAAGGGTGGGTTTAGTGTCAAAGCTGTTGCCTCAACCAGAAGAAAGTGGAACAGTGTCGCAGATTTTGAATACAGACTTGCAGCCTCATTTACGTTACTCATCAGCTCATCCACCTGAAAATACAACAATCACAAGATAGTTAATATATTGAGACCCGACCAAAAGCATATTTTATACAAAAAATTCAGTGTATGTTCTTTTAACTGTGATAGTTTAATCAATAAAAGTAGGTGCTTACATATAAATTTGTTGACAAACTTTGTTTTGATGTATATCCTTCTAAATCATTTAACAAAGAGAAGTGAAATATATTATTGCTAATAAAAGGGTGTCAATATTGTTACTTACAGCACCCCTTCTGCCCAAGCAAAGAGCTTCCTGAAATATACCTTCCATTGCATCAGGCATCTCTGCATTGCCTGTTACCCAAAATACATGAACAAACCTTGGAAGCATTGGTTTCAAATCAAATTCCATTTATGCATAAGCTTGTTTGTACCTACAGAATTCATATACTAATATACTATAGATATGTCTACCTAAAAATTAAATGAAACTGGTCTAGCAAGTTGATTAACATGCAAAAACAAACAGGAGAAATATGATCCATTTTACCATCCTGTGGGGCAAGCCTTTCAGCACGCTCAACTGCTGTAAGGAACTCTCTTTCCATTTGTGAGCAAGCTTCTGCTGCTCCATGGAAGTCAAATTCTTCCGATATTCGTGCAGTAATGGCACTTCTGTTAAAAATTTCATTGCTGTCAATTACATCTGGAGACAAACTTCCTTCTGTAGCAGAGGCAGCCCAATTGTAGCATACATGCAAAGCCTGCTTCCAAATGGCTAAGCACACAAGCTGAAGTGAAAATGCCTCCAACTGTTTCTCTGATTTAAGCTACAAAGGTAACAAGTAACAATTATGAAGACATATTCAATGAAGAAAAAAGATATTTTAAAAGCAAGAACATTCCATGAGAGTTGTACCCTTTCATTTGCTAGTTCAGAAATTGCATAAGCACACTGCATCAATGATTGGAGCCTTGTTCGAGGATTGGTGGAGGGTTGATTCACCATATCATCAGCTGATCCTGGAGAAGTGCCTGATCGTATTGAACTATGATTCCCAGGACTTCCAGAACTGCCTACAAAATCTACTGCAGCCCCAGCTATTGCCATTGGAGCACTCATGGCTTGAATCTTCTGAATATGCTTTGTTGGAGAATATGCCAACTTATCTGGTAACTGACCTAGCCCAGAGGCAGTAATCGATGAATAAGAAAGCTCTGTTGATGTAGCAGGAACAAAAACATAATCTTGATCAATATACTCAAATGTGTCGAGCTCTGGCAACATCATCAAAAAATCTGTTAGGAAAACTAGAATATGATGTATCATATAACCAAATATTTTGCTGAACACAAAGCCAAAATAATCTGCAGTGATTGAAATCCAGATATGACTAATTACCTTTAGAAGAAGGTGTATTCATACATTTGTGTTCCAAGACAGCTGCTGGAGATTTAAACAAACTGGTGTTCATGGGTCTTTCTTGTTTATTAGTAATAAAAAGGATTGACTGTTTTGTATCAGATTCTACGCTTCCAGAAATCAATTCTTTATTGATGGGAATTTTTAAAGATGGATTTTTTCCAGCCACTACAGCAGCACCCACAAAGCCAGAAGAAATGGAACTGTTGTACATATTGATATTTTTCTTTGAGGAAGAAGATAAACTTCCCAATTGACCATTTAGATCATCATCCAAAGGAAAAGGTAAACAATCCTCCTGTGAGCTCTCTCCAATGTCACTCAATGAATTGCCTCCAAACATAAATGACACCTTACTGGGACCACCTGTAAGCCTGTATAAAAAATTCCTTTTTAAAGCCAAAAGAAACCACACTTCAAAATCATTGTGAAAATGTAGTTGTAAACAAATAATCCAAATACACTCAAAACATTATGAACATATTTCATTAACTTCATCTCTTCCTGAGACTGACATATCATTCAAGTGAGGGAATATGGCAAGACAAAGAGAGATTAACAAGTAACAAACAGGTAAAAGATCAAGATTTAGTAAAAGTATATATTCATGAATGCAGCATTAATTCAGGAAAGCAGAAGGTGAACATAAATGTTTCTGATAACATCTTTGGACAACCATTGCACAGAAGATATTATTATTCTAACAAAACGTGCTTTATTAGCATGTTGCAATAAGTTCTTAAAATGAACTATAGCCCAACAATGCATAACATATATCAATAATTGCATATCATCACAAATTGAATAAAGTTTATATGGAAAACATTCATCTTTACCCTTCTAATTTTTGAGAGATATCCAGCTTTGCTTCTTGAAGGAATTCATGGTTGAAAAACTCCTCAAATGTTAATCTTTCCACTGACAAGAATTCAAATCCACATGTAAGACCAAGATAGACATTTGAATTCATCTTTCCACTGAAAAGAAATTAAATCTACAGAAAGTAAAATCAATATAGAGATTTCAATTTCCTTCACGATAATAAATTATATTTACTAACAAACCCCAATATAGACATTTGAATTTTCTTTATAAAAAGAAAAACAAATATTTACAACAGCACCTACAGCAGGATATGATACCCAGAAAATTAAGAAATTTAGTTCAGGAACCCCCAATTAATTACACAGGGTTAATGAAAGGAAAACATTGGTGCCCTAAGTGTTAAAAAGCCATACTTCTATCAATGATATGAGCAACCAACAAACTATATTTCCATATAATGCATGATCTTGCGCACTAGAAAACTCACGAGTACTTTTGAAGATAGATAGCCATACTAATTGCATGTTTCAAATTGGTGATATTAATAGAATTAAATAGTAGGTAGTCTGCCAGTTTCACCAATGAGTTATAAACCTCCTGCCTGCATTTTCCTAGAAGATCAAACTACACCTAATTCTAAAAACAAAAATTAACCATTATATTTGATTGTATTATTTTAATCAAAATAATTTGCCTGCGCTTCAAAGATTCTTAGATGGATGACCAATTTTGGTTGTCACAAGATAATTTGAGGTTTTGCATAAATTTGTGAAATTCTGACATCTTTGTTGTAATTTTCTGTACTTTCGAGCCACATTTACCTGTTGGATGAATGAATGGATAGAGTTTGTGAGAAATGGATGGCACACTTTGATGAGTGTGGCTTGAATTTGTTATTGAACAGGAAAGTTGTTATGTCCCCACTTTCGGTATAACATCATGGTGGCTTGATTCTAGCCCATCTAGCATTCCTGTGGGTTAGAAGGCATAAAAAGGGGATGTTAAGGAATAAGATTGTCTAGAAAAGTTAGAAGATGTTTCTAGAAGAACTAGAATCTTCTAGAAAAATTAGAAGATGTTTCTAGAAAAGAACTAGAATCTTCTAGAAGGGCCAAAACCCTATAGAAACTAGACCATAGGGTGGCCTTGCTTTAAGGTCTTATTTGAAGGAGGCTGGGGTAAATGGAAAGCTATGCTTGGTTGATATATTCTCTTGAAGAATTTAGGGAAGCTTTGGCTTTTCAGAAGGTTTGAGGACGAAAACCCTCGAGCTTGGAGACAGTGGACGGAAACCTATTGTCTATTGGAGATATTATTCAGATATCTCACTTTGTGCTTCAGATTCAAGTTATTTCTGAGGGGTTGTCAGATTTGCAGTAGCTGTTGTATTGCTGCAAAAAAATATTTGTACCTGTAAGTTGCCATAGCTGTGATGTATTATTGCAACTACTTCTAAATAAATGCAAAAGTTGGATTATTTTTGCAATTCATTATTGTACTGGAATTTTATATCTTCAAAATAGATTCTACAAAAGTTTTTATTTTAAAACTAAAAAATTAGGGCAGGAAATTGGAGGTTTTTGAGTCGGATCTAGTTTGGCTCATTACAGTGGTATCAGAACTTGGATCTTGCCAGCCTGTTGGGTAAAATCAGTTGATTAAATTTCAGTTTAGATCGATATTAAGTTGTGGGCAGCAAGTTAGTTAATTATGGGAAAGATGCCTAGCATGGAAAAGATCATCAAAGACCTTGTCCAAGCTTAGCAAAGGTTAGTTCATAATTTGCAGCGATATGAAGATTCTCTTTCGAGACAATCCAGGCACTCTAATGACTCGTCCACATCTACAAGTAAAGATTCAACACAGCTGGATAGAAGGGAAGAAATACTTAGCATGTCCAAAGAATATGATACTCTCCCTCAATCTGTTAAGAAAGATTTACCTTTCAATAATTTCATGGACTTGCATCCTAGGCTACGCTACAAGACTGATTTGGCAAAGAAACAATACCACATGATAGCTCTTGATCTATTCGCACAAAAAGAGGATAGAAAAACTACAAGTGAGGTTTGCAAAAATCTTCATGAGGAGTTTGAGAAACATGCTGATTTAGTATACGAGGATAAAAGGATAGAATCTTGTAATGATTCTAATGTGGCCCTATTATCCTTACAAGAAGAAACACATGAAGCGTGTATAAAAGAAGGAGAATTACTTGCCTCTTCTACAAGTGAAGTGTACACGAATTTCTACATTGGTAATGTAGAGATTATTCTTGATCAGCTGCATGAAGGTATGGATTCTTTTGATGATCCATTATTTGAGCAAAGCATTATCTCACCAACTCTACATAGTAATTGCAAGGAATCAAATTGTGAGTTGGGTGACCTTGAAGGTGGATATGTTAATGCACATGGCACCACAAATAGGTATGACAATAATTCTGATTTTCTGAATACAAACAGCAGTCTAATACCTCCACATAATCATGAGGTGATAGGTAAATCACATGAAGATGACAATGTTATGGAATCCTTTAATGTTAGCACTGAAGTTTTGTGTGTTGAACATGAAGAATGTATTGTGAATTCAAGCTGCAAACAATATGATTTTGTGCATCACGACATAGAGGAGGTTAAGAGGACGGATAGCAGGTGTAATGAGTGGTTGCAAAGAGCTAGAAGAGCAAAGATGTTGGCTGCTGAAGCAAAACAGTGCCTACAGGATATCAAAGAAAAATTCAGTCACATGAACTGTGGAAAGCAACAACTAAGTACTTTCCTTCATCAAACTTCCGAACTTCAAAGAATTGAACATTCAGAAATTGAAATGCTTGAAGGGGATATCATTGATAAGAGGCTTTATCTTTTTGATCTCCAATCTTTCATGAATAAGTATGAAACCAGGATGATAGATCCAAGGTACACAAGAGGTATGGCATTGCATGGCGGTTTTATTATTCCTTGCTTCATGAGATCATTATTATTGGGAGGACACATGGAATGTAAAGTTTTGATTTCAGCTAAGGCATTTTGTCTTAGAGAGTTGACTATAGAGACTAAGAGATTGCCGAACAAGAAGATCCTACAATTTGATAATGTTTGGTTTGTCATGGATACCGCACCATGGAGTTGGATAGAAGCAAAAACCATACCAGCTAAGGAGGTGAAGGTATGGATTGGTTTTTTGACAACTATGGCAGCTAGAAGAACGCATAACTTTCAGTGGGGCACACTTTTTAGACCAGCACTCATGGAGGAGCAACCTATCTGTGAAGAAGATACAAGAAAAGGCAAGGAAGTCACCTCAGAAAGCTATGATCACAGTTCTGATTTTCTTAGAATGGACAAGCAAGAGGAGCACCTAGATTTGTGGATACTTGATGGGAGCAGTATTTGGTGGCCTTATGGATTGAGAGTCGAACCTCACATCTTCTTACCGGTCTACCATAAGGGATGGATGCTTCAAGGAGACTTCATAAGAGGTTTCAGTTGCATCTCTTACAGCAAGTTGGATAGATTGGTTTGGGATCCAGGTCTTGATTTGGTTAGATGCGACATTTCACATGGATTCCAACATACTACTTCACGGATTATGGCATATTGGCATTCCAATCAGAGTGGAGCAGCGGATTGTATGGCGATTGCTTGAGGGCAAGCAATCCCGAGAAGGGAGGATTGTAATGTCCCCACTTTCGGTATAACATCATGGTGGCTTGATTCTAGCCCATCCAGCATTCCTGTGGGTTAGAAGGCATAAAAAGGGGATGTTAAGGAATAAGATTGTCTAGAAAAGTTAGAAGATGTTTCTAGAAGAACTAGAATCTTCTAGAAAAATTAGAAGATGTTTCTAGAAAAGAACTAGAATCTTCTAGAAAAGTTAGAAGATGTTTCTAGAAGAACTAGAATCTTCTAAAAGATTAGAAGTTGTTTCTAGAAGAACTAGAATCTTCTAGAAGGGCCAAAACCTTCTAGAAACTAGACCATAGGGTGGCCTTGCTTTAAGGTCTTATTTAAAGGAGGCTGGGGTAAATGGAAAACTATGCTTGGTTGATATATTCTCTTGAAGAATTCAAGGAAACTTTGGTTTTTCAGAAGGTTTGAGGACAAAAACCCTCGAGCTTGGAGATAGTGGACGAAAACCTATTGTCTATTGGAGATATTATTCAGATATCTCACTTTGTGCTTCAGATTCAAGTTATTTCTGAGGGGTCGTTAGATTTGCAGTAGCTGTTGTCATAGTTGGCTCACTCGCCAAAAACTCGCAAGTTTTGTTTTTTTGCCAAACGAGTATTTGCAAGTTTTACTCGCCAAAAAGTATGGCCGTACTTTTCACAAAAACTCGCCTAAAAACTCGCCGTTTATTTGCAAAAACTCGGTTGCTCAGCAAAAAAGACCCCCGTTGTCAGAATAAAGACAATTTTCATTCATTTTTTGCTTCCACCAATTGCTCTGTTTCTTTCTTAGCAAAAACACTCTCCCATGAAGATTTTTGTGGTTTTGGAGGTCTTAATTTGGGCTTGGTGGCGGGGGCTCCGCCCCTCAACCCCGCCCTGTATCGCGACAGGGAGCGCGCCCAGGGTACTGCCCCTCGACCCCGCTGGGGGCGTTGCCCCCAGACCCCCACGAGGGGCGCTGCCCCTCAACCCCGCTAGGGGCGTTGCCCCCAAACCCCCACGAGGAGCCCCTCGACCTCGCTGGGGGCGTTGCCCCCAAACCCCCACGAGGGGCGCTGCCCCTGAGCCCGCTGGGGGTGTTGCCCCCAAACCCCCATGAAGGGCACTGCCCCTCGACCCCGCTGGGGGCGTTGCCCCCAAACCCCCACGAGGGGTGCTACCCCTTGACCCCATTAGGGTCATTGCCCTCAAACTCAGATTGAATTCATTTGGTTTTCTAGGTACTCTCCAAGTCCAAGTTTCCAAGTTTTCCTACAAGTCTTCATCTATAATATCATCTAGTTCTACCTCTCCCCTAGTTTTCACTAGACATGGGAAGAGGAAGATATAAATTTGTAAAATATATTAATATAGTATTTACTTTCAGTTTTACAATAACAATTTGCTATTTTCATTTTGTTTCAGACTATTATCATATCAGCGCATTGAGCATTCCACATGAGGATGCCATTTTGTATCCAATTTCTTTCAAATCAATCAGATACAACTTGTTTCTTATATGTACTCATTTATTGACTCATTGGATGCATCTTATCTTTGAATTTTGCAAAAAAAATGCATTTTTAGTGAAGTTTAAGCAATTTTTTAAGTTGCCGAGTTTTTGCCGAGCCGAGTTTTTCGGGCTTGCTGAGTACTTGAAAATGCTGAGTTTTCCAACTATGGCTGTTGTATTGCTGCAAAAAAAATATTTGTATCTGTAAGTTGCCATAGCTGATGTATTATTGCAACTACTTCTAAATAAATGCAAAAGTTGGATTATTTTTGCAATTCTAATTGTACTAGAATTTTATATCTTCAAAATAGATTCTACAAATTTTTTTATTTTAAAACTAAAAAATTAGGGCAGGAAATTGGAGGTTTTTGAGTCGGATCTAGTTTGGTTCATTACATAAGTAATGAGGTGGTTGTAACCTAATTATAAGTTACTTTACAGACATAACTAATGTGATTGTATTACATCATTAACATAAGCAATAAATGCTTGTGTGCAAAGTGTATTCCAACATTATGTCTAGCATTATATCTAAAATTACCTAATGTTGATCATTTGTGCACATTAATATAATTTATTTCTTAGCATTGAAAATAACCACATAAAATATTTTATTTCCAGCAGTTTTAATGAGTTTTGAGCTGCTTGTAATTATTTCAGAAGGTATATCTTAGTACAATGTTGGTCATTGGTTTATTTCCTGACATATTTTGGTTCAGGCCATTAATATTAGTTTTGCATGCTTTCCCTTAAAAGTAAGAACAGGTGTGATGGCTTATATTCTTGTTCACAAGAAAATCTTTGCCATAAAAAAGAGTAAATCCCTGCACAAAGCTATTACATGAACCATTCGAAATTAGAGGATTAGAAAGGCTATAGATGGCCAAGAAATTACAAGAACTATGATAGGATCCTAAGAAACCACAAAACAGAAATATAAGTTATCAAGAAAGCATATGGACCTACAAAGGGTGTGTAAACATTAGCCCACGCTTAGGTGTATGCAGTTTATCAGCAATTAGCAGTTGACTGGGAAACTATGGTTACAACACCACCTAAAAAATATAAACAATCCATAAAGTCCATCATTTTTCAGAATGTGTTTTGGTATAGAAGTCTGAGTTGCATTGGACAAGAGTAGCAAAGTGGAGCTGAGACATTTCTCAATGAGCTTGCATTAAAATTTCTCGAGGAGGTTAAAGGTATTTTGGGGCTACTTCAGCCTTTTTCAATTCTCAAAAGCAATGAGAATGAGAGGGTTATGATACTCACTAAAGGGAAAGAAGGAAGCATCAAAGGACAATCCATTGTCAAAACTTTACGAAAGAGTAGTATGATTTAAAGTCTTTATAAGCATTTCTATTGGTAAGAATTATTTGCTAATTGGGAGAGATTATTTGTAGTATAAATCTCTTTGATAAGTAGGCCAATAAGGACTGGAAGATGTATGAACTCTTCTGACAAATATTGCTAATGTAAAGCAAAGTTCAATAAGAAGAGCACTCTAACACATACTATTTGTTAGTGTTTCTTAGATCAGATTAGATAATCAATTTAACAAAAGAAATGCAACACATAAGACAATGAACACAACAAGATACCCTGGGAAAACCCTCCTCTTGAGGGAGAAAAACCCAGCAAATATATCTCTTATATATTGAAGGAATAAGAGCAGAAATCTGCTTGAACTCAGGCCCAACACAATGCCGAATTTGATACAATGAATAATAGCACCTCTCCTAGATGCAAAGATACGAATGAATATGTTTCTCCTTGAAATCAGTCTACTGCTACAAAATGATGATCTGCTGCTACAAGATGATGATCTGCTGATTAAGTATGAACTTCTTCTAGGACTGCGAATTCTGCTCTGCCAATAAAGTGCGAACTTCTTAATATTTGAATTGTGTGAATAGTCAAGAAGTGACCTTGTATTTATATCTCCTAGGCGCCTCTTCACTTGGGTCGGCCTTTGATAAATAACAATTAAAGTCGGCCAGAATAATTACATGATATAAATCAAATATATAAGGTCGGCCCATGTATTTAATATTAGTCTTAGTGAAGACCGACGCTGTATTAACATCAACACTATTAAAGTTCAATAACAATAATAATTTTCTAATAAATAAGTTCAAGTTAATAGCGTCACAATCCAATCTCAACCCATTCACATAAAAGTAAAATAAACCAAAACTAACACACAAAAGGAAATATGGGAATTAAAAACTCGTGGTTAAATTCAGGAGATCATCAAGAAGAGATGTTGTAATTTCAACAATTTTGAATTGTGCATTTGTGCGAAGTAGGTCCCCTTATTGTGTGATTATTACCATATACATGAGAAATGTTATGAGTGATGACTACTCATGGAGGTCATCTTTAGATAATTGAACATGCACAGGTCGAATCCCACAAAACTTTAAAAACTTATATAAATATACTACCACATTATTATTACAAAAACAACACATAGAAAGTTAACCAAGATTGCATAAAAATCTATTAAGAAATAAAAAGCAAAAGCATTCTTATATAAGATTACAAACACCTTATCCACAAAGGATAAGACTAACACCTCAGAGGATAAGATTGAGAACTCATTGGATAAGAGGTAAAACCTAAAGTCAACGTGACTTTATTAAAGAAGAATCCTAAAGTCTATCCTAAAAGCTACTTGACCATTACAATATAAAAGATTACTTTAATACCCTCCCTTAATGGTCATTCTACTAAATACACCAAGCTTATCCCGAGAATTTACAAATTTGTCAAGACCCAAAGGATTGATAAGGATGTCTACAATTTGATCTTCTAAATGACAAAACTGCAACATAACTGATCCATCTTCTACAAGTCGCCTGATGAAATGATAATGAAGCTCCACATGTTTGGTATGCTCGTGGAAGATTGGATTCTTGGCAAGCTTTAGCGCCCCTTGATTATAACTGGAACAAGGGTGAAGGCTCTACTTGAGGCATCTTTGTGTTTGAAAGCATCCTTCTGAGCCATACTACTTCACACACTACTTTTACTGTTCCTCGATATTTTGTTTCAGTCGAGGAGAGAGCTACACCTATGCCAAGGCTGAAAACATATCCAAAAGTGATTTTTTTGTCATCAACAGAACCTGCCCAATCTGAATCTATGAACCCAACTAGCCTAGGATCTTTGCTTCTGCTATACAAAATGCCAAAGTCAAGTGTCCCTTTCACATATCTCAACACCCTCTCCACTGCAATCCAATGTTCTACATTTGGTGTTGTCATGAATCAACATTTGGTGTTGTCATGAATCAAGAAATGAAACTCAAAGCATAGCTCAAATAAGGTCTAGTGGCTGTAAGATATATAAGACTGCCCACTAGTTGCTTGTATGCTGACTCATTAACTACTTTTGAGTCAGTTTTGGCTGAAAGTTTCAGTCCTTTCTCCATAGGTGTTGACCGAATTTTTCAATCTATCATTTTGAATTTGTCGAGCAATCTCTTGGCATATTTGGACTGAGAGATAAAAATACTATCACTTGCTTGCTAAACTTCTACACCTAGATAGTAATGTAGGAGGCCTAAATCGGTCATGTCAAAACCTTTACTACTAACATATTTGATTTGTTCAATAACACTTACCTCACTACCTATAATAATGATATCATCCACATATATGATGAGAAGAATGAGATCAATATCCATGCTTTCGACAAATAGATTGCCATCCAAAGGACTCCGTTGAAATCCTTGTTCAACCAAATACTTGTTGATTTTGGTGTACCATGCCCTAGGTGCCTGCTTCATGCCATATAGAGCTTTCTTCAATTTGCATACAAGATGCTCCTTCCCTGCGACTTGAAACCCCTGTGGTTGAGTCATGTACACTTCTTCCTCCAAATCTCCATTGAGGAAGGCACATTTTATGTCCATTTGATGGACCGTCTAGCCAAACTGAGCTGCCATGGCTAGAACCAATCAAATGGTGTTCATCTTTGTTGGA
Source organism: Sequoiadendron giganteum (assembly GCA_007115665.2). Lineage (NCBI taxonomy): Eukaryota > Viridiplantae > Streptophyta > Pinopsida > Cupressales > Cupressaceae > Sequoiadendron > Sequoiadendron giganteum. The sequence continues at coordinate 34,047,800 of CM021108.1, forward strand.
AAAGAAAAGGTCTCCTCATTGTCAATGCCCTCTCTCTGTGAGAACCCTTTAGCAACCAACCTAGCTTTGTATTTGTCTAGTGTACCATTTGTTTTGTACTTGACCTTGTACACCTAGTTGCAGCCAATGGGTTTCTTCCCTAGTGGAAGATTTGAAAGGTCCCAAGTCTCATTCTTCATAAGACTCCCATGTTTGATTTCCATGGCCTTTCCCATTCAAATTTTTATTTTGCCTCAGCAAACACTTGTGGCTCATACACTCCCTGAATATTGGCCATGAGAGCAAAGTTGACAATGTTTGTCTTGCTCTTGCCTCTCGATGATCTACCCTCAATCATTTCTCTTACCCAAACATCTCCAATGGTGCTTGCCCATCACTTTGGTCTCCTCTTAGAAGATGCTACATCCATATCAACATTGTCATCATGATTTGGGCTTCCTATTTTTGTGTCATCTAGATGCTGATCCAAGTTATCATCAATAAAAAATTGGGTCTATTTCCTCATACTCTAAATCCCCCACTTCCTAAAGCTGACTACTTGAATCCTTAGCAAAAATAGGCTAATCATTGATAATCTGGATCTCAAAAGATGTCTGGAAAGGCCTTGCTTCCTCATCAATCACATCTCTACTAAAATTCAAGTGGTCAGTGTCAACATCAATCAACTTGTAGGCCTTGTGATTGTCACTGTACCTTGTAAGCATCAATTTCTTACTCTTATGGATCTAACTTGGTTCGCTTTTCATCTGGAATCCAAACATATGCAATAGAACCAAAAACCTTAAGATGACTAACGATTAGTTTCCTCCCAGACCATGCTTCCTCTGGGGTCTTATGTTTCACCACCTATGTGGGAGACCTATTGAGCAAATAAACTGCAATATATACTGGCTCAACCCAAAACCTCTTGGGAACATTCCTATTCTCCATCATACATCAAGTCATCTCCATTATAGTACGGTTCCATCTCTCAACTACTCCATTCAATTGTGGAGTGTAGGGTGTGGTAAACTGTCTTTTGATGTCGTGTTTAGCACAAAAGTTGGTGAATTGTTTAGAATAGAATTTTCCTCCATTATCAAATCTAAGAGTGGTTATGGCACAACCTAACTCTTGTTTTACTAATGCCTTTAAGTTTTAAAACTCATTAAACCTGTGCTCCATGGGGATGTGTCCCCTATGTTTTTTGGCCGTTTCCCATATCAAGTACGAAATGGGGGTGTGGGGACGGCCAGGAAATGCCCCTAGCCGTCCCTTTTTGCCCTCAAAGTACCCGGACCTTACCAGGGACTTTTTGCCACACTGCAAGGGATGTAGGGTATGGCTAGCAATACCTGATACGGCCTAGCCATACCCTACGGCCCAACCAAAAAGAAAAAGAGTTTTTTTTAATGAAAAAAGTGGTATTGGTAGGCCCACAAGGGATGCCCCATGACACTTGACCTAATCTAAGTGTCATATATCCTCTAAAATGAGAAAAAGTAACTACATTTTACATTTGCATTGTGAAGTGAAGGAGAGCAAAAGAGGAGCAACTAAGTGAAAGAGAGAACAACAGGTTGGCGAAGCGCTTAGGGCATCATTTTCATCATATTAGAGGTATGTTTTTCATCTTTTTTTTGTATTTGCTATTTGTTTTTAATTTTTGCAAGATTTTTTTAAGTTTTTCAACACATAGGAAGGGTATTGTGGGTTTATTTTTGAACTTGCAGCTCTTTGAAATCAGAAGTTTCATACAAATTTAAAAAACAACCATGAGTAGTGTTGGCGTAAAAACTAACACCTCTGGAGTGTAAGTTTGTACGGACAGCTATGCACACTACGTAATGAGTGCTCTTCAAATTAGGAGGGGAAGCTCCCTCGTTGTGCTGGAATGCATGAAATAGAAAACTAAACTAATGTCCTATCTTTTTGTTCTCAGCTGGTAGAGGCACAAGGTTAAGAAAACCTAGAACGTTGCAGCTAAGTATTTTCTGGTTTCGCAGATCATCTAACTACAACTAAGCTAACTTCTTTAAATCTATCCAGTTTCCTCAAGAAACAGAGCATGAGGAAATGGAGCAGGAATGTATTATACGATAAACTTCAGGTGCGGGCTCACAACATGAAGGCAAGGGAGGCGCAACTATTTGCTAATCCGGGAAGAAGTTTATTAAAACAAACAAATAAACGGTAAACCTGGTACAACTTCACAACATGAAGGCAAGGTAGGCGCAACTATCTGCTTGGCTGAATGAGTCTACTATCACACACATCAAACGATAAGCTTTAAGTACAGTTTCGCAACATGAAGGCAAGGTAGGCGCAACTATTTGCTCTTCTGAATAGGCTCATGATAAACAAAACACAAGGTAAGCAACTGGGACAGTATATTGTATAGACGCAATACGCATGCAATAATGATCAAACCAGCAACCCCATTTAACTAAGATCGAATAAACACCATGACAATAACATGAAGGCAAGGTAGGCGCAGCAATTTATTATAACAACAATCACTCTTTGAACAGATACAATAATAGCAATACTACAGGCAAGGTAGGCGCAGCATGTATGCTATCAAGCAAAAGTTCTAATTTACAAGGGTGAACCAATCTTGAGAATAGGCATGTTGCCGACAACGCAGCAATTCTCTATCACCAGGAAAAGCTAATTACAAATGAGCTGAAAGCTCTTATTTATAGACATCAAGGTGTAGGCAACCCTAAAATCACCTTGAGTCAACTACAGTCTTGCAAGACATGCAAGATCTTATTCTCTAAACCTAATTGAATGAACCTACACAGTTAACTGGGAAACTACCATTAGTTAACTAAAACATCTAATCTAAATGGACAAGGTGCAACATGCACGTCCTTATTGAAAGCAAGTCAACTGGAATGCTATCATCAGTTAACTGAAAGATCTAATCTAAACTCCAAGTGCATGTAGATGTTTCCAAGAAAGACATGCATGCAATGTGTAACAACCAGTTAACTCGGAAAGAAGCCTCGAGTTTAACTCCTGTGTCTAATGTCTATCTTGGAAAAGGTGGGACGCCTTGAACTGAAGTTCACTGACCCTGATCTTGAGCAAGTAACCCCTCCACGAGGTTAGCGACTGCATCACCATCTAGAGGTCGTCACATGTCTCAACTGTCAATTCACTGCTTCTTAGCAACTCAAGCAAAACTGAAAATCTCTGTATACTTAAACTAGCCCTTCACTGGCTGGTAACTATGGCGGCTTTGTAACTGAAGTGATGGCCACTGTTTCCTCTGCAGCTTGATGCTTCTCACGTTTTTCATGCTTTTCTTTATGGAAGAGTGTTGCATGATGAAACTGCGAACTCTTTGGTTGTGAGAAATACAAATGAACATGCTGCATACACAGAAACCCAACGGTATCAACCCTCTAAACTGGCCTTGGAAGACAATCAGCTATACGAGACATGAAACCATGTGAACTTGAGTGACTACTCTTGTCAACCTTTCCGATGCGCTTGATACAAATCAATGTCAGCTTTTCTGATGAAATCATGAATTAAGACTGACTTGGTCTTGAATTCGTTCTGCGTGAACTACATCCTAAAAAACTCGCCTGTTGACTGTGAACATGGCTATATTCTGACAACTTCTCCAAAAAACCAAAAATCTCTCCTAATGAGGCTAAAAATAGCTTGTCGGAGGGCAATTTTCACAGAAAATTCTGAGACGTGGGTTTTATGTAGAATCAAATTCTAAGATGACCCACAATGTCAGAATTGTGAAAAAATGTGATTTAGGCCCGCATGCAAAAGGTTTTCAGTTGAGATCTGAGGGGCTGTGAGGACATTTTTCCCGAGAAAATCTGAGATATGGGTTTTGTCCAGAAGATATTTCTAAGACAACCCACAACGTTAGATTCAAAAAATATCGACTTCTACTCCACCATGCAAAGGAATTTCACTTCAGAAAATCAAAGCCTCAAGAACTGATGCTCTGGAACAAATTTTTCTTGAAAATTCTAGCACATGGGTTTTGCTGAGAAAGCAATTCTGAATCAACCCAGATGATTTGTTTTGCCAAAAACGCCAATTCTTCAAACATGTGAGAAAATTTTAAGACGAGAAGATGAAAGAAATCTAGAGAAGAAGGAAGATGTTTTTTTAATATTTATTTATTTAATATCTTCTTCTGTCAAAATCGCCACTCTGCCTTGAATTCTGCTGATGAATCTTGACTTGTACCTGCAAAAGAATATTTTTTATGCCTTCACAACTGACCGCTGAAGAAATTCGCCCAACTCTGGAAAGAATTCACCTCTGCTCAAGCTGGATGAATGAAATGATGAATGCCATGCTTGCATAACTAGAGCAAAATCGTACTACAAAAGCAAGACTGCAAGCTCAAACCCTAACTGTGAAGAAGGAATCCGATTGGCCCTTTACCAGTTGAACTGCTGCTGTCTCTGAGTCTTTAGACTAAAAATAATATTTTAATTTCAAAGCATGCAAAGAACTAAAAATGGCGCCAATATCTATCTTTGAAGAAATTCGTCACTTTTCAATGCTCTGCATGCAAAATATTTTTTTTTCATTTTTGCCAAAAATAGCATCTTGCTATGTTCAACACACTTCCCTAATTCTAAAAAGTCAAATTTTGATCTTTTAGGCTTCCATTTGCAAGAGTTATGAGATTTTTGAGAATCTCCTATTTTGTAGTTGACTGCAAAGTTACAACTGACCCTGTTCAACTCTAATTTCCGGATGATTGAATGATCCTGCGACCGTGCTGAGATATCCACCGCGAAGCTTGCATGACAAGGATGAAATGTCTGCTGGGAGCAACAATTGCTAAAATCATCATCTGATACCTTAGAAAATTAGGCGCCTCTAATTAAATTGATGTTTTGACTCCAGACTTAGCCATTTCTCTATTTTTTGCCTTCTGATGCTTCAAACTGCCGCTGACGATGAATAATGAACCCCACTGACTGAATAATGGATTCATTGCATGACTAGAAGTATTCTGCATCCAATGACTGTATGTGAGGGATCTGAAAATTGTATTAAGAACCCCAAAAGAATGAGCGTCCCTATTCTGTGATAGCTCAGACACCATTTTGACAAAAGTGTGATTTTCATCTAAACACCATACTTTGACCCTTGATATCGGGAACTGGAATGTTCCGATACGCGTGCCGCCTGTCTTGCTGTACAGTTTGGTCAACTTGCAAGAGATGTTCTTGGAGACGATGAAGCCAGAAAATTGCTTTTAAGGCCTCTAAAAGAAAATCGCCTTTTTCAAAGAAAATTATATTCTTACACTTAGTCATTTTTTGAACTGCCTTCAATCAACTCTTCTTTACAGCATTATCATCTTGACCTCGCACGTACGAGCATTCGCCAAATCCCGGAGGTTGTCGGCTAGACTCGTTGGATAGCTTGAGTAATTGCACACAAGTCTTGTGAAGACTGTAATTGCAAATAACCCCGTCTGGCAGGCCTAAAGGAGAATCGCCCCTAGCCTACAGCTGTGCAGCTTTGTGTAGCTACGCTTCACCATCCTCTGTTTTACGTGCTCGGTAGGACCTCTGTCACAGTTACTCAGAACATCGGATCGTCTTGTGAACGGGTACACTGCAAAACTGAACTGAGCTGGAAGAGATCTCAAGAAGACCTCAATTGCAAATTCATCCATCGAACAAGTCTTATTCAGGATCGCCCCTGGGCTACAGGGGAGCGGATTTGCATTCTGAAAAACTTCTTCTGACATGTATCCTGCCTGCAATTTCCACTTCTAACGCTGATAACTGGATTTCTGTACTGGATACGCTTCCGCTTGATAGCTCGTTGAAAAGCCAAACTAATTCTGCAAAAACTGAAACCATCAAAACACACATGCATCTAGATCTGGGCCTTCAAAAAGAAAATCACACTTGGGCTAGAAGGGAGCGGATCTGCATTTCTAGATTGCCTCCTTGATGAAAACACTCTTCGTAACCTCTGCTTCTGTCTTTGTTTGCTGGAGTTCTGCAACTCGGATGATCCTGCTTCATGGCTAATCGGAAAGCTGACTGAAAACTGAACATAATGAATGTATCCTTCATCCAAAACACTCAAATCTTGACCTTCAAATGGAAGGGCGCCCCTAGGCTACAGGGGAGCGGATTTGTTTTGAATTCATTGATTTTCACCATTTTATGCTTTGCAAACGCTGTATCCATCACTGCGGTTGACCATGTCGAAGCGTTGTGACTGCTGAGGTGTGTGGATGACTATACTTCATCATTTTCACATGTACGGACACTATAAAGTTGATTTGCACGTTGATTGCGCAAGTGTCTACTACGTTACATAGTGAAAAGTTCCCAGACTTAGAATATTTTAGCACTTTTTGCCAATTTGAAAATCCCCTCCATCAAAAAGCATTATTTCCAACATCTTTTATCGTAGAGCGTTCCTCTTTGAGTTTCAGGCTTAGATATTGATACCTGGTACTGGCCGACTGCCATTGATGACCCCGAAGATCCTAACTTTTCTCCTGAAAAAGTGAAAACTACCCACCAGCCTTAAACTGATTTTTAACTGAAACTGACTTAACCACTGTGATTGTGATGTGAAATAAGCCAATCAAAATTAATTTCAGCCAATTCGAACAAGTTCCTATTTTTTAGGGTTTCGAGCTAAAAATAGATTTCAAAAACCCTAATTTTCAAAATTTTCAAATTTTGCTAGTATCTTCCTGTCATCACACTGACTAAAAGCCCATACTTTATTTGCCCAAAAACTGAGTTTTGACCCCACTTTTACAAGGTTTAGACCATTTTAAGCAAAATGCCTTAATGAAGCAAAAATTTCAGTTTGGGTACAAGTAGCAGCAGTGATAGTAAAAGTGATGATATTGAAATTCAAATGCAAGAAAGACCTCAAACTCAAAGAACAAGAAATAGACCTAGAAGTAGTGAAACTGCAAACATTGGGGGGTGTTTAGAGAGTGTGATTGTCCATCTAAAATCCTCAAAAAATGGGCAAAGGGCCCATTTAACCTCAAAAAGCCTCTACTACAATTTGGAACAAGGGTTGATAAAGATAAGAAAAAACATTTGGGTGGTAGTAGAGTATGGGAGTGCCATTTGTGCCACAAACAATATAGGGGCAGCTATACGAGAGTTTATTGCCATCTTTTATGGATTGGTGGTCAAGGGGTGAAAGGGTGTAGAAAAATAACCCAGCAACAAAAAATTGAGGCAACTAGATTGCATATGGAGGGGGAGGCATTAAGTAAAGGGGTTTCAGTTGAGAGTTTGCAGCCTAGTATGGGAATACCTACACCCTAAGTCACAGAATTCGCCGAATTTCAACTATGAAGTTTGAAATTCGGCGAACTTCAAAGCAAGATTAAAAAATCGTTCAAATTCGCCGTATATTCGTATAGGTAAAGGCATAATTTTTTTTAATAAAAATATATTTTAAATAATGTTTTTTTTAGGGCTTTTTCATGGCGAGCGGCATATGTATTCTTCCGGAAATGTGTTTAGGGCTTTTCCAACGGGATGGAATCAGGGGGAGCAAAAGCTCAATCTCCCGAAGTTGGTTAACTACACAAATGAAATAAGCATCGGCCCCTCTTATGCTATCGATTACTGTCCGCAAACGGCACTCGAACTCTCTGAGAGAACAATAGATGAGATCCTCCCGAGGTAGATAAATGCAGTCGGCCCCCTACGTAGAGAATCCCGTTGCCATATCCCGTATCGAAGATCACCTATGGGGGTTCAAACTCCACCAACAGATCGAAGATCACCTATCTGTATCTATGGAGTGGGGAACGCCGGATCGAAGATTGAATAATAAGCAGGTTCCGAACCCACCAGGGGGCCACCCACCCGATCGGTGCAATCATATTACTATGCTATCGGTGCCGTGATCATGAATATTATTTTTTAATTTTTAAGTTCCAAATTGTATTCTTTTGTTTTTAAGTTTTAGATTAAATATTTAGATTTTAATTATGAAGTCCTATTTTCATTTATTAATTTTTTAAATAAAATTAAATATTTTTTATATTTTATGTTTTATTTCATGTTTATTTGTATAATTGTTATTTACTTTGTTTATTTATATTTTATTAAATAAAAAATTTAAATTATGTATATTTTTATTAATTTTGTATTAAAAAATTAATATTAAATATAATTTAATTTAATATTATTAATTTATTTTGTGTTTTGATATATTTTTAATGTTATTTTATATGTAATATATTACTTATATTTATAAAAATAAAAAAATTAACATAAGACGAATTTAATCCGAATTTTTGAATTTTCAAAAAAATTCCTTGCCGAATTTCATCCGAATTTCAATGTTGCCGAATTCGAATTCGAATTCGAATCTTGTGACTTAGCCTAGACCATCAGTGGATGTTGCTTCAGCTTCTCAATCTCATGTGGGGGAGGGTTCTACTTCTACTAGAGGAAAGAAAAAAAGTATGAATGTTGCTGATATGTTTAATGTTATAGTAAAAGATGGGGCTGATTCCTCTATTGCCAAGTTTTTTAATGCTAATGCCATACCATTTCATGTCTCACGTTCACCATATTTTAAACAAATGTGCAAAGATATTATAGCTATTGGTCCCTCATATGTTCCACTTGGAGAAACTAAGCTACACACCACCCTTCTTGATAAAGAATACTCCAAGGTGAGTATTTTGATGGAGGATATAAGACAAACATGGTTGACAGATGGCTGCTCCATAATCATGGATGGGTGGACCGATATCAAACATCGGCCACTCATCAATCCTATTGTCACTAGTACAACAGGCTCTTATTTTCTTAGAGCTATAGATTGTTTGGGTAAAAGGAAGGATGCAACCTTCCAATTTCAGATTTTGAGAGATGCAATAGAAGAGGTTGGAGCCTCTAATGTTGTGCAGGTACTGATCACATTTTCTTTCTTCAATTCTTTCTTATTTTTGATTTGGGATGTGAGACATCATCTATAAATTTATTAAATTATTAAATTGATATCTCTACTATTCTCATATCAACTTGATGATACGCCATTGCCAGGTAGTGACCGATTCAGCTCATGTGTGTAAATTAGCTAGTATGATGGTGGAGAGTGCTTATAAGCACATTTTTTGGACCCCTTGTGTGCATGCATTGAACAATACCTTGAAGGACATTGGGAAGATAGATTGGGTGAAGGCAGTGGTTGCAGAGGCTAGAGATGTGCAAATGTTCATTTGCAACCATCAGACTTCACTTGCTTTGTTTAGAACATTTTCGAGGAAGGAATTCCTCAAGCCCGTGGAGACTAGATATGCCAGCTACTTCATTTTATTGGAGAGGATGGTTGAGGTCCAAGAGGCTCTACAACAAATGGTGGTCAATGTAGAGTGGGGTAGATGCCATGAGTCAAGCACACCAGAGGAAAGAAGTGTGAAACAAAAAATCCTTGATGATGATTGGTGGTCCACAATGAGGTAAGAAAATTGGCATTGCTGATTTTATTATTTAATATTTATAGCTGATTTTAATTTTTGTAACTTGTTTGCACTTGCAGATATATACGCTCCTTCATCCAGCCTATTGTGTAAGTGATTAGATATGCTGATACTGACTCTCCTAGCCTTGGAGAGATTTATGAGACCTTTGATATTATGCTTGGACAAGTCAAGCAAGCAATTTATAGCAAGGACCCTACTTTGACATTTTATGAGGAGCATCATAGGTCCATTGTGGCGTGATGGTGGGACATTATGAACACCCCGCTTCATATGGCAGACTATGCTCTCAATCCCAAATGGTATGCACCGAGACTTGGGAGAGTGGCTCCATCTCATGATGAAGAGGTGAAAGAAGGCTTCATGAGGGCCCTTACAAAAATGTATACTTCAGAGGAATCTACTATACTTCGCACACAGTCGCTTGCATTTTCCAATCTTCGTGGTCCAACCTTCGGCAAACCAGAGGCGAGGATGGATAGAGCTACATTGGCTCAAACCGACCCTATTGGATGGTGGACGTGGCATGGGAAGGATGCACCAAAGTTGAGATTACTTGTCGTTCATCTTCTTTCATAGGTTGCCAGTTCCTCTGCTGTAGAGAGGAATTGGTCCACATATAGCTTCATCCAATCAGTCAAAAGGAATTGCCTTACCTCTAGATGATCGGAGAAGTTGGTGGCAATACACAGTGCTTTGAGGCTACAAGACCGCCAATCTAGTGAGTATCATTAGACTCCAGCCTTATGTTGGGATGTTAATCTCGAAGATGCTATGCAGATTGAGGATGAGGATGCACATGAGAGATTGGTTGGGGTTCCATTGGTTGAGGCAGATCCTTCTATTGACATGGAAACTAACACTGACTTAGACTCGAGCTCCGATGGCGAGGGAGATGCTGATTTAGACCTACCTTTTGCTGATTAGGGACACTGGACAGCAATATATTTTCTTAGTTTTATGTTTATCATGTCATTTCATAGTTGAGACTTGAAGCCATTGGGCATTTTGGTTATAATTATCAGACTCTTATATGATATGTATGCACATTGATAATGAAAAGCATTTGAATTTTGTTAATTTGTTTGTCGATTCTCATGTGAAATCTCAATTCAAGTCTAATGATATGTATTAAGCTTATACAATGTCTAGAATGAATGCTTTATCAATGTTATGCTATGAACATTTGAAATTTCTCTATATTTTTATTAGCTGTCCCCTAAAAAATGACCCAAAAGTACCCCCGTACCAAAAACTCGTCCCACCGTACCCGACACTCCCCGTCCCCAAAACCCTGTGGAGCATAGCATTAAACACCTTGTATTTTAATTTTTGAAAATGTACCCAAGTTTTCCTACTAAAATCATCCACAAACAAAAGAAAATACCTGCACCCAGTGACTGATACCATGTTCATTGGTCCACAAAGATCTGCATGAACTAATTGTAGGACTCTCTTGGCTCTCCAAGCTTGTCTATCATCAAAGGGTGTTCTACATTGCTTCCCAACTTGGCAAGCTCTACACACACCTTGTATCTATTGTTGAATGTCAAGCATTCCATCTACCAAGTTCTCTCGGGCCAATTGAGAGAGGTAGGACAAATTGAGGTGTCCATACTCCATACCCTTGATGCCAAAGAGTAGTAATCGCTGATGCACTCTTGGTTGCCAATGCATGTTCCCTAACTTGTCCATTTTCAACTAATCTATACAATCCATGATCTTCTAAACCAAAAGCAAGTCTTCTTGATATCCTTGGCAATGATATTCCATTTGTGTTTGTTGAAAATGACATCGAAATTAGGACTATGCCGCATAGTTTGACTTATAGAAAGTAGATTGAGCTCCATTCCAGGTACGTAGCACACACTGCGAAAAAGTATCTTTTTCCCTTTAGAGGTAAGTTGCACAATTCCTTTGCCTTCAACCATGTATTTCTCACCACCACCAAAGATCATTGAATCAAAGCAAGCACTATACTCTATGAACCAATCTCACCTGTTGGTGAAGTGACGTGATGCTCCTAAATCAAAGTACCATGTAGATGACTTTGACTAATCTACTGGTCTTCGGGCCATGAAGGCATAGATGCCTTCTCTTCTAAATGCTTTGGGACATGAGCCTTCTGTTGACGCCCTCCCTAGTTGGATTTTTGTTTAGCCAACAACTTTCTGTAATGCTTCTTCATTTGATCCAACTTACCACAATAATAACATGTGATATTTTTCAAATTATTTGTTGCATCCTCATTGTGACCTTGTCCTTTCTTGTGTGACCATTTTCTCGTGTCTATTTCTTTGGCTGCAAATGCATGTTCCACACTTGTTTCACTACAGCTACAGAATTGTTTCTTCCATCTATCCTGCTATAAGAGCTTATTGCATAGCTCTCCAAACTTCAGGTCAACATCCGTAGCGATGATATTGAGTGTCTCAATGAAGTGCTCATAAACACGTGGTAAGCTTTTCAGTGTGATTACCACCATGTCCTCTTCTTTTATCTTTCGAACAATGGTTGACAAATGATTCTTGATGTCCTTGACCTTGAGTAAATGCTCTTGCAAGGATATTTTCTCATCCATAGTGATCAAAAAAAGAATATTCAGAAGGTCCTCCCTAGTAGGATTTTTGTTTAGCCAACCTCTTTATGAAGTTTCATGAAGGTCGCACAAATGCTTCCAATTGTCAACTGAAATCGTCCCTATTTGGACTTCAAGAAGCATGGCATCTATCATTAGTAATTTGATCGACATGATTCATTCTCTGTCATGTTCATCAAACTTGTCTTGGTCTTTACCCACAATCGTTGGTTGGGTGGTGGTTCCAAGGATGATCTTTTTGAGTCATTTGTAGTTGAAGGTTGTTAGTATTTACTACTTCCAGATGTTGTAATTCTTGCCAATAAACCACTGGCTACCTTCCAACATCATGTTAGGTAATGAAGCCATCTCTCTTGCAATCCAAAATCATGGAGAATAAAGAAATTTGCTGCATTTTGAAGCCCACAATAGGGTTTGAAAACACTAGTCGAGTAACAAAAACACAATTTTATCAAAAAATCGTCAAAACACTTCCAAAACCCTAGCCGCTAGGTCTGTAAACCTTAGGCATTGAAAATGCGATGATTTAATAAAAAAAATTGCAAAGAAATACTAGAACGTTCGGCCTAAACCCTAGCCATTGCAAAAAATAGCAAAAAACTCATGATTTTTTTTAAAACCGCCAAAAATGTTGCCAAAAACCCTAGGCGACACTTCAAATTTGGAAATTGTGTCAAATAACCTTTGAAAAAAGTTGCAAAATCTGTCAACTACCTAGAAAACCCTGTCATGCAACTTTTTGATGTCAAAAAAGATGCGATTTTTGCTGATAACAAGTGTGATTTATACACTCAAATGAATCTGCAATTTTTCCCAAAAAATGGCATGATTTACACTAGAAAACAACACGATCTGTTTCCAAAAATCGACACAATTTTGCAAAAAAAAAAAAGACCTACGATTTCTAGCAAAAAAACTTGGTGCGATTTTCTCATCAAAAGAACCCATGATTTTTACTAGAAATGCCACAACTTACACCACTGTTTAAAACCCACAAAATTTTCTATAAAAAAATGGTGATTTTAACATAAATAAAAAAATCCATGTATTTCGAATAGAAAAAAAATCCACAAATTTTTGCTCAAGTCTTCACACAATTCCGTACAGTGCCTTTTGGTACTTTCTTTGACATGTGTGTGCAATTCGTCACTGCCAGCAACAATCCATAAATCTCCACCCATTCTTAGATCCCAAAGCTCGACTTGGGCTCTGATGCCATATTACAAAAATAGCACACAAAAAGTTAATCAAAATTGCATAAACATTTATTAAGAAATAAGGAGCAAACTGACACCTTAGAGGATAAGATTGACAGCTCATAGGATAAGAGGTAAAATCTAAAGTCAACATGATTTTATTAAAGAAGAATCCTAAAGTCTATTCTAAAAGCTAATTGACCATTACAATATAAAACACAAAGGTCAAATACCATAAAATTAAAAAAAAAAATCCAAAAATGTATGTGGAAGCATTCAATCATATTTACCAATTAAAAAAAATACTGCATGATTTAGTTGCAATACATGCTCCAAGAGCTTTCCCAATGGGAAAATAGGCTAGAGGATGAAAATCTCAAACTGTTGGATTACATTCACGGTTCACCATTCCTTCCCTTATTAACAAATGCCAAAAGGAGTTTGTGTGTTAAGTGGATTCCTTGCATTGCGATTGTTATCGTATACAAAAGGGAAAAAATCATTAGTGTAATGATTACTCATGGAAACCACATACATGGAAAAAATATAATCAATTTAATGACTACTCATTATTCATTAACATAACAGCAAAAAAAATTGAGAAAAACAACAGAAAACTGAAATATTAATAATTTTTCAGAAAATCAGGATTTAATTAGGAAAAAATCAAATTTTCAAAGGACTAGAAAAACACAAAAATAATAAGAGAGAGAAACCTGCAGTTTTTTAAATTTAAAGGCATTTTATTAGCATGGGGATAAAGAGAGCAAATAAAAATGAGACTTTGGCCCATGAATTGTGGAATAAGATATTTTCATTTATGTTCATATCACTGATTACATTGCATTGCACAATGCAAACTGCATAGTGCATAAATGATAACCAAATACCTATCTTATCCTTTTAGAAGTCGGCTTCCTAAAACATTACTTGGTTCATACTTTCCATTAGGAGAACTACCTTTGTGGCGCAGTTATTTGTCCAAGACAATAGGGTGGACTGCTTATTTCTCTTGTTAAACTTAATATTTGTCATTGAGTTTGTAACACCACATAATATTTATAAATTTATAGGAATACTTTTAATTGTTATTGTTGATGAACTTACACCTCCTTCCAATTAAAAAATGCAGCTACTTGTTGTTTTCAGATTTGTTATATTACTAAAAAGTAAAAAGTAATAAAATTACAAGTAGCAAAAGGAGGTAGAAAACACCTTGCATGGAAGCAACCAGGTATAGGACACCAACCAAGAACACGAAAAATTACTACTAAGTGCTCTGCTCAATAGCCTACATAATCAATTTCCTTTCATGAATGCTTGACTCAGGACAGTGGTCGCTATGCAACAAAAATAGACAGCAGACTGTGCAAAAATAGTCAAAGACTGCCATAAAAGGAAGAAGACACTGCATAAATTGTTGAGGACTGCCATGAACTGGTGAAGATACCATGCAAAAATCATTGAGGACTGCCATGAACCAGAGAAGAGACTGTGAACTGTGAAGAAGATGAAGTCTGCAGCAAAATGTGTCACGGCAGTTTCTGAAGTTGCAGTCTGAGGTTAACAGATGAAGGAGCAATGACAGTATGCAGGTAAAATGCTCTAGCTGCCTCCAAATGCGAAATGGGGTGGCAAGTTTCAAAGATAGGGGACCAATAAACCTAAATTTGGGGATGGCAGTGCATACATAATGTATAATAATAATAATTATTTTAATATAGTTAACAATAAGTATAATATATTAAAAACTTATTTGTAATATATTAAATTTCAATATATAATTATTATTTTAATATGATTAATAATAGATATATCAATATTTATAATATATTAGAAAATTATTTGTAATTTATTAAATTTTCATATATATTATATAGAATATAATTAATAAAAACTATCTATTAAATTATTAATATACATAACCCTAATTGAATTGGCAAGAGCTGTGGAGGCAGATATGGTTACAAATTACCACAATCTGGAGTGAATCAATGCAGCCTGAGTTGCCACCTCATTCTTCTAATAGACTAATACAGCAGCATTTCCTTCCATCAGGTGATATTCTTTCCAATACACTGAACATACTCTCCACTGAACCTGCTGAATTGATTGGGCATGTTTGAGTGCAAAATTCAGCAGGCATGTTTGAGTGCAAAACCAGGATCCCCCCACCGGCGCTCAAGAATGAAGCATTATACAATAAAACTCATCCAAAAAAATCATGGCCAAGTTAAAACTGGTCAAAAAAAGGGACACCGCACAAGTAGACACAATTCAGATGATTTTATCGTGATTATTTGGCAAATCCTCAGTCAAAAATTGTTGACCACAATTTATTCAAAAATTGCAATTTTTTAGAGGAGGAAATGGCAAAACCCAGCAATTCACAATTAGTTGCATTTTTTCCAGTTTTATGCTTCTACACTCATGGAGAGCACACACAAGTCAAATCCCACAAAGAAAAAAATTCTAAAACATACTTACTAGGAGACAGGTATGCCATTTTCAAAAAGGTTGCAGGTGGACACTTTTGAGACAGAATAAAAATATTTATATATAGTTTTTAATTAATAAAAAATAACAATAATTATATAAAGGATATCCAACTCTAAAGAATGTCAAATACAAAAATACTTGAAAATAAAAAATACTACATTTTAAAAGTATTGAAATAGACATCAACAAAAGCAAAGATTAATTATATTAATACTTGATAACCATCATCATGATATAAAAAAATTAAATTTTAAACCATAATCACCTGGAGATGGCAAACAGATACTGGGAGGAGAATGTCAGTGTTTGAAGGGCATGTTATGGGGGTCCTCGAAGATGACCACATCTTCATTCAATTGTTAAAACTTCAATACATTTACACATCTTAAGCTTCATTATTGTTTCTCTTCGTATAATTACTTGCTGGATTTGATAATAAAATTTTCTGCTCAAAAAACTTGTATACTTTTAAAGCAAAAATTAGAAAATTACAAGTCTATTAGTGTATTCCTTTAGCTCTTTTAGCTTCTGTCAACCACATATCACCTCTTTAGAAAAAACTCAGTGTAATTTATATCTAAGAAAGCTCTCTAGGAAGTTTCCTAATTTTCAAGAGATGCTTCTAGGAGATAGACACACAAAGAAACTTCATCTGAAGTCTCCAAGTTCTAGAGATGTCATCATATGTGTCTCTGAAACAGGGAACCGTTTCTGATATGTGAAATAAGTAACAAGAATCAAGGTACGAGTTTCTGAGTAACTATGATCTTAATTAATAAAAATAATTCAGTCTAAGATGTTTGTCAAGTTCAAGTTACTAAGATATATCTATTACCAACGTATTTATGTACAAGTAATAACAAGCCAAAACTAAAACACAAACAAATATATATAACTCAAAACTGGTGGTCAAATTCAAGAAATCATCAAGAAGAGATAGTTCCCTGATTTAACACTATTTGTATCATCCATGCATTTGACAAACAGGGTCCAAGTTTACCTTAATAAGCCTATAGGCTATGTAACACCATAGTAGCAAAAATCGTTTGGGGAAAATATCGGCAAACCAAAAGTTCAGGATTTTTTGAAAAATCGGGAAAAAATTGGATTTGAAAAAAGTAGCATATTAATATGTAATGTCCCCTTCTCAGCAGTGATCTAGCAGTTGGCCGTTAGTCTATTCTAGTGACCCGTAGACTACTCGGAGGTGGAAATTAAGGTTTCCTATCTTCTAGGAGGATGTTTCAGCTTCTTTGGGACGTGCTTCTGGAATCTTGGTGTTTGGTTGGCGGTTCTTTTCTGGGTTTTCAGAGAGCTTCACAATGGTATAGCATGCATGTTGATGCAAGTAACTTCCTGGATTTACTATTTTTAGTAAATTCTATTTTTGGCAGTGGTCTTGAATCCTGATAGCATCAGTACATTTGGCTTTCCTCATCAAACAGTTCAGTTGGCCATATTGGAATTAGCTCCTAGATGCAGTTTCTGGAGAGATAAGTTATTTTAATTAAAATAATGTTTTATTTTAATTATAACCCCTTGGCCTAGCTTTATGACTTAAGTTGTTTTAAAAAGGGGGAACTTTATGGGTGGACACCTCATAAGGAGGTTTAAGTGAAATATTTACCATTTTATTAAAGTTGACTTGGGGGAAAAGGGACGCCAATATGGGGAGGTACTAAAATGTTTAAAAATTAAGAAAATGCCTTGGAAAATGGGACGCCAACTTGAGGGTCATGAGTCAACATTGAATTAGGTTGACTCCTTGAGTGGGGCGCACCTTCTGGAAGGTTCTAGAGATGCTTGGCAAAAATAATAAAAGGGAGTGTTGGGTCTTCATTCTTTATCTTGAGTTTATTGCAAAGTTACGCTGCCGGAATGGTGACTGATTGCTTCAGGGAATGCTTACCCCCTAGCTTGGATTAGCTTTTTGCTTGAAAGATAGCAACTAGTTGAGATAATGACTGTTCTTGACCTTTGAGAGCAGATTGAACACATTGCTTGAGTTTTTTGTGAGAATAGATTATTTCTGGAGTTGCTGGATTGTCTGTAGCTGAAAGTTATTTTCAATCATAAGTCTTTGAGTGATTTTATTTTGGTTATGGGTAGTTGTTATTTGTGTTTGGCAAACTAGGGTGACCCCTTCTTCCAAATATCAGATTTTATTGTTGAATATTTTATTTTATAATGCAAAATCACCCCTCCTTGAGGGTCGTACCACTCTGGAAATGCATTGATTTGCGTGCAAAATAAATATGAATCATTTGGGGTGGTTTCTTGGTTTCATCTTGGGCGCCATCAGTATTAGAAGTTGTTGCATCTTATCTCATGTGATTTGAGTAGGTTTTGAGAAAGTTATCAGCATTCTAGCGAATTTCTATGTTGCTGATTATGTACTTTCAGTGCAGGTCTATCAAAATCAGATTGTTACATTTGGGTTTGTGAGCTGGGATTTGAGTTTGAGAAGTCAAGATAGGCATAGGAGAGTCTCTCCATTTTATTGCAGTATTACGCAAGTAATTGGTAAATTAATTGATGTATTAACAATGAGCGAGACGCTCAATAAATAGTTTACAAGATTTACAAAACTGGAAAGTTTCTAAAAAGAAACTCCAGAACCCACTGAGTTTAGGATCGTGACTCCGAGTGTACAAGAGTCCAAAATCAGGAGTGCCCTTCACATAACGCAGCACACGCTTCGCTGCTACCCAATGATCAGCCTTGGGGGCTGTCATGAAGCGTGATATGTAGCTCACTGCAAAACTCAAATCAGGTCTAGTAGCAGCAAGATAGATGAGGCTGCCTACTAGTTGCCTGAACAATGTTTCATCTACCACAGGTGAATTGGACTTAGCTGACAACTTAAGCCCTTTTTCCATGGGTGTAGAGGCAGGTTTGCAATCCTGCATTCGGAACTTATCCAGAAGACTTCGAGCATACTTGGACTGGGAGATGAAAATGCTGCTCTCTGTCTGCCAAACCTCAACACCTAAACAATAATGCAGGAGGCCCAAGTCTGTCATGTCAAAAGTTTTGCACAAGTCCTGTTTGATCTCAGTGATCAAAAGTGCTGAACTGCCAGTAATGATCAAGTCATCCACGTAGACAACAACAAGCAGAATCTCATTACCAGTATTCTTGACATACAGGTTCGAGTCAGATGGACTCCTCTGAAAGCCATGATCTGTGAGGTACGTGTCAATTTTTATGTACCAAGCCCGAGGAGCTTGTTTCAAGCCATAGAGTGCCTTGACCAATCTGCACACCTTCTGTTCTTGACCAGCAACTTTGAAACCTGGAGGCTGCGTCATGTATACTTCCTCCTTCAACTCACCGTTGAGGAAAGCACTCTTCACATCCATCTGATGGACCTTCCAACCAAATTGAGCTGCTAAGGCAAGGACGAGCCGTATGGTACTCATTTTGGCTGTAGGAGCAAAGGTCTCCTCATAGTCAATGCCTTCTTTCTGTGAGAACCCCCGTGCAACCAGACGAGCTTTGTACTTGTCAAGGGTTCCGTCAGCTTTGTACTTCACCTTGTACACCCATTTGCAGCTAATGGGCTTCTTCCCTGAAGGAAGATTGGAAAGGACCCAAGTGTGATTCTTCTGAAGACTCTGGTTCTGATTCCATCGCCTTTTCCCACTCAGGTATCCCTTTTGCCTCTGAAAATGTCTGAGGCTCATAAACACTGTGAATGTTGGCCATGAGAGCAAAATTTACTGTAGACTGCTGTTTGCTCTTGTTTCTGGATGATCTACCCTCAATGAGCTCATCAGCACGAAGATCACTGATAGTCTTAGCCCACCATTTCGGTCGGAGAGTAGATGTGCCAACATCAGATGCAACAGGAGGAGCTGGATCTGGTTGTGGATCTGGAACAGGTTCAACAGGGGGATGTTCATTATCATCTGGAGGAAACTCAGGTTGAGCATCATCAAAGACTAGGTCTTCGTCATCCCTCCCATCAAGTGGACCTAATGGAAGTCGGACACTCATATCAGGACCCTGTAGAGGCTGATCCTCTGAATGCTGAACAGGTGAGGAAGAGAGAAATGGACCTCGTTCCTCATCAAAGACAACATCTCGACTGAAGATAAGACGATCAGTGTCTATATCAATCAGCCTATATGCCTTGTGATTGTCACTGTACCCTGTGAACATGAGTTTCTGGCTCTTGGAGTCCAGCTTAGTGCGCTTGGCCTCTGGAATCCAAACATACACAAGAGAGCCAAAAACTTTCAAATGACTGATCCTAGGTTTGCGACCAGACCAAACTTCCTCAGGAGTCTTTCCCTTAACAGCATGAGTGGGTGACCTATTAAGGAGATAGACTGATGTATTGACTGCTTCTGCCCAAAACTTGGTAGGAACACTCCTGTGTTGCAACATGGAGCGAGCCATCTCAACAATCGTACGATTGCGTCGCTCTACAACACCGTTTTGCTGAGGAGTGTAGGGTGTGGTTAACTGACGTTTTATCCCATGAGTATCACAGAAGTTGGAGAATGCACTAGAACAGAATTCCCCCCCATTATCTGACCTAAGAGTTATAATACTAGAACTGGACTCTTTTTCAACTAAGGCCTTAAACTTCTGAAATACATTAAAAACCTCTGATTTCTGTTTAAGAAAGTACACCCACATTTTCCTACTATAGTCATCAACAAAAAGTAGAAAGTACTTGCAACCAGTTACAGAAGAAACAGACATAGGACCACAAATATCAGCATGAACTAATTGAAGTACCTTAGAAGCCCGCCAAGAGTCGCCATCCTTGAACGGTGTGCGATGCTGCTTCCCAGCCTGACAAGCACCACAAACGCCCTGATGCTGAGTCTGAATGTCAGGTAAGCCATCTACAAGTCCCTCCCGAGCAAGCTGAGAGAGATAGTGCACGTTCAAGTGCCCGTACCGCTGGTGCCAAAGACTGGTGACAGCTGAATGTCTGGCTGCCAAGGCTAACTCTGGAGAATCACCAGTGTCCACAAGCCTGTAAAGGCCATGATCCTCTATCCCAACGGCCACCGTTGTGCGAGTTTCTCGATCAACAATCGAACATCTATGCGAGCTGAATACCACATCCATCTGGGGAGAATGCCGCATGATCTGACTGACTGAGAGAAGATTGAGCTCGATATCAGGTACATAATATACGTTGAGGAATATGAGATCCCTCCCGCCAGATTGAACCTGAACAGTGCCTGTGCCGACAACTGTGTATTCCTCACCTCCAAAGATTACTGAGTCAGTGCAAGGAGAAAAGTTTGTGAACCAATCACGCCTATGTGAGAAATGACGCGAAGCACCAGAATCTATGTACCAAGCAGAGGACTTGACATGGTCTGCGGGCCTTTTTGCCATCAGTGCATAAAAGGCAGATTCCTTCTGCTCAGAGTGCTCGGCGACATTCGCTTTCTGAAACCCTCCCTGCTTCTTTTGCTCAGAAGCCAAACGAGCACGGCAATCTTTCTTGGTGTGGCCAAATTTATGACAGTAATTGCACTGTATATTTTTCTTTTTCGGACTGGTGGAGCGCTGACTTGAGCCTTTCTGCTGTGAAGGCTGACCTTTCCCATGATGCTTCGACTGAGTTTTTGTTGCAAAGGCCTGCTCCGTGGAGGATGATGAGTCACTGCTACCGAACTGTTGTCTCCAGCGATCCTGCTGCAACAGGATAGTGCACAAATTCGGAAACTTGAGATCAACATTAGCAGACGTAATGTTGAGGGTCTCTATGAAATGTTCATTGGACTTCGGTAAACTTTTCAGAGTGATCACAACCATGTCTTCCTCCTCCATTTTCCGACCAATCGCCTCCAACTGATCTCTGATCTCCTGGATTTTATTCAAGTGCGCTTGCAGAGTTGTCTTCTCATCCATCATGATAGAAAACAGCATATTCTTCAAGAAAAACGCACGGCTTTTGTCGGAAGTTTCATGCATATCCTTCAAGTGATCCCAGATCTCCTTAGCTGATTTTCGCAGTGGAATCTGAGGGAGCTGATCATCAGTAACCGAAAGCTTAATAAGCATGACGGCTTCACGATTCTGCTCATCAAATTTATCCTGATCCTTACGCGCCGCTTCAGGATGAGTAGCGTTGCCGAGGATCATCTGATCAAGGCAGCGGTATTCAAAAATTGTTAACATCCGCTGCTTCCAGGTGTTGTAATTTTTGCCATTAAATCGCTGGCTGCCCTCCAGCATTAAATTGCTTAAACTGGCCATCTTCATGCTTTTCGAGGCACGAAAAACGAGGTACTGAGAAGAGGTTGATGCACGAAACTCGAAGCACGAATTCCAATGCAGAAAACAGGGACAGATTCAAGTACAGACTAGAGAAAGTACAGTGTACGGATGGCACAAAATTCGAGGCACGGAAAACGATGCACCCAGAAAATTCCGAGACCAACCCAGTTGAGCTCTCGAAAAACCCACCAGGAATCTATGATCGAAAAAAATTTCCGACTTCGAAAAATGGGTAAAAACCCTAATCGAAAAAATCTGGAACCCTAGATCTCCATTAAAGAACCCGAAATTTGCAGAAAAATGGAGAAATGCTTCTGGAAATATAGCACGAATCAAAATCCGACCCAAGGTTTGCACGAATTTCAGAAAAAAAAAAACACGTCAAAAAACGCGGTTCACAAAGTCTTGAAAGTCGCGGCCAGAGAACTCAGAAAAATTGCGCCTAAACAGAAAACTTTAATCCGCGCCCAGAAACACTGAAATGCGGCCCAAAGACTGAAAAACGCGACCTCCAGGCGTGAAGAAACGCGTCCAAAGGATGAACAGAGACGTGTTTTCAAAAAATCGCACCAGAAATGCCACGAAAAAACACGAAATCGCGTCCAGGATGTGACAAAAAACGCGCGGGTTGGAGAAGAAAATCTGATAAAAAACACGTCGCCCGGCCAGAGATTTGCAAAAAACATGCCACGATGTCCACAGATTTGATAACCCTCGAATTTTTCTTCCGAATAGCCACAGAAATTCCGAAAAAAAAATTTCGAAATTTTTTACTCACAGAAAAAAATCTTCAAAAAGAGATTTTTGAGAATTTTTAATTCAAAAATTCAAGAAAAAATCTTAAACGATTTTTATATGAATTAAAAATTCACAGTTGAGCAATCTGGCTCTGATACCATATTACGCAAGTAATTGGTAAATTAATTGATGTATTAACAATGAGCGAGACGCTCAATAAATAGTTTACAAGATTTACAAAACTGGAAAGTTTCTAAAAAGAAACTCCAGATAAGATCGGAGACGATCTTATCTCTATCTTACAATATCTTACAATATTGAGCATTAATAAATAAATAAATAAACATTATTTTAATATGCAGCACCATATACTTGATCTTGATGACAGACGATTCTATAATATTGTAAGTTGAATAGTAGTACTGTCAGCATTCTTGATTGTTTTCCATTTCCCACGATTGTGGAAGAGACTGGCCTCATTCAGTTTGTAGCTTAGGTTTCAATTCTTGCATCACCCGCTAAACAAGTGGAAGAGGCCGGCTTGCCGCCTATTTACTTAATGTAATGCATTATCTCATCATTTTGCTAATCGGTTGAGCCGTCAACATGCTCCCGCTGAATAAGTGGTCGAGTTGCATCTTAATTTCAGTAATGTACTTTCCATTTCAATCCTCCCGTTGAATAAGTGGTCGAGTGATTGTATTTCCTTCTATTACTCTTTCAGCAAGTTTCAGTAATGCTAACGATCCCCTTTCGAGTATGCTCTCAACCTTACCCGCATTGGGATTTGGGTTGATTAGAGGAAAGGATTCCCTTCAGTTGGATTGAGTTTTCATTAACGTTAACGGGTGAATTGAGTTGTGGAAAAGTTGAAAAAAACTGCCCTACATATTTCATAATATAATAATTATATATTGATATATAATTCTATTATATTATAAACATAGTATAATATTATATTATATATTATTGGGTAAAAGCACAAAGTTGTGTCACACTTTCGGCCAAATAAATAGTTCCGAACGAAATATTTTCGATTGAAAATTTTTCGGCCGAATAGGGTTTGACTGAAACCACATGGCCTATACGTGGCACACAAGGTTTCAGCCGAATAAGTTTCGCCCGAATCCCAAAAATTTAGATTTTTCCTTTTCCTGCTTTGAAATTGGCTTTTTTAATGTGCGAGGTTTCTGTGGAAAGGGTTTCGAGCGAAACCCTTTCTATAGAAACTATTTCTACCGAAACTGTCTATGTGGCATCCTAGTTGGCAGCCAACTCAGCTTTTTTCAAATTTTTCTGAAACTTTCAACTTTAGCTAAGTATTTCTTTAGTTAGAATGATGTTTTCAAAAAAAAAAAAAAACCCTTTTGTAGAGCTCGGAGTGATGAATCCGAATATGTAATTTTTTTAATATTTTGATTAGTTTTAATATATTTTATTTTTAAAATAATGCAATTAGGTTGTTAAAGTTAAAAAAGAGGCTGATTAGAAATTAAAAAGAAATAGTAAAACATATTAAATTTTTTTTTAAAATATATGGAGCACAAGAGGAGAGAGTCTTTTCAAAAGGGTATCATTTATTTTTTGGAAATGATTTAAAAAATAGGCAACAGTTGACGGCCCGTGAAAACTGTCAAATTCTGACAAGTTTGACTTTAAAACGTTATTATGAGAAAAATATACATCAAAATTTGATTTTTTTTCCCATGCACAAAGATATTGAAGTTACCTATTTGGAGAAAAATAAAATAGGGAGAAATGAAGTTTTTTTCAATTTATTTCTTGACAGCCTGTGAAGTCATTTTTTTCTGAAATTTTCAGCATTCCAAAATCTGTTCTTAAATTGATAAAAAAGTAATGAAATTTTTTTTGTTAAAAATCTAAAAAATTATAGGAATAAACTTATCAAAAGTTATACATTTCATTAGTTTACATCATTTTGAAATTCAAAACATAAAGACCACTTTTATGTGGTCGAAGTTCAGATTTTTTTTGTTGTTGGCCAATTCTGTTATAAAGTGTGACGCGGGATTGTGCTTTTACCTTATTATATTAATATTATTGATTATATATTATAATAATAATTTTTATGAGCTCCCGATGTTTGCCGCGAATAGCGAAAAAATTTGGCCACACATACCTGCAGAGGATGCTAGGGTTCCACGAAATTTGCAAGAGCAAGGACAAAATGCTGGGCATTGTGACGGGGGTTGCCAAAATAGCTACGCAACAACCAAATCGAAACAGACTCATGACCAAATTTTCTGTGTGCGATTTTATGGCGTTTTTTTCGTGATTTAAAAGGAAAAAAATGTGATTTTCAACGATTTATAGTTCAGTCAACACTCCAAAAAACCACAAATTTTTGAGGGAAAAAATTGGGACAAGTGGCAATTTTTTAAAAACCGCAATTTTAGCGATTTTTTGCCAATTTATGCTTCTATGTGTAACACAAATTTAGTTTGCATGTACTGCCTAGTTTAACAATTCCATTTTCTATAAAAGCATTTGACTATAGGTTACAAGCACTTTGAAATGTACCATGTCTTCTTTGTGGACAGGTTTATCAATTTTAAGCTATTAGGGCATCTCTACTTTAAACTGTCTATATACAAGTAAACTTTTGGTGATCAATTTCAAGAGATCATAGCATACAAAACTCAATACTCAGTAATCAAATTCAAGAGATCATCAAGAAGAGACAATTCCTAGATTTTTATGCCACTTAAAATCACTCAGATCAAAATTGAGAAAGACGGATCCAAAAATAATGTATTTGATGCTGCCATCCAATAAAGACATGAGGCACATTGAGGACAATCTTATTAAAAATCAGTGTTCCACGGGGTTTTCGGGACGGGGATAGGGACGGGGACGGGGACGGGGGACAACAGGGGACATGTTTCGGGGGTCTAAGTTTGGGGGAGGTGGGGAGACGTCGATGGAGGGTGGTGCACTGAAATACATAAAGTACTTGAAAAATTAGTTATAAAAAGATGTATAACTATAGAAGCCTAAGGAATAAGTAAAGTTTAGAGTTTAAACACATTGCAATGATTTCATTGAACTAGTGAACTGTTAGTTGTAAAGCTAGATTCCACAACCTTTGCCAGCATCCCCCTGCCTATAAATTAAGAATTTTAATCGATTAAAATTTAAAAATTAAAACTAATTTTAAATAAATTTAAAATGATTAATGAAATAGATATTATGGTTGTTCAACAATATCTATTTCATTAATCATTTTAAATTTATTTTGCGCAGTATGTATCAAATAGTATTGAGAGTCTTTTGAGAGACTGAGACTGAAAAATCAAAATTAAAATGCTCTACTTCTAGCCTTTGGTCGATATTATTTGTGGACTAGAATGAGACATTGCAGCCGAGAGGGGTCGCAAGCCCGCACTTCCTTGCATCTCACGAGATGACATCTCTCTGAGGCATTTAGTCTAACAATTCCCGTGCCTTGCCCGTGCTTGCATAAAACAAGGTGAATCCCCTCCCGGCTGCAATGTAGGAGCTTTGGATGGGTATGGACATCTGGCAAAGTATATTTAAAATAAAAAATGAAACAAAAATGTCGAAACCCTCATACCTGGTTCTATAGATGAAAAATGAAACAAATGCCCACGCTCACGTTGAGACAATCGTGTAGACACTCGGCCAAAATGAAAATAGCTATAGATGAAAAATTAAGTCAAAGGCATGTCGATTTAGCCTTTTAGGCTTGCAAAAATACTTTAAAATTTAAAATTTATAAATTTTAGCTTTTGTTTTAAAAAAAAAATATCATTTTTAATTGCATTTTAAGGGGGATGTTTGGAAGTCTCTTGCATTTTGGGGGACGCTTGGAAGTCTCGGGGACACCTAGAAATCCCCTCAAAAGCGAAACATCATGGAGGCACTAGAGAACGGGGGGACTGCAGGGGGACGATGGAGGGACGTTTCCTTGACGTCTCCCGTCTCGGAAACGGCTCCATTTTTGGGGGACGTGTCCTCGTGGAACTATGATAAAACACTGTAAGGTAAATTATATAGAAAACGTTGAAGAATGAGCACGATTCAAAGCATGCGTTTAATTAGAGCCATTTAAAGGATGTGTTTAATGAACATCATGAGTGGAATTGTGATTGGGGTGTGGGGGCTGAGTTAGAAAATTGTGGATAAACTTTAATGCTAGAGAAGCTGAAAAGCAATCTAGGATGATTGGCATTCCAAGAATCAAAATTAATTTTTGGGAATGCAAAATAAAATGATAAATTAGTAAATATAAATGGATCAAAACTAGAAGTAATACAATAAAAAAAATGGAACTTGAAAATTGATTATGGAATTCAAGAGATCATCAAGAAGATGCAACGCTTGGTTTTTAATACAGTATATATTATGCAAATTTTTGTACTGTCTGTTAAAAGATCTGAAACCCATCTTATCAGGCCATTAAGTTTTCATAAATGTGTTAGTGTTTCTATAAAATCATTTAGCTACAAGCTCGAGGTACTTTGAAACGTACCAAACTATTATCTGGTCATCTTTTATAATTTCATTAAACAATAATATATTTTACCCAGCTATCTATGAGTCAAACTAAATTAGAAATAAAACATGAAAGCAAATGTGGAAATCGAAAGCATAAATACAAGATATGGTGAGAAGAAAAAATGCCTGGATTTTGACGCAGCAATTTATTGCATAAATCAACACAATTTGGATTCAAGCTTCCTACTTCTGGTGGAAATAGTAATTCCTTCGATTTCAGTATGTTGTGCTTCAGCTGAGAACCAAGGACACCAGAAATATTTGTAAGTCAGCAGCAAGAAAAATAAGTCCTATATGGCCAATAACCAAAAAGTATACTATAGAAGAACATGCTTTTAGCCAGACCTGTAAATGATTAGTCCCAGAAAATGGTGTCCTTCCTGTTACAAGCTGAAAAAGAATAATGCCAACACTCCAAAGATCTGCCTGAAGATGACAATAAATTTTCAGTAAATTCCCAAAAGAGGCAACAAATGTGATACTTTTACTAAAATTAAAGAGCATCATCACCTTTGCATCATACTTTTGTTCTAGCATGATCTCTGGGGCCATGTACAGAGGTGAGCCACACATAGTTTCAGCTAATACTTGAGGTTGCAATGGCCTGCCATTTGTGAATTAATAATATGTCATTAAATTCCATGAGAATGGACCTGAAGTTGTGAGGGCAGAATTGAGACCCATGATGTTTTTCAAAATAGGGACTCCTCTTACTCTACAATATTCACTTTTTATTTATTTTTATTTCTGTAACTTTTAACATTTTATTTATTTCTAGTGACTTCTGTGGCAATACAAGAATTCCATAGAGATCATAAATCCAGCTATAGATATACCTCGAAGTTCAATGTTATACATAGAGATGAAGATTGTAACAATTAACTTGCTTTGTTATGTTGTACCCAACTATGTATTGATTACTTGTCAGTGTGTGGGTAGTCACTAGGAGTCAGTTGTCAATAGTTATCAACAATAGTGTTCTAATTGGCAACCGTTGGGTACTTTAAATATGGTTCTCATACTCAAGGAAAGTAGACTAAACCTTGGCTGATCATCTCTAGATTACTTCTAAATTCTATGTAAAAAAAATCATATGAATAAAAGCTATATATTTGTTACTCATTTTAGCATGCATTGTTATTTCTGTTCATCACTGCAAGTATTAGTCTTATCAGATAAAGCAGTAAACATTGGTGCTGTTGCCTTTAAGAAGTCGGGTCCTATTTAAAAAAGGGTTAGTGTCAAACTATAAAATCTTGAAAGATGGCCATATAATTGGATGACCAGTTGAGGAAGCAATGCAATCTAACCAAGAAAGAGAGGACTCTGTAATGTCCTCTTTCTAATTTGTATTACTGAGTTACTTTTGGCAGTTAGACAAGACTGTATTGTAAGCACTTTCAATTTGGAAAGTGGAATAAGGCATCTAGCTGAATGAGCATTCTGGTAGCATAGATGTAGCAGTTAGATAGGCAGCATTGTAGTTCTTTGTGTCTTTCAGTTGGAATAAGGCATCTAAGTTTGTCAATGGAATAAGTGGCTGTCTTTCAGTTAGGAATGGCTAAGTCTTCAGTTAGGAAGAGGTTGAGTCCTTAAGTTCTGCCCAGTTAACCCCTTCAATTGAGGGTTGAATGTACTAGTTAGCTGCCAACATTTACAGGATGAACTGCCCACCTATGATAATGGATCGCAAGATGAAGTATAAAAATTGCTGGAAGGAGAAAAGAAAACACTTTTGAACTTTGAAAACAAACAATCACTATTCTTCCTAGGAAAACGACACTGCTACAACTGTTATGAATACAGTGGTTGGGTGCTCGGAGATAAAAACCTACAGGCACAAATATGGAAATCTTGGAGGACAGAAACCCTCAGGAGTAGCATGTGACACAGTGTGATAGCAGATTAGTAGAGAGGCCTATCAAATTCATCATCAAATTTGAATTGCAGTCTGCAATGCACTCAGAAACCACAAAAGGGTCAGATTTGTATGCTGTGCAAGCCCAGTAAGTCTATTAGATTAGTAGATTTAATTTGTTTGTGTGTATACAATTGAAAATAGATTTGGGTTACAATGAGGGGAATGCTGCTGAACCAGCAGGTAGAGCTACATCTCGAGCTACAAATCTTTCAAAGATTTCCACATCATCAATGGAATGTAAACACTTTGATTACTCATTGGGTTGCACCTCAGAAAATAAGGAAGATATTAGTGACAAAAAAATGAAAACTAATTTGTTTGTATGTATAAGATTGAAAATAGATTTGGGTTACAATGAGGGGAATGCTGCTGAACCAGCAGGTAGAGCTACATCTCGAGCTACAGATCTTTCAAAAATTTCCACATCATCAAAGTAATGTAAACACTTTGATTACTCGTTGGGTCACACCTCAGAAAATAAGGAAGATATTAGTATGCTGGGCAAACCCAGTAAGTCTATTAGATTAGTAGATTTAAATTGTTCGTATGTATAAGATTGAAAATAGATTTGGGTTACAATGAGGGGAATGCTGCTGAACCAGCAGGTAGAGCTACATCTCGAGCTTCAAATCTTTCAAAAATTTCCACATCTTCAATGGAATGTAAACACTTTGATTACTTGTTGGGTTGCACCTCAGAAAATAAGGAAGATACTAGTGACAAAAAAATGTTGCACTAATCTAATACTATGCCTTTGCAAAGCAAGCATTCAAGATGGGTGCATACTACATAAAAAGGATACAGTAGAATCCTAACATGTTCTCCGAAAAGGAGGCAAGTGCTAGTTGAGAGAGATTCAAAGCTCAGATCAGCTAGGTACACTAGCCCAAGCAAGTCACAAAAAGGTGAAACTTCTCATTTACAGTTCATGGACAAGCAGCTGCAACAGCAATGAGCTCTTCAACAACTAGGCGTTGTTCACTTAAACCTTGATTAAATTCGAGTTTACAAGCTCATGAAACAAGTTGCAAAGTATCAAATCAGCCTGTTATACATTAACCTAGAATGGTCCTTTCCATTTACACCTCAATACAAATCACCCAAATAGTCAAATAGGTCAACAATGACATAAAATGACTTGCAAAGCCTTTTCTATTCGTTGGCATTTCAATTCGCATCTCTGGTATGTGAATTAGAAAAGGATAGCTATGCACAAATAAACTGTTCTTCAAATTAGGAGGGGAAGCTCCCTATTTGCTGATGTTGCTTAAAGAAAGTAAACTAAACTAATTTGCCAATCTTTTTGTTCAGCTAAGAGCACAAGGTTATAAAACTCAAGCGCCATAGCTAAGATTTTCTGTTTTAGAAGTTCAACTATGACTAAGCCTACTCTAATGAGGTTTCTAACTACTCAAGTAAACTCAAAGCTTAAGAGTTAGAAATGAACAAGAAATGATTCTTTGACATAGATACTTAAATAAACTTTCTCCCAACGCACATCTACTTAAATTTCAATGCAAGTTGAAATAGAAATCATATAAGCATAACATATAAAACGGAAACTTGAGACATTATATCAGGGCAGCAAAACAGGCACAAGAATTTATTTTCTCAAATCTCAAATAACAAAGATTACACTTCTAGGACAGCAAGATTGTAGCAAAATAGGCTTATAGTTTTGCGATCAACCAAAACACATTGACACAAGTAACATATAGACTGAACAATAACTTGCAACTAAAGAGACTTGCAAGGTTGTTCTAACACTAAGTGAACTGAAACTAAACGACAACTTGCAGGCAAAATAAGCTCAAAAATTTGTTATCACAAGCATGGTTAAGGAAAAATGGGCAAGGCTGCCCTTATTTATACACAAGCAGAGGAGTAGGGAACCCTAAAATCTCCTTGTTTTTACAACAAGACTTGCCAACATGCAAGCTTTATTTCTAAAACTAAAACAAGATAAGCATCTAACAATCTATGAAAACCTAGAACAAGGAAAGTGCCAACTATTACAACTTGATATTTTCCCTTCACAAAGAATGGATAAGCATTAAGACAAGACTAGAAAGAAAGCGAGAAGAACGCTAGGAGAAAGTTGTTTTGCTTTAAATCTCGACCACATCCGCCAAAAAGCTAGAAATTGTATCTCTATCAGGAGCATCAATACTATCAATGGCAAAATTCCGCTTTTCTAGGATCTCTTCACCTTCTACAATTGATCTCAGAAAATCTTTGACCTCATTGGTTGCTTTATTGAACTTTGCTGACATCATGGCAATCTGTCTCATCTTTCCAGCAATAGGATCACCACTAACACTGCCATGAACAACATTTTGAAACTCGGCTTGTACATCGTCCAGTTCAATGTAGGAACCATCACCATGACTACACTGACAAGGAATCTCTGAAACAAATTCACTTATGAATTGGAGGACATCCATCACCTTTTTTTTGTATACAACCAATTCCTCTGATATTTTTTCATAAGTTCTCACCTTGAAGAGGTGACATTCTTTCCATGCAAAGATTTGTCTCTTGTGTTCTATTGAAACCACTGAACCATATGTTGTACTCAAATCTACAATGATGATCTCGTGCATAGCCTTCACCTTTGCTATTAACTACTCAAATCCTTGGATCCCTTGGCGCAAGTCATGGGCATTATACCTTAGCTGATATAGTTGCGCAAGAACATCTTCGCCTATGGTGATGAGCTTCTCAATCCAATCCCGCATATGCTTCCCATATACAACCAACTACCTCAATTGTTGTTGATCAGCTAGTGTCTCTAAAATTTGGGGCAGCAACTGAGTAGCTTGCGAAGTGCCATGAACAAGATTAAAAATATATTGCGTAAGTTGCTGAATTTCAGCCTTGAGGGCTTCCTTATCCTCTCCATCTTTAAGCACTCTATCCTGAAGATTTTTTGCTGCAACTTTGAACAAACTTACATCTGCATGTCTAGTGCTTTTGCCAAGATTGGTCTTAACCATTACAAAATCATCCATCTCCACTTCATCAACATTTCTATCTTCTGGAGGCGTAGCAATCTCCATAATCATCTCATTATATGGATTCTTTTTAAAATGAACTTGTTTCTATGCTTTCTTCACAAGTGCATTTTGATAAATGTTATCAATTTCATCAAAATTTAGCTGATATGAAAGCCTCCTTCTCTTCCTTCACGGGGAGCTCTCAAGCCAAGACATGGCATCCCTACTAACTTCCCTAGGAGGTTCGACTACAACTCCATCAACTTCATCTTCTAAATCAATATGAATCGAAGAAGCCCTCGGAGATGGTGGAGTATTTGGAGTTATGGACACAACCTCTGCTTGTGGTGCGGGTTCTTTAGATGGAACTTTTGCTACAACTGTTGGCTGCTCCTGTAGAACTATATTGGAAAAGTCCAATCTTCTCTTCACATTCTTTGTTGTTTTGTTACCCTTCACACCTTCTTGAGGATGACTTGCAGCTTTCATCTTTGGTTGTGGTCTTGAAGAAGAAGGAAGAGATGACTGTATTCTTGTCGGCTCTGCTACTGGAATAGCTTTCTTCCTTTTGAGGCCTAAGAAAATCTTGTTGTTCTTAATGACTCGACTCATTCTTTCTTCAACTGAAAGGCATTCTTTGTTGGACCAATTGACCTATGGAAGAGGTTGCTACTCAATTTGATTTTGGGTGTATGTTGGAAGAAGTCACATCTTCATCATCATCGGATAATCCCTCAATATTTTTTGACAAGCAATCTTTCATCTAATGGAGTGTAAGCCTATTGTTACCACACCTCCATACCTTGAACTCATCTCTGCAATTAGCCCAAAAATCTTCAAGTGCGGGCACATGAGCATAATTTTGACCAAGTCAAGATGCGAAAACACCATCAGGGCCGTATGATCATCTCTCATTGAATGGATTGAGACCAAATTTAGACAACTCATCACCCATTAACTTAGCATTCGCCGACGATCTACATCTGTAGATTCCCAACTCAAATGGAAAATTGAATGCAGGATTTTTTCGATTCCACAAGAAAATGTGAACTTCATATACTTGCCTTAGGAACTCCATGAAAACCACTTCATCTGAAGGATACCTTGGCAACATAAGTGGAGCACTTGAGAAGCCATACACTCTGATATAAGTGAAGGTAGGAAACTGAATGAACTAATCTGCCCATTCCGCCATTGCTACCTTGGCAGTTGATGAAATCCATTCGTGCAACCCATTGTCCAGGTCTCTCACCATATACATCAGGAAAGCCTCATTTACCCTTTTGTAGTGATGTGTTGACTCAGAGAATTCTAGCTGAGGGTAATAATTATAGACATGTTGCACATCCAGAGTTCCCAATGTGTTCAATCCTCTGAATTTGCCTTGAAAGGCCACTAGATAGACTAGATATGAAATCATGTGGAACTCGTGGACTTTGAAGTATTCAGTTATCTGGTGATGAAGATAGTCATTGATCAATGTCGGCCAATCATAGAATTATGTTTTCTTCATGATAAGAGATATGACATAGAACATCCAGGGCTGAAATTTTGTAGCATCTGCTTGACCAGTGATCCGGTTGAGCAGGATGATCATTATAGCAATCTCATCCTTGAATTCTCCATGCTCAACATTCCTTCACAAAGTCTTATGTTTTTCTTTCATCCATTTTTGTGCAACTTTCTTGCGATATTTCTCCTTGTGCATGTCCCAAACCTTTTCACATTCTTCAAAGGAGATGGTTAAACGTTCAGCCCACGGTGGTATTGAAAAGCATTTTTCAATCATATCTGACTTGAGGCTGCAAATCACTCTTCCATCTACTGTTTGAATCTCCCGTGTAGCTGGATTGTAATGCTTGAAACAAGCAATTACGTACTCTAAACTTTGCATTGAGATGGGAATTGATGCTGCTGCAAGTAATCCAGAATGACCAAGGTGTCTGATTGCAAAAATGCTTGCGTCTTCCAAAGCACACAAATTGAACACTGGTTTGATATGATGCAAGTCAGTTTCAACAATTTTGATGAAATCATGATATAACACTGTCTTGGTCTTGAATTTGATGGGAGTGTACTCCATATTGAAAATCTTGAAAATTGATTGTAAACTTGACCATGTTTGGACAAGTTTGGAAAAAACCCTAAATTTTGGTTGCTGATTTTTCTTCTTCAAACGGACAAATTTTTCAAAAAAATAAAATTGAGATATGGGTTTTGTAGAAAATTTTATTGCAAGAGGACCCGGATCGATCTTTTTTGAAAATTTTGATGGCTGGTCGAAAAAGCAGCAAACCTTAAATTTTGAAAAAATTGACAAAAAAACTGAGCGCTGGGTTTTGTGCAGAATCACGTTTCAAGAGGACCTAGATGATCAAGTGTTGAAGATTTTGAAGTTTTCTTGGACATGCATGGATTGCTGAAATTTGAATTTTTTTCCAAAATTGTTCAAAATGAAGAACTGAGCTGACCCAGATTGCTGAAAATTGAAAATTTTGACCTCCTTCTGAAAATTGATGCCTTGGAAGAAAAAAGCATGAGAAAAGGAGCCTCTTTGTGTGTTGATTCTGAAAATATAAAGAATTCTGAGAAATCAGCAAATTTTAGTCTTCAAATTGGAAAAATTCCTATGTTACCCCAAGTTTCCGGTATGAGAACGGTAGGGGACGGCGAGACGCATCCCCAAGTCCCTAATTTTTCAAGCCAATTTTGGGGACGGTTAGGGGACGGCTAAATAAAATATAGGAAAATTTTAAATATATAGGGAAATTTTAAATATTCATATGAAAACATGAATAAAGCAAGCATATATAGATTATATAACCTTAACATATAACAGTTATGTTTTGAATTCATTGTCAATACTCAATCTGCATTCCGAATTAAATATTCATTGTCACTTTTTTTTCTATCACACTATATTGAAATATTTAAACCCTCAAATTAGGTGCTACTACTAGCCAATAAAAATTCAATACCTTTCTAGTAGCAGCAACATGAGTCCTAAACTCCAATGAATATGCATTTAAAAATAAAAATTTAAAGTGAAGTGAGTTTTTTTTAAAAGGCTACCTAATGTTGGAGTCCCCTCTTGTCCCTGCGTTTTTGAGACAGGGATGGGGACGGGGATGGGGGATTTTAGACAGGGGACCCGTCCCCAGGTAACATAGAAAAATTCTTCAAGTTTTAGCCTTCAAATTCTGAAAATTGGAAAAATTCTTGGTTTCTTCTCTCTTTCCTTGATCACCTGCAAAAAATTATGAAGAATGAATGCACAAGGCTGCCTTAAATAAGTTTTTAGGTTTGAGAATTGCTTTCATTCCTAAATTTAGAGTTGTAAACCCTAATTTAAGGCATTGAACTTAGGCACTTTTTCTCCTCTTGAAATTTTGAAAAATTTGTCTAAGGCATGAGAGCTTGGACTCCACCCTTGGAGAACTTAGCCACTTTTTTGAACTTTCCTAAATTTAGCTTGATTTTGTCCTCTATTTGACTCCGATTTTTGGATGCCGGAAGAATCTTGTGATTTGGCCGAATGATCCATCACGGAGCTTGAGTGAATTTGGCAGAATTGTTTTGGAGGTTGCTTCTGAGAAAAACATCATCTTGTCCCTCAAAATCATGGACGCCTACTTCTTCTGGGGCGCCCAACAAAATCAGTGTTAGCCATTTTCATATTTTCCATTTTCTGGCTTGTTTATCTCTCCTTCAAATGATTTTATGATTTCGGGAGTTAGATTGACCTGATTGACTGGCTAATTGTTCCGCTAAGTAGCTTGTCTGAATTTGAGAAGATCTTCCTAGAAATGCCAAGCCCTAATTACTGAATCTGAGGCTTCAAATGTTTGGGCACCTATCTCCTCCAGCGCCGCTCAAGATTCCAGACTTAGAAATTTTCTTAAGATCTTCATTTGCTTTTGGTTTCATCACTTCGTTCTATCTTCAATATCTGCTGACTGTCAACTTCGATGAATTTGCTGATGTTTGCGTTGGAGAGCTGCTTCAAAGCTGAAGAAGACATGTTGGAAGCTGAAACTACAAATTTGATGTTTTAGACCTTCAAATCCTTGGGCACCTAGAATTCCAAACTTAGCTATTTTTGGCTCTTTTTCAACCTGCATTCTTGAAAACCTCATGTTATGGCCTCTGTTTGATTTGAATTTGTCGTTAGCTGAATGATCTGATGATTTTGTTGAGATATCCATGTTAGTGTTTGTAGCTTAGGGAGATATTTTTCTCCTAAGTAAAAATTAAGATAATAAATAATTATCAAGGCAGGTCGGCCTTGTTAACAAATGATATTTTATATTTGTTAATTAAATCAAAGAGGCCGACCTAGATGAAAGGTTGCCTAGTTTGGTATATATACAAGGTGGTGTTCATTCATTCAATGATCAATTCATTCTCATCTTCATTCGCACCTTCAAGGAGCAATTCGATCTTCTTTTCATACTCAGTTGTATGAAGAAGAGATTCTCATCATTTATTGTATCAAGTTTGCCCTTGAGAAGGGTCTGATTGTAAAGCATATTTCTGCTCTTATTCATCTGATATATAAATAGAAGAGATATAAGTAGGAGGGTTTTCCTAGGGTAAACTGTTGTGTTAATTGTCTATTGTGTTGTGTATTTCTGCTTTACATTTCTGATCCTAAAAACTAACATGGTATCAGAGTGGGTTCAAGGGGAAATCCGATCAGATTTGACAAAGCATAAAAGTTGCTTAGACACTTGAACAGCAGAAACGATAGAGGAAGGAAAGAAGTCTCTTTCATGCCATCTTAACCTCTCAACAAACCAGCCGCATTAGAATGGTATCATCGCAACATTAAGACCAACATGGCACATGAAGGGGTCGAAGGTTATTGAAAAGTTGGCTCAAATATTATTAAGGAATCGAACCTTTGAATATTGAAGCCTGCCGCACATACCATAGGAGAAGCGATAAAGACAAAGTTTAAGAAGTCGGGTCTGACAGTATAAAGACAAATACTGGTCGATTCATTATGCCACGATTTCTCCAAGGAGATTCATATCTAATCAAAGTCAAAAGGGAAGAGTAGCGTCAGGTGGACGACACAAGAGAAGTCTACGTAGATGTACAAAAGTGATTCATAAATATAATTGAGGATTTTCATGTGCAAACAAAGTCACTAGTTTATTTCTATTGGGATCGATATCATAGACTAGCGCTGAAGCATTGGGAGTGTTCATTGGAGTGTGAGAGAGTTTTTTTTTTTCAGATTCGAGTATCCGCCAGTATTGAAGATTCATAAATTTTCGCCATTCATCTGGAGATCATTCCATTGCCATGAAAGTCCAAGGAGGACAAATTACATTATCGATTCTTTGAACAAGTGGTTCACATTGTTTATTTCATTGAATATTCACATAGTTACAGGAGCATACATGAATACTGGAAATTACGGTTAGCACCGATAAACATATAAGCTGAAGGTGTCTACCTATATTAGCGCTGAATAGAAGAGCCGCTGCCAGGTCGGGAGTATTTAATTATTCCTTGGGAGAATCATCGCACAATATTAAGGTACCCATAATATTTAAGGCATGGTCAAAGGTCACAGGAATAACCAAAGAAGGGTTGGCATCTGATTTGAGAAGAGATAACAGTTCCAAGCCTTACCGTCCAGCTTCTAAGGCTGTTGTACTATCCTTTATAATTGTCACGAATTCACATTAGGGGTTGTGTCAATTACTAAGGGGTCGAGTTGATGAGTGGATGAATTTGAAGCCTTTAGGGGAATATTTCTGGCATTTATTACAGGTCGGTGATTCGATGGACATTGTGTCAAGTTATTCCGATCTTATACTTTCATTCTCTGTATTACTGCTTCTTGCCTATTGGGTGCTAGAGTATACAGGGGTGATGTGGAGAGGATTTGGAATCCATTGATGACAAGGGAGATCTTAAGAGGAACCGTAGACAAAGGGAAGTGATAGTAATTCCACGATTACAAAGTCAACTCACATTCGCCATAGTCGAGGACTTGGCTCATACTGTATCGAGCATTTCAATTCATCTCTGGTGAGGGTTCGTTGGGTCTGGTGCAAACCTGAAAAGCATTTAAGTGTAGCACTTGAGGAGATTTTGATTTCAACAAGATAAGTATTTCATGTTTGAATAATGTTCATAAATTTTTATCTAGTTATTAATTCATGCTATAACATTGGGATAGTGAATCATGTATGCTTCTAGCATTGGTATTTCTCTTCAGGATAGTTGAGTTCTATGAACTATTATTAAACTCTGTTAAATGCTTTCGGGATGGACCGAGAAGCATAAGAGATTGCATTTAAGAGAAGAAGAGCTTCATGCATCCTGTGAGGAATTCACACATGCTGAAGAATGGAGACACAACTTGCAGCCATGGGACTGAGTTGGTGGTTGGAGACATCTCTCGAAGAGGAGGAATTAACATTCAGAGGGAGTTTAACAAACCAACAGACGCAACCTTGGACGAGGAGGTCAAGAGGTTGATGCAAGTACTTGGAGCTTCAGAGGGAGTCACATCATCATGAAGATCTGTTGCAATGTATATTGAGGTGAAAGCCCTTGTAGTGTATATTTCTTTGAGATGGAGAAATATGAGGTGTGAGCCCTTGTTCATCTCTGAGACTGAGATGAGACGTCATGTTGAGAGACTCCATGATGACATCACATTGAGAGACTCCGTGATGAACTCTTTGTACTTGTGTTTTTCCACACATGGGAGTAGCCATGGTGGATGTCATATTGAGAGACTCCATGACGACATCACGTTGAAATTCTCCGTGATGGACACTTGTACATGTGTTTCTTTCTACACATGGGAGTAGCCATGGTGGATGTCATATTGAGAGACTCCACGACGACATCACGTTGAAATTCTCCGTGATGGACACTTGTACATGTGTTTCTTTCTACACATGGGAGTAGCCATGGCAGACGTCATGTTGAGAGACTCCGTGATTTTTTCTTGTACATCTCTGAGACTAAGATGTGATTTTTCATAGTTCGGTGTAGCCATTGTGGATGTCATGTCGAGAGACTCCATGATGAGGATTACAAGAAAAAATACCTCCCTAGCTAAGAGGGAGTGTTAGTGTTTGTAGCTTAGGGAGATATTTTTCTCCTAAGTAAAAATTAAGATAATAAACAATTATCAAGGCAAGTCGGCCTTGTTAACAAATGATATTTGTTATTTGTTATTTAAATCAAAGAGGCTGACCTAGATGAAAAGTTGCCTAGTTTGGTATATATACAAGGTGGTGTTCATTCATTCAATGATCAATTCATTCGCACCTTCAAGGAGCAATTCAATCTTCCAACAACAGATGGCCATCCTTGAGAAGCAGATCAGATTGCCATACTCAGTTGTATGAAAAAGAGATTCTCATCATTTATTGTATTAAGTTCGCCCTTGAGAAGGGTCTGATTGTAAAGCAGATTTTTGCTCTTATTCATCTGATATATAAATAGAAGAGATATATTCTTGTTGGGTTTTTCTCCCTCGACTAGGAGGGTTTTCCCAAGGTAAACTGTTGTGTTAATAGTCTATTGTGTTGTGTATTTCTGCTTTACATTTCTGATCCTAAAAACTAACAATCCATTGCGAAGCTGGAAGGATTATGAAGAGATTGACTAATTTGGCAAACCCTAATGCTGGAATTGAGCCTCCAAAACCCTAGGCGCCTATCTCTTCTTAGGGTGCCCAAAATTCCAGACTTTGAATATTTTCTGATGATTTCATGATTTGCATTCAACCTCTCAGTCGAGACTTCTCCGTTCAATCTTCAATTCCGGATGATTGGTTGATCAGATGGTTGTGTTGATGGATTCATTGCGAAGCTAAGAAGATTTTGAGCAACATTGTCTGGGATGAGCAACCTTAATTCCATCATTTGAGGCCTTGAAAAACTGTGCGCCCATCTCCTCCAGGGGTGCCCATGCTTGGTAGTGTTAGTTTTTGTTTTGCAATTTTCAACTTTGCTCCTCGTTTCGCGTGCTTGTTGTTGCTTTGATTGCTGGAGATGAAAATTTTCTAAGGCATGAGCATCTAGGCGCCTAGTTTTCCAGAGTTGGCCAAAATTCTGCAATTTTCATGATTCTTCAACTTCCATCCTCCGTTCCTCGTCCCTCTATCATTTGTAGCAGCTTCTTGATCTAAGCACTGCTTGAGACTCTGAATTTGACACCTGGCAATTGAATGACCTCCATTAACGA
Source organism: Sequoiadendron giganteum (assembly GCA_007115665.2). NCBI lineage: Eukaryota > Viridiplantae > Streptophyta > Pinopsida > Cupressales > Cupressaceae > Sequoiadendron > Sequoiadendron giganteum. The sequence goes on from CM021108.1 coordinate 34,088,238, forward strand.
CCTTAGAGTTCCTAAAAAAGCAAAATAGATCCACTAGGGAAAAATTGATCTTTTGATGATTCTGACTGGAGTAGCCTGATGAGGAAGTATTTTCGACCAATCAAAATCAATTTGAACCCTAGAAGCCGAAAAACTGAGATCTGGGTTTTGTAGACTTGGTCGCTCTGAGCAGACCCAAATCGTTAGATTTTGAAAATTTTGAGTTTTTGAGCTTCATGCAAATCCCAATTTTGACCTTTTTTGACAATTTTAACAAGACTTCGACTCATTTCTTCAAAATGCCTAAGTGTAGCAAAAAATTTCATTTGGGGTACAACACTATTTATATTAAAGTTTGAAATACATTGAACATGCTATGGTAATAGCGAGAATAACTATTGGAACTGCCACAACAATGAACTAGAAAGTACAATGTCAAACCCTTCATACTCAATCCTTTAGTAGACAACAGATCATGTGAAGTTGAAGCAACTACAATCCATGACCATGGGAACTCACTCACAACATTTGATGAAATTGTGCGACTGACAAAGGGATTTCATCGTCTACCTTGTGAAACCAAAAGGGTTTTTGTCCTTTGGCCTCCCATGAATCTGAGGGTCTTCATCCTCAAATCTGACTATCTGAACACTAGCGCTCAAAATGATGGCTGCTAGGGTTTTAATTTAGAGAATAGTCGATAATCCCTATCTAAATGTGCCCCACCATTCGATATTCTTCCAATCATTGAGTAATGAGAGATCCCACCAAAACAACAACTTAGATATATGCATAGATCGTGGGTAGCCACAGATACAACCACCACATCAATGGTGCCCAAGGAACAAGTGACTGGTTGTGGTGTGTAAGCAATGACTCCCTTTTCTTGCTTCATTTGAATTATTTGACTTAATCAACCTTCTTCATCGCTCACTTGTAGTCATATGTGAATTCATGCCAAAGCAATTTGATTATGGCTTTGGGTAGGAAAAATACCTTCTAGTGTGGTCGCTAAGTCAAAACTTGTAACTAATGGCGCTATTGATTGTGCAAGGGTAGGTAGGAATGAATAGCGCAAAAAGGAGGTAACTTTGAAATTTGGAAGTCGAGGATACTGTCTAACTCTTACTACTTGTTGGGGATCAAGGTTCAAGAGAGGCATACCAATACGAGGAAGTTTGACTCTCCAACAAGGTAAGGGAAAGGAGTGGGGGTCAAAGGAGAGGGATGCTAGAAAGGGTAAGTTCAATACTTTGACAATTTGTTGTAATGTCCCCTTTTTGGAGTTATTCTTTAAAACAACAATATTTAGTCAAAATATGTCAATAGTTTTATCCAAGATTAAGAAATTTATGATAATAATTAGATCAGATCATAGCACAATACCCAAAGAGTCAAATCATAGATTCCTCATAAATACTTTGCAAAACTATTGAATTAAAGGACCCTGTACTTAACTAAATAGTGACAACACCAAGGACCTCGTCCCTAGTTTGTCAAGGGCGTGAAAAGATCCCGTCCTTCCAACCCTTAGCCCACCCCATGAGCCCGGACCCCATCTCATTTGCAAATACTACTTAGAATTCACAATTGATAGATTGATGTATTTGCTAGACTACTGATTTGTCCTTCTTGATGGATTGACAATTCAATCCTTGAATAATAGTTGTATGTTTTTGTTGTACCCATAATAAATTTTGGCTTCAATAAGGCATTTTGCTTAAAATGAGCTAAATCATGTAAAATTGTTGTCAGAAGTCCGTTTTAGGTCGAGCAAAACATAGTCTTTTTATGGGTTTGTGTCAAGGAAGATACTTGCAAATTTCTAAAAAAATGAAAATTAGGGTTTCAAACCCCTAAAAATAGGACCTTTCCAAAATTAGTTGAAAATGATTTTGATAGGATAAATTGACTTCACGATCACACTGGTCAAGTCAAAATCACCAAAAAGTTTATTTTACTCTGGTGGGTCTATTTTCATTTTTCAGGAAGAAAGATAGGACCTCTGCAGCCACTAATGGCAAAATGGCCAATACCAAGTGTTGAATTCTAAGCTTCAAAAGCTTCAAGGAAGAATCCATGGTGAAAAATGTTCGAAAAGATGCTCTACGATGGAGGGGATTTTCAAAGGTTGAAAAATGTTGAAAATATTCTAAGTCTGGAAGATGCACGCCTTGCTACAAGAAAGGTCTTACATGGTCAATGCCTTGGTGAAATTTTCAAACACCCGTGTACATGTGGTATGTGAAAGCTATTGCAACGGTGAACGCGTTCGTGTCGACAACCATGGTGATCAACGCAGTTGGCGAGACGATGAACGCAAAGCACGAGAGGTGAAGGTCTTCACAAAAGTTGATGACATTGAAGCCAAAAGAGACTCTACTGGCCAAGGGCACCCATGAGTTCAAAGGATCAATTGTAGTTATCATGTTTTGCCGAGATAGTCATCTACTCCGTAATTCTGCCAGCTTCACGACGGATCGCCAAGCGAATTCAACCGATTCATCAAACGTCGTCAAATGAAGGCAGAGGCAGAAGGTGAAGAAAGCGAAAGACAAAAAATGGCAACCTAACAAGGGAAAAAGTGCCCTTGTAGCCTAAGGGCGCCCAAGAAGCAAAGCTACCAGATGCCAGTCTTTGGATTGGCAACCCCTAGGTGATCTTAAATTCAGCTCACCTACGTGATGGATCCAATAGCTAACTCACGAAAAGTATCAAACAACAACAGTTGTTGATCATCCGAGCACGTAAAACAAAGGGTAAATCGATGGACATCAAAGCAAAAGAGCCCCTGCTGACTAAGGGCGCCCATCATTCTGGGCAACCAAATGAAGTTTTCAGCAGTTGTTTTCTACAAGGCATCTGATCAACATCCCTTCAGCTCCACGAACAATCCAGTTGCACGTTCACAGGACTTGTCAAGCATTCGCAAATGAAGATCACGCGTAAAACGTTAGAAGCAAAGGCAGAATGAAAGACATGAAGAACTGGCTAAGTGTTAAGGAAAATGCACCTTCCTAGAAATAGGTGCCTAGCGTTTTGGGCAATCAGATGCAGTCTGCAAGCTCAGTGACCTCCAAGAAGTCCTTTATTTTGATCAATCTCAACAATGACACCGTCAACAAGTTCAATAGATAAATCAAACATCTAACGACGAAGATCAAACTGGGGTAGTTCGTGGAAGATTGCAAAGTAAAAATTATATCACAAAAGGTCAAAGGCGCCCCCGTCCCATACTTTTGGGACCCTTAAACCAACTTTCATAACTTAAGAAGCCAGTCATCCTTTTTGGGATTGAACTGGTTATCCATCCCATGTTTTAGCACGATCACCAAAATCATTAGTCATTGGTGATCTCAGATCAGAGCACTAAGGGTCAAACTAGAGGAATTGAAGAACACCTAAGAAATTGACTAAGTCTAATGAAAAATGCACCCTTTTGGGAAAAGGCACCCAAGATTTTGAGGCATTAAATTTAGGTTTTTAGCTTTGCAGCTCCCGAGCACACTTCTTCAGAGTTGTTTCATCTCAGCAATGGATCTGTCAGCAACACTTCAAGATCAACCGAGCAACGAGAATCAAGGATCGAATGGAGGCACTTTGTCACAGAAAAAGAATAAAAAAATGTTCAACTCCTCAACTTGGACACCTAAAGTCAAAGTAAGACCAATTGACTGAAGTTGAGAATCGAGATATTTTAGAAGCCTTTTCATGTCTAAAATGTCCCCAAATTGGTGGAATTTGCTCAAGTGAACTCTTGATCAAGCAGATTGACTCCTCAATCAACATGTTGGCGCCTAATTGATGCTTGCAACTCCAAATCAATATGTATCAAGCTTAGGCGTCCATTCTTCATTATCTCTCTGTGTAGGTTCTGGAGCTCAAGAACGAATATTTTTCTCTCCAAACATCATTGGAAGATCTGACTAAGGGCTTACTTAGCGTTCTTCATATTTTCAAGAATTAGTTGCATAGAGGGATAGTATATCAGAGTTTACATCTCCAGGCATGATTTTCTTGAAGATTTAGAGAGGCAGTTTATAATTTCCAAACTTCTTCCCTTTTTTTTCTTTTATTCTTGTCTTATAGATCTTCTTGCATGTCCAAGAAACCAGCAGTTATTCATAGATCTGACCTTGTGGGTGTGATCAGCACAACTTTTTCAACAAAACCCACATGTTAGATTTTTCCAAAAAAAGTAGCCCTGCTGCCCCTATTTTTTGGGTTTCCGAAAAAAGTCACAATTTTGAAAAATAGACAAACTGGGTTTGTTCAGCTTTGAAGCACAAACAAGACCCATGTGTTAGATTTTTCTAGCAAAAATAAGTTTCTTGTGCCTTGCTGCCTCTACCACCAAAGGGCTCTTGCATGCCATAAAAAAAATTAATTTTTTCGAATTTCTAACGATTTAGGGTTGTTTAGAAAATTATTCTCAACAAAACCCATGTCTCAAAAGTTTTTGTAAAAAGTTACCTTGGCAAGGCTATTTTTAGTAGTCACGGAAAAAGTTGCTTGAACAGCATCGTGTGCACAGTCAATCTTCAAGATTTTCAGAATGCAGTTCTCCCAAGTCAAATACAAGACCAAAATGGTCTTACTCCATGACTTCCTGAAAACGGTTGACACCGATCTGCATCGAGCACACCCAGAGGTCAATTTGGACAGATTGACAAGCATAAACACTCAAGCCCACAGGTTCCATATGGTTTCACCTCGTATATCTAATAGCCTTCAAGGCCAATTTAGAGAATTGATATCGTTGGAATTCTATGTGTGCACCGAGCTCATGTGCATTTCTCACAACTAGAGTGTTTGTAGTCAAACTTAGCAGTTTCATCATACAATACTCTTTCATTAAGAAGAATCAAGAAAAGCATCATAAGCAAAAAGCTGCAGGAGAAACAAAGGTCATCACTCCAATTACAAAGCCGCCAAAAGTACCAATCAATTCGTTGCCAATATCAAACGTGAAGATGGTGACTACGTGAATCTCGATGATGTACTGACAAAGTTTCAGGATCTCATCCATACTAGTTTATGTGATGATCTTGTTGACTGCAGGCTAAGTCAAATCGCAGCCATGTCAACAAAGCTAGATGACTTGGCTGCCAAGACTATTGAATATCAAGCACAAATTGCGGGTGGTGAAGAGATGGTGAGGAGGCAACACGTCATCATCTTGCGAAGCATTAATTGTCCAGAGGCAGAAGAAGTCAATGACTGGTTAGAAGAATTGTTGACTCGAGGTGATGTGGTGTAAACACCCAATTAGGATGTCCTACCCCTCCAAAATAGCATTTTTGACATAGGAGTTAACTTGATGCCTCTTTCTAAGTTAACTCACTGTCCCACTGATCATGCATGTCTAATCCCACTAATTGTGGATGTCTATTTTGGAGGCACTTTGTATATTGGAGTTCTCTTTTAGTTTATAATCAGTTAACTATTAACTAAAGTAGACTTTCTAGTTAACTACTAGGTCACCTACTTTTAGACATGGAATAAATCTTGCAGATTGGCAAGAACTCATTATTAACTCAAGGATATTTTAAGGTTGTCTACTCCTTTGAGCTTCTATAAATAAGAGGCTTTGCTCATTATTTTGTAACTTTTATTTACTACACAAAATTGCTGCACCATTGTGCCAACAAGCTTGCAAGTCAATATTTGTTCACTCTTGGATGAGAGTTGTTTGGTTTGATCGCAATTGTGTTTGATTTTGTACCTTTTCTATCCCAAATTTTTGTAAAGTGTCAAGTGAGTTTGAAGAAATAAATCAAAAGGCATGTGCAATTTGATCCAAAGTTTCAAGATCTATCAACGTCTGTTTTAATAATCTATTGTTTCAATATGCCCCTTGGACATGCGCCAAAGCCTCCTTGGGAATTTGGAGATTAATGGTTATAGTTTAATGTTGTTTTATGATCCAGATTTCAGCCTATACCTTGGACAGGTGTCATCACCTCCTTGGGAATCCTGTTATCCAGTTCATCATTTTTCGTTGTTTCTAGTAATCTAAGTCTCAACCTACATCTCCTTGGGAATCCCAAGATTCAGATTACCGTAAAAGTGTTTGCTTGCATAAGACCTTATCCTAGCATAGATTTGAAAGTTCAGAGCCTTCGAATGCATTCTGAGAGACGGTCTTCCCAAGTAATTCAACCATTCCATTCCCACTCCTATATTCTCTTGCTTTGTTTATCTAGAGGAGATAGGATAGATTAAAAGTTAGCTTAGTTGTAGTTAAAATCTGCATAAACCAGAGAAAACCTTAGCTGCAACGCATTGTGTTTATGCACCCTTGTGCCCTGTTGCTGAGTAAAAAAGATAGGAACATTAGTCCATTTTACTTTTACGCAAACATCAACAAACAAGAGGGAGCTTCCCCTCCATAATTTGAAGAGCAGTCATTACGCAATGTGCATAGCTGTCCATTTCCAATAAGCACTCCAGAGGTGCTAATTGAAACACCAACAACTTTAATAAATGATTGTTGTTTGAATAGATTTTTGCAATATATTTATTGCTGCATGAATTGTTATTGATTTCTCACTTCATGCCTCTCACAAATGACTTGTCCTCCCTTTAATATCTTAAATGGTGGGGAAAGTCACATCTTTTCATTAACACCATTACCTTGGCAAGGGATACATCCCTTCATAACCAAGCGCTTCCTTAAACTCTTTTATTGTTACTTATATGCTTTGTAAATTCGTCACCCATGACATGGCTTTTGTCTAATATTAATTGACCTTTTTGTTAATTTAATTCCCCAGCCTAGGATATAGGCAGTGATCTAATTTTCTTAATTGAAGTTGCAATCTTTTGTTTGGTAGGGGCATGATAGTCCACCCTTCCCAAGATTGCTTGTCCACAAGCAATTTTAAATTAGGATGATAAAAAATTTCTGCTCCTTCCCAAGTATCGTCCTCCATAGGCAAATTCTTTCATTTAACCACATATTCTAGAATAACCTTATTCCATAATTTCTGTTCTCTCATGTCAACTAGGGCCTCAAGTTCTAAAATTAATTTTCCCTCATCATCAAGCGGGGTAGCTCCGAACATGGTGTAACATGTTGACCTAGCACCTTCTTGATGCGAGATACATGAAAAACATTATGAATCCTACTATTTGCTAGTAGCTCCAATTCATAAGCAACTTTGTCGATCTGTCTTATAATCTTAATACAATTGTGGCTTGAGTTTTTATGCTCCACTTCCTTTGAGGGAGGATTGTTTATGTGATTGTACCCTTAGGAAAACTAAGTCTCCAACCTCAAATGTCCTTTCCGATCTACGACAATCAGCATACATCTTTTGTTGATTTTGGGCATGCTGCAAGTTGTCTTTAAGTGTTTCAAATATCTACACTTTGTTGCACTAAGTCTCTTGCCCTCAACACCCTGCTATCCATAAGGATCAAATCTCCAAATGATAACACCTCATACCAATATAGTGCTTCGAAAGGGCTCATCCCTATTGACATATGATGAGTAGTATTGTAACAATATTCTTCGAGATGTAGCCATTTAACCCAAGCCGTTTTCTACCTTGTGACATAATTCCGCAAGTATCCTTCAAGCTATTTATTTACAATTTCGATTTGCACATATGTTTGTGGTGGTAGCTAGTGCTTGGGGTAAGTTTTGTTCCAGCCAACTTAAAGAGTTATTGTCAAAATAAACTTAAGAATCTACTATCTCTATCACTAACAATGTTCTTAGGTAGCCCATGTAGTTTGAAGATTTCTCTAAAGAAGAGATCAGCTGCTTGTGGTGCTCTATATTCAAAAGATATTGCATGAAAATGAGCATACTTACTTAGCCAATCCACCACCTCAAATATACAATTTTTTACTTGAACCTTTGGAAATCCTGTAATGAAATCCATTGAAATGCTCTCCCATTTTTTATTTGGTATTTGCAAAGGTTGTAACAACCCTCCTAGAAATGTTTGTTCTACCTTGTTGATTTGAAAAACCATACATTCCTTAATATGCTTTGAAATATTCCCTTTGAGACCTTTCCATGGAAATCTTTCCTTCATCTACTTGTATGTTGTGTAGTAACCCTGATGACTCACTAATGGAGTGTCATGGTATGCCCCAATAATCTTTTCTTTCATTTTTGATCCTGGGATGACATATATTCTATCTTTATAGATAATGAGCTCCTCCACCACCTTGTACTTATCATCTTGTAGTTTCCCTTCTAATATATCATTTGCCAATGCATCCTTAGCATATTCTACAAGTATTGAGTTTTTCCAATCTGCAGAGATGTCCATCATAGAACATAGGTGAGGTCTTCGTGATAAAGCATCGAACACAACATTATTCTTTCCCTTTATGTATTCAATATCAAAATCCTTGGCTTGCGACTTGCTAACCCACTTCTACTGCCTATCATTTTGATCTTTTTGGTTCAAAAATAATCTTAGACTATTATAGCCTGTTTTGACAATAAATCTTCCACAAACTAAGTATTGTCTAAACTTGACTAGGGCATGCATAATAGCTAACATTTCTTTGCAAAAATAAAGTAATTCCTTTCCATCTCCTTGGTTGGATAATGAGCATTCAAAATTTGTGGCATCCAAAGAAATTACCTTCTACTCGAAAATTCTTGGGATAACTAGAATATTGTTGGCGCTTTTTGCTTTGTTTGTGCCTTTGGGAATCTAAATTTCCATATTATTGCCTTCCATTATCGTCTTGGGGTTCCATCTCCTTGCATTATTTCTCCATCAACCTAATTTTCCAAAATCGTTTGCTCGACTTTGCTCTAGGAGAGATGAACTTGTCTCCAAACAATAATCCAAATTGACAATTCAATTTCCCCTTTGTCCACTCTTCCTTGCTTGCATTCTTCCATATTCTTTCCTTCTTTCCTTCCCCCCTCCACCCCCCCCATTCAGTTATTATTCTAATCTGATCTACCTTTTTTCACTCCTTTTCCCACTTGCTCGTCATTTATATATTTAATCTTCAAAGTTCAAACACATATTTGTTAAAATGCAGCTATGTAACGTGATTTTGAGCCCAATTTTTCTAGTATATCTGCCAAGTTGTACTATTATTCAAAGAATTGTGATTTTTTCGAGGAAAAAATCATGAAACCCTACAATTCACGATTTTTATGATTAATCGCAAATTTTTCATGATTTTTGCTTCAATGATTCAAGTAAATCTTCTAGATCAACTTAGAGATCAAGCAGCTGTCCATAGGAGTTTAACATTGATGTAAAAGTAATGGGGATCATTGATTCTAAAACAATGGTTCTCAGGGAACAAGGCATGGATTTGCAAACACAAGAAAGCTTTGGAAAGAAAAAGGTGACCTTGCTGATCTAGGAAAAGTTATTCAGCATCTACATGGCAGCAACTCTATACTCAATATTGTCATTGTAGATTGTAGGGCAGATTCAAAGGTCACTAGGAATTACTACCAATGGTTGCAAAAAGGAATGCACAGTCACTCTAAACAAAAAGCCAAATTCAGGACCGCTGGATCAATACCTAAGATTGAGGGATCTTCAAATAAGGTCCTATACACACTACTTTTATGAGGCAACTACTACTGCTCGTCTACCAGAAGTCAGCAATCTATGTGGTCTTTTGGAAATTGGAGATAAATTTTACAGATTAAGGGCACATTCGGTGGAACTTTGAGTTATATTTTAGCAAATTTTCTAGGCAGATTTAGCTTGCTCATTAATTCCAATAAAGGATCTTTATGCACAAATTTACTGTTTTCCTGATCCATATGCTTCATTATATCTCAATTATGGTGTAGTAGCAAGGTCAAGGTTGGCCTCCTTTTAGGAGCAACTACAATACTTTAAATAGATATCATTTATGACTATGGAAGCAGCCCAAATCCTGTTGTTGACCTTGGACAGATGGAAGGTGTGCAAGGAGTTGGGTTCTTCATGATGAAGGAACATGTTGATAACAAGAATGGAAAACATGTACCAGTCCCAAATGCCATTGACACACAAAAAAAGAGATTTGAGGAACAAAGCCATCATAGAGTGCATGGTCCATTGGAGGGACCTTCTCCCAAAGGATGCTAGTTCAGAGAAGCCAAAGATGGAAGGTTGAAAAAAGCGGTGATTATTCGTAGAATGCACAAGTACTTGCATGTCAAAATCAATGGCGAGTTACTCACTCAATAACTTGTCACCAATTTTTTAGCAAAATAAAAATCACCAAAAGTCATGAAAAATCATCGAAAAACTTGCCCAAAGTGGTATACAACACACATTCCACCAAACATGTTTTTTTAAAGCTATTTGATGCATTTTTAGGACATGATAAAGGAACTGCAATTATGTGACTTAGGGCATGGCAGCACGCGGCTACAAGGGCAATAAGAAAGGCTTTTAAATCTTTTACCTGTTATTGAAAAGGAAAACAATAATGCCATGGACTATTAATGTTAAGGTTTAAAACATTCTCGGTGGCAAGGCTCATTTAGGCACACGATTTGGGACTTTCTGGCAAGCTTGTTAACATTGTTGAAGCAAACTAGGTTTTATTCTTAGCTAGTACAATAAATACTTCTTTGATATTCTGCTATAATGCTTCCATCCTGATAAGAGTATCTAATTATTTATTAGCAGTATTACCTGGGGAGGGGACACATCCCCGGGTCTTATTCCCCTCGTCCCCATCCCGGGGATAGGGAATGGCCAAGGGACAGCAGCAGTGTACTATGTTCTTTCTATTTTGATTTTCATATCGTAATTGAAAAAAAAACTATATGGCAGCAATGTAGACTTAGAGCATTTTGTTATACGTTTATACCTTGTATATTATTGTATAATATCACATGCATATTGACAATGAATTCTTAACGCAAATGTTATATGCATGCTTTATCCATGTTTTCAAAAAAGTATTTAAAGTTTCCCCATATATTTAAAATTTTCCTATATTTTATATAGCCGTACCCAAAATTGGCTTGAAAATTTGGGGACTTGGGGACCCCTCCCGCTGTCTCCCGCCGTCCCCATCACGAAAACTTGGGGTAACATTGTTTATTAGTGATCACGACACATGACAAATTTTCAAAATTCACATTAACTACAGGATTACATAGGGACTGATAAACTATCAAAATTGGTAGTTTCTAATATCTATGTTCATTAAAGCCTATCACCTTAACAAAGATATAATGGCTCCATTTGCAAAAAGACATGAAAAATCATGTACAGCTAGTAATCATACATAGAATAGTTGCAAATGGTGTCACTAAAGCTTTCAAAAGGATAGGCAATGAATGCCTATTTTGGGTCAAGACTGCCTTGAGAGCAAATTCAAAGGTGTTTCACTCATATCAAGTTGTTATGGGGGTCACATAAGGCAAGAACTTGCACAAAACAGTGTCTTTATCAAAAATACCCAAAGCTTTCTATTGCTCTTCACATGAAAATTACTTTGACACAGTGAAACAAATTGGGTCTACAAGCCAAGCAATATTATAAAAGTCAAAGACAAAACAGTAATAGAATTTAGCAAACCCAAGGAACTTGTAAGACTCTAGTAGGGACAATACATAAGACTCATTGTATCAGCCTACCTAGCGACTTCAAGCAATCTAGAGCCCAAGGATAAACCTTGTGGACACAAACCTAATTTGTAACAGTTGAATGTATTATAATTGGGGAAGCAACTAACAAAAACAAATGTAGAATGGAGATATGTTCCAAATTATAGTTAAATGAAGTATTAAAAATTCAAAACATTTTTTGAGTTTTGTAAACTGGTAAAAAGAATTTGTATTACTTATTAGCTGAGATTAGGAGTTATAAGCATAAATAAAATACAGAATAAACCTACTTAAATTTCAATGTTAGCATTTAGCTTGCAATGCTAACTAGAGTATTACTAATTTTGGTGTTGTCTCCCTGCAGGTTTCCTTTGTATTTTTCTAAAAGAATATGGCTTCTGCAAGTAGAAGAACTTGAGGCAAACCAAGAGATCCTTGCTGGAAACATGGGAAACTAGGTGCAATGCAAGGAGAGGTTATTTGTATCCATTGCACTAAGACTATGAATAGTGGCATAAATTGACTCACATATCACCTTGCATGGATCCCTTGCCAAGATGTTATGCCATGTACAAAAGCTAGTCCAAAGGTTGAGAAGGAGGCGAAAACACTACTTGCAGCGTATGAGCAAACGAAAGCACAAAAAAAACAAAACAGAGGCAATGGCAGCCCCAATCCCAAATTTTAGATCTACAAGGTCACAAAGAGATATGGGGGGCGCTTCTTCCATTGGGCCACAGATACAAGGCTCAAGAAGTGTGGGTGGCCATAGTTCTAGCTTTTTTGTTCCCATAACACTCTTGGTGTGCAAGCTTCATTGGAAGATACTGCATTGAATAGAGAATCACAACATGAGCAAAATTTGACACATGCAAGATTTTGGTACTACAATAATATTCCGTTCAATGTTGCTTCTAATCCCTATTGGGAACAACTGGTCAATGCATCGATTGTGGCAAGTAAGGGGTTCAAGGCCTCAAGTCATCATGAATTGGGTGGGTCATTATTGCAAAATGAGGTCCAAAACACATCAACTAGTAGAACAAAAGAAAAATTGGGAAAGAAAGGCTGCACCATTTTTTTGATTGATGGACGAATGTTAGAAACAGGGTACTCATCGACACTTTAGTGCCTTTAGGGGGACAACTAGTATTTTTAAAATCAGTTGATGCCTCCAATGAAATAAAAAATGCAAAGCCCTTGTGATGTTGGACGACGTGGTGATGGAGGTGGGAGTGCAAAATGTCATTCAAATTGTGATTCACAATGCAATTGCATATGTGGCAGCCGGTAAACTTCTAGAGGCAAGGCACCCAGTCAGTGAAGAATGTGGTTGAAGATGCAAAAAATATCACAAAGTACATCTATAACTACACATGGGTCCTAAATCTTATGAGAGAGCACATTGATTGTAAAGATCTTGTGAGATTAGGAGTCACACACTTTGCTACTAATTTCCGCACCTTGCAGAGTATATTAGCTATAATGCCCAACCTTAAACGCATGTTTGTGAGTGAAAGATGGTTGGAGAATCCTTACCATAGGAAGACTAAAGCAAAGAAAGTTGTGAAGACCATTTTTTATGATAGATTTGCCGAAGTCATGGAGGAGATCATCAATGTGAGTTGCTAATTTTGTTAAATTGCAATTTATTTTTTAAATTATTAATATTACAATTTGTTGATTTTGTTAAATTTTGATATTTAGGTGTCAATACCATTGGTTAGGGTTCTTACAATTGGTGGATGGGGATCAAAACCCCATGGGGTATCTGTATGAGGCCAAGCACTGATTTTTTTAGTGGCTAATATTTGCCAATTGGCTAATGTTTGAAATTTGGGAATCAAAAATTGGCTAATAGTTTGAATTGTAATGCGACCTAAATCGACACATTTTTACAAAGTTTTATTTGTCTTATTTAAATCACCAAATCATTTATTTTATTACAAAAATTGACTCAAAAAATCGCCATAATATTCAATGCATGATTAGATCAAGTTCGCCTAAATTTTATAAGTTATAGTAGAAATCTATATTAATTCATTGATAGTGTGTCATAATTATTAGTTAATTTAGGGCCATATTTCCAATCTTTAGTTTCCACCATTGATTTACAATATAATCTAACAACCCTCATTGTATTCCAAAAGGTAAAATACATCAATGAGTTCTAACCCATGAGCATTACAGATCACCGACACATTTTACCTCGTGAAACACGACAAGAGTCGTTAGATTATATTTTGAATCAATGTTGGCAAGTAAATATTATAGTTTACCACTTAAACCCATCAATAATTTCTACCCTCAGGCCCCAAGTTTTCCATAAGATTTTTTTTAAAATTGGAAGGATTCCCTATCATAATTAATGCATTTTCCTATTATTTTCTACCAAATTTTAGTGAGATAAAAAAAATTGCCAATAAAATTAATATTTTTTTCAAAAAAAAAGGAAAGGTTCGACAATAGAAATTAATATGTTTTCCCAAAAGAATAAAAGATTCGTCAAGATTTTATATCTTTTTTTGAGGGGGATTTCTTAAAGTGATCACTAAGGCCAGGAATAAGGCCAAAAAGGTGATTCAGCATTTGTAAGGGTCAAACAAGATCAAATATGAACTTTGAACTTTGAAAACATTCACTATTCTTCCCATAAAGAAGACTAGTATAGCAGTTGTGGATGTAGGAGATGACAACCTACAAGCACAAATTTGAACATCTTGAGAATGGGAACCCTTAGGAGCAATATGTGACATAGTCTAATAGCAAATTAGTAGAGGCCTATCAGATTAATCATCAAATTCCAAATTGCAGCCTACAGTGCACTAAGAAACAACAAAAGGACCAAATCTAAATGCTAGGCAAGCCCAGTAAGTCTTTCAGATTAATAAATTTAATTTGTTTGTATGTATATGACAAAAAAAGGAACATATATATATATAGTTATTGATTAAAATAGTTTTGATTTTATTATTTTGTATGTTTTCAATTCATGCTCATTTCATGATCTCACAAACATCTTGTGTATCTATGGGACATAGATATGTATGAGAGCACATATGCAAAGAAACCAAACGGAAGCAAGTACCACAAAAAACAATTTGGAGTAATTTAGTGGTGATTGAAAAAGTGGACACACTGCTTCATAATATTACAAGATTTTCATGCCAAACGAGATCGTGGGGCACACAAGCAGCAAATATACTAGCGATATGAGGAGTGGAGGCACCAACAATAAGAGGACTAAAGTAAAGAAAGGATCGGCACCATACTTCACTAAATTAGTGCCCTTAAATCCCACAAAGGCAAGGAGAGACCACATCGTAGTTAGGACCAAGAGACTAGACAATCTTTGATATTGGGGGAAGTGGAACAAAGAGAATGAAAAAGAAGACTACATGAAAATCCATTTGTACGAAGTGGAAGTAAGAACCAAAGTAGAAGCCGAAGCAAAAGTCACAACAAAAGCCAAAGAAAAAGTCAGAGTTGGAGTTGAGAACAAATAGACAAAAGCATCCAACTGACTACAAACACCCAAGAGTGTACCAAAGAAGAGCAGGTCAATGTTGGCAAGCAACTCCCCCTTCCTAAAGAAGCCTATGCTGAACTTGCAAGACAACTTCAATCAAATCAAGAAACATTTGAATCTTTCTAGTTTCCTTCTTGTAATAACCCCTGTCTGGGATTATGTCTTTAACCTTATCTCCTTTGAACGGTTCACGTTTTCAGACTTATCTTATAGTTTTGTTTGTAAAATAGGAGACTTTCATAAAATGATTGAATGAAGAATAGTTCATAACAAAATTACATTCATTCCAAATATTGCAGGACATAATTGGTTAAAAGTTTGTTTAACAGAGCAGTTCATGGCATAATTATATCAACCCAGTTGCTACAGGAAAAATGCGGGGAATGTTTATAAACTTCATTTAATTCCAAAATAGTCATAGAACATACCCAAATTCATATATTTTCCAACCAGTATATAAGATAAATATGACAGCAGCATGAATCAATAGGATCTCAGCAATATAATCTCGTCAAGCCTACAGTAATAATGTATTCTCTCAGGCACCTCGTCCCAAACAACTTTGGCAATGGACTGTGGTATGCAAATATGCAAGATAGCATCCACAAATATATAGAGACTTCCACCCTTCTATTTCCATTGCTGTTTCACAATCATCTGATTGTCCCGTGAACTCCCAAAAGCTTCTATGATCTTGTAATCTTCTCAACTTTGCCAATGTGGAAGACTCCATTGTCTTTCACGACATGATCACCTTCAATTATTCATAACTGTCTGACCATGTAATAGGTAGAAAGCCCGATAAATCCTTTTTGTCTTATAATCCTACTTCCTTAAAATCCATCAGGCAGCTTATATATAGAATAAATGTCCTAAACACACCAATGATAACTCCATTCACAACTCTTCGTTCAGCGAGAATATTAAAAGGATGTTGGAAACAACAGATGACCCGATCATAAGAAATATAGGCTAACAACATCGACGATGAATTCCATTTGGCAATGAGTAATCTAACAACAACAATTGCGGATATGGTCCACGTAGAGAAGGATCAACCAGAGTTATATCCATTCTTCAAGTGTCCCATGAATGGTATTCAAAATACACGCCCGAAAAATGAATCCGTCAGGATATCAATTTGATCCCCTTCAGAATATCATATCGTTCATCTTCAGAATATCAAACCGATCACCTTTGTAACTTTCATCAATCTATTCTCCTATCTAAACTGCCACACCAAGTATTTCATCCTCGCATGACTAGGAATTCTTGAGATTTTGCTTTATTCAAAATATAATATTTATTAATATAATTAATTAATTAAATAATTAATAAGCAAAATAAAGACTTATTAAATATTTAGTCACTTATTTTCCAACGTCATTTTGGCTTCAAAAACAGGGATATCACACTTCTCTAGATAAGGAAAGTTTTCATAGTGAAATAGAGTTTGAGGATTTCTTGGTAGACAAAGATGAACTTGATCCTAAGACATGAAGATTGAAGGTTGGAGGGAGAAGAAGAGAATTTAGTGTCTGAATTACCAAGATCTCCAGCAATGTTGAGGGATTGGACATGTCCAAAAGTGCTCAAGGAGCAAAGGAACGCCCAAACCAAAATTTCCTAAGGTGTTAGATGTTGTATTGACCCCTCTAGTAGGTCCAAATGTTGAAAGGTAGAAGCTGCCAAAGTTAAATAGAGATGAATCCAAAGACCCTATAAGGCACTGCAAAACATTTATTACCATATGGACCACAAATGGGCAAATAGAAGATATTGGTTGAGATTTTTCCCAGCCACACTGTTGTTCAGTTATGAACTAGAAGATTGAAGATTGCATTAACTAAAAGAAAAAAAGTTACAATAAAAAGAAGCAAAATATTGTAGACATTAAATGTCTATCTACTCCTAACTACTGACTACTGTAGAAACAGTAGAAACCTAAACTAACTCATTACATTAAATTATTGACCATTAACAGTATAAGAATAAAATATTCTAACACCCTCCCTTAATGGTCAATCTATCAACTACACCAAGTTGCCCGCTGAATTTGACAAACTTATCCGGGCTCAAAGACTTGGTGAAAATACCTGTAGTCTGATCCGTCGTTGGAACAGACTGCAGCTGAACTAATTCGTCTTCTACCAACTTGCAGATGTAGTGACAATGAAGCTCGACATGCTTGGTACGTTCATGGAAGACTGTATTTTTGGCCAGTTTGAACACCCCTTGATTATTAGTGTACAAGGGAGAAGGTCCTTCTTGTGACATGTGCATGTCAAAAAGAATCCTGCAGAGCCAAACTGCCTCACATGCTGCCTTAACAATTCCTCGATATTTAGCTTCAGTCAAGGAAAGAGCCACTGATTGCTGCTTCTTGTTGGTCCATGTTACAACACCTGTACCCAAACTGAATACATATCTAGAAGTAGATTTTCGGTCATCCACTGATCCTGCCCAATCTGAATCTATATAACCAATCAGCTTTGGATCCTTGCATCTGCCATATAGAATGCCATAATTTGAAGTGCCCTTAACATATCTCAACACTCACTTCGCTGCAATCCAATGATCAACTTTTGGAGTTGTCATGAAGCGAGAAATGTAGCTCACTGCAAAACTGATGTCAGGTCTAGTGGCAGTGAGGTAGGTGACACTGCCAACTAGTTGTCTAAATGTCGTTTCATCGACCGAAGGTGAATCAAAGTTAGTTGATAACTTCAGCCCCTTCTCCATAGGTGTGGAGGCAAGTTTGCAATCCTGCATCCGAAATTTGTCAAGCAAACTTCGAGCATATTTAGATTGAGAGATAAAAATACTATCAGTTGTCTACCAAACCTCAATACCCAAACAATAATGGAGAAGCCCCAAATCTGTCATGTCAAAATCCTGACACAAATCCTATTTCATTGCTACAATCAAATGTGTTGAACTGCCAATAATGATCAAGTCATCAACATAGATAACAAGAAAGAGAATATCATCACTAGAGCGCTTGACATACAAATTAGAGTTAGAAGGGTTGCACTGAAAACCATAATCAACCAAGTATTGATCAATCTTGATGTACCATGCACGGGGAGCCTGTTTCAGTCCATAGAGTGCTTTCATGAGCCTACATACTTGATGTTCTTTGCCAACAACCTTGAAACCAGGAGGTTGCGTCATGTAGACTTCTTCTTGCAAATCACCGTTGAGAAAGGCACTCTTGACATCCATCTGATGAACTATCCATCCAATTGGGCTGCAATAGCGAGAAGAAGACGAATTGTGCTCATCTTGGCAGTAGGAGCAAAAGTCTCCTCAAAGTCAATGCCCTCCCGCTGTGTGAATCCCCAAGCAACTAATTTGGCCTTATATTTATCCAAAGTGCCATCTGCATGATACTTGACCTTATAAACCCATTTGTAGCTGATAGATTTCTTCCTAAGAGGAAGATCAGAAAGAACCCAAGAGTGATTATTCAAAAGACTATGGTATTATGTCTCCATAGCCATTTCCCACTCTGGAATTCCTTTAGCCTCTAAATATGTTTGAGGCTCATAGATGTTGTGAATGTTGGCCATAAGAGAAAAATTAACTGTGTTTTGCTGCTTGCGCTTTCTACAAGTTGATCTGCCCTCAATGAGTTCATCATCATGAAGATCTCCGATAGTCTTGAGCCACCACTTAGGTCAAAGAGTAGAAGTACCAACATCTGGAGTAGGAGAAACAACATCTCCTGGAATTTCTGGAACAAAATCATCTGGATATGAATCCTAAGAAAAATCAAGTGGTGCTAGATCATGACCGGTAAACTCCTCATTTTCAAAGTTAGAATGCTCTGAAGCCCTCCCATCAGGGGAACCAAGAGGAAGACGAACACCCTCATCAGAAACCTTCATAGGCTGATCCTCAGGGCTAGTAGTAGGAACCATAGAAGCAGAAATCTGCAAAAAAACCCGATTAATAACGATTTTTAAAAAATCTGCAAGCTGGACGATTTTTTCCCTGATTTTTTGAAAAATCTTTGACTTTTTGGTCAACGATTTTTTCCCATTTAAAACTGCAAAATACCAAAAAATACATTTAAAACCTACAAAAAAACGTGAATAAAATCATGTTGATTTTCACGTGAAAAAAAAACGATGAGACCATAGCTTGTTGCTTACTATTATGCTTTGATAGATTTTTTCCAAGCATCAATAGCTTGTTCGAAAGCACCTGTTTTAGGCTTTTAGCTATAGCAGCAAGGCAATGAACTGTTTGATAAAATGCTTTGGTAGACATGTATGAAAAATGTGGTAGCATAGACAAGGCAGTGAACAGTTTGAAAAAATGCCTCAGAGAAATGCGGTCTCATGGTGATGGAATGCCATGACAACCATCACCATGAGACTGTGTTTCTCTGAGGCATTTTTTCAAACAGTTCACTGCCTTGTCTATGGCTTGTCATGGCCTTCCATCACCATGAGACCATATTTCTTTGAGGCATTTTTTCAAACAGTTCACTGCCTTGTCTATATTGCTTACTATTATGCTTTGACAGATTTTTTCCAAGCATCCATAGCTTGTTCGAAAGCATCTGTTTTAGGCTTTTAGCCATAGCAGCAAGGCAGTGACTTGTTTGATAAAATACTTTGGTAGACATGTATGAAAAATGTCATAACATAGATAAGGCAGTGAATTGATTGAAAAAATGCCTCAAAGAAATGTGGTCTCAATTCCATCACCATGAGACAACATTTCTTTGAGGCATTTTTTAAAACAATTCACTGCCTTGTCTATGCTATTGCTTACTATTATGCTTTGATAGATTTTTTCCAAGCATCCATAGCTTGTTTGAAAGCACCTATTTCAGGCTTTTAGCCATAGCAGCAAGGCAGTGAATAGTTTGATAAAATCGTAAGGTAGACATGTATGAAAAATGTGGTAGCATAGACAAGGCAGTGAACTGTTTGAAAAAATGCCTCAAAGAAATGTGGTCTCATGGCGATCCATGAGACCACATTTCTTTGAGGCTTTTTTTTAAACAGTTAACTGCCTTGTCTATGCTATTGCTTACTATTAGTATTATGCTTTGACATGTTTTTTCCAAGCATCCGTAGCTTGTTTGAAAGTACCTGTTTTATGCTTTTAGCCATAACAGCAAGGCAGTGAACTGTTTGATAAAATGCTTTGGTAGACATGTATGAAAAATGTTGTAGCATATACAAGGCAGTGAACTGTTTGAAAAAATGCCTCAAAGAAATGCGGTCTCATGGTGATGGAATGTACAGTGAACTGTTTGAAAAAATGCCTCAAAGAAATGCGGTCTCATGGTGATGGAATGTTTTTTCAAAGAAATGCGGTCTCATGGTGATGGAAATGACATTCCATCACCATGAGACCGCATTTCTTTGAGGCATTTTTTCGAACAGTTCACTGCCTTGTCTATGCTATTGCTTACTATTATGCTTTGATAGATTTTTTGCAAGCATCCATAGCTTGTTCAAAAGCACTTGTTTTAGGCTTTTAGCCATAGCAGCAAGGCAGTGAACTGTTTGATAAAATGCTTTGATAGATATGTATGAAAAATGTCGTACCATAGACAAGGCAGTGAATTGTTGGAAAAGATGCCTCAAAGAAATGTGTTCTCATGGTGATGGAATGCCATGACAATCCATCGCCATAGGCATTCATCATGGCATTCCATCACCATGAGACCACATTTCTTTGAGGCATTTTTTCAAAAAGTTCACTGCCTTGTCTATGCTATTGCTTACTATTATGCTTTGATAGATTTTTTCTAAGCATCCATAGCTTGTTTGAAAGCACTTGTTTTAGGCTTTTAGCCATAGCAGCAAGGCAGTGAACTGTTTGATAAAATGCTTTGGTAGAGACATGTATGAAAAATTTCGTAGCATAGAAAAGGCAGTGAACTGTTTGAAAAAATGCCTCAAAGAATTGTGGTCTCATGGAATGCCATGACAAGCTAATGCAATTGGCAGCTGCTCCTAGTTATTAGTTATGCAATGCGAAGTAATTGCATAATTTCTTAGGTTGACTTTGAAAAAACTATATTGTAATTGAATTTTTGTCATCTATCAGCATCTAGTTATTAGTTATGCAATGTGAAGTAATGTTTTGAGTTTGAAAGATGTGCAATGCAATGAATGTAATCAACAATATGAATATAAATTACAAAAATCTATTTTCTACAATTCATTAGTTAAACTCTTTATTTTATTTGCTCTCTATATCTATATGCTATGGAAATGCCTTTCAATTTTAAAAAAACAGTTTTTATCTCTTGTTCTACAATATTTTACGTTTTTTTTTTTAAATCCGATTTTTTCACGACTTTTTCCTGATTTTTTCAAAAAATCTTATACTTTTGGTTTGCCGATTTTTTCCCCAAAAGATTTTTGCTGCTATGGTAGGAACAAATGGACCAGTAGTCTCATCAATCACAACATCACGACTAAATATGAGATGATCCGTCTCCACATCAATAAACCTGTAGGCCTTGTGATTGTTGTTGTAACCAGTAAACATAAGTTTTTGGCTCTTGGAGTCCAACTTGGCATGCTTGGCTTCTGGAATCCATACATGAGTTGTAGAACCAAAGACTTTCAGATGGCCCACCTTAGGATTATGTCCTGACCAGGCTTCTTCAGGAGTCATCTTCTTAACAGTTTATGTAGGTGACCGATTCAGGAGGTAGATTGCAGTATAAACTGCTTCAGCCCAGTATTTCTTAGGGACATTTTTGTACTCCATCATAAAATGAGCCATTTCAGTAATGGTGTGATTCCTACGTTCAACAACACCATTCTGCTAAGGGGTGTATGGTGTGGTGAGTTGGCGTTTAATGTCGTGTGTAGCACAAAAAGTAGAGAAGTCAGCTAAACAAAACTCTCTCCATTATCTGACCTTAGAGTGACAATCTGAGAACCTGATTCTTTCTCAACCAAGGCCTTATACTATTGAAATGTACTAAACACATATGATTTATTTTTCAAAAAATACACCCACATTTTTCGACTGAAATCATCAACAAATAATAAAAAAAACCCGGACCCAGTAACAGATGGAGTGTTCATTGGTCCACATACATCAACATGAACCAATTGAAGTACCTTGGAGGCTCGCCAAGAATCACCATCCAAGAATGGTGTCTGATGTTGCTTCCCAGCTTGACAGACTCCACAAACTCCATGATTTTGAGTTTGGATCTCAAGTAGACCAACAACCAAACCCTCCTAAAATAGTTGAGAGAGATAGTGCACATTCACGTGCCCATAACGCTGATGCCAAAGTTTGTTGATGGAAGTACTCCTTGCTGCCAGAGCGTGCTCCTGAGAATCACTAGAATCAACAAGTCTCTACAGACCATGATCCTCAAGTCCCATAGGGATCGTAGTACGTGTCTCCTTATCAACAATGCTGCAGGTGGACGAACTGAAAATCCAACTGGGGAGAATGCCTCATGATTTGACTGACAGAGAGAAGATTATGTTCGATGCCAAGAACATAGTAGACATCTAGAAATAGTAAGTTTCTCCCTCCAGAGTGAATCTGAACATTGCCCTTACCGGCAACTGTGTACTCTTCGCCTCCTCCAAAGATCACTGAATCAGTGAATAGTTCATATTTGGTGAACCAATCCTGATGATGAGTAAAATGCTGAGAAGCCCCTGAATCAATATACTAGGCAGAAGATTTGACTGGATTTGTAGTTCTTTTGGCCATAAAAGCATAGAATGCAAATTCTTTCTGCTCAAAGTGCTCTGCGACATTTTCCTTTAGTTGAGACCCTCCCTGCTTCTTTTGTTCGAAAGCCAACCGAATTCGATAATCAGCCTTCATGTGACCATATTTATGGCAATAATTGCACTGAACGTTCTTTTTCTTCTTGTTGTCTTGAGAAGAACCAGAGCCTTTTGGCTGAGAAGATTGAGCCTTCCCTTTGTTCTTAGCAGAGGATTTGGCAAAGAACGCATGCTCTGTGGTGGAACTGGTACTGCTTCCAAACTATTGTCGTCGCCGATCTTGCTGCAAGAGCTTGTTGCAAAGATCTTCAAATTTGAGATCAACATTGGTGGAGGTGATATTCAGTGTCTCGATGAAATGCTCATACGAACGTGAGAGACTCTTCAAAGTAATGACCACCATATCTTCTTCCTCCATTGTTCGACCAATCGCTTCCAGCTAGTCGTGAATCTCCTTTATCTTTGTCAGATGCTCCTAGAGAGAGGTCTTCTCGTCCATCATTATCAAAAAGAGCATGTTCTTAAGAAAGAACGCACGACTCTTATCTGACGTTTCATGGAGGTCCTTCAAGTACGTCCAAACCTCAATAGTTGTTTTTCCTGACGACACTTGTGGCAGTTGGTCCTCAGTTACTGAAAACTTTATGAGCATGATAGCTTCCCGATTGTGTTCATCCCATTTGTCCTGGTCCTTTCCGACTACAGTGGGACGAGGTGAGTTCCCCAAAACGACCTAATTGAGGCAACAATATTCAAAGATCGTAAGCATGCGCTGCTTCCAGGTGTTGTAATCTTCCCATTGAACTTCTAGTTGCTTTCGAGCATTATATTTGTCAGAGCTGCCATCACGTACCTTGAGGTCAAACTGGTGAAGGCAGAAAAAACGGAAAACAGAGACAACATAAATTCAAAGCAGAAACCTTAGCATGGATTTCGAGGCACATTGAAGACAAAACCCAAACAATCTGAAGAGTGCCCAAAAAATGTATCCGAAAACCCAAAAAGAATTTTGAATACCCAAAAAAATTCGACAGCACCTACTTGCACAAAAGTCGAGGCACGGAAAACGAGGGACCCAAAAAAATCGGAGAACAGCCTAGTTGAGCTCTCAAAAAACCCACAAGGATTTTGCAATCGAAAAAAAAAAAATCGACTTGAACTAGAGGGTCAAAACTCTAGTCAAATTTTCAGAAAGCCCTAGGCCACCATGAAAGCTTCAAAAGTTGTAGAAAAAATTCTGAAAATGCCAAAAATCAAGAAAACATAGCCAAATTCTTCAAAATGTAGGCTATAATCTCCATAAATCGCGTGCAAGAGGACACAAATCGCAGCCCAGAAGGTAGTTAAAATCCGCAACCAGAGAACAAGCAAAAACGCGATTAAAAAATCACGCCAAAACACAACCAAAAATCACGTCTTTAGTCTGAAATAAACACGTCCAGTAACTTCAAGAAAACGCGAGCAGAGAGGTCGCGACCAGAACAAATGCGTCCTCTAAAAAAAACTCACAGGTCACGAACGTGGGTTTGCAGAAAGTTGCGCTTGCAAAAGAACGCGACTTTTAAGAGCGGCGCCTTCAGGAAAAAAACTAACGCGGGCTTGCACAAAACTGCACACAATCAAGAGAGAACAAACCCCTACGGGTTCGCATAGAATGCAGAGAAAAACCCTCGATCTCTACAAAGAACCTCCACAAAAAAACGCCCACGAATTGATAGAATAAAACCCTCGATTTTTTCTTTTCTACGGCTCTAATACCATGTTCAATTATGAACTGGAAGATTGAAGATTGCATTAACTGAAAGAAAAAAAGTTACAATAAAAAGAAGCAAAATACTATAAACATTAAATGTCTATCTACTTCTAACTACTGACTACTGTAGAAATAGTAGAAACCTAAACTAACTCATTACATTAAATTATTGACCATTAACAATATAAGAATATAATATTCTAATAACTCCAAGGAATGGCAATACATGAATTGCAA
Organism: Sequoiadendron giganteum; assembly: GCA_007115665.2. Classification (NCBI taxonomy): domain Eukaryota; kingdom Viridiplantae; phylum Streptophyta; class Pinopsida; order Cupressales; family Cupressaceae; genus Sequoiadendron; species Sequoiadendron giganteum. The sequence goes on from CM021108.1 coordinate 34,113,029, forward strand.
AAAGGAGTTATCCCTACAAATTCAAATTTTAGCAAGTATTTTGGAGTGGAGAATTCAAGATACGAGAGTCATAGTAGCTACAAGAAAGAATCTGCAAGTTGGAGCTTCATCATCTACTCTACTGCCAAAAGTTTGGAAATTTGCAATTCAACAACTTGGCACAAATTAGGAGGACTGAACATCTCCAGCTTTGAAGCCCACTCCTAGGACCAAACAGAAACACAGAAAGCAACACCCAAATCAATCCAGCAAAGCATCGAAACCTCCAAGGATGTCTTCTACCCTAATGTTTAGTTATTTAATTATTTTTGTTCTCTGCTGTTGGCTAGGAATCCAACTTTTCTTTTAGGAGAGATGATGTAGTTTGTAATAATTAACTTATCATGTCATGCTGTACCAAACTATGTTTTAATTACAAGTCAATTTATTTGTAGTCTTTACTCTTTAGGAATCAACTGTAAGAGGTTGTCAATAGTTTTGTTCTACTTGACAACCATCAGGTACTTTAAATATGCTTTTCATTGTTAGAGAAAGTTGTCTTATCCTTGGCTGAACATCCCTGGTCTTCTACTTCTATTTAAGGAACTTCATATGACTAAAAGCTATATATCTGTTGCTTATTCTGGTATACATTGTTACTTCTGTTTATTACTGCAAGAACTAGTTTTATCAGATGGAATAAATAGAAGTCTAGCAAGAGGATAGAGAAAAACTATCTTCTTCAGCAAACCTTAGTCACTAAATGATTTTGGGAACACCTATCAAGCATAATGCTGGATGTGCAATAATAAATATTGATCTGCATAACATTGGCTATAAAATGCACAAAAAAGAAATCTCGCATAAACTAACTTTCCAACAGTGACAATGCCAAATGAAAGAAACTGAAACCTCACCTGGCAAAACCAAAGTCTGCAATTTTCAGCACTGCATTGCTATCATTTGTAGAGAGAAGGAGGTTCTGCATATTTCAAAAATAAGTATTCTTAAATAGGAGAATGCTCAGAGGTACAAAGTTAAATGTTACCTATTCATTCTCATTAAGTTCTCAAGCTGTCAACAAAAAGTCTAAAACTTAGTAAGGCTTAAATCAATTAAATTTAGAATGTATTCACAAAAATGAGGATATTCTATCTTACCTGCAATCAATTTTTTAATGTTCATATGTACCTGAACTGGCAGAAAGCAACACACCATAAACAACATTTCCAAACATCATGCAAATGATAGTGCCACATGCACTCAAAATTGGATGGCTGCTAAATATATTCCTTATTCTGTTTTGTTCATACTGATAAAAGGAAGTCAGTGCTTGCAGTAGGCACGATGCTTCTTATCTTGAATAAAAAGTCAATCAAGTACAATAGTTCCCAAATGTTTGATCAAGGTACATTAACGCTTAGAGATTAATTACCAAAATGTTGAAGATTTTCTAATTGGTTTTTCAAGGAAAATCAAGAATATAAACAAAATGAAATGAATTCAAATTCTAGCAGAGAAACTCTTCTCCCAAAGAGAAATATTGGAAAGCACAAAACAGGATCAGAGAAATAAATTAGGTGGTTAAACAAGCTCCTGAATCATATGTATTTAGGCACATATTTTAAGCATCATTGTAATGTCCCCTTTTGGGATATTCCTAAATTTGGGCTGCAAAACAATAATAATCACTAAATATTGATATTAGTAATAAGAAGTGTAAACTTTATCGTTATATTCAGATTAACACATGTTAGTGTTTTAAATGATCAAATAATACAACTGAAAGCACTCAGAAAATGCAACACATAAGACAATAAACACAGCAAGATACCCTAGGAAAACCCTCCTCTTGAGGGAGAAAAACCCAGCAAATATGTCTCTTATATAGTGAAGGAATAAGAGCAGAAATCTGCTTACAACTCAGGACCAGCTCATGGCCGAATTTGATACAATGAATAATAGCACCTCTCCTAGATGCAAAGATACAATCGAATATGATTCTCCTTGAAATCAGCCTGCTGCTGCAAGATGAAGCACTGCTGCTCAAGTGCGAACTTCTGCTTGGAATGCGAATTATGTTGAATGAACTTGATTGAAGAAATGAACAAACATCACCTTGTATTTATACAAAATAAGGTGACTCTTCAAGGAGGTCGGCCTCTCTTGAAAATAATAAATTACAAAATAATATCAAGGAAGGTCGGCCTCATCCATTTAAATCAAATGAGTATAAATTAAATAGCCATAGGCTATCATTTAATTTATTACAACTTAATGTGATCGCTGGAAGAAGCAGCCCGATGCTGCTAATAACATCAACACTCCTCAGCTAGGGATGATTTTTCCAACTGCACAAAACATATCACCTCATCATGATGTCGATCAATGTAGTCACATCCTATGTGAAGAACGCTTGTCACCTCATCGAAAGCATATCACCTCATCGTGATATCAACCATCATGGCTACCTCCATAGATGGTATGTATAAGTGCTCATCACTCAATGTGATGTTGTCACCTCACCGTGACTTTCACCATGGCTCTCCCAGAGGGTGAAACACAAGTACAAGAAAATCATCACGGACTCCCTCATGTGATGCTGTCATGGAGTCACACACATGACATCCACCATGGCTCTCCCAGAGGGTGAAAACAAGGGATTTCACCTTGAACTTCTCCTAAGAGAAGAACTCATAGCCAAGGGATTTCACCTCGAACTTCTCTCAAAGAAGAACTCATTACCAAGGGATTTCACCTCGAACTTCTCTCAAAGAAGAACTCATTACCAAGGGATTTCACCTCAAACTTCTCTCACAAAGAAGAACTCATTATAGAGGATCACTGATACTGAAACTCCTTCTCAGTCAAGGCTGCATTCTCCACCATACCAAGCTTTTCTCGAAAGTACACAAACTTTATCCTGGAGAGGGGTTTGGTGAGAATGTCTATCGTCTGCTCATCAATGCTGATATACCTCAACTGTATAGCTTTCCTCAATACCATATCTCTGATATAATGGTACTTGATCTCAACATGCTTTGTTTTGTCATGAAACACATGATTGACAAAAAGCTTCACACAACTCTGGTTATCACAATGAATGATAGTAGGCTCCATTGATTGTCCAAACAATCCTGCAAGGAGCTTACGAAGCCACACTGCTTCACGAGCTGCCACACAAGTTGCAATATACTTTGCCTCGGTTGTACTTAATGCTACTGAAGACTGCTTCCTGCTGCACCAGGATATCATGGCAGATCCCAAACTGAAGCAACAACCAGAGGTACTCTTCCGATCTGTGACACACCCTGCCCAATTAGAATCAGTAAAACCATGCAGCTCCAAATCCACACTTGTAGAATATCTCAACCCATATCCAACTGTGCCATGCAAGTATCTTAGGATATGTTTAGCTGCAATAAGATGTATCTGCCTTGGTTCACACATAAACGAAATAAGTGCACTCACTGCATAATAGATATCAGGTCTAGTGTTAACTAGATATATCAATGAACCAATCAGCTGCTTATACATAGTAGAATCCACCAGTTTTGAACTAGTTGCAGCCTCCTTCAACTTATGTAAGTTTGTCTCCATAGGTGTAGACATAGGTTTGCAATCAATCATACCAAACCTCTTCAAAATGTCAATAGTATACTTGCCTTGACTTAGAATCATCTCATCTGGCTTTTGCCAAACTTCTAAGCCAAGAAAGTAATGCATGAGACCAAGATTTTTCATCTCAAACTCAAAAGCTAACTCCTTACATTTTAGAATTAGGTGTTCTTCTCCAATGTTAATCAAATCATCAACATACAGAACCAAAATCAAGGCTTCACCATTTATTACCTTAAAGTAGAGGTTAGAATCTGCATCATTCTTTGAGAAACCCAAACTCAATCGGTAACGATCAATCCTTTCATACCAAGCACAAGGAGTCTGCTTAAGACCATACAAGGCCTTCTTCAGCCTGCAAACATGAGACTCTTTCTCATGTACCTTAAATCCATCGGGTTACTCAATGTAAACCTCTTCTTCTATGACACCATTCAGAAAGGTTGTCTTTACATCCATTTGGTGAATCTTCCATCCTCTAGATGCTGCAATAGCAATAATGGTTCTGACAGAAGTATAACGAGCCACAAGAGAAAAGATTTCTTCATAGTCAACTCCCTCTTTTTGTGACAAGCCTCTAGCCATGAATCTTGCCTTGTACTTCTCAATGCTCCCATTAGCCGCATGCTTGATCTTGAAGAGCCATTTAGAAGACACCACACATTTGCCTTCGGGTCTAGGAACTATGTCCCAAACACCGTTCTTAAGTATGGACTGATACTCTTCAGTCATAGCATCTTTCCAAACCTGTTGACTAGAAGCTTCTTCAACACTTGAAGGCTCTGACTCAATGATCTGACTCATCAGAGCTACATAACTGGAGAATTTATTAGGTCTCTTGCTTTCTCTAAAAGTTCCTCTTGGGGCTGCAAAACTTTCTACCTCTTGCATTGTCCTTCGGGCCCAAATAGGTCTTTTCCTTCCAATCACGATATCTGTAGGCCCATCAGTAGGCTCCAAGGGTTCAGCTGGATCATCTTCTTCTTTAGGTTCAAGAACCTCCCTCTGATTCTCAGGAACATGGTCAACTTCCATATCCTGAGGAGGCTCTTCTTCATCGATCTCCACGTGAGTGCCCTTGGATCTTTTGAATGCAACACCTTCCTCAAATGTGACATCTCGACTGATCTCAATAGACTTCTGACCTAGAATGAAGATTTTGTAGGCTTTTGATGTCTCACTGTAGCCCACCAAAATTCCCTTCTTCCCAGAAGGTTCCAACTTTGTTCTCTTTTCCTTTGGAATATGAACATACACTGGACACCCAAAGATCTTCAAATGATTGACTTCAGGCTTGACCCCTGAGAATGCTTCTTCAGGAGTTATATTCTCCAAGATTTTGTGGGGACTTTTGTTCTGAACATAGACCGCTGTCCTAGATGCCTCAGCCCAAAGAGAGGATTGCAGGTCTTGATCATGTATCATTGCTTTGACTGCTTCCACAATAGACTTGTTCTTTCTTTCAGCAACACCATTCTGTTGAGGATTATAAGGAACACTAAACTTCCTCTTAATCCCTACTTCAATACAGAAATCACGGAAGATACCGGAAGTGTACTCTCCTCCGTTATTGGATTTCAAAACCTTGGTCTTTTTCCCGGACAAATTTTCCACCTGTGCTTTGAATTCTCTGAATCTTTCTAATACCTCCTCAAATTCTTTAGATCTCAAGAAATAAATCCAAGTCTTTCTAGAGTAGTCATCAATAAAAATAATGCAATACAAGAAACCACTAGAAGATGCAACTGACATTGGACCACATAAATCAGAATGAATGAGATCAAGAATACATTTAGATCTACTTTCTCTACTATGAAATGTATCGTTTGTATTCTTACCTAAGGCGCAACCTTTGCATGTACCTTCATGTTCCTGGTTGAATTTCGGAAGGCCGGTGACCATCTTCTCCATGATAGGTATTAACGTAATAACTAACACCTCTAGTGTGTAAGTTAAAACGGACAACTATGCACACTACGTAATGAGTGCTCTTCAAATTAGGAGGGGAAGCTCCCTCTTTTGTTGATATGCTTGGAAAAGTAAAGTATTCTAAATCCTATCTTTTTTATCTCAGCTAGAAGAGGCACAAGGTTAAGAAAACCTAGAACGTTGCAGCTAAGGATTTTCTGGTTTTGCAGATCGCTAACTACAACTAAACTAACTACTTTATATCTATCCAGTTTCCTCAAGTAAACAGAGCATGAGGAAATGGAGCGGGGATGTGATTACACGATAAACCTCAGGTAAGATTTGTAACTTGAAGGCAAAGTGGCACAACTATTTGCTCGCCTGGGTAGAAGTTTATTAGAACAAAAAAATATACGATAAACCGAGTACAACTTCACAACATGAGGGCAAGGTGGCACAACTATTTGTTTGGCTGAATAAGTTTATTCACACACATCAAACGATAAGCTTTAGGTACAAATTCTAAGCTTGAAGCCAAGGTGGCACAACTATCTCTTCAATCTGAATAGGCTTATTGAACACAAGACACAAGGTAAGCAACTGGGACAGTGTATTGCATAGACGAGACACGCATACAACAATGATCAAACCAGCAACCCCATTTAACTAAGATGAGCATTCACCATGATAACTGCATGAAACCCGAGTGGCATAACAATTCATCATCATAACAAATACTCGTGAACAGATACAAAATAAGCAATATTATAGGCAAGGTAGGCACAACATATATTGCTCTCTTGTGCAAAAGTTCTTGAACAAATACAATAATAGCAATACTACAAGCAAGGTGGACGCAACATGTATGCTATCAAGCAAAAGTTAATTACAAATGAGCTGAAAGCTCTTATTTATAGACATCAAAGGTGTAGGCAACCCTAAAATCACCTTGAGTCAACTACAATCCTATAGTGCATGCAAGATCTTATTGCTAAACCCTATTAATGGAAACTATACAATTAACTAGGAAGCTACCATCAGTTAACCGAAACATCTAATCTAAGTGGACAATGTGCAAGCATGCACATCCTTATTGAAAGCAAGTTAACTGGAATACTACCATCAGTTAACGTAAAATCCTAGAAAAGAAACTCCAAGTGAATGTAGATACTTCCAAGATAGACATGCGTAAGATGTGAAACAACAAGTTAACTTGGAAAGAAGCGTCAAATTAACTGTCGTGCATGAAATCTATCCCAAAAGGCTGGAACTGAAGTCTACTGGCCCTGATCTCGAGCAAGTAACCCCTCCACGAGGTTAGTGACTGCATCACCATCTAGAGGTCATCACACGCCTCAACTGTCAATTCACTGCTTGTTAGCAACTCAAGCAATCTTGGAAATCTCTGCACACTTAAACTGGCATTTCACTGATTGGTAACTCTGGCGGCTCTGTAATTGAATTGATGGCCACTGTTTCTTCTGCAGCTTAACGCTTCTCACGTTTTTCACGCTTTTCTCTAAGGAAGAGTGTTGCATGATGAAATCACGAAGTTTGACTGCGAACTCTCTGGTTGTGAGAAATGTAAATGAACTTGCTGCATACGCAGAAACCCAACGGTATCAACCCTCTAAAATTGACCTTGGAAGACAATCAGCTATACGAGGCATGAAACCATGTGGACTTGAGTGACTACGCCTGTCAACCTTTCAGATGCGCTTGATACAAATTGATGTCAGCTTTTCTGATGAAATCATGAATTAAGACTGACTTGGTCTTGAATTCGGTCTGCATGAACTACATCCTAAATAACTCGCCTATTGACTGTGATCACAACTATGTTCTGACAACTTCTCTGGAAAGCCAAAAATCACTCCAGATGAGGCTACTAATAGCCTATCGTAGGGCAATTTTCACGAAATTTTTTGAGACGTGGGTTTTGTGCAGAATCAAATTTTGAGATAACCCACAACGTCAAAAATTCGAAAAAATGTGATTTAGGCCCGCATGCAAAAAGTTTTCAGTTGAGATCTGAGGGGCTATGAGGGCATTTTTTCTCGAGAAAGTCTAGAACATGGGTTCTGTGCAGAATTAATTGAATCCTAACACAACCCAGATCGATATATTTTGGAAAAAATGTGTTTTAGGCTTGCATGCAAAAGAAAATCTCAAAAAAAAGCACAGAGCTCTAAAATAGAGGCTGCGAGGCAATTTTCATGAAATAATCTGAGACATGGGTATTGTTGTTGATACTGAAATACACAAACCCAGATGCTTTGTTTCTAAAATTTTGTCGTTTCTTTGACATGCGAAGAATACCTAAGACAAGAAATAGAGGAAATTTTAGACAGAAGATAGAAGTTTTTGTTTGTTTGTTTTCTCTAGTGTTCCACGGGGTTTCAGGGACGGGGACGGGGGGACGGCAGGGGACGCGTTTCAGGGATGGGGGACAGGAGGTCTAAGTTTGTGGGCGGCAAGGGGACGGCGGGGGGACAGCAGCGGAGGGGTGGCAGGGTGCTGAAATACTTATAGTACTTGAAAAAATAGTTATAAAAAGATGTATAAGTATAAGAATTATACATCTTGGAGACAACTAGGAGTCCCCTAGACGTGTTGAGGACACCCCAGCATCCTCGAAGTCCTAGCAGCGTCTTGGAGACAGTGAAACTGGTGGTGGGATGGTGGCACTGATGGTGGTCTGGTGGGGGGACGTCCCCCCCAAGTCCCCAAGTCTCTGAGACGTCCCCGTCTAGGAAACACGGGGTTTTTTGGGAGGGACACGTCTCCGTGGAACACTGGTTTTCTCTACTTCTGTAGAAATTCGCCTATGTCTGTATGAAGTCTGTTGATGAATCCGGACCTGTATCTGCAAGGAAATCTGAAAAATGTTTGTTGTAGCATCTTCGAATGCTTGCACAAGAGAAAATTTGCTCGCACTTCAACCTGTTATGAGAGAAATGGCGCCAATCTTGAGATAAATAAAGAAATTTTAGGTTTATGGCGCCAACTGTAAGAATAAAACCTGATCTGGAAAGAAGTAATTTGATTGGACCTCCTTTCATTCGAACAAAAACTGTGTTTGAGTTCAAAAAATATTAAAATATTAAAAAATTCAATTTTACTCAACATGCGAAAACTCAGTTGAGTTCTCAAAATAGGCTCCAATATTAAAATATTGAAGAAATTCACCCTTTGCACAACTAACATGTGAGAACTGAATTTTAATTATTTTAATGAGTTAACTGAAAAACTCTCCTTCTAGATCGCCTTAGACTATTTTTCTAAATCCAAAAAGTCAAACTTTGACTTCTGAGGCATCCATCTCCAAAAGTTGAGAATTTTTGCTAACTTCCTGCTTTGTAGCTCGTTGAAAACGTCACAGTGCCCAAGTGATGCTAGAGCTGAGCTGAATAATTCATTGCATAGCCAGATCAAAACAGATGAAATACTTGTTGGATGTTGTGACCTCAGAAGACTGAATCTGGTGCCTCAAAAAGAAGGGCGCCTTTTTCAAGGAGATATGTAATTTCATAAGAAAAAATAATACTTAAAGACATTTTTTCTAATTTGCCATTTGACGCTTCAATCTGCCACTGTAGGCAAACGATGACTCTTGTCGACTAGATGTTGGATCCATCGCGTAGCTGGAAGAATTACGCACCCGATGATTGCATATGCAAGGCCTGTGTTGAATTAAGACCTCCAGATGTAAGGGCGCCCCTGCATTGTAGAGGAGCAAAACCTAAAATTAACATGATTTTGCATTTTGTCAATTTCAACCAAGTGCCCTACTTTGACCCTTGCTACCGAGAGCTAGATTACTCCGATCTACGTGCTGACAAGCTTGTTGTGTACATGGAACAACTTGGAAGAGATGTTCCTGGGAGTAACAAAACAAACAAACTACATTTAATGCCTCCCAAAGAAGGGTGTCTTTTTCAAGGCAATGTGTAAAACCCATACCCATTTTTCCACTTGCTTTCACTTTTCAGCATTCTACATTGACCTCACACGTACGAGCGTTTGCCAAGTCCTAGAGGCTAATGACTGGACTCATTGGATAGCTAAAGTAGTTGCGCACAAGTCTCGTGAAGACTATGAATGTTGAAAACCCCATCTGGTAGGCCTAAAGGTTGGGCGCCCCTAGCCTACAGAGGTGCAGGTGTCTACTCCTACATTTCTCTACCCTCTGATTCACGTGCTTGGTAGAACCTCTGTCACGGTCACTCAGAATATCGGATCACCTTACAGACTGATGCGTTACGAAGCTGGACTAGATTAGAAAAGATCTTAGGAAGACCCCATCTGCAAATTCATCAATCTGAGAGGTCAAATTCAAGGGCGCCCCTGAGCTACAAGGGCGCATAAACCATAAATTTGACAACCTCTATGACATGCCTTCTCCTCGTATCCTCAACTTTTGACCTCGATTACCGAAGTTCTATACTACGTACATCTTCGCTTGATAGCTCGTCAAAAAGCTAGGCTAATTCCATTTGCAAGCACATGCATCCAGATCTAAGCCTCCAAAAAGAAGAGCACCCCTGGGCTACAGGTTCATAGATCTACATACTTTAACTACCTCCATGATGTGTATACTCCCCGTAACTTCTGCCTCTGCCTTCGTTTGTCGGAGTTCTGCAATTTCAGATAGACTTGCTCCATAGCTAGTCGAAAAGCTGACTAAAAACCAAAGAGAATGAATGTATTTGCAACCCAAAATAACAGAATCTTGACCTCCAAAATGAAGGGCGCCCCTAGCTTGCAGGGGAGCAGAAACTGCTCTAGTTTTGGTGTTTTCCTCCATTACGCGCTCTGCGAACACCATACCAGCTGCTAAGTTGTCTATGTAGAAGCACTATAGCTTCTGAGGTGTGTGTATGACTATATTTCACCATTTTCACATGTACGGACACTGTAAAGTTGATTTGCACGTTGATTGCGCAAGTGTCTCCCACATTATATAGTGAAAAGTTTTCCAGACTTAGAATATTTTTAGCTCTTTTTGCCATTCGAAAATCCCCTCCATCGAGAAGCATCTTTTTTAGCATCTCTCATCATAGAATGTTTTGCTTCGAGTTTCAAACTTAGATTTTGACACCTGGTACTGGCCAACTGCCATTGACGACTTCAGAGGTCCTAACTTTTCTCCTGAAAAAGTGAAAACTACCCACCAGGCTTAAACTGCCTTTGAATTGAAACCGACTTCACCACTGTGATCGTAATGCAAAATAAGCCAATCAAAATTAATTTCAGCCAATTCTAACAAGTTTCTATTTTTAGGGTTTTTGACCTAAAAACAAGGTTCGAAAACCCTAATTTTCAAAATTTTCAAATTTTTCAAATTTTGAAAATATCTTCCTAACATCACATTGACCAAAAGCCCATACTTGATTTGCCCAAAAACTGAGTTTTGACTCTATTTTTACAAGGTTTAGACCATTTTAAGCAAAATGCCTTAGTGAAGCAAAAAATTTGGTTTGGGTACAACAATAGGTAACGATCGAAAGTGAATGTGAGCCAATCTTCGATGCCAAAGGTCATACACATTAGAAGAATCATGCACTAGAGCTTGAAGGGGGCGAGTGCATAGCCTGTAGAGACTCATGTCTAACTCCAATTACCTGAGTAGACTTGATGTTGGAGTTCTTTGCCCATATAAGAACTTTGCCTTCTGAAAAGACAACTTGATAACCCTTGTCTTCCAAGGCTGAGATGGAAACAAGATTTCTCTTTATGCTTGGAACAAATAGCACATCAATTAACTCCAAAGAAATGTCAGAATCTAAGTTAAGAGAGGAGTTCCCAACTCCTTTCACAGAGTAACTAGCATAATCTCCAATAATGACTTGTTCACTAGAATCTGTCTTAATCAAATTGGATAGATGCTCCCTAAATCCAGTGATGTGGCGAGAGGCACCACTATCTATCAACCAAGTGTTGGTGTTGATGGTTACATTGCTTGACAAGGCTGAATAGAACATATATTCTCTTGAGTCCTCTTGCGGAGAGATTTCTTCAACATTTGCAATGACAACCTGTTGCTTAGGCCTGGAAGGACATTCCTTTGCAAAGTGACCATACTTGTCACATCAAAAACATTGGACTTTGGATAAGTCTCTCTTCTTCTTGAATGCGGGAGCACCATCATTTCCATTAGCTCCATTCCTCTTGAAGAATCCTTTCTTCCCATCTCTTCCTTTCTTCTTCGTTGAGTGAGAGGCAAAAACATGAATATCTTCATTAGTTGAACTTTGACCTACACCTCTAGCCGCCAACCTTCTTGAATGCAATCGGCCCTCAACCGATCAAACTTGGGAAGTTTAGATCTTGCACTGATTCCCTGAATATAGGACTCCCATGATAACGGAAGACCATTGAGGGCAAGCATGGTTGAGTCTTTGTCATCAATTAAGTGACCAATTGTAGAGAGTTGGTCTCTCAATTCTGAAATCCTCATGAAATAAGCAATTATTGTTTCTCCTTTCGCCATCTTCACATGGTGTAGTTGTTGCTTTAGTGCAAGTGCCCGGCTGGTGTTGTTGATTTCGTACATCTCTTCCAATGTTTTGAACATGTCCCTTGCCGTCTTCAGCTTGGAGACAATTCGAACAATATGATCTTTAATGGAATCAACCAACATCTTTTTTGCCTTGAGTCTTTCTTCCTCCACTGCAACTTCTCTTCTTCCTCCTCTAGTTCGGGAACTTTGGTTTCCACAAACTCAGCCAAATCATTCTCTTCCAAGGTGAGCATGATTTTGAACCTCCATGATGTGTAGTTGGAAGCTCCCTCAAGTCTATCCTCAATTTTCAAACCATTTACCATCTTGACTAAATAGAGATAGACGAATGCTACAAAACAGATCTGATCACGATCTTCTTCAAACTCGCTCTGATACCATGTTAGTGTTTTAATGATCAGATAATACAACTGAAAGCACTTGGAAAATGCAACACATAAGACAATAAACATAGCAAGATACCTTGGGAAAACCCTCATGTTGAGGGAGAAAAACCCAACAAATATGTCTCTTATATAATGAAGGAATAAGAGCAGAAATCTGCTTACAACTCAAGCCCAGGTCATGGCCGAATTTGATACAATGAATAATAGCACCTTTGTTAGATGCAAAGATACAATCGAATATGCTTCTCCTTGAAATCGACCTGCTGCTGCAAGATGAAGCGTTGCTGCTCAAGTGTGAACTTCTGCTTGGAATGCGAATTATGCTGAATGAACTTGATTGAAGAAATGAACAAACATCACCTTGTATTTATACAAAATAAGGTGACTCTTCAAGGAGGTCGGCCTCTCTTGAAGATAATAAATTACAAAATAATATCAAGAAAGGTCAGCCTCATCCATTTAAATCAAATGAGTATAAATTAAATAGCCATAGGCTATCATTTAATTTATTACAACTTAATGTGATCGCTGGAAGAAGCAGCCCGATGTTGCTAATAACATCAACAATACACAAAATATTATAATATTGAAAGCAATACATCATAGCTAAAACATCATAATAGTTAGATCTATAGTTAATAGCATCATTAACATTTGAATTCAAAATATCTTAACATCACTAATGGTTATTCCAAAGCATATTCCTATAGCCAATCATATTAGGAATTTTTTAGAAATGTTTGTATTAAAGTATTAAATGTAATATTAATGGTCATCTTAACTTTAGTTAGTCGTTAGTTTACTTTTAGTTAACTTAGTTAGCTTTTAGTAACTTCTATTTTCGCTTTAGTTTGTTTTAGCATCTTTCAGTTATTAGCTTTAGTTTGCTTCAGTTAATGATGGTTTCCTTTTAGAAACATCGTCTTCTAAGTTTCTTTATAAGGAGTTTTAATCTCCTTTTGTAAATACGCTATAATGAATATCATTTATCATTTCATAGTATGAGAGCTTAGGCTCAAATTTTTTTGACGAATTTTTAGTAATAAAAATTTGGGGTTTTCTAAGGGATTTTTTAGAAATTTCTTAGATGTTTTTTGAGCCAATTTTTTTACAAAAAAATAAAAAATTGAAGAAATTTCTGAAATTTTTGAGAGCCTATATTTTCATCATCTTTTGTGAAAAATTTCGAGGGTTTTTTGTTTCAAAAATTCGTGTGGCTTTATTGGCAGATTTTCTGAAGGCGATTTTATGCTAAATCACATGGTTTTTTTTCTACAACTCTCTCTAAGTCGCGATCTTTTGAAAATGACGGGTTTATTATTCAATTTTTTGGGTGCACAATTGTGATTTTTAGTGACGGATTTTTTCCAGTTCGAAGGACTTTTTTTCAGCATCTCTTCTCCTCACGATCTTGCAATTTTAAATCGTATTTTTTTTAGGGCTTTTTTGCTACAACCTGGGTGTTTTCTTTTGGCGTGATTTTCTAAGGATTCTTGAGCGATTTTTAAAAATCACATCTTCTTTCTGACTGTTTCAGATCGTTGTTTTGCAAGATTTATGGCAGATTTTTTAACATTTTTTTGGGGTGTGAGACAATGAAAATCACATTTTGCATTTTGCCTAAGGTTTCTGGTTCGTGGGTTTTCTGTTCTGGCTACATCTTTGTTGTTCGACCTAGGGTTTGCAACGACTTTTCTTTGTTTCCTGCTCGTGCCAGCAATCCATGGTGTTTTTCTAATCTTATGACTATTTTGCCAACATTTTTGCTAAGACTAGTGGAGTTTTCTAAGTATTTTTGGTGTACATGTTTTTTCGGATTTCATGGCAGTCTGAAGGGTTTTTTTTTTGAGCTAGTTTTTGACAGAATTTTATTGTGAAATTTTAAAAATCTTGCAAAAGAGTTTTTCAAAGTTTTTTCTAAAAAAATTTACAAGGAGAGTTTTTGAAAAAAAATCGAAGTTTTTTGAGGATTTTTTTTCTGAAAACGTCTTACCTTTTCAGAGTTTTCGAAGGTTTTTTCTGAAAAATCTTACAATTTTTGAGCCTCTCTTTTAGATAATTTTTAAAAAAATTGTGAGTTGTGCCAGCTAATTGTCTAGAGTTTGTGCTAGCTAATCACAAAATTACCTTGTTTTTCGTGCTTTGGAAAACGAGGGGGATGGCGTCTTTGTCCAACGTAATGTTGGAAAATACACAAAAGTTCAATGGAAAGAATTACAACACGTGGAAGCAAAGGATGCTTACCATATTTGAATACCAGTGTCTGGATGCGCTTGTTCTAAGTACAAAAGTTCGTCCCACAACTACAGGGAAGGATCAGGACAAGTATGATGGAGATAATAGGGAGGCAGTTATGCTTCTAAAATTATCTATCTCTGATGAGATGTTACCAGAAATACCATCTGGTAAGTCTGTTGCAGAGATTTGGAAGCATTTGAAAGATCTTCATGAGACCTCAGACAAGGAAAGGGCTTTCTTCCTAAAGAATATGTTGTTTTCCATTATGATGGATGACCAAGTGTCTTTGCAAAAAAACTTGATGAGAATCGAAGATATTCATGATCAACTAGAGGCCATTCATTGGTCATAAGATGGAAGAGGAGGATATGGTGGTGATCACTTTGAAAAGTTTGCCACGTTCCTATGAGCACTTCATCGAAACGCTCAACATTACATCCACCAATGTTGACTTGAAGTTTGATGAGTTGTGCAACGAGCTTTTGTAGTAAGATAGGTGGAGGAAACAATTTGGGAGCAACAGTGAGTCTCCTAGTGTTGAACAAGAATTTACTGCCAAGGACATTGACAAAGGCAAGTCCACTTAGCAGAAAGGATGAGGCAATTTAGAGGAGGGCTCCAAGAAGTCTATTACTTGCCATTACTGTGGGAAGATTGGTCATATACAGAAGTATTGCAGAAAGCAGTTGGTTAATGAGAAGTCCAACCAAGAAGCATCTCAACAAAGTGCTCAAGTGGTGAAGTATACTGAGCATGAGTCTGCATATTATGCATTTTAATGACCAGCACACCATCTGAATATGGGTAGACTTAGTTTTTGTTTGTAGGATTACCATTAAGGGAGGGTATTAAAGTATTAAATGTAATATTAATGGTCATCTTAGCTTTAGTTAGTCATAAGTTTACTTTTAGTTAACTTAGTGAGCTTTTAGTAACTTTTGCTTTTGCTTTAGTTTGTTTTAGCATCTTTCAGTTATTAGTTTTGGTTTGCTTCAATTAACAATGGTTTCTTTTTAGAAACATCATCTTGTAAGTTTATTTATAAGGAGTTTTCATCTCTTTTTGTAAATACGCTATAATGAATATCATTTATCATTTCAGTTTGCAAACCGCAATGTCAAAGGATGGTTGTCCTTGTATTGCGAGAGCATGGGTGGATCCTCATCAATCCATCTCGGGGTGGCATACTTAAGAAGACCCTCAAGCCTAGGAGCAATCATATGCCTCCTAGCCCACAAGCGTTCCATCTCGAGGGTGGCATACTTGAGAAGTCCCTCAAGCCTAAGAGCACTCATCCGCCTCCCGACCCATGAACATGTTCAGATCTCAGGCCACTCCATCCCTTAGTCCAACTTTGAGGCGCTCCATCCTCCTTGATCTAGCCTAGGAGCACTCATTCACCTCCTAGCCCACAAGCGCTCAATCTTGAGGGTGGTGTGCTTGATAAGATGCATTAAGATTGCCTTCCTTAACAAGCCTAGAAGCACTCATACGCCTCCCAGTTCACGAGCGCTCCATCTCAGGGGTGGCGTACTTGATGAAGGAAAGGCTAGTACTTCATCTCTCGTGAACTCGGAAGGTTGATCGGCCTCCCTATTTGTAAAACACTTTTATAAATTCAAAATAGCTTGCTAAAGGAATCTAGGATATTATTTGGTAATAAAATATTATGTAATTATAATATATGTATATAGTTATTCCTAATTTATAATTTAAAACTTACTTCGCAATAATATTCTTCCTAAAACAATATTTATTTCCAATGGATCTCGTATATTCCAATTTCTTATTTTTTCCTCTTTTCCAATTCACTTCCTTGATTTCCCCCCGAAATGATTTTTTCTCTCCTTTTTTTGATATCCTCAAATGAGAGGGAGTCAAACCTCTTCATTGAGGCTTCTACCTTGCAAGGGATACATCCCTTCATAACTTGAGCATTGCCTTTTATGGTTATTTATCTACCTGTTGTTTGGTAATCGCTGCCCCTAATAATCTTTAATTATTCTTAGTCAGCCCCACCTTTTATATAAATCGCTGCCTTTAATTTATACTCTTTTTCCTGGGTCGGCCACCTTCATTCCATCGCTGATTGTCTTAACTGGGTCGGCCTTCACAAGGAAAACCTATTAACAATTGTCAATGCCTGGGGTTTTATATTTAGAGCTGCAATTTAAGGAATAAAGGGAGTCATTACAATCATGCATATATTAATCATAATACGAGGCTATATTGTAGGTTAGGTGTAGCAACTATACATCTAACCACTTCTCCGTGTTAATATGGACCTCTCCACACACTCAGTATAAGACCAATATATAATTACATTAATTCCATCCACAGTGTAGCAAACTTATTTGTCTTATGACTATAGTTTGCCTACTCTATACTGCCTGATAATCTATATGTGGTATGTAATGTCACAGTTCAACAGTTTGAAAGTTTGCCAATTTCAGTCTAATAATTTCAAAGTTCAATGTTGTCCAGCTTTAAGACTGACCCAGAGTTCCAGATTTGAGGCTGTCACGAATAGTTTCAGCTTTGACATAAACACAGTACATCACAGTTTGACAATTTTCAATACTACTATTTGATAGTTCAATAGTTTCATGGTTCAACATTTTGAGATATGAAACAGTCTGAGATGGTTCCAGTTTTAAATTTAAACGGGTAATATCACAGTTACTACAATTCAATAGTTTGGCAGTTCAACATTTCCAGAATTAAGATTTTTGATCATTCCACTTTTGACAAATATACAGTATCAAAGTTGTCTCTAGAATATCAGTCCACTTAAAACAAGCAAAAATCCCAGAGTATCAATTGCAATACGTGCCACACTAGTTTCAACAGTAGCAGCAGTAAAGCAGACTTTCTGTGCAATATTCTCACCATTAGCAGCAGTAGTCCAACTCCAGCAGCAGAAAATTCAGATATAAGCCTTTTTCAGGAGCTTGATTTAAGCGAGTTGATGAATGAACAAATGATGTTCCTCTCATATTCCTAAATAATACATCTATAATGTGATACATGTATCAAAATGACATGAAATTATTAAATATTTGATTAAACGTTAGTGAATGAAAACACTGAGCTACCCATGTCTTTCTATTTAGAGATCTCTCATGTATTCATTTGTGGTGTGAGATATTGATACATCACTTATTCATACTAATGCCATCCTGCATCCAACATATATCTGCAGGAGGTAGTTCAGGTTAAAATTTTGAAAATACCAAAAAGATGTGATTCAGGAGGTAGTTCAGGTTAAAATTTTGAAAATACCAAGAACCTAAGTCAACTTTCTCGGGTCATGGCGCCTTCACCATTGATTGGAGTGAATACAACAAATAAAATGTGTTAAAAAGCTAAGAATGTGCCCTCTGATAAGCTGGGAAAAATGACAAGCACTTTGGGCAGAACATACTCCTAAAAAGGCTCCAAATGACCCTGGAATTACAAAATACGAAATTTCAGAAAAGTTCAAATTTTGTGTTTGATGAATTTCATATCACAGCAGGTCCCTTCATTACTACTCAAGAGAAACACTTGCACATGACTTTTCAGTGAGGAAGAATCATTTCGTTTTCTATTTTTGACATTTTATTCTGTAATGTCCCCGATTTAGCCCTACACTCTACAATTGGATTTAGCCTATTGCCAGAAATTTGTAGGCTAAGCAGAATGGGAAATTAGGGTTTCCTATTTTATAGGAGGTTTTAGATGCAATTTTGAGGTCTTGCATGTGTGTTTTTCTAACACATGTCTAGTGAAGCTTTCTGGGTTTTCATAAATCTCCAGGGTGATGTGACATGCATCTGAATCTGACATCCTTTCTGGGCACTTACTATTTATAGTAAGTCATGATGGTTGTCCGGTTTGTGCTTAAAAGATATTTGGAAACACTTACTATTTATAGTAAGTCATGCTACTACTAAATTGGCATACAGATGTGGTTTTGACAAACTTACTATTTATAGCAATATGCTATTTTTGGTAAGTATATTTATAGCAGTATCACTCTAGCAGCAACTCAATCTTTTGCAGTTCAGTGTGGCCAATCAGTTTGACTTTCTGTTGAGTTGAAGTGAACTTACTATTTTTGGCAGTGGCTATTTTTATTAAGTCTAATCTTGGCAGTATCATCATCTGCAGTTCAGCTCAGGTCATCATGCTATTTGTGGTAATCCTTCAGTTTCAGTATTGGCATTGGTTTTGGTTATCTCCTTGGACTAAGTGTTATACTTAGTTAATTTCATGTTGTTTTAAAGAGGGGACATTAAGGGGTCATGTTGAGCATTTAATGATTTATTAAATGCTTTATTGTTGCAAATGGAAATGGACACCTAAAGGGAAGGGAAATAATGTTTTATTATTTCACAATAAAGTGAATGGTTGAAGGTGGCATCCCTTGGGAAGTTAAAGTGATTCAACTTCTTGGAATTTAGAGTGTTTCATTTGCCCATTGAAACTTATATATTGTTGCATTGTGGAGAGTTGATTATGTTATGTTTTGGAAAGCAAAGTTATGCTGCTGCTTTGAAATCTAGAATCCCGCTAAGGGAAAGCTTAGCAATTCTATTCCACTCTTCGGACCTGAAACTATGGTTCCCTAGATGATGGATTGAGAGTGTGCTTCATTCAGAAGTGCACATTGAGCCTCAATGTTGAAGATTCAGATGTTATTTCCAGATTTTATTGTTTCTGGTTCAGTCTGGTTCAGTCATGGCTGTAGGTGAAAATCATTAACAACTTTAAGGTTGGTGGGTTGGAGATTGGGCGCCTACCTCTTAGAATACTTCTGCAGTTTATTTTACATCATTCAGAGGTATATTTGGAGAGTTATGAGCATTTCATTTGATTTACATGTTTGCTGATTGACATTTTCAGTCTGCTGTTTATGCATATCAGAATGTTAAACATTCAGATTTTGGCTTATATCTTGGTGATTGAGAAGATTATATATTGTAATAAACATTCTTCAGAAGTTTGCATTGATTATATCGTTGTAACACATGGAAATTGCAGATTTATTTCATTGTAAGGCTGAGATTTAGTAGTACTAATCCAGTCATTGTTCTTACTGCATTTATCTGTGATTTCCTAATGCAAACACCTTAACCCCTGGTTGGTTTACCGCCAGTGTGGAGAATAAACATTTGCATCTCTCTTTCTCACCCACTGTCAAATGGAGAATTCCCACTGTTGAATGGATGCCCGCCGCAGCAAATGAATTAGTTTTGAATTGTAATGCTTATTCCCCCCACTGATTAAGTGGTAGTGTGGAAATCTCTCATGACTAGTTCTCCGCCTATTTACATTCCAGTTTGTTAATTACTCCACCATATGTTAGCACCTCGCCTTCTAAAGGATCTTGTGTGCACATTCTTGGTGTCAAGTTTAATCTCTCTCTTTCAGTGTAATCGTTGTAATATTTGATTCAGTAGATCCTAGGGATCCTCAAACCATATGCCCGCCCCTCCTCCTTAAGTGGTTTTAGGGCGCATTCTTGGTTAGAGTTCTTTCATGCACATTTTGGGTTATGCTAACCTTAACGGGTGCTTGGTTACATTGTAAATGTTCATTTAAACATCAAAAAAATTGAGAGAGTATATTTCATATTCCTTCCAAGAAACAACAATAAAGAAACTGTATTTGAATGTAAAAATCAAGGTGGTAGCTTCACATCTCGTCTCATCGTAGTTAATTAGAGGCTCATACCCTGACCCTTGGCACTCATCTCTTGTAATGGAAATGAATCTGTCTTGGAGACATATATGGGACATCATGAGACTACATCTCATCATAATTTCTTAGATATATGATATATCATACAAATTACATTGGTTTTATTCTCAAGTGCTAAAGAACTAAAGAAATCAGCAAGGAAACCCGGGGACGCGTCCCCCCCTCCCCCAAAATGGCCTGTCCCTATCCCCGGGACATCCCGGGTACAAGGGGACGGGTAGGGGATGGTCCCTTGGCATCCCCTTTTTTGCTCAGAAGCCAGGAAACATCCCAGAAACTAGGGACCAGTCAACTGAAATAAGGGGGACGATCGGTCGTCCCCCACGTCAATGCATGGTTAAAATAAAAATAAAGTCCTTAACTGGCAATAACAATGGGCAGTGACCATGCCATAAGGGGCAGTTACCTTGATCACAGAGGGTTGTGAATGAGACTGTTAAAGTCTGTACAAAAGGTAAAGACTGTGCAATAAAGGACAGATTAAAGACAGAGCTTACCAAGATGAGGGCAATCAAACCTTAGAAAAGATAGTCATAGAAGGTTACATAATCGGTTATGTTGAAAACACAAGTAAAAAACATTTATTGAACCCTCCAAAAATTCAATATGATGTTTATCTGAGCAATGGAGAGGTCAAAAACTATCTGAAACCATTAGAATCCTAAAGCAATTCCAAAGGCATACATGGCAGGCTCTTTAAAGAAGGTGGTTAGATAATTTAAAAAGTATCCAAACTAATCAAGAGGACAGACCGTGGACTGAAAGTGGATTGTTTTAAAATGCAAATCAGGAAGTTTCAAAAGCCCTATACTAGTTGTGAAGATGACAGGGGAGAGATCAAAAGGACAGTCTTAGGACAATCCAGTGATGAAAAGGTTTGCAAAGTGACCTCAAACACGGCTTTGATACCAAATTTGATCTAATTTAACGGATCTATGACAGATGCTTTGAATGCTTAATTATAATCCGAAAGTGCTTAATTAAAATTTAATTCTTAACAAAACTAAATTAACGAAATTACAAAGATTAAAGAAAGAACAAAATGAGAGAGAGAAAGAGAATGCAAACGAAATTGCTAACAGAGTTCGTCGTTTAAAACGACTACGTCTCCGGGCCCCTCTCTAATGAGTGGACCGATCCAATTATTCCTCCAGAAATTCGGTTACATTTGTCGGCAAAACCTCCTCTTGGTTACAAAGAAATTCTCAATTGCACTTCCAAAGTGCATGGAAACAAACTTCTCTAAAAGCACGGAAATACAATAATTTCTCCAAAGAAAGCAACTCTCACACTTACAAAGTTCTTCCAAAATCACTTACTTCACACTCCCCACTCTACCTCTTTTTATATTACATTTTATGCCAAAATTGGTGTAAAACCAATTAACTACCCAATCTCCCTTACATAGAAAAAAATTCAATAATATCATCCTTTAATAATTTCCGGAAGGATAATATCCCTTCAAACTAATTCTCTTTCCATTTGAATGGTTACAAATGGATTTATTCTCTATTATTTAGGGGATATTTTTATGTAAGGTTTTATTTGGCCCTTTAATTTAGGATTAATATTCCTAATATTTCTATGTAAAAGGAAATGTTCTAGGCCTCTAAAAATATGGGATAATTTAGGCCTCTAAGAAAAAGGGATTTAGCCTTATTCTAAGGCTTTGAAAAAAGCAATTAAATCTTTTAGAGAAACTGGTGGGTGGTGATCCCACCATCCTCTCCTCCTTTTAAGTTTTTCCCCTAAAAGCAAGGGAGACTTCCCATATAAGGTGGGCTACCCACTATTCCTTAGATGGCATCCCACTTCATGTGGGTCACCCCCTTGGATGGGTGGGACCCACCATAAATATTTTATATATATATATATATTTTTTTGCCTTTTCTTTTTTCTTAATATTATTCAACAATAATATTGCCATGTAACCATGTAATGCCATGTGTTAGGGCCTGATTGGTTGTTGAGTTGACTAGGCACTGACATCATCGGGGCAATTTTGACCCAATCTTTGACCTTCTGTAACATCGCCATACGGACTCCATTTTCCGTGAAACGAACTCAACCGAAATCGTGACGATGAGCACTACGAAATGGTGGACTTTGACCGGTTTTGATGACTTTGATTTTTGCCCTTTTTTTTGGCTTGGGTCTAGGAGTTGACCAGAAGTTTGACCATAAATATTTTGAGCTTCGGGACTTCAATTGACTCCGTTCGAGTTGCGTTGGAGTCAGGATCCCGAGCACTTCTTAATGATACCAAAACTAGAGAAAATGGAGAATTTCAAAATTTGACGAAAAATCCTCCAGATCAATTCATGTAAGTCATGTAAAAAAAGTTTTTGATGTATTGAGAAAAGAAAAACTCTTTGTAAAGATGTCTAAATGCAAATTCGCTAAGACATCCTTAGTGTACTTAGGCTATGTCGTAGGAGGTGGTCAATTGAAAGTAGACCCTGCAAAGGTCGAAGTTATTGTAAAATGGCCTAAGCCAAGTACAGTTACTGAAGTCAGAAGTTTCCTAGGTGCAATCCAGTATTGGAGAAAGTTCATTTCAAACTTCTCTTACATTGCATCACCCTTGCACTCATTGACCAATACGAAGACAACTTTTCAGTGGGGAGGTCCACAACAGAAGGCCTTCAACACTTTGAAGGAAAAGTTGAGCACAACACCAGTTCTGGCTTTACTAGATTTACACCAACCGTTTGAAATTGAAACAAATGCAAGTGGATTTTCCACGGGAGCAGTGCTAATGCAAGGAGGTAAGCCAATCTGCTATCACTCTAAAACCTTTTCAGGTGCAGTCATTAACTATCCTACTTATGATAAGGAACTTTATGCATTAGTTCAAAGTGTTAAAAAATGGAAACACCACTTAATGGGGAAGGAAACAGTAATCCATACCGATCACCAGCCATTGTAATATCTGCATTCACAAACTAAGCTCCAACAAAGTAGGCACTTCAGGTGGATGGGTTTTCTTCAACAATTTCACTTAGTAATTAAGTACAAGAAAGGTGCCCATAGTAAAGTAGCAGACATGCTCTCTAGACCTCCAGTTTCCAATGCTTTGATAATCCTTAAAAATAGTTCTATGATGCATGCAAGTTTTGAAGAACAATATGCTACTGATGAAAATTTTAAGGATATCTATGCAGCTCTAATCCAAGGCAAACAAGTAGAAGAAAAGGATTACTATGTGCATGATAAAATCTTGTATCACTTAGGGAAATTATGCATTCCAAAGAATGAACAAGCACATATAATCAGAGAGGCACACACATCGCTAATTGCAGGACATTTTGCAATTAGTAAAACTTTGGCACAATTACAAAAATATTGCTACTGGCCTCGAATGCAGGAAATTGTAACAAAATATATTAAGGGATGTGTGATGTGTGCAACTGGCAAACCAAGTAACAGGAAATTGGGGTTGTACACACCTTCACCTGTACCATCCCGTCCATGGGAAAGTGTTTCTATGGATTTTGTCGTGGGGTTACCTATGTCTAGGAAAGGGCATGACTATTTGTATGTAGTAGTTGATCGGTTCAGCAAGATGTGTATTCTTATGCCATGTAAAAAGCAAGTCACT
Organism: Sequoiadendron giganteum; assembly: GCA_007115665.2. NCBI lineage: Eukaryota > Viridiplantae > Streptophyta > Pinopsida > Cupressales > Cupressaceae > Sequoiadendron > Sequoiadendron giganteum. Next base: position 34,137,027 of record CM021108.1, read on the forward strand.
GTTGAACTGACAGCTCATATGTATTTTCAGTTTGTATGGGTTCACTTTGGGTTACCCTCTTCCATTGTATCGGATCGAGATTCTCAATTCCTTGGGGAGGTTTGGTTAGTCTTATGGGGACTTATGGATACTAAACTGAAAAAGAGTACAGCCTTCCATCCACAGAGCGATGGACAGACAGAGGTAGTCAATAGTACAGTTGTGCATCTACTCAGAGGATATTGCAGCAAACATCCTAAGTTGTGGGATGAAAGTCTTCATTATGTGCAGCATGCCTACAACCATGTAGCTCATTCTTCTACAAAGAGGTCTCATTTTGAAACTTGTTTCGGTTACGTGCCCAAGACACCGATGGTTTTTCTTTTGGCAAGGACGATGTTGAAGATGGATGCCATGATTCAGAGAAGGCTTTGAAGTTCATCCAAAAATTCCAAGCAATTCATCAAGCAGTAGAAGCAAGAGCCAAGCCAAATACAAGGCTCGGCATGATAAACATCGCACCGTCCACCATTTCCAAGTTGATGACCGTGTTTGGTTACATATAAGTAAGGAAAGAATGCAAGGCGAAGGAAGGAAGCTCAAGCCGATCAGATATGGTCCATTCGAGATTCTGGAAAAGATTGGCACCAATGCCTTCCACATTAATCTTCCTCCATACATGCAGATTTACTTGGTAGTCAATGTTGAGAACTTGAAGTTGTACGAACCTCCGATGATACTAGACGAGGAGGCTGAAGTGCAAGTTCCATCCATTGACAACCTTTCACCAAAGTACATGTCAGAGTTGCTTGAAGACGTCATCCTCGACAAGAACACTATTGTGACCTATTTCACACATCGCCCCATTGCAAATGGGGACCCCCAAGTTTTGATGTCGCCCTCTGAATCACCAGTTTAGAGTCCTAAATTTGAATAACTTTTTGAGAGTCAGTCCGACCAAAGTGAGATTTTGAACCCGTTTGAATGCTTGAACGTCACGGAAATGCTCAGAAGACCTAGTAGACGAGGAACGCCATTGCTTTCGGTCAATTCTGACACTTCCTATTTTTTAGGGATTCTGCTTTTTTGCTTTTTGCTTTTTTGATTTTCGGCATTTTTAGGCCATTCTGGAGTTCCTATTTTTTAGGGATGCTTTTTGCTTTTTCTATTTTTAGAAAGTTTCTATTTTTGGAAAGTTTCTATTTTTGGGTTCCATCAGGCAAGAAATCAGCACACCTCCAGATGTCAAAAGAATCAAGGTAAAATAGCAAAAATTTTGAAAATGGCTAAGTATGAAGATGGCGCCCTCAAGGAAGGAGTGGCATGAAGTATAGGAAGTCCGCCCTACCTTTGGCATCTGGCAAGCTAGGCCCAAAGTCCGCCATGGCACAAAGAGACCAAAGTCCGCCCATAGGCAAGAAGGATGCCAAGTCTGCCCTTGGCATGAAAACCATGAAGTCCGCCCAAGATGTTTGGAAGAGACGAATGGCACAAGGAAGCTAAAGTCCGCCCATGGCAAAGGAGAAGCCAAGTCCGCCCTTGGCACAAGAAGGTCAAAGTCCGCCATATGGAAAGTGGCATGGAAAATGTGAAGTCCGCCCAGCCTAGAGGAAAATGGCAAACAACTTATGAAGTCCACCATATGGAAAATGGCATGAGATATGAGAAGTCCGCCCCAAGAAGTGTGGAGAAGGGTAAAATTATGAAGGGGTCCGCTCCAAGGTGTTTGGAAGGGGTGAAATTACATAGAAAATTCGCTATTAATTGAATTAAATGGTGAAATTACAAGTAACGTTGGCCATTGGACAAGGCAAGACCAAAACTCGCCATGGCAAGAGAAGGGTGAAGTCCACCCTAGACAAATACAAGATAAAACACGCCATTGGCAAGGAATTATGAGAAATTTGCCCAACTTTAGAAGATAAATTTTTCTAAGGCATGAAATGAAGAAATGTCTAGAGAGAGAAGAGATTAGGACGGCATGAAAATTACTCCTTGGCAAGACGAAATGAAATTCTTTGGCAAGAAATGAAGAATGCAAGGCAAGGCAAACCATGAAGTCCGCCCCTCTTAGCTTGGAAAAATTCCTCAGGCATGAATAAAAAAATGGCAAAATGGTAGAGAAATCTCCAAGTTCGCCCAACCCAACAGGAGAGAGAAAATGAATTATTTGGCTAAGTAAAACGTCCGGAAAGGTCGGAAGTCCACCCGAAGAGTTGGAAATTGGTAGACAAATCGTTGAGCACATTTTGGCTAGGCAGACAATTGAAAAATGAATATTTAGCCATGTATCAGTTTTAAACGGGTTGGAATTTAATATTTTAATATTTTAATTATTTCCCGACACTTAGGGAATTTTAATTAAAAAGTTCGAAGTCTGGAGATTATTCGGAAGATTAAATTATTCTGCCTTAGATAAATTGCCATGATTCAAAGATTTAAAGAACGTTGGAAAATTAATTTTAAACAATTAATTTAACATCTTTTGATATTTTCTCCAACACTTAGGCAATTTTTTTGAGAAATTCGAAAATCTCAAATAGAGGTGGAACTGAGATGAAAATTAAAAACTTGCCTCGACAACTGAAAGTGAAATTAGAAACTTGCCGATCTGAGAAGAAAAACGTTTCTAAAAATTGGAAGAAAATCAAAAAAAAGAAAGCAATTCCTTGAGGAAAATCGCACTTCTCAGCCATAAAATGAGTTTCAGCAACTCATTTCTTCACAATTTCGGCTGAGAAGAGGCTATCTTTCTCGAATCTTCTGGGAATCGTTTGCGAAGGAAAATTTAGTGCAAGTAACGTTGTTGTGAGAATCGAGGTAGCAATTTCTTGTTGACAGGCGTGATTTTTAGGAAGAAATAAGTCATTTCTTGGCTGAAAATCCCACTTCCCAGCTTTGGCGCACTTCTTCTGGCAGATTTTATGAATTTTTAAATTCATTTGCAGCCAGAACACGATCTTTGAGGTTTGGAAGTTAATCAGCAATATGTTTACACCTCATTCCTATCTTCTACTTCATTTCCGGCACGAATTTCATTCATAGATAGGCAAATTTATTACTTTCAGCTTGCTTTTTGACAGAAATTTCAATTCAATAAGCTGAAAAGTGCGATTTTGTCCAAACTACACCCGGAGTAATTTGATTTTAAAAGTTTTTATATTAATGTTAAGCATTTTGTACTTGCAGGTTGACAGTCGATCAAGGAGAAACATCTAGGAAAGCACAGATGAAGTTTGCAAGCAAAGGATCGCAGCCAGAGACTAGAATTAAATCCAAATGGAAAGACGTCTCGGACACCAACCTTGGCCACATTGACCTCGAAGAATTTAAGAAGAGAATATATGGGCATAATGGACCTTTGCCAACGCCGCCGCCAGAAGGATGGTGAGAAATGGTATCTTCCAAGCTGCCGGATTTCCGCCTGCACTGGAGTGTGCTGAATTAATGGTGGAGTGTGCGCTGCATTATAATGCTGAGTTAAGACAAATTGTGGCACCTGACGGGAGAATATTGGCGCATCTGGGAGAGGTGGCCATACAAGAAGCCTTCGGCATTCCTAAGTATCCTAAGACTACCTACAAGACTAAGGAAGACGCCCAGAGATTGTATGATGAGCAGCCTGACCTTTGTGCCGCCAACATCAACAAGTCATGGCTGGACAAACCTAGGCCGTCGGTCAAGAAAATGCCCAAGAAGTTGATGCGTACGGACTTCAAGGAAGACTACGGAGACATCATTATCTTGCTGAATAGAATAGCAGGCAGTCCTTTGGGGGCGCCATTTGAGCCATGGATGTACTATTTTATTGAGGACATCACAGAGGGCGTAAAGATGTTTAACTGGTCACGAATGATTAGCAACAACCTCCACGAGCAGCTTGTCAACTTAGAGAAAACGAAAAACGTTTTATATGAGTTCTTATGTCATCTACATGTTGGCTAGGACTTACAAGTATGCAGGCTTGATATGCAAGGGCACGGTCGGCGGTGGATCAAATGAGCTAAAGGCATACGACTGCTATCCACAATTGCAATTGAAAGAAAAGGCGCATTTCCGGCGAGCTCATGACGCCTTCCTCATGTATATCACCAGAATACTCCAGGGAGGGATGCATCAACGGCTGACTCCTGAGGCCAAGAAGCTGATTGGCAAATATGGTTCATGGTTTATCCAATATCCTCGATACACGTACATCAGAATCCAGGGATTCACTGGGAGCCCATATCGTTTGCCCATTTTCCCAACTAACAAGATGGTCCTGTTGGAAGTACTAAGGCAGCTAGAAGAATTTCAGGGCCTCCAACGGACAAAGCAAAAGGCAGCAGTAACCTTTCCCTTCTTCATAGGGAACATGATGGAGTCTTTCCCATCATCACAAGCAACAGATAGTGCCAGGCTCGAGATTCAACATTATCCTTTTGCTACCTATCCATCTAGGAGCCACTTCGACCCGCATCATCACATCAAGACGGTGGATGGAAGGAGGTACAAGCACAAGGTTGAACTGGAAGATTTCTGGGCAAATGCTGCGGACGAGTTTGAAGTTAGGCGAAAGATGTGGTCCAGATTGCCTGTCAGTTTGATTAGAGCAACAGAACTTTGCCGAGTGCCGGATCAGTTGGAGGAAGATGGACAGCAGGTACAGCCGCACCTTGATGAGAGCTTGCCTTTGTCGGTGGTCAAATGGTCAGAACCCGAGCACGCCAATTTGAATACTTTGATTGGACCAGTCGTCAAGTATACACAGTGGTGGGTTGATCAATAGATTCAGGAACTCTGGCGAAAAAGGATAACCTTAACTTATGATATGTTGAGTGAGGCAGAATCCTATTCTTCCAATGCGGACGCATCCCACGGCGTAGAGATGATAGAGGCCACCACTTCCAAGAAAAGGAAGGAGATAGCTGCAGGCAAGGAGCCAGTTCAGAAGCAGGCTAAGGTAAAGCCTTCCCACTCAGCCGCATCTAGGAATATTGAGGAGATGCTGGCTACTGTAGACACTTCACTGGCTGACATTAGGGATCCTTCCCCGATTCCGGAAAACAATATGGAGCCTCAGCCGGACGAAGATGCGCCACCATCTCCCACGGGCACAGAAATATTGGAGTCCGATGATGAAAATGTGGACACCCAAAATGAGGATTTCAAGGAAGGAATGATTTCAGCCCTTAGGGGAATTCTGGACGTTCCTGACAGAGAAGACAGGCCTGAGGATGAAGGCATAGAGCAGCCGACGATCCCGGATTGGCTAAGAGAGAGGCTGAAAGTACAGGCGCCAGTAGAGGAGCCAAAAGAGAATGACACTGCTGACTTCTTGGCCAGACTTACGCAGACTGCCGTTAAGAAGCCAGCAAAGAAATTCTCGAGCATACAGAGAGATGGAGCCGGCAACAGGACAGTGCAGATCGCAATGCCTACAGTGGACAGGCCACAGGAGGACATGGCTCCACAAGATTATGCCATCACAACCATTGACTTGGGCCCAACCACGAAGGGCCAAGAAATTGAAGACTTGGACAATTCAGTGTCCACTATCAAGTCAAGGTTGGCAAAGGAGCTAGCCAAAAGGAAGGAGTGCCAGTTAGAAATTGAGCGCCTAAAGGAGTATATCCAACACTTGATCAAGCCACTTGATCAAGACAACACGGCAGCTCCTCTACTTCCGAACTCTTCACAGGGGGCCGTTAAGGAGATAGAAGAAAACATGGTCACCGTTCAGGAAGCCAGAGAATGGATAGCAGCAAAGGTGACTGAAGCTGAGGCATTCGTGGAGAGGTTGACTCTGGTTTATGGTCAGGCCACCGCCCTACTTTCTAGGCTAGCTGCTTTGGCAGAAGTGTGGGATAACCTTCCGGATGTGCAAGATAGGACAATCCCTTGCCTTAGGATTTTGAAAGGAGTTCCTAAGCAGGAGCTTATAGACGGAGGTGTTATTGCAGCAAGAGCAACCTATGACTTCCACACCTGGTATTGGGCCTTGACGGCACGAGGCGAAGTCTTGGAGAGGGTGAAGGTTGATAGTATCAGATTGGAAGAACAGGTCAAAGAAGTTCAGGCCAAACTCCTCAACATGATTGCCGATATCCTGGATAAGGAGGCTCTACGAGAGAATGACCTGCAGTAAGAGGTTTTGAAAGGGAAGGTCCAAGAAGGCATCTTTGCCATCACAAGACCTATTTTGAAGCAGGATTGGGCCAAATTGGCGAACTTCTTAAGCATCCGAGAGTCTTTTGAGAAGACCAAGCCAAAGTGGGAGGATACTTTTGCCAGATGCACCGAAAGTGTGGACGGACTGGAATTCAGAATCGGAATGCTTCCTCAGGTCACCATGGATGAAGTTGCCTTGATCGTGTCCAGATTCATTGAACACACGGCGACGCGGAAGGATCGGGATGTAATTCCTTGAAAATAGCTCCAAAGCGCCACATCACCCTATCAACTCTCTGTTTACTGAAGTCATTTTGGGAAACCCTAATTAAGGTTTATTTGTTTTAATCTTGGCCGTTGGCTCATTTTTAATCTGAGTCATTTATTCAAATTCATGAACTCTATATAAACTTGATTGCTCTCATTTACAATTTGTGAAGTGAGTAGTATAATATTGTTGCGACAAGACTATTTCCGTCAATAAAAGCTCTAGTGCATGATTTGCTTAGAATCACTTTTGTTTTCAAATAGTGTGCAAGGTTTAATATTTCTCCTTCATCACTTAGAGTAGAATTAGATTAGCATTTAATTTATATGTTTGTTAAGTGGATGATAGATTTGATAGCAGTGGTAGATAAGATTTAGCTCATACTTTTATCGAATGGATGATTTGTATTCGATGTGCAAAGTTAGTCTGAGCCATTAAATTGTGGATGCTTAACTTTTGTTTGTTTTAATCAATTCAAACCTGAAAATTATTATCACTTCCGTTGAAGATTGCACCCGCTTTGCGTAGTTGTCCAAAGGGAGGCGAAACAAAGTGTGGTTACCCTATTTTATCTCATCACTGCCATCTCTTGAGTTCTTAGGCATAGTTTAGATTTCTAAACCCTTATCCTTTTGCCTTTTTTTGGAAAAACTGAAACACCCATCGAAAGAGCTTCAATGATAAAACTGTCTAAGTCCTCAACTCGTGAAATGAATTTTATGTAAGTCCCCTTGTGATTACCAGCAAATCACAATGCCCATTGACCTTGTCCATATGCCATAACCTAGCCAAAAGAAACATTGGAGTTATTGTATTATCTTCTAGGTATTTACAATTACTTTTCAAGAGAGGATAAAGTGTCCTTGGGCATTTTATTCTGTGTATGGTGGCGTATTCAAAACACACACCAACAAACACCAAGACTTCACGAAGAGGAGCAGTTGAATACCTTTGAGTGGGGCTAAAAGGGATGCATCCAAGCAAGGCAAAGTGGATGGAGATTGGTAAAGTGAGGTAAATTTACCCTCACTTACTTTCCGAGTAACCAGCTTTTGGAGGTCCAAAAGCTCTCCAGTGGGGAGGACTGATCCGGAGGATTTTTTGTCAAATTTTGAAATTCTCCATTTTTCTCCAGTTTTGGTATCATTAAGAAGTGCTCGGGATCCTGACTCCAACGCAACTCGAACTGAGTCAATCGGAGTCCCGGAGCTCAAGATAATTATGGTCAAACTTTTGGTCAACTCCTAGACCCAGGCCGAAAAAAGGGCAAAACTCAAAGTCGTCAACACCATTTCGTTGTGCTCATCATCACGATTCCGGTTGAGTTTGTTTCACGGAAAACGGAGTCTGTATGGCGATGTTACGGAAGATCAAAGATTGGGTCAAAATTGCCCTTATGACATCAGCGCCCAGTCAACTTGACAACCAATCAACCTCTGACACATGGCATTACATGGCAATATTATTGTTGAATAATTTTTATCTTTTTTAAAAAGGCAAAAAAATATATATATATAAGAAAAAACAAATATATATATAAAATATTTATGGTGGGTCCCATCCATCCAAGGGGGTGACCCACATAAAGTGGGATGCCACCTAAGGAATAGGGGGTAGCCCACCTTATATGGGAAGCCTCCCTTGCCTTTAGGGGAAAAACTTAAAAGGAGGAGAGGATGGTGGGATCACCATCCACCTTTTTCTCTAAAAGATTCAATTGCTTTTTCAAAGCCTTAGAATAAGGCTAAATCCCGTTTTCTTAGAGGCCTAAATTATCCCATATTTTTAGAGGCCTAGAATATTTCCTTTTACACAGAAATATTAGGAATATTATTACTAAATTAAAGGGTCAAATAAAACCTTACATAAAAATATCCCCTAAATAATAGAGAATAAATCCATTTGTAACCATTCAAATGGAAAGAGAATTATTTTGAGGGGAAATTATCCTTCCAGAAATTATTAAAGGAGGATATTATTGAATTTTTTTCTATGTAAGGGAGATTGGGTAGTTAATTGGTTTTACACCAATTTTGGCATAAAATGTAATATAAAAAGGGGTAGAATGGGGGTGTGAAGTACGTGATTTTGGAAGAACTTTATAAGTGTGAGAGTTGCTTTCCTTGGAGAAATTATTGTATTTTCGTGCTTTTGGAGAAGTTTGTTTCCACGCACTTTGGAAGTGCAATTGAGAATTTCTTTGTAACCAAGAGGAGGTTCTGCCGACGAATGTAACCGAATTTCTGGAGGAATAATTGGATCGGTCCACTCATTGGAAAGAGGCCCGAAGACATAGTCGTTTTAAACAACGAACTCCATTATCAATTTTGTTTGCATTCTCTTTCTCTCTCTCATTTTGTTCTTTCTTTAATCTCTTTGTAATTTCGTTAATTTAATTTTGTTAAGAGTTAAATTTTAATTAAGAACTTTCGAATTATAATTAAGCATTCAAAGCATCTGTCACAGATCCGTTAAATCAAATCACTTGAGGAGGTAGGATAGTCTAGAAGCTAGTTAGTCGTAGTTAAGAATCTACGGAAACCAGAGAAAAGGCTTAGCTACGGCGCATTGTGTTTATGCACCCTTGTGTCCTACCACTGAGTAAAAAAGATAGGAATCTTAGTACACCCCCTTTTTTACATAGAAATAATCAGCAAAGAGAGATCTTCATCTCTGTAATCCCAAGAGCATGTACTAACACACTTGCAATAGCTGTCCATTTCCAATAAGCACTCTAGAGGTGCTAATTGAAATGCCAACACTATCTTAATTAAAAATGATGGATGTATTTCTATTTTTCTATTATTTGTTAAAAGGGATTCCAATGCTAACATATCTTGGTAAAAAGGTTCTTTTTTATAAAACAGAGTAATAGAAGCTGATAGAGTTCATCCGGCTCCAAAAGACAGACTCCAAAGGAAGTGGAAATGGATGCTTATATCTCACAAGAAGCTTCAAAATGTTTGCAGCTCCAGAATGCTCGTAAAGGTAGTTCTGGAGAAATTATGGCAATGGGAAATTATATCCTGTTCATTGCACCTGTACCCTATTTGGCAAAACAGTTGAATATATATTGCAACATTGTCCATCAATGGTATAGAAAACTCTGTAAGATGAAGGCTCTTGATAAAAGCCTATTTCATCAGTTTTCCAGTTTTTTTGTTGATAAAGAAACAAACTCTTTATTAATCACAATAGGATTTAGCATTTATGATTTCTCTTAAAAACTTTAACAGCAATCGTGAATGAATTGCACAATGCCAAATTATAGGCATGATTAGAGGACCCAGTATATAGGAGAAATAATATATAGTGTTATGATGTTCATTTCTTGGTAGACAATGTTTTGAATGAATGCAAGAGGAGATATAACTTTGTTTTGCTTTCAATAAATCTAGCAATCTATGTGATTATATTGTGAGTTGCTAGAAGTTCCAATCTCCGAAGAGCTGGCCACTCAATTAAGGAAGAAGAACAATGATTCATAGATAAGTGTTTTTAATTCTTGACGTCATTGTAAGTTACTATATTTCTGTTGAAATGATGTTACTATGAGTTACTGTGTTTCTATTGAAGTAACTATTTTCAGCAAATGGAATAAATTGTAAGTTTTTACCTTTAGGATAATTCGTTTTGTGTTGTTTCAGTATTATTTGTATTGTTCAGTGTATTCATAGTGTGCTGAAGTGTTGTATTCTATAAAAAAAAATTAGTATGCAATTTTACTTTAGGAGTTCATTCGTTGAAATTGTCTTGAAGAGTTTAGTAGTGTGGATTTGTTTTCTCAAAACAATGGAATTGAATACTTTGTTTCAAACTTGTGATAGCTTTTGAAAGTTTCCAGAGTTTAGATTTCGAATGTTTTCCTAGTTTAAAATTTTGAATGTTTCCATAGTTTAGATTTTGTTTGCACATAAGCATTTCTTCTCTTCTATAGCTTAAAAACAATCACCAGAATTAGATGTTTGATTGCTTATTGCATATAGCCATCTAACACCACCCAGATTGACAACATAACAATTTATTAAAATACGAGGTTTGACAATGTCTCGTCATGCAGTACTATGACGTGTTAAAAAAAAGCATCACCAATTTTTTTATTTGCAAAATATAATTGTATGTCACGAGTGGAAAAAATTTGAAGCATTTCTTTTTGCATGGGAGGCGGGGCAGAGGGAGAGGATGTACCTTGCCATGTGTAGGGTACGTAGGGAGACACCTAGCTCCTGCTCCCTTTTAAAAGGAGCAACTAAATCCTAGGGCTTTGCTCCCCCTTACACAAGGTGGCAGGTGCCTTGGGCTCCACCCTAATAGTTTTAGTTGTTTAATTTTTTTTTAAAATTAATTCAAAAAAACATTCCTTTGGCCTCAACACTGCTCACTTGCTACCGTGGACAAAGATCCCTCACCAATGCATTTTTCAAAATTATTTTTCTAACTTTGGAGGGTCATATCTTGGCCAAACAAATGTCCTTTTTGACATAATTTTTTTGGAAATAGGCTAAAATTTCGTGCTCTTTGCGCTAATGGAATTAGTTTATGCTCAAGATGCTTGGTATTTCAAAAAACCACAAATTCTCAAATATTTAATTGTATTTTTCTCATTTTTACAATTTCAAGCACACATAACTTTCACATACATACTCCAATCAACAAGCTTTCTTTCTTTAAAGAGTGGTATTTTCAAGTTCTATACTATGTTGCTAATTGTTTGATTTAATTTTTCTCCAAGAGTATACTTTCAGTTCTATGCCACAATTTCTCAAATTGTAAATCAGCTAGAAAATATGTCCAACATTTGTGATCGCACTAAATTGTAAAGTGCCACAAAATAAACTTGCTAAGGGTGTCTAATTTGTTCTATTACAAACGAACTCAGCTTTTAAAATTCCATCATGATGTACTTGTCTCTTGGGGACTAATGTATTGCATTTTTCATTTTTTAAATTGTAAATCAGCTAGAAAACATAACCAAGTTTTGTAATCGTAGTAAATTATAAAGTCCCATAAAATAAAGTTGTTGAGGGTGTCTAATTTGATCTATTTTGGAGGGGATGTACATACATATTACACACACCCTCAACTTATAAAGTGCCATCATAAATCACTTGTCTCTAGGGAGGCTAATTCATTGCATTTTTGTAATCACAAACTTTAATAAAGTTCTATCCTAGGAGATATAATGTGGGGGAAAATATATCTAGATCAAAATGAATATGATGGGCTAACAAAAGGATCATGTCCTAGGGTTAATTGGTTCTAGGGTTAAAGGCCACATATCATGGACCAAATTTGAGAGATATATGGAGATCCCATTGAACCTCCAATCTCATGCGATCCTATCATGGACTGTTTTGTACACCTTCATGATGACAATCATACAGATAACGAATCTGATACTTGGGAAGATCCTAAACAATAAGACTTCTCATAATGCTCTTTTGTATGACAAGCTTGATAATTGGGGAGATCTTGAATAATAAGACTTCTCATAGTGCTCCTTCTCCTTTACATCCACCTACCTCTTCAAACTTCATAGTAGCTACATTGAGGGCTTCTAATACTTCTTCAATGGGTTCACACTTCTATTCTAAATGTTTTGAGTAGAGTCATCTTCAACCTTCTCTCTTTTGGAGGGGGATTTTTTCCTACAGGTTTTCTCCTTTTCTCCATTTCAGAGAGATTGTTGTGTACATGGGTACCTAACATGGTCTTATAGTTGAGACCCATCATCATCATTATCTTCACTACCTACCTATGTTGTGCTTATGCGGTGGGGGGGTGAGCAGTTGGTGGGGTGTTAGTGCATAATGTATATACATATATATTTTATTATCCTAGATTTAATATGCATAGGATAAGCTTGCCTAAATGTTAACATATGCACATCACATTATGATGAGTGTCTTCTTTCACCCACATGTGTCACATTCATAGGAATCATCATCTATATTTAGCAACTCATGTTTTACTTGGTCTCCTTCATAGTGACTCACCTATTTGTCATGTGATAGGACTCCTCTTCAGTATTTCTTATAAATACTCCTCTCATGCTCACATTTGTGTAATGAACCTATATCATTCTGTTGGCGTTTCAAATCGCACCTCCGGAATGCGTTTTGGAAACAAACAGGTATGTGTAGTAAACTGCTCTTCGAATTAGGAGGGGAAGCTCCCTCTTTTGCTGAGTTGCATAAAGAAAGTAAACTAAAACTTATTTTTTGCCTATCTTTTTGATTCAACTGCGAGAACACAAGGTTATAGAACTCTAGATGTTGCAGCTGAGATTTTCCCTTTAATGAAACTTGACAACTACAACTTAACTTACGCTAAAACGTTTCTATCCTCTCAAGTAAACGCAGAGCAAGAGAGTTTAGAAATGGACGAGATTGATTTTCTGACAAAGATACTTAAATAAACTTTCTCAACATACATCTACTGAATTTCAATGCAAGCTGAAAAAAAAAAATCATATAAGTATTACACAATAACGGAAATATGAGACTTTATATCAAGGGCAGCAAAGCAAGCTTCACGACTTTATTTTCCCACACTTCGAGCACAAAGATTACAATTCCGGGACAGCAAGTTGTAGCAAAATGCTTGCAACATACGATCAAAACCATATTACAATTGACACATAACACATGCACTAAACAAGGATTTGTAGCTAAGGAGGCATGCAAACTTGCTCTTTACACAAAGTGAACTAACACAAATCAATAACAAACATGAAGGCATAAGCTCAGCGATTCTGTTATCACAAGCACGGTTAAAGAAAAATGAGCAAACATTGCTCTTATTTATAACTAAGCAGAGGAGTAGGGAACCTTAAAATCTCCTTGCTTTTATAACTACTGCTTGCCAGCATGCAAGCTTTATTTCTAATCCTAGAAAAGATAAAACATCTAAAACCTAGGAAAGCATCTAAAAATGGAAAGTGCCAACTCGTTACAACTGTTTTCTTTCTATCCTCAAAGAATGGATAAGAATTGAGACAAGAATAGAAAGAAAGAATGGAAGAAGCTTCTAGAAGAAAGCTGATTTAAATTTCAATCACATATGCTAAAAAGCGAGCAACTTCATCCTTGGTGGGAGTGCCAATACTATTAATAACAAAATGCTGCTTTTCCAAGATTTTTTCACCGTCTGCAATAGATCTCAAGAAATCTTCGCTCTCATTGGCTGCTTTCTCGAACTTTGCTGGCATCATGGAAATCATCTTCATTCTTCCAACACTGCCATCGCTGCCATGCATGATACTCTGAAACTCTGCTTGGACTACGTCAAGCCCAATGTATGAACCATCTTCAAGGCAATACTGACAAGGAATTGCTGCAACAAACTCTCTGATGAACTTAAGAGTATCAATGACTCTTTGCTTATACACTGCAAACTCCTCAGATATTCTCATATATGTATTAACCTTGAAAAAGTGACCTCCTTTCCACTCCAGGATCTATCTTTTGTGTTCTCTTGCCATTGTAGAGCCATAAGCCATTCTAAATCTGCAATTATTATTTCGTGCATAGGCTTGAACTCGGCTATCAACTGCTCAAAATCCTGGATACCTTGACGTAAGTCATGAGCCTTGTATCTCAACTGGAAGACTTGTGCTAGAATCTCTTTTCCTCTAACGATGAGCTCTTCAATCCATTCCTGAGTTTGTTTTCCACAAATAACCAACTGCCGCAACTGTTGTTGATCAGTTGGTGTCTCTAAAACATGTGGCAGCAACTGTGTTGTTTGTGAGGTGCCATGAATGAGATTTGATATACACAACCGCAGTTGACGATTTTCAGCCTTGAGGGTTGCCTTGTCTTCTCCATCCTTCTGCACTCTTTCTTCAATATTTTCAGTTACCATCTTAAACAAACTCATGTCAACATGTCCGATACTTTTACCAAGATTTGCTTTGACCACTATGAAATCATCAACATCCACCTCATCCCTGATTTTATCTTCAAGAGGTGTAGCTATCTCCATTACCATTTCACCCTCGAGATTCCTCTCAAAATGGATTTGTTTCTTTGCCTTCTTCTTGGATGCTTCCTGATATACGTTGAGATCATCAACATTCACCTAATACGAAGGCCTTCTTCTTGTCCTCCCCAAGGAGCTCTCAAGCCAAGACGTGGTATCTCTACTAGCATCCATGGGAGGAATAACTATAACATCGGCCTCTATCTCCTCGTCTTCCAAATCAATGTGAATTGGTGAAGACCTAGGAGATGTTATAGGGTCTTGTATCAAAGGTACATCTTGTGTTTCCTCTTGAGGCATGGGCTCATGTTGAGGAACTTTTGTTTCAGCTATAGGCTGCTCCTATATGACAGTACCCGTGTAATCCAACCTCTTCTTTGCACTCTTTGTAGACCTACTACCCTTCACAACTTCTTTACCTTTTCCTTTTGTCTTTGACTAAGCTTTAGAAGAAGGAGGCAATGGATGAACCCTTGGTGGCTCTGCTACTGGAATGGACTTCATTCTTTTGAGTGTCAAGAAGGTCTTGCTGTAATCAACAACCTAACGAGTCCTTTCTTCCACTGTAATGCATTCTCTGTTAGCCTAGTTAACCTATGGAAGAGGTTGTTGTTCAATCTGATTTCTAGTATAGGCTGGGAGAATTGCATCCCCGTTATCTTCTGATAACCCTTCGATGTCTTTGAATAAACAATCTTTCATTTGATTAAGGGTGAGCCTACTATTGCTTCACCTTCGCACCTCATACTCATCTTTGTAGTTAGCCCAAAAGTCTTCAAGTGCGGGCACATGAGCATAGTTCTGACTAAGTCGAGCTGCATAGACACCATGGGGATCATAAGATCGTCTCTCGTTGAAAGGCTCGAGACCAAGTTTATCTACTCATTACCCATTATTTTAGCATCTGCGGATGATCCGCACCTATAAATACCTAAAGCAAAAGGGAAGTTGAAGGCTGGTCTCTTTTTGTTGCGCAAGCAAGTGTGAACATCTAATACTTGTTTGAGAAATTCCATACACACGACTTCATCTGACGAATACCTTGGTAACATAAGAGAAGCACCTGAATAGCCGTAAACCCTTAGGTAAGTGAAAATGGCAAATTGAATAAACCAATCCGCCCATTCTAACATTGTTGCCCTGGCAATAGATGAAATGCAAACATGTAGTTCGTTGTCCAGGTCATGCACTATATAGATTAAGAATGCTTCATTCACTCTTTTATAATGATGTGATGCAACAGTGAACTCCAACTGAGTGTAGTAATTGTAGACATGTTGAACATTTAAAGAACCCTTCATATTTAACCCTCTGAATTTACCCTGAAAATCAACCAAGTAGACTAGGTAGGAGATCATGTGGAATGCATGTCTATTTATATATTCAATTATTTGATGATGAAGGCAATCACTGATAAATGTAGGCCAGTCATAGAACTTTGTCTTCTTCATGATGTGAGGTATCACGTAGAACATCCAAGGCTGAAACTTCGTTGCATCCGCTTGACCAGTAATTCGGTTGAGTAAGGTGATTATTATAGCAAATTCATCCTTGAACTCCCCTCTCCCGATGTTCTTTGGCAATGTATTGTATTTTTCTTTCAGCCACCTGTGTGCAATCTTCTTGCTATACTTTTCTCGGTGCTCTTCCCATATCCTTTCACATTCTTCTATGTTGATGGTAACACTTCCAAGCCATGGTGGAATTGAGAAGCATTTTTCGATCGTGTTTGGCTTTAGGCTACATATGATTCTTCCATCTACTGACTAGATTTCCCTTGTGGCAGGATTATAATGCTTGATACAAGCAATTATGAATTCTAAGCTATGTACTGAGAAAGGTATGGATGCTGCTGCGAGAAGACTTGAATGGCCAAGATGCCTGATGGTGGCATTGCCTGTATCTTCCAAAGGACGTAGATTGAATACTGGCTTGATATGGTGTAAGTCAGTCTCGGTTGTTTCTATGAAATCATGGTACAATGTTGATTTCGTCTTAAACTTTGTAGGAATGTACTCCATTCTACAAAACTTGAAGATTGACTATAAACACACCTAGGTTCTGACAAGTTTTGGCAAACTTTCTAATTTTAGCTTTGCTGATTTTTCTTCGTCAAACGGATGAAATTTTGGAAATTTTTCTGAGATATGGGTTTTGATTAGAATTTCGTTATAAGCCAACCCAGATCGTCCGTTTTTGAAAATTTGGAGTGAAGACTGAAAAAGCAGCAAAACCCTAATTTTCTCCGAAAAAAACAGAAAAAGTTGGCATCTAGGTATTGTTCATGAGCATATTTTGGATGAACCCAGTTGATCAGATGTTGAAAACCCTGGCTTCTGACTGAAAAAGCAACCACTTTAAGTTTCTCTGAAAAAGCTATGATATGGGTTTTGTCCAGAAGAAGGTTTGGTATAGACCCAGAAGATTAGAAATGAAAGATTTTGAAGTTTTCTCTGACATGCAAAATAAAAAGCAACTGCTGCAACCTTGAGAAAATCTTTCAAAAATTTGTCCAGAAGATAGAACAAATATGAACCAACTTGTTGAAAATTGAAAACAATAGCCTCCTTCACAAATTTGATGTTCTAGATGAAGAAATATGAAAAAGCAAGCCTTCTTTGAGTGCTGATCTGAAAATTGATGAAAAACCAGCAAGTTTATGTTCTTGAATCTTGAAAATAAGGGTTTGAAGTTGCTGCTCTGTTTCTCCTTGAAACCACCTGCAAGAAAATATGAAAAATAAAACATAGAGATGCCTTTAAATAAGTTTTGCCTTGAGAAACAGCTCTCAAACCCTATTTCTTTGAAACCCTAAATTTAGTTCATGCAATGAATTTAGGCGTTTTTTCCTTCTTTCAAATTTTTTGAAATTTCCAAAAATTTCACAAAGGCATGAGAAGTTGGGCACCCTTCTTGAGGTGAGGTGCCCAGTCTCTCCAGACTTAACCAATTTTTCATCATTTTCAACTTCTCTTCAATTTTCTCCCGGCTTCCAGATTGATCCAACGGACAAGCTAAACGTTTCATAACGGAGCCAAACCAAATCTGACGACATTGTTCTAGAGACATCTTCTAACAAAAACTCCGTTTAACCCTTCAAATTGTCGGGTACTTATCTCTACTAGGGGCGCCCATTTTCTCCAGTGTTAGCCATTTTAATGATCTTCAAACTTTGCTTGTCTTCTAACCTTCGGACGAATTCATGATTTTGGGCGTTGCACTGATCAGAGTGACTGACTAACCGATTCACTGGATAGCTAAGAAGATTCTGGAAGGGGTCTTCTGGATACTTGATCTTCGAAAACTGACATTTGATGGCTCTAAACCCTAGGCGCCCTTCTCCTTCAAGGGCGCCCATCTCTTCCAAAGATAGTTTTTATTCTGAGTTTTTTTACTGTTGTTTTTGACGTTTGTCATTTCATTCACTTTTCCTCCTTTGTGCTCTAAACCCTAGGCACCCTTCTCCTTCAAGGGCGCCCATCTCTTCCAAAGATAGTTTTTATTCTGAGTTTTTTTACTGTTGTTTTTGACGTTTGTCATTTCATTCACTTTTCCTCCTTTGTTCAGCCTTTGACATCTGATGACTGCCAACTTCGATGGACGTGTTGATGATTACGTTGGAAAGCTTGATCCAGTCTGACGAAGTCACGTTGGAGGCGCCTTCTACAAATTCTATCATTAAACATCTCAAAAACTTGGGCGGCCTTCTTCAGGGGCGCCCAGATTCACCAAACTTAGCTATTTTTACTTTTTTCACCTTCAGAATTCCAAAACACCTCTCTGTAACGTCTGTTTGATCTAAGATTCTAGTCGACTGGATGGTCGGATGATCATGCTAATTGATTCGCTGCAGAGCCGAGAGGATTCTGAGCAACAATGGCCTAGAGGCAAAAACCCTAATTCTGATATTTGACTCCTTGAAAAGTTGGGCGCCTTTCTCCTTTAGGGGCACCCATGGCTAGCAGACTTAGCCATTTTTTATGCAATTTTCAACCTTTGCCTTATTTGACATGCCTTCCTTGTCGTTGACTCCTGGAACAGAAAAAATTTCTAAGGCATGAGGGTTTGGGCGCCCAAACTGAGGAGGGGTGCCTGAATCCACTAGCCTTAGACAATTTTTTGCATTTTTCAATTTTTCAATCTTCCTTTCTTTGTTCTTCGTTTTTCGTGCACATTCCTCGTTGACAGCTTCTATTTGATGCTTGAACGTCTAATTCTGACACCTAGCCACTGACTGACCTCCATTGATGATCTTGGATCTCCAAAAAAGCTTCTGAAAAAACAGAATAGACCTAGTAGGGTAAAACTGATCTTTTTATGATTCAAACTACACCAGCTTGATGTGGAAGTATTTTACGCTAATCAAAATCAATCTTAACCCTAAAAGCCAAACTTTCTATTTTTAGAAAATTTTACAAATATCTGTTTCTGAAGAAACCCAGAAAAAGTTTCTATTTTTAGAAAACTGCTAAAAATAGAAATTTTCCTAAAATTTAGGGATGAAAAACTGAAATCTAGGTATTGTTGGTTTGATCGTTCTGAACTGACCTAGATTGTCGGATTTTGAAAATTTCAAGTTTTTGACCCCCATACAAGACATGCAAACCCCAATTTTGACCTTTTTGACAGATTTGACAATATTTTGACTCATTTCTTCAAAATGCCTAAGTGTAGCGAAAATTTTAATTTGGGGTACAACACATTGTAATCTGTAATGTTGAAAATTTTGTCATTAATGTCAAAGGCTTGGGTGTTGAGAGGGGCTGATAGCCAGACAAGCAGGCACCTCAATAAGTCTCCCTGGATCATTTGAGTCAGCAATCTGTTTCCTTATGCCATATCAATATTGAAAGTCAAGTGCCAAGTCAGAATGGAAAAGTCAAAGTCAGATGTTATGCCAAATCGTTTTGAAATGGTAGTTGTTCGATGCTTTTGGTAACGTCTTGAATAAATTGAGGCGACTTCTTTATCTTGGTCAGAATTGTTTTGTGTGTGACTTTTCTTAGGCAACATCTTCATTCTTGGTGTCGACCCTATTCAAGGCGACAGTTACAAATTTTAATAAGCAAAATTACTCCTGACGAAAATGTAGTGGGTGGCTTATGATTTATGGAGTTTCTGAATTTTGCAGTGACAGTTTTCAATGTAGTGGATGTGCTGAAGATTGGCCTTCGTGGCTTTTCATTTCATCGGACCTTTTTTCTTCAAGGAGTCGTGTTTCATCATGTCTGTCGTTTTTGGTTCTAATTCTTTATCGCTCTCATATGTATGTTTTGCAATTACAAAGAGTGTGTATTCGGCTGTGTATGGTCAGACCATATACCATCATGGTCAATTATTAATGCTATATTCAAGTTGTTTTTGTTTTATTGGATAGTCGACTATGTGCAGTTAGATTATCACCTGTATGCCATGTGTGTTGAGTGAATCCTTAAGCTAGGTGATGGCCATCGATATAGTTACATTTCTCTTTGGTCAATATGTGGAGAGGTGCGGACTGTGTATGGGTTAGCTGTGAAAGCTAATTCTTCTGGCACAAGCTGCATAAAAGGGAAAGTCGTGTGAATTACAAAGTATATGTATATGTTTTTAAAGGTTGCTTGAATTTTTGTTTAGATAGAGGCAACAAGAGAGGTCGCGTGCCTTGGCATGATGCTCAGAAAATAGGCTTTTTAGAGTGGTACTATATACTTGAAGAGAGCCATATGAGCTTATATATGTAATCGGATTTGTCTTGCAGAATGGAAGAGAGGATATAGTCGATACTGGTTGAAACCATCATGAAGTTAATTAACAAAATTCGAAGTTATTGCAGACCACGAACTTCTTCCTTGTTACTCTCAAAAATCGGATCCATCACATATTCTTTTGTGTCATTTTAATGGTTTAGTACCTTTGTTTGCAGTGGTCTTCAATTAAGATTTCTGGGCGCAGGCTGGAGATTATTAAAAAAGTTGTGAGTGCTAACATTCGCCTGTGTGTGATTTAATCCGAGCCTTTGTGTGTAGACTCTAGCGTTGAAAGTGTAATTGCTGGTGATGCAGTTGATAGGCTTGGAAGCATTTAGTGAGCCCATCGTGCTATAGCAGACCACTCACTTGATGCTGTTGAAAAATCAAGGTGTGCCATTCTGAGTCAATTCATGCATTGTGTGGAGTCATAAAATGAAGACGTGCCATATGAGGAAATTTGTGTTCTTGTATTGCATATGGACAGAGGTGAATTTGTGAAGTCTGGAAGTCGTGTTGTTTTCAACTTGGTATTCATTCCCATATTGAAGTGCTACACTGAGGTGTAGATGGTTTCGAATTGAAAAGTTTTGATTCTGTTTTGAGTACTTGAAAGTTAAGAAAAATGTTAAAAGGCAGAGGAAGGTTTAAGGTATTGTTGCAGATGAAGTTAAGTTTGTGAACAGGAAGTTTTCAGAATCAGAACAGTGATTATGTATATGCATGAGCCTTTTAGTTGATGTGCAGATTGGTCTTGAAGTCAAAAGTGCAAAAATGGTGTGTTGTGAGAATGCTTAAAGAGTTGGTGCTCTTACTGAAGTTGGTGCTTCAGTCTTTCGAAGTTGGTGCTCACTTTTGTAATCTGGAGATTGTAGTCTCCTGGGTTGGTACCCATATGGAGTTAATGAAAACAATTGTTCTGCCATGGTTTTTTACCCGAAAGGGTTTTCCACGTGAAATTGGTGTTCTCATTGTTGATGTTTGCTCTTACCGTTTTTGTTGCTGATTCTCAAGGTTTTAAGTTCTAAAGTTTTAAAAGATTGATTCACCCCTTCCCCCTCCATCCCAGTATTTTATGTGTGCTCTTCATATAATATCCTCTTATTTTGCATATTTGTTTTTTCATTTATTGGAATAGTGCATATGCTATTGTAATATGCTCTACTCATCTAAATCATGTCTTGTGTAATCTCGTCTCCATTATAGGCAAATCTTACAGTTTTGTGCAATAGAACCTTCACCTTTGTGCAAAAAGGTAGACATTGTTGCTCAAGAGCTGATTGAATTGGATGATACTAATCCATATAGTAATTGGACTACAATAGATGAGGACCTTGCCACCCCATGTGTATAGAGGACAAAATTGATGATTTTGAGAGGCAAGCAAGCAAAAGAGGGTGCAACAAAAGCACTGAGCATTGGATTGGATGACATCATCATATCAAATGATGTTGTTGAATTTGAGGAGTCATTGCCTTCTAGTTTGAGAGTGGAGCCACAACCTTCTAGTTCAAGGGTGGAGTCATAGTTGATTGCAAGGAGTGGGACCCAAACCATCTCTAGTATGTATATAAGGAAGAGAAAATTATAAATTGTTGTAACTTGCATGTCTATGTAATATTTTATCATACTACATGTCATATTTATCAATTGTTGTGTTCACATGTTGATGCGATATTATACTCTTTTTGTATTCAAATCTAATAGAAAACACTTCCACAATGTTGTATAGACTCATTTGATATGTTGTGTAACTATATTTTGCATGAAATTTATGTTTTTTAAGGAATTTATGTATTCTTTTAAGTTGTTGAGGTTTTCCAAGTTGCAAGATTTTAACTATGATCTTAACCATAATCCAAAACTCGACAAACCCAAAAAATCTTAAAAACTATGACTCAAGCAAAAACTCAGTAAATTTTCCAAACATTAAAGAACACATAAATTTGTAAAATCATGTTTAAAAAAAGCATTAAATTAAATTTACAAAGGTCATAAATAGTTTTTCTTCATATATAGATTAAAAACAAGTTCAATTCACATCATAATGTCATATGATTAGATATTACATATCCATATTAATGTTTTACAAATTTCGTCTGTGGAAAACATGTGGGCAAAATTAAAAAGGTATTTGCTTTTTAAAACTAGAGCAAGGATTTGAGGGCATCAACCGCAAGAAAGATGAGGGGCAATGAACTTCATGAGGGTTTTGATGTAGAGCCCCCACAAGGATCGAGGAGCAATGCACCTTACAAGTAGGGTTAGGCAAAAAGCCCTCAATGAGGTCGAAGGGCAGCACCCCCTCATGAGGCTAGGGGCAACACCCCAAGCATGTCATAGTACAAGGTGGGGTCAGGGGGTAGAGCCACCACCACAAAGCCCAAATTAAGACCTTTAAGACCACACCAACCTTCATGGAGCATGCTTCAATGCTCGAAAAAATATGATACAAAAATAGATGAAAATGAATTCGTTTTAGGTTTGACTAATATATTATGCCCCTAGCCGAGTTAGACTCAAACTCATAAGTCATTGCCAAGTTTTTTTTGTGTACGTTTTCAACAAGTACTCACCAAGCACTAGGCAAGTACTTGGGAGTCAGGCAAGTTATTTTGATGATCTATTAAATTATGGTCTTAACTATCTTTAATACCATTGGTCAAACAAGTTGAGAATCCCCTCAAGCAAATACGAGTATGCTTCTACCAACTTCAAAATGAGAAAACCCATCACATCTAGTGCAAGGACTATATCTATCAATGTTTCCCTCTCCATGAGGCAAAGATAAGGAAGTGCTTTATTTTAAGATGCTTTATATAATTTGAGATACAAGGCAGATACATTGCTTGTACAGAGACTCCAATGGCTCACTATCAACTTTCTTCTACTACTCAAACCAATGATGCTTAGCTCTTTTGTAATGTCATTTAGCCAATTCGTGCACATTTAGCTAGTTTCCAAGTCTTCCTAAGGCTAATTGGTTGGTTAAGGAGAACTCCAATATTCTTGGAGAAGCATTTGATCAATCTTGTAGAGCAATTGTTCTTGGGTTTGAGTTCAATTGGTTAGTTGGAGCCCTTTGATTCTTTCTGAATTGATTTCCGCCCTTTTGGGTGCTCTCCAAACTTCTTGGAGGAGCAAGGTATTTTAGAAAGTCGCCAAGTTGATTTCAATCATCTTCTTACTACTTCAATTTCATCATGGTGTGGTCATAATTGGATTCCAATGATGTTGCAATACTCTCCACAACTTGGGTGAGTTATTAAGTTATTTAATTAATATTTCACTAATGTTGTCTAAAGTTGAAAAATAATTAAAGGATAACTTAGTGTAATAGCTCGTTGGAAAGGTGATTAAATGTTTGCACATAATGAATTATTTGATTTAAAGCAAAAAGTTTTTTTTCATAAAGGAAGAAAAAAAAATAACAAAAAAGTTTTTTTCAGAAAAAGTGGCGAAAAAGCAAAAAATGCTTTCTCAGAAAAGAAACAAAAAGTGTTTTTTTGAAAAAACATCAAAAAAGAAAACCATTTTTTCGAAAAAAGCAAAAATAAAAGGAGGTGTTGGGTGCTCATTTCGATATACTGAAGATTTCTCATATTGTTATGTTGTTGGATTGAACTTACGTGTTCTTCCATAATATTTTGAGGACGAAAACCCTCATTAGATTTCTAGTTCCAGATTTGAGAGATAATCCCAAGCTAGATTGGAGTGACATTGTGCTTCAAATCGAGTTTCAGTTTTGGATGTTGCTAGGATAAAGATCTATTCAATGTTTTGAGGTGTGTTGGGTAGAGTTTGAAGGGAGTTTTCCAGTATTTTGCTTGTGGGTATGTTTGCATGCTCCTTTTTTAAGTTTCTAAAGCATCAACAGCGATGTTTCAATTCTGATTTGTCCAAAGGACAACAGCAAAAAGGGTGTTTCAGACCTATACCAGCCTTCTAGTTCATCTATTCAAGGTATCACGTTGCTATTTCATAACTGGGTTATTGGGTACATGTTTTTTGGTGCTATTGTGGGGTGTTTCAGCAGTTCTTTAAATAAGCACTTTATATCAGCAAATAATCGTCTTATTTTGGTGTTCCCAATGCATATGTGCTAACCTTGTAATGCTTTGGGTGGTTATATTATCGAAAGCTTCAATTTCTATGCACTTTATAGTCTTTATTTTGTAAGCACCGGAATATTGTACTGCCGGTGGGTTTAAATTTGGTATTGCTGATGTGTATTTACCCCACAAAACAAGTGGTAATATTGTAATAGCTCACCACTAAAAAGTGGAAGAAGCATGTTTAAATGTCCAAATATTGTATAAGCTTTCCCACTGATAAGTGGAAGTGCCTTGTAATTCCCAATGAATAAGCAAATGATTTATTTCTTGTATTGTTTATGCATCCCATTACATATGTGGTTTGGCTGGCTTGCCGCCTGATGCTTCTTTCCAACAAGTTGCAAATCAATAAATTGAAATCCTGACACTGTATGCTCTTACCTTGCCCAATCCGGGATCTAGGTAATCAAAAAGTGGAAAGGAAGTTGTTATGCTTTCATTTACTTTGAGGCTACCGTATTTTTAAAAAAATTGAGGGTGGTTATTACATCTTTTCTTGGGGGAGGTTATGATCTAGTCATGCAAGGCTTTACAAGGGACCACTAAGGTCCACCTAATTGAGACAGCATACTTATGTTCACACTTCCTCTACATGCACTTGGACCAAGGCACCCCACCTCTCTCATACGAGACATCACACTCTATCGTGTCTCACTCCTAGTTGGTGTCTCATATTCAAATTTGTGCCACCAAATTCTTTCCCACCCCCAGCAATATCTTAGATGGTGAAAGGTCGTCAAACATGAATGTTAGAAGAGCTTCATATAGAATTTTGAGGCAACACTATTCACACTCCTAGGGTCTTCCAACCAAGGCCTCTTAGCTTGGGGCATTTTGTAGGGGAGGGGAATTTTGAATCTTGTATCAATGCCTTCAAAGATATCAATGAATATTTTGTTCCTCTACTAGTAACATGGATTAGACCTAGCTTGCTCATTCTTGCAATTTGGTGTCTCAACTCTTTTTCTTTGGCAATGAGTCCTTTCTCTTGGATATTTGAATTTTTTGTAGGCTATTTTTAGTCATCTTGGTGGTCTTACATCTTCTAATAGGGCTAGGGTATCCCCTCTAGGTCAAACCCTCCTTTTTGTTCATTAAAATGACTTTCAGCTACCAGATTTTGTTTTTCTTTTAGTTATCTTTAGTCTATTGCTTCTTTGGAGCCTCTTGTTGACTCCCTCTTATTGTTGTCTCAAGTTGTAATTTGGATTCTCATTGACCTATTTTGGTCACTTGTTGACATTAATATAATTTATTTCTCTTCTTTCTTGCTTTCTTTTGACTTTATCAAACATGGTTAATCCCTAATATATACTTGTTTAACATAAATATCATACACTTTTATGAGTTATGATGTACTTAAATGTGTTGATGTTACATGACAGCAACAGGTTACTCTTCCAGCCCGATATCCCTTGCATTGAAGGATAAATTAAATAATAGCCTTTTGGCTATTTAATTTATGTTGACAATCAATTATGAGGAGGTGCCTCATTTAATATTTTATTTATTTATTGTGAAATAATAATTATCATTATTATTTCTATGGAGGCCGACTTGATAGATCTTAAGAGACACGTCTCTTTTTGATGGCCGACTTTATGTCTTGAGAAGACACGTCCCTTCCCTTGGCATGTATATATATGAGTGATGATCACTCAATTGATCATCAAGTTCATTCATAGTAATTCACATATTCCTAAAGAAGTTCGCACCTAGCAGCAAGTTGTCATTTCTGTGGCAGCAGATCGATCTCGAGGAGATATATATTTATCTTGAGCAGCAGATCAGAAGTTTTCTCTTGTGTAGCAGATCTTCATCTTGAGCAGCAGATCATCATCTTGCTACAGCAGATTGATTTCAAGGAGAAACATATTCATGCTGTAACTTCGCATCTAGGAGAGATGCTATTATTCATTGTATCAAATTCGGCCTTGTGCTGGACCTGAGTTGTAAGCAGATTTCTGCTCTTATCTCTACAATATATAAGCGATATATTTGCTGGGTTTTTCTCCCTCGAGTTGGAGGGTTTTCCCAGGGTATCTTGTAGTGTTCATTGTCTTATGTGTTGCATTTTCTGATTGCTTTCATTTCTGATCCTAAAACTAACAAAATGATCATACAAAATGATGACAAATTAGACTATTATGAGTTATGATGTAATAAAATGGTCATACACTAGTCATGAACTAATTTTATGATTTCTTGTCCCAAGGATAATATTACTTTGTGTCCCAAGAAGGGGCCCAATTCAACTGTGATTTCTCATCCTAAGATGGGAAAAAATCTCAATGCACTTCATGTCTCAAGAGGGTGCCCAAGTTTGATATTCTCCATATCCTAAGATGAGCCAACTTGTACCATATTTGATGCCCTTTCAGGGAAGCCTAGCACTAGAATACCATAGTACAATCCATGACATAAATTTCTTAGTCATTGCATTAATGACCTTTATTTAGTTTTCATATATGTTGATAATAATTATAAGATAAAGAGACCCATTTAGCACATGAGCACCTTTAAGCATTTGTTAATGGTGGGATACACAATAAATGAGATCCACAGCTTTGATTTTTCAACCCTCTAGCATCTTTCACTACTAGCAAAGTTTTTGGAGCATGTAATGAATTATAAAAAATCCTTGTCTCACAATTCTCACCAATGTGGGATTAACCCAAATACAACCCAATGATATACGCATGGTTCTAAA
This sequence comes from Sequoiadendron giganteum, assembly GCA_007115665.2. Lineage (NCBI taxonomy): Eukaryota > Viridiplantae > Streptophyta > Pinopsida > Cupressales > Cupressaceae > Sequoiadendron > Sequoiadendron giganteum. The sequence goes on from CM021108.1 coordinate 34,163,961, forward strand.
ACTCAAAATCTACAAAAAACTCAGCAATCCAATATTTTGACTTGATCTTGGTGCTAGGCAAAATCTTAACAAGTTATAAATTTATATAAATTCATAAACAAAATTAAATAACATGTAAAATACTATTTTAAACATACGAAATGAATTTAGAAAACAATAAGCTAGAACATTGTTAAAAAAGTCATTCACATTCATAGAAAGGAAAAGAAAATTGCAAAAAAAAAATTGCAAAAAGAAATCGAAATAAAAAGTTAGTTTCAAGCAAGTACTAAGAACTTGGCATACTCAACAAGTTATTCATTACCCTTGTCTCACAATTCTCATCAATGTGGGATTAACCAAAGTACTACCCAATCATATATGCATAGTTCAATATGAACTTTTCAAAAACTAAGCAGCCCAAAATTCTGAAGCAATCTTGGGACTCGACAAAAACATTGACAAAATCTTGACAAGTATGTATATACCATATATTCATAAATTAAATCTACATAACAAGAAAAATACTATTAAAAAACATAGGAAATGAATTTAAAGGGTGCAAAGAATTTCAAAACAACATTAAAAAAACAATCTTCTAACTAGCTAGTTAATGGCAAGTATATAGTACTTTGTAAAATTCAGAGAGTTACTCACTGATCACCAATGGCTCACAAGTACTCAAGAGTTGAGAGTCCACAAGAAGTGTTAGAAATACACATACAAATTAATTTAAAGCTTACACAAGTGATTTAGGTGGAATTTTAATTTTTGCAGGATTTGACCCTTGTATGTTTTTAGTCATGCCAAGATGACCTCCATGAGTAGTCATTATACTAATGTCCTTTTTGTCATTTATGTTGGTAATATTGCAAGGTAAGGAGACCCACTTAGCATACAAGCACCTCTAAACATCTTTTTAGTGGGGAGAGGAATGGCTAAATCAATCATTTGACCTGTGGATATTTTTTATCATCTCAAAATAATCTCTACGAAGAGTCATTACAGTAATTACTAATTGGTAATGACCTTTTTCCTCATCTATGTATTACAAGGCAAGGGGGACCACTTAGCAAACAAGCACCTCTAAGCATTGTTCTTTAAAAATGCTAAATTTGCATGGCTCTCCTAATGCTCACCAACTGCAAAGTGGAGTGGCAGGCACACTCGGCAAGTCATCAATCCTGCTCTTCCTTGTTGCTATTGTGCAAGAACTCTAAGGAAATGTTATACGTAATTTTCCCATTTCCTTGACAGAACCATATAATATAGAACGTTTTTTGTGAGCCTCTGATTTGTAGCAATTTCTCTCCTTTAGGAAAAAGTAAGTCTAGGTTGAATTAGAATCTAGTTTGAATTAGTGATTGCTCTCTTTTATTGCTAAAAGATCTGAACTTCAACAATCAGAAGTTACAAAGGGATTCCTAAGTACGGCAAGTTACAAAGGGTAGTGAGAAGTGGTAAAAGAATCTCTGACAACCTAAAATAAAACGTTTAGAACAAATATTAATAAGCAATTAAACACCAAAAAAAGAAAGAAGGATGATGCCAAATAGATATCAGACAAGTCAGTATATAGTATACACAAAAGCATATGATAGGAAACATCCTGTTTAAGTTAGGCTACTTATCAAAAAAACTAAACCAAGAGAAGGGAGTTGACAGAGCAATGTCTCTAACCTGCGGCTTTAGATCCCTGTGTATAACATGGTGTTCACGAAGCATGTTTAAGCCCGAACCTGACATTAATGATGAAAAAGTACCAAGTACTAACTAATATCAAATATGTTATGATGGAACGTTGAATATTTATTTGAACTCAATATCCTTGAAAAATAGTTCATCTAAATATCAAAAAATAGTGTCAAAAGACAACAAGAATTAGGTCTGATTTTATACCAATTTGACGCATAAAATGCCTGGCAGTATCTTCTGAAACTCGTCCATGACATTGTATGTATGTAGATAAATCACCACCAGAGCAGTACTCTAAGCAAATATATATTTTACCAGGAGTCTGGCACAAAAGTTGATATCAGAAGTTAATATGACAAGAAATCCTCAACAAAGTGCAGCATTTGTTTATTCTAAAGATGCCAAAATAAATGCATAGACCTCATTAGTTTTTACCAGCTATTGGGACCACCCATCTACACAGGTTGCATGTCTTCCCTTGTAGAAATATTAGCAACCAAGAGCTTCTATTTGTCACCCACAACATGAATTCTATGGCTCGGAAACAAAAAAACAATTATTCATTGCCACTTGGATTGCATCTTGCGTTCACCACTGCTTAAGATTTATGTTAAAATTAACTTACTATTTATTTTTCCAAGTGATCGCAGATGTCACAGACCCAACCAAAATTTCAAATTCAGATATTTATTTCTGAATCATTTCTTAGATTTTCATTTTATGTACTTTTATACAGAGAAGTAACTTCACATGCAGGTGCACACAAAATGAAGCAAATACATACCACACTAAAAAACCATAATGAACAACAATTCACTAGAAGATTCCATCACAATATCAAAACCATTTATCAGACTTTACAACTATACTCATTTTTATTAGAGTTTTTCCCTTGGTGCTACCTGATAAGACCCGTGAATATTATAATTGCAATATGTCAATGTAGAAAATGTTCAACAAGACAACTGAGAGGGGTGGGGGGAGGTGAATCAATTGCAGCAACTTTAACACTTTAAACTTTAAAGTTCTCACCAGCAGTTAGGTCAATAAGCATTCACAAAACCCTTAATCATTAAATGTGTTTAATCATTAAATGCAAAAACTGAAACTGAAAGCAGTAAAGTCAAACACAAGAACACCAGATTTAAATGGAAAACCCAATGAGGGAAAAAACCACGGTGAGGATTAACTCGCAATATAAAGAATTCCAAAACCGAATACAAAGGCTCACTGCCAAGATAGGACACACTATCCAATGAGGGCTCACTGCCCGGAAGGCTCACTGCCACAAAATTACAAAGAAGATAGAAGAGGATTGTTACAGAGAGAAAACTATCTCAATGCAACAGAGATTCCACCACAATTTGCTCATACTTTCGTAGTCTCACATGAAAGATGTCGGATGCCTTCAGCTCACTGCCTTCAAAACCCTAACATGAAATTCGCACCGATCTGCTCAAATTCACATCTCACATACATATCTCGCATCTATCTTTCATCTATCTTATCTCTCACAAACATCTCAACTTGTACTTATACCATATTCAACCTTGAAACTCTTCCAAGGTCAGCCATATGCAATTTTCATTTACAAATTCAAATTAGGTCAGCGCCAAAACATTCTACGATGGAGTTAGAATGAGGGCAACCTATACATATCCATAATGAGGACCTAAATAAGTCACAACATGCCTCAACATGCTTGCATAATTTTCGCTAGTAGTTTTTAAGACAAAGTCGACCAACACCCGTGCAAAACACATAAAACAATTAAGCACATGCATCCTTAACTCGGTCCAATCTTTCTGAACAACAAACTTCACTTGAACACGACCTTAGATCCGCACAAGCATAGCAGCAATATGGAGCACATCCCGGAGCATACACTAAATACCTACATGACACTGTTTTCCCTATTTCTCAAAAGCACTTGGAACCCAAGTACCGGAGACATCATTGTAGCACATTACTTCACTCTAACACACCTCCAAACTTAGCAACATAAGGATAACTCCATGTACTCATAACATTTCTTCAACATCTCAACTAAACATGCACAACTTGCAAACCTTCTGTATTACAATTTTCTCAATATCCTTGACATATACTGCCAATAACCAACTTCCATTCACGTAGTTGACATTAATGACAACAACAACCAGTTGACATCAATGACAACACCTTCATACTTGCAACAGAAAATAGATCACACATCACACATCACACAAGAGTTGTTTGTCGACCAAGATGCCCTAATATCCAATATACGCAAAAGTAGAATAAACCCTTGAGGCAAGGTAACACCATACAATACTCCTATATCTCTAAGAGATCCAAAACACAATATCATACTCAACACATATGCTTACAATGATATTCACCTTCATTATACAAACAACCTCTTAATAACATAGTGGATGGGTAAACCACTAAATCAATGTAGGCCTCATAGTTACCTAATATAATTCATTAATGAATATAACTAACTTAAGAGATGTGTGTCACATGTTAGCATCTCCATCCACCTAAATACTTTATAATATCATGTCCCTAGATACATAGCACTACTCCACATAGGGATTTTATAATACAGATTCTACACAGAATTGTATTATTATGCATCTACATTTCTATAAATATGTTAGGTCTCATCGACTTAGAGTTCCCCTTCACCAGATGCGTATCAACTCCCGTCAATTGAGGATCAAGACAGCTCACAGCATTCTAAGAGAGAAACAAATGTGTCAACTTTGCTTTCAAGAGGCAAAGATTCAAGTTCAATTTATTTTCAAATGCACAAATTTTTTATGAGATACATGGAAAATTATGGTCTCTACTTAGGGACTCGAGACAATCTTTGGAAATTTCTTTTCAATATCAAGATCAGAAGTGCTTGGCATTATATATTAAAGAAGCCTGTATGTTTAGACATCGCCACTTGAGTAAGGGGAAACAAACAAGCACTTTTGTTAACATCAAAACTTGACCTCCTTCATTCCAACCAATTCACTCAATGGTTCAAATATGTAATGTCTCCGAATTCCAAATAGTCATCGCTAAGTTAATTTAATTAATTAAATATTAAATTGTCTTAAAGTAATATTATGGGCATTTATATTTAATTAATTAATTAATGTTAAAGTGACTTTATTAAATAAATATGCTCAAATATTAAAGTAAAGTGACTTTACAATGACAAAATATTTAATAAGTGGTGAAGTATAAAAGGCAAATGGAGAAGAGAATTAATTATCTCGGAAAATTTATTATCGAAGGCAAATTTGGGAGCACAACTTTCAAGAACCTTGAGGACGGAAACCCTTGAGCAGGTGGGTTGGACAAAAACCCAATTCATCTTTTGGAGTGGACTTAATTGAGAGTTCACGTTGAGCATTATTTGGAAGAAATTTGTGACATCTTCTTCGAAGACAAATTTCAGATACTTTGATCGCATTTCCAAGAAAAAGGTATTTTAGAGGTATTTAATTTATAGAGTTATTTAATTGGTTTGTCCAGAATAATGATTAGTTGTATAGAGTCAATATATGGAGTTCAAGAATTTCAGAGTAAATGCGAACAAAGGAGTTTATAGGAGGCTTTGGTAGATACTTACGAGTTCAATACTGCAATATAATTGAGAGGAACATCAAAACTATTATGCTCGCAGATGGGATTATAATAAATGCATAAGCGCTCAGAAATTAATGCCTTAATGTAGTCCTCGAATCTCTTTGACTACATAATTTATAACTTACAAAACACCGTCATGGTCAAATGATTTGGATACGGGTTGAATAAGGAGGTTTCGGGACTATTTAATTAAGAGGGAAACATAGTTCCAATTGTTGGCGCTGCATAGAGGACTAGAAGTTTGAGGTCGATGTGGAAATTCATTCGCTGCCCTCAAAGGAAAAGTCAAATTGGTTACACAAAACCTGACGTGGCAATAAGACAAAAAGTAGGCTCAAGTGGATCATAAAGGAAGCGCTACATCCCTTCTAAATGTTTCAAATAGTCTAGTCGTGGAAGTAACGCAATTACCATCTCCATTCAGTGCCATTAACGAGACGCCATATAAGTTCTCCTAAAGTGTCGTCGAAGTATTCAAAATAGAAGCCTCTGCCAATCACGCCTTGTATTAGAAGGGAAGAATTGTACAAGTCAGTCTATATTCTCCGATTAATATTTAAATATCACTTTTGGAAGTTATGTAATGTGGATTGCTATGGTCAAGTTTTGATTAATCTATGATAAATGATAATGAATGAATACCTACAAACTTGCATTTGCGTTATCTAGTTTAGACCTGTATATGAAATAACTAAATAATTGAAGTATAAATCCAGTATTTGTTTGTATACTTCAAATTGTAATGAGGATTATATGGGAATTTACAAACACTAGAATATTCAAATCTACAAATACAGAAGAAAAATTATTTCAAACAAAATCATGCAGATAGTTTGACAAATGCCTGCATTGTCAAACTTGTATAATCGGGAAAAATTATTCAATATGGTAAGGAGTCTTATAGTGGTATCAAAGCCAAAATCCTGCCAGCCTGGAGTGTAATGTCCCTTTTTTCGAGTTCTCTTGCTTTGCAATTGGAGCTGACTTTCTAGGTTTGTGTTAGCATGTTCAGAGGGGTAAATTGATGTTACTAGTAAGCTTTTGTGGGTTTTTTTTGGTCTTTTCCAACAAAGTTGCTATTTTTAGCAATGACTATTTTAGTAAGTTTCAATTGGGCTCTAATTTGGTTGGATTGGGAGATTGGACTCACTATTTTTAGCAAATTGCTATTTTTAATAAATGTTATTTTTAGCACCTAGTCTAACCTCTATTCCTCTTTCAGTCAATCCAATGCTTTCTAGTTATAGCCTTGGTGAGTTCTAACACTTTCAGAGAAATATTTTATTTTACCACTAAAGTTTATAATATTTTTTTATAACTCAAGTGAGGGGGGCGTGGGTTCATGAAGTGTACCCTTTGGCCTAGTAAGGTGACATTTTTAAAAGAGGGCCATTGTTCTTGCTTGTTTGGTGCCTACAAGGGAGGTACTTTATCATTTTTTAAGGCTAATGTTATGCCTCACATGGTGGGATGCATAGTTGGGGCTTAATGTCATTTTATTTTTTTAAATGAAAAGTGAAATTTTTGGAGGCAAAAGTTGGACGCCCCTCTTGGGGTAATTTAATGTATTTTCATAAAGTGAAATGAGAGGGAAAAAATATTCAAATTCAAATGCAAGTTGCCCTAATTCTTCCCTCACTTTATAAATGAGTTTGAGCTCTCATTTGGACATGTATGATTTGACAACTTAAGAAGATGCTACTAGAATGAGCTCAGGGAGTTCTTCTTTTGCTGGTTGAGGACGAAAGCCCTTTTCTTGGTTGCTAGTTTCAGTGGTGAAACATCCACCCTAGCTAGTTTGTGCTTTTGGTTTGCTATTGACAGCGATTTCGGCTTGGTTTCGTGATTTGGGTTTGGAGAAGATGAAGATTTATGAAGTTTTCTCATATGGGTGTTTAGTTTTTGGTGTGATGTGAGCTTCCTTGGAGTGTTGTTCAACTTTGGTAGTGATTAAATGCCTTTTTAGTGTGCTGGTGTGCTTTTTCTGAGGTACTGCAAAACAAAAGTTTGCTCATAACTCAGTGAGACTGCTAAGTATCATTCCGGGTATTGTTTCTGAGTTTTCCTCATTGTTGGGCGCCACAAAATGAGTGTTCACTTGGCATGTTTTGCAAAGAATTGATTTTTAAATGCTGGTTGCCCCTCCCAGGAGTCTGTAGTCCGTATTATTAATCTCAGGCATGTTGGGTTTGTATCAGGTCTGAAATTGCATTTAGTTGACTCCTTTTCATCACTCTGCGCATTGGAATTTGCTGGTGAAGAGTTTGACAGTGCTGGAGCAAAATTTGAGGTGTTTGAAGGCTTGAAGATTGGTCAAAGTAAGTGCCCTAGCCCCTTGTGCTTGAGGGTTGGGCATTGGATCAGATCTGAGCATTCTACTTTGTGTTTTGAAGACCATACCAGGCCTGCAATATGTCTTAATCTGATTATAAAATGTTTGCACATGTTCCATGAAATCTGAAATATAAACTTGTTATGATCAGCACTATTTTCTATTTGATCCGTTGCTTAGTTTCATGCTAAATGGTTGTTTAAAAGTTCTGAAAGTAAACATCAACAAAACCTTCCATTGGAAAACAAACCTACAAACAAACCAATACAAAAAAGAAATCAGGGGTGTTCATAACATGAAGAGTTATGTAAACCAGTGACAGGGCCAGACGTTATGCTGAAATTTAACTCCTTTGTTAGTGAGAGCTTACCTTCTTCCATTTTATCCATTATTGCCAATGCACAAAAGAGGGAGTCAAAATGAAATGGATATGAAAGGGATATGAGATACTGCATCTCTAGCATGAACCAATCAAGGTGGTAGAAATTTCACTAATTGCAGTTCTTCAACACCTCATTTTACATTAATAGAATTTATCCAACTCATGAGAGCAGAGAGAAAATAGAAAATCAGAAAGATCTTCTCAAAATACAAGACTAGAATTGGCACCTTAGGAGCCCTATCCAAAGATGCGTTACTCAACTTCTTGTGCCTTTTCTCAAATAGCAACCATCTTATGTTGTGCCACAGACACACAACATATGACAGTCAACAATAATATGTACATTGGCTACAACATAAGCAAAGCATAGAAAATTCAGATAACTAACACTTGTGTGCAAAGTGAGTGCAGGTGCATGATTAATTAGAGTTTCTCTTATCAATGCTCTTTCATTCTTTCTTCATGGAAAGGAGGGCTCCCCTATTTATCATTTTGTATTAAGTAGCAGGACCCTTGAATTTGTTATTTGGGCAAGCAACGTGCTTCACTTTTTCTAGTGATTCCTGAGTCCGTAGGATGCTTCCCAGATAACAAGAGTGAATATATGAACTACTACAATTAGTATTAGTTCCACTGCAAAACATATCATTATCACTTGGAGAACTACATCCAGTCATGCATGCATGCAGGGGAACCTTGGTCATCTGTTTTGTATTAAAAAAGAATTGAGAATAGAGAATGGTTGGCACAACCAGCTTCAAATGTGGAGTAAAAAAGGACCAAATTTTAGTTTTCTTCTTAGAGAGGTTGGCTTAAGTTTTCTAACTAACTTAAAATGTACTCAAATACTTTTACTTTCACTGACGATTATAAAATAACAAGGCATGTACATTAAATTGATATGCATCACAAAATTCTAGAACCAAAGCACTCTAGACACCATATCCTTTGAATATATTAGAGCAATTTTATTTCTTAAATTACAATATTCTATAATTATTGGGAGGCTAGAGGAAGGCTTTACCCGAACAATGTCATGCAGGCGTACAATATTTGGATGATCAATCTTCTTCAGAATGTCAATCTCCCTCTCAAGACTCTCTAACACCTTTTTGTTGTGTTTCCTGGTTGCAATTTCCTTGATAGCAACTTCACGGTCAGTGAACTTGTGCTTTGCATGCCAGACGACCGAAAATGAGCCCGATCCAATGCAATCGTTGATTACATAGTCACCCACCTCTTGTGCCATTTTCTGAGTAGCGATAACTTGAATGCTAAATTGAGAATTCTTCTCCTAAACCCGCTCCTGAGATTGATTTCTGCCAATTAAACGGAAGTTAGGCTAAGGAATTATGCACTCGGTGGAGGCTCGAGAGCTTCTCAAATGGGATAGAATGTGAAGTGGTCAGACTTGAATTCAAAGGATATGATGGGAAAGGGAATTTCAATCAGATATTAGAAAAGAGAAAAACACCAAAAGGGCAAATTCGTAGTCTATGGAAGCATTCACTTAAACATTTTCAAAACAAATGCTTCGCAGAGTTCTACATGTTCCTCAATACTCTTTTCTGAGAATTTACCAACATGTCCTTTCGTCTTTGAGATCCCTTTTCACAGTACTGCTCCTATTTTAAGAGGTAAAATGCTATACAAATAGTAAATATAAAACACCCCTTTTGGGAATAAATGCCATGTTTACCAGTTGTATGGACAAATCCAACTATGGTCAAACAGAATTCACAAATGATTCGAAACTTATCCCAGCTTGAAAATACTTTAAAAAATCGAAGAAAAACGCATACCCATAACACGAATTTGATCAACGAAACTACTCCTATAGACATAAATCGATAATCCGAATCATCAACTCCAACTCAAAACAATTCACACCCATTACAGAAAAATAAAAAGTAGTTATAAAAGCACCCAATTGAAGCCCTCAATTCCACAAAACTCTCCTCGAAAGATGCAAGAAGAGGCTAAGAGACCACTAGTTTAAATCAAACAGACTCCTCCACCATCAAAGAAAAAAAAACTGATGGATTAAGAGAAAAATTAGGATCGATTAGACCCAAAATAAAATTTAAAAAACAAAAAATAAAAACTCACCCAAAGAAAACAAGACCTTTCAAGAATAGGGCAGAAAATGGTTGAAGAATAGAATTGAAATTTTAAAAAATCTTGAGGATTCTGAAGCGCCTCGATTGGCAGCTGAAACGGGATAAAACCTGTGCGCAAAAGACCCGTTGAAGCCTGGATTCTGTCTCGTTGCAATAATAGAGAAATTTCAATTATATATATATATGAAAGAAGATAAAGAATATACCTAATGTGAATGTGTCCAATTAATAGAAATTGCATCACTCAGGAAAAGGTAAATGTTTGTCGATATTGCCTCAAATGCACTCTAGATCTCGTTTAGGATTTTTTAATAATTGGGGAGGATACACATGTTGTATCAGGCGTACATATAATCGATCTCCTCCTATTTAGTACTAAATCCATTTTCCAAGGGTTTTGATTATCTCGTTAAGAAAAGACAGGTCTTTAATGATTATATCATTTGGGGTATTTATTTGGCGTGTATATGTTTCCTATTAATTTATATAAATGAAATTATGGATTCAATCAAAGTGCATGTGGCATTTTCTTTCCATATTTTGGATTTGTTTTGACTTTTTAACCTTTGTCTTTTATGTGACAATTTAGTGTTCAATTTAAAAATATTTTCATTGCATTTACATTATTAGAATTAAAGTTAAGTTTTTATTTTTCATTATTTTAGATTTAATTTTTAATTGTTTTTTTTTTTTTTTAATTTAAATCAAGATTATTAGTAGATCAAAACCACTCATAAATTAAGGTAATAAAAGTGGTTTCAATCTCTATCTTTCAAATTTAAATTGTATTAAGGGTTCAAGGTGGTCTATTATTAACTAGTCATTGTTTATAACTCACATTCAAATTGTTCAAATTTGAGTGTTAGGATGTTTTATAAAATGGCAAATCTCTAAAGCACTAAACATATGATCATTATTACATATAATTATAATAAAATCAAAAACTCAAACATATAGAGTAATTTATGCAACAATATCTACATACATAAGGACAAATTCCTAATCATTTGCATTTTGTGTGTTGTCTTTGATCTTGTTCAAACATCATTAAGTTCATACGATAGGGCCTAACTACAATTGAGAAAAGACATAGATTCCCCCCCTTGATAGTAGGTCCTAATAAAGCTTATAAGCAATATATGTGTTAGATCTATACTTATGAACATTTTTTTGAAGAGAAAAACATAGAGTTCATGGCCACTCATTGCAAGATCAGGACCACATAGAATTTTAAGGCCATAAATCTTATGAATAGGGCCACAAGGGTAATTTTGATCCCAAACAAAACATAGTTCATGTTTCAAAATGTTAAAGCCTCATATTATTATAGACCTTGAAATTTCAAAGAATCGTCACTATAGATCTTAAAATTTTAAAGTCAAAAAGAAAAGTATGCATTACAACAAAATATTCATCATTGTACACAAAATTAAGACCATATTTCCTTCTTTGTCAACTTTAGCATATATTTCAATACTTATCTAGGCTTTTTTATTTAGACTAATTGTTATATTGATAATCTTATTTAATTCATTAGCTTACATATTTATTGTAGATAAAGCATTTTATTCCCTCACATAAATTGATAAACCCAATATCTTGAACAAATCTATTTCCTAGCCCATTAGGCAAAAACTAAATTGGTTTGATGTGTTGGAAATATCTTAAAGAAAATTGGTTTGAGTTACTTAAAAATGAAGCATTTGGCTCTCTTCCTAAGCATCTAAGCATTTAGTGAAAGTATACGGAGGCAATTATTCTCGAAAGATCTCAAAAAATACTTGAATTTTAAAAACATCAAAAATATCAAAACATAGATTTTTGATATTTCCTAGATTTTTCTCTTTTGACAAAAGAAAGGGGGGGGGGAATTCAAAAATTCTAGATGGTTGTCTATTGTTTCTTTTGATGGTTGGGTACTTGAGACAATATGGTTTCTAAGACAGTCTCTAGGCTTTTGGTCCTTGGACATACTCTCTTTGTTGATTTCATGTGAAATTGATACATAATACACATGTCATTTATTGTCGATATGGCATCAGGGTCTTTCCATGGTGTCTCATGTTGACTACCCATATTATTAAAAAAAGGATCTTCTTGGCGAGCTTGAATCAACATGTTAGGTTGATTTGATATGTTTGTAATGGTTTTTGGCTAACATAATCCTTTTTGCATGTGCAGCTATAGGTGTCATCTCTTAACCAACTTTAGTGCTAGGGACTGGTTTTTTGAAAAGCACTTCCATAATTTTTTCAATAAATACTCTTTTGGGAAATATATGTAATATTTTGTGCATTTATGAGCTTCATGATATTTTTATCTCTTTGGCTATATTTATTTCATGGCCAACTCAATTTTTGTTTGCCTTTGTGCTCTCAAATTTTAAATGGGTTCTATGTTCAGAGTGGTTATTTCTCCCTATCACTAGGAGATGCGAGATAATTATCCCTTCTCAAAGGAGAAACTATGTCACATCTTCTTTTTCCAATATGATCAAGTAGAAATGGTTGTTTGTATGGTGGTTAGAAATGAATGGCTCATCAACAATCCTCCAGCTCTCCCTTTTGAGGTTGCTTCTCTTTTTGTTTCAAATTTAATGGATGCGCTTTGGTGTGCAAAAATGGTCAAATTCTTGGCTAGGATATATTTGTTGTCATCCATCTTCTCTTTTCCTACTCTGGTTGATGTGTTGGTGAATTAAAACATATATTCTAGCATGTCTACGGTGGGTGCCTTCCTTGATAGAAATAGACTCCTAAAAGGTGATATCCTCGTCTTTATCTTATATGCAATTGTTAATGATATCATTGAATATATACCCATACTATTGTCAATAGATTATTTCTTGTTGTGCTCTTTGTAGTTGAAGAATTGACATATGTTGCAGCTTTAAATGTTTTTAGTTCTATACACCTTATCAAGCATTTTGAAGAGGATCCTCATGTTTGTCATTTTTTCCACATGCTTTTAATCTTGCTAACTCCAACAAGATTTGTAATGAATGACCTTTTGTTTCTCATGAATTTTAAATCTTTAGTTTTGGAACTGTTTGTCTTTGGCATCTGCATATTTTGGCATATGTGGGCACCTTTAATGTAATTTGGTTCTCTTTTAATATAAAACTTCTATAGTGGCTTTCCCACTTTTATTTAAAAAATATATATTTTTCCCTTTTGATGCCCTCAGATGTTAGTTGGATCAAGTGTTCCCATTAAATAAGAAAAAATGTCCCCATTACTCTAAAATCCAACATCAAACAAGGAAAATATTTACAATTTGGCCCTTCATAAACTTTTTTCCCTATTGAGGAGATGGCCCTACTTATAACACACTATAGAGAGGAATTTGATGGTATTTTAGTGCATTGACAAAAACATTAGTGGTGCTCTCTATTTAATAGAGTAGTGGTATCTAGATTTAGTTTTGCAATCTAAAGGTGTTCAACCATGTTTAAGTGTTCAACAATGTTTAAGTGTCCAACTTTGGTGAGAAATATCAATATTATAAGTTTGCATGAAAATCTAAATGCACTGTGAAAAGAGGGAGAAAATTAAGCTCAAAAGCATTCTTATCAATTATTTTGAGGATGGCCTTTGAAACCATTATTTTTCAAGATGAAGCTATAATTATCACAAGCCTAAAACTAGCGAGGTATGATAATCATGTTTTTTCTTATACTTCCAATTGGTATACTTACTCATAGATGTGGTGGATCTTTTGAACAAACATAGATAGCTTATCAACATTCTTACAAGCATGTAGCAATGTCTCATTCAACATGGAAAGCAAAGTTACATCAATGAATGACAATAGTTGGTACCCAAAATAAAATTCAAATGGACTATGCACTATGGAGCTATGTAGTGTATGATTGTAGTTATGTTCAATGTAGGGCATACTCTCATCCTATATGTATGGATGATTTGAATGATACGACTACCTTTCTCATAACGGGCTCTAAGTATTTGATTCATAAGCCAAGTCACATGTGAGATTCAAAGCACAAAACTCTAATAAAATTTAGCTAGCCCTGAAAACTATGAAGTTTTATGAGTTTTGGGAGATGATCAATCTCTAATTACTTATATCTTTTTAGGGTCAACATAAAAACTATCCTTGTCCATTTTATGTTTGGGTTACTATATTTTGTCAAAGATATGAGAATACTTATTGAATGTGTTATAGGCGTTCTTCCAATGTTTTATTTAATATGAGTATGTTTCATAAAAAGACAACAATGAATGGGTTGTTGAAAGACTTGAGTACAAGACTCATTAGTCACATGAAGGTGAAATGTTCATTCGTCAAAAAAAGGGCATGAACAACCATTTAAACAAACCTTCATTAGATTCAAAGGCAAAGTGAATGTAGTTTGTAAGCTACTACGCCTTTTTTGGAAAAAAGTAATTTGATTTTGTGTAAATTTAAAATTTCAATGCAGTAGTACATTAAAATTTGGAAAAAAAAAAAAAGTAGGTGTTTGTTCGGCCACCCTAATGATGAGAAAAAATAATTTATTTATTTTATATTTCAATATAAGTAGAGGACACATGCTCGGATGTGACACATACTTTTTTGTAAGTAAATAACTAGTTGTGAATTTTCTAGTAGGAATTTTTTAAAAAATTAAAAACCATATGTCTGACCACCCTAATTTAGTCAAAAATTTATGAAATTCAATTTTTTTTAAACGATAGTTTGTGAAGCATAGTGTGCAGCATCTTTCAAATTCAAAAAATGTATAATCGTTTAAAATTTATAGATGTTTTTCAATCAACCTATGAATCGGGACTTTACACATAGTGCATGTAGAAAATCAATAATAATTACTTTAGACACATAAAAATGACTTAGGCCCCCAAGCTACATTTTTCTATGTCAAAAGTCCTCATCATTTGATTATGCCCTAATGTCATAATTTCCAATTATCCTTCCATGATTATTTCCTCCATCACATAACCATTTATCCTTGAATTAGATAAATTTATCCATCTATCCCATTTTCCATCTCACCAAATAAATAATTAAAACAATTATTTATTTCCTTTTCTCTCATTCTCATTTATGAATTAAACCATTATTTAATTCATAAGTCAACATTCCTCCATAAATCAAATAATTTCTATTATTTGATTTCTATCTCATTTATTGTCCACCATTGATTTAATTGTCTAAATCTTAGCCCTTCATTTCAAAGCTTGCCCTAACTTTGACCTAATGTTTCCCTAACCCTAATGCTCCTTATCACATTCAATCCTAGCCATTGATCTTAGGGATTTACCAACTTCTAATCCTGGCCATCCATTGTCAATTTGGAATTCTTTAAAAGGCTCTCTCTCAAACCATTTTAAACACAACAATTTTTTCAGCATGCTTGAGAGCCTTGAGCACTTGAGCACTCATAATACTTCAATATTTTGCTTGGCTTAGACATAGGTGATAGTTGCATCTCAAAATGAGGGCAATCATATCATTTTCAACAAGATGGAGAAGGCCAATGGATGTCAACCAATGGAAGCTTGAAGACTAGGGGACATTGTTTCTTGTTTTTATGTTC
The DNA here is from genome assembly GCA_007115665.2 of Sequoiadendron giganteum. Taxonomy (NCBI): domain Eukaryota; kingdom Viridiplantae; phylum Streptophyta; class Pinopsida; order Cupressales; family Cupressaceae; genus Sequoiadendron; species Sequoiadendron giganteum. The sequence goes on from CM021108.1 coordinate 34,179,656, forward strand.
ATGCTTTTCATTGTTCTCCATCCTAGCCATCCATTGTCAATTTGGAATTCTTTAAAAGGCTCTCTCTCAAACCATTTTAGACACAACAATTTTTTCAGCATGCTTGAGAGCTATGAGCACTTGAGCACTCATAATACTTCAATATTTTGCTTTGCTTAGACATACGTGATAGTTGTATCTCAAAATGAGGGCAATCATATCATTTTCAGCAAGATGGAGAAGGCCAATGGAGGTCAACCAATGGAATCTTGAAGACCAGGTGACATTGTTTCCTGTTTTTATGTTCATGCTTTTCATTGTTCTCCATTGTTGATTGGGGTTTTAAGAGTTTTATGTTTGCTTGCAACTAAATTTGAAAAATTCTCCCTAATACAATTACCTATTAAATTCAAAATAAAGCATATCTTATATTGGTAAAATTCTAACAATTTGTTGAATAAACCCTTTTTGTTTCATCAAAATTAGATGAAAAAAGCTATCAACATGAAGGGTGGAGTTTGAAAAACCCTTGCAACCCCTGTAAACACATTGGGGATGTTGAATTTTTGGGTTGGACACCCCCAAGCCAAATATGAAATCAATACCGAAGCAAAACAGATATTCGTTTATTAACAGATATCCAACAAAAATCGATATTTGTTTTGTAAAGGTAAAGATGGATATTCAATTTTTAAAGAAATGGATATATGATTCTAATTTAAAAAAATGGATAGATGTTTCTAGTTTAAAAATGGATATTTATTTCTCAAAGTTAAAAAGAATATTTTTGTTTCTTTTCATCAGAATTATTAATATATATAAATATCACTATAGATTTAAATTTAACATGTTATAATATTAATATTAATACAAGTATATATATATTATATATCAATATATAATATAATATTGTAATATTGTAAAATTACACCCTGTAGCAATTTCACATTTGCACATTTGACCCTTGCATTTATGGCGCCTAGCTACATTTGTGACAAGAACTTAATTAGTTGGAATTTTGTGATTTCAACTCCATAAGTACCAATGATAAAGCAACAACAGTTTGCCACCTCATTCCTTATGAAATGATGAGTTGGATGCATGTGCGGCGCATGGAAATCCATGTGGTGCACTAACATCCCCGTACTTTCACAAGTTCATACAAGGAATATTAGAATTCTTGATCCATGGCATGTGTCTTTGTCACAAGATAACAACTCTTCCCACCCATGCAATTGAATAAAACTCATTCTTTCACTCTTATTTGCAACATTCTCTCATTCTAACTTGCTCTTCTTTCTCTTCTCTTCTACATTACATCTCTACAACAAAGATTTGTCAAATTTAAGTCTCTCCAATAGCAAAAGCTCTCTTGCAAGTGCTCAACATTGTGTCTATCCAGCCAAAAGAGGGTCATAGATTGTTGGTAATGTTATCTTGCTTCTTGTTAGTTCGCATGCTTAATACTTATTGTGTCTCTATTTTGTGATACGAGTTCTCCTCCATAGTGATGATTGCTTTTATCACTTTGGTGTCTATTTTGTGGTACAGGTTATCCTCTATAGCGAGGTTTTATTTTACCACTCTTGTGTCTATTTTACTTTGTTTCTATTTATCTCTATCCATCTATCAGTCTGTGGAGGTGGGAACACCAAAATGGGGGTTAGATTGTGACAAGCCCCAAAATCACCCTGACATTTTTCCTCATTCACCTTGTGTGCAGGTTGCTTATGTGGAGCTTTGTGGGAGGTTTCAAAGCATAGGATAGGTATAAGTTGGTCTCTTTCCTTCCTTGTCATTTATCTGCATTTTCACTTTATGTTAAATTAATAGCTTAAATAGACCTCAAATTTTGGATATTTAGTAGATCCTTTTGAGTTATGTCGGAGGGTTCATTGCTATGTCTGTACAGGACGCAAGCACATCCCTAAGACTCCAGCACACCATGTTGACGTCTCACTTTTGCACTACCATCTTCTAGCTAAGAGATCCTTCCTCTATTCCAAAAATATCGGTGATCTTCTCTTTTAGTCCCTAAATTTATCTCCTCGTTATTATCCCTAGAACTCTTTTTTTCATATGTTTAGCAATCTCTTATATTTTGATCTTCTCAATTAAACTTATTAATAAGTCTAAGGTAGTTAAGGGTAGTTTTCTCCCTCTAGGCTCTTTGGTGTCTTAGAGACTTGGGAGTAGCAAATCCCCCTTCTCTACATTTTTGAACCTGAAGTGATACATGTCAGATCTTTTTTTGAATTTTTTTAATGTTTATGATAATGCTTTTTCTAAGGAATATTTTGATATGTTAGAGGATGCCCCAGATGATTTCTTAGAGGTATCTTCTCCTTAGTAGATCTTCCAAACAAACTTCTTCATCACAACCGTCTACTTCCTTTTTGCAATTCGAGGAGTTCTAATCTTTGATGACTCATTCTATTTGTGGGGTTCTAGTCTTTGATGACTCATCATACCTTTACACAAGATTCCTAAAAGTACGGATTCTTATAATCTTGTAGGACATACATAAAATAATAGAAGAAATAAAAAAAATTAAATCAACCTAATGCTCAGCCTACTCCTGTTTCGACTTAGATTTACCACCTTCTCAACCAAGTCTTCCTTCAATGCCTAAACCTATAGATAAAGCACCTGGTGATTGTGATCTTGTCAAGCAACTCTGTGTTACTTTGACTAAGATCTCATTATGGGACTTGCTTTAGTCTACGCCAATTTATCAAGGTATGCTTTAGGAAGCCTTGCAAAAGATCCTCTCGCCTTCTTTTGCTAGGCCAACAAATGTTAATGCATTGATGGCCTCATATTCGTGTAGATTCATTGAATATCACGTTCTATCTATAGGAACTCCCATCCTTAGAAGTACAAAATCAAGAAAACCCTTTGATAATATTGAAATTAGACGTGCCTTCATTGACACCAATTCAGCTCTCAAAGTGTGTGGAGTTGATTTATTACCTAAGATTAAGATTGATTCTTCTTCTCTAGCTGCTTCTTCTTTATACATTCATGCATTTGATAATGTTGGTCCTCAAGCCCTAGGCACGATAATATTACCACTGAGGTTGGGACCCATTACCGTACCCACCTTGGTTTATGTAATGTCTAGTCCTTTACCTTACAATATTCTTTTGGGAAGACCTTGGATTCACACTTTGGGGGTTGTAATCTCTATCTTACATTGTTGCATAGGATTTGTTGCTAATAATGAAGTGATTACAATTAGGGTTGACCTTGAGGCTATGCACCTTTGTGAGTTGGCAGTTGTTGTTCGGGCCTCAGTTGTTATCTTCTAATGTTTTGACATCCTCTTTCGTGATGCTTGCCTTAAAGGTTGCCCCTCAGGCGGATGTCCCTAAAGAAGATCGGCTCGAAGTAAAGAATCATGTGTCTTCCCCTTCCACTTCTTCTAAATCAAATGTGTGTCCTGGTGATGATTGGGGGTCCTTGGATTTCTCCAATTTATTCATTGGAGAATACAAATTCATCCCCATCTACCTCGACCTTCCGACAATCTCATACACCTCTCCTAAGAAAGTTGATTATCCTCGTGCCAAGAAAAACAATCAAGGTTTTGCCAAGGAAAATGATTTCACCCCTACTAAGGAAGATAATCATGCTTCTACTAAGGAAACTAATGTTTGAATTTTTGACAAGAAGGATGTTTGTGATCTTGTGGATGCATTCAATATTCATTGGTGGAATGATGCTCTCTATGTGGATCCACCTTCTCAGGTTGTACAAACACATTATAGCCTTGGATACAAACTTGTTTCAAGTATGGTTATGGGTGTAAAGGCCTAGGGTGTATCAAACAAGGAATTCAAGTCCCTATCCAAGTTAGGCCTCGTAAGCGTAACTCGGGGTTGGGTTGCTCTTTTGAACAATCTAGGTAAAAACCATGGTGGGGTTTCAACATAATTTTTGTCGAAGGTCTCTTGATCTAGTTCATCCCGAATTGATTGAGATTAGAGTAGAATCTAATGAAGTCTCTTTCGATAATTTATCCTTGGAGGAATCACTAGAGGAATTCTTAGGTGTCTACTCCCATCTACCTCCTTATCACCATAAGCAACAATTCTTGTATTTTCTTACATAAAAAGCATACTTTGGAGAATTTGTTTTGAGTATGGATGAGGAGGCTCCCTTATGTAGTGTGGATGATGATGTTCTTATTCCCTATCCTGAAGACCATAATTCTCTCCTTAAAGGGAATACTATTGTTGCTTTCATGGATCCTAAATCTTCTGAAAAGGCGACTAAAATTGGAAAGTGCCTTTTTGCAAAAAAATCCAAACATTATGACTTATTACATTCTCATCCTGATATTTTTGCTTGGTCATATGAGGACATGCCTGGTATTGATAAGTTCATGGCAGTTCACAATATTGTCCCATGTCCTAATGTTAAGCCTGTTAAGCAAAAAATCTGAAAGATGAATCCTAAAGTTATTTTATTGGTTAAGACTGAGATAGAGAAGTTGTTAAAAGCAGGCTTAATCCATCCTATTGACTATTCACCTTGGATATTGAATATCATTGTTGTTAGCAATCTTGATGGTTGTATTCACATTTGCATTAAATTTAATGATCCCAATAAGGCTTATCTTAAGGATGATTTTTTGTTCCCTAATATCGATATGATTATAGACTCGACTATAGGCCATGCCTTGTTGTCCTTCATGGATGGCTTCTCAGGCTATAATCAGATTCGTATTAACCTGAAAGACCAGTATAAGATGGCCTTCACTACTCCTTGGGGTACTTTATGTTATGTGGTCATGCCAAACTTGGGTGAATCACAATACCGTGTCACTTTTTTCCCAAGATGGACATTTACATCAATATTTTTAATTGAATCTTCATCTTCTAAGACCTATAGAAGCTAAACCGTTAGGAATTTGAAGATGATGCAAACTAGTGATTTGTGGAAATTTGTGTGCTGATTCTAAATATATATTTTTAATTTATTTTAGAGTAAATCACGAGTCTTTCAACATCTCCTTTAATAACTAGTTTTAAACATAAAACAACATTTTCAAAAAGTAACATTTGTGTCATTCATCATAACTTTTTCCCTATAAATGATTAAAAACTAATTTTTGAAATATAGACTCTCAACATTAATATCTATGGAAAAGATATTTTTGTTACATATTTTTTTAAAATTAATTTCTAAAGTAACCGTAACTATAATTTGGAAAAGTACGAGATGGGAGAGCGCTCAGGTGGGAAAGGGTGGGGAGGAGGTATTTTGATTTTTGAGGATGTTGTTGGCGATGATGGAGAGGACGACAATGTTGATGGTTGGTTTAGGTCGACTTTATTTGCTAGCCTGAGTTGTGGTTTGTTGTTGGTTTTCTTAGAGGCTTTTAGTCTCTTGTTTATGTTGTGCAACATTGATATCATTGCTTTTGTGTGTTTGATGGTCTACCTGGACGTTGTTTCTCCTTTTGTTCTTCTTAATGTAGGTGTTAACAAAGGTGCGGACGATGGTCCTGTTGGAAATGATGGGCTCATTGTGCTATCTCCTTATTTTTTGCTTGGTGTTGTGGTCTTTGGAGCCTTTATGCCATGTTGGACGGGTATTGGTGGCCTTTGTATGTTGACTAAGTTGCTGGTGGAATTTGATGCTTATCCTTTTGGCTTGGTTTGGTCTCTAGAAGGGATTTGTAGTGCAGTCGATGTGGGGTCTATTCTTGAAAAACCCTTTTGCTTATGGTGTTTTTTGAGTTTGTTGTTTGGCCCCTAGCCTTTTTTTAAGATCTTGTTTCGTTTGGGGTTTGTTGTTTTGTTTGGTGCTACCTCCGGGAGGTGTGAGATACCTGTGTGGGGTTTGGATATGGTGTTTTTGGCTTATGTGAGATTTTTTGGGAGACCTTTAATGGTGAGGGTGAGTGCACTCTTTGTTGAAGGGTTTGACCCTTTTGGGGTGTTATAGTTGGCCTCTATTCTTGATGGGAAGATTGCTTTTGTTGAGGTGTTGGATGTGGTGGAAGTATTTGTGGCTTCCTCTCTTTGTTGTGTGGGTTTGTTTCCTTGGCTAGCCTAGGTTTTTTTCTTGTGGCTGGGGGTGATGTTGGGAGAAGGTCCTTCCTCTCTTGGTGTTTCTATTTGGTGCAACCTCAAAGGTTATATTCATGCTAATGCTCATGAGGATTTTTTCTTTTGTGGTTGATGGGTTTATTTGTGGTGGGTAGCCTCTAGGTTCTAGTGCTCATTGGTACCTCCTTATGTTTGAGCTTGAGTTGGGTGTTGATTCCCTAGTGTTGGTTGTATGCCCTCTAGCTAGCTGGGTTATTTCTCATAATCTAGGGGGAGATGTTTTGTTGTTACAAGACTGGAAGTTCCTCTTATTTTGTGTTGGTGACTAAGGGTCACTCGTGGGCTGAGCTATTTCAATGTTTTATTTTGAAAGCTCTGAAGCTATTGTGTTTTTTCTTATCGGTTGAGATGCGTTATACTTATTTCTTACTCCTATATCTTGCTAAACCTATGGAGGTTGTGATTGTCCTTCCTTCCATAGTTTTTTATTTCTCTGTGAAACTATAGGTAGTGTCTTCTATGGAGGTGGAAACTGCTCTCATTGAGGTAGAGCCCTCTTTTATTGAGGTGGAGGTGGTGGTTGTAGTTTTGGTAGGAATTAATTTTCTCCCATGCTTGATCATATCGAGGTGGAGCTTATGTGGGTTGTTGAGTGATGGCTTTGGATTTTGGGGCTCTCATATCCTCCTCTCCTATAGAGGGGAGCTCCCTCCTATTGAGGTGGAGTCGAGGTTGGTGTTTTTTCAATAAGGTTGTTGTTCTTTAGGGTTCCGTTGTGCTCTCTAACTCCCCTATTGAGGTGCGGGGTTTGGATTTATTGTTGTTTTTGTTTAGGGGTTTAATGGTGTTCTGCACTATTAAGTTGTCTACTCTTCTTGGCTCAAAGGTGTCTTTTGTGAGTGGTTGGTTTACTTATGCCTGGCTGAGGCAGGTGGTTTCTTTGTTCACCTAAAGGGTTTTAGGTCTTGGTTAAAACTTGGTTGTAAAGGGACTTTGGTCCCTTGTTCTCTTTTCTATTGCAGCTTGTATAGTTATGTTTATCCGTATGATGCTACTATTGTTTGGTTGTTGATGATTTGTAGATTATCTTGTATGCAACTTACTTTGCTTTGATAGGGTTATGGAGCCCTTCAAAATTGGTTTGTAATGGGTTTCGGGTCCCATCAAGACCTGTTGTACCCCTAATCAAAAACTATAATTGGAAATACATGTGTTTTGTCCAACCTAACTTGTTGTGTATATATTAAAATCCTTTTTTTGGTGAAACAAGGACATCAATACCTATGGAAAGGGTATTTTTCAATTTTTTTACAATGGTTTACTATATTTTCACCTTTGCAGAATGGTGAGCTTGATGTTTGGAGAAAAACCTAAGTTCAGTAAAAATTAAAAATTAAGTACATGATAAAATGATAACATATCAAAACTATACTTGTTGGAAAGATTGTTTCAAGGGCTACAATCTTGCAAAATATAGTTTTTAAATGAAGTTATTTAATCCCTGAAAAGGCAAAGAAAAAGCATTTTTTGCCAACATTTTGATAAGTGCGAAGGAGACTCCATTGTGGATATAATTTAATACTAAAGGGATTATATCCAAGGGGGTTTAATATAAGGAGGTTTTATCTATCCCTCTTCAACTAAAACCCTCTAGATGGAACCTCTCATGGCTTAAATTATTAGTTTTTTTTTCTAAAAAACGTGATTTCAGGCAAAAATCAACATATCCCAAAAGTGAGACACACTATTGTGGTAACACCCCATTTGGGTTAAAGATTCTAGGCATGAATTACCAATGGGAAATGACCTTAATCTTTCATGATTTCATTCACAAAATTCTAGAAGATTATGTTGATGGTATCTTGGTTGTCTACGACTTGTCTAGATCACGTAGAAAATCTTCAGTTTATTTTTGAAAGGCTACAACTCTCTAGGATGAGACTAAATCCTTTTAAGCTTTTTTTCAACATTGATGTGATTGTTAACATTCCCCCACCTAAAAACATCTCTCAGTTGTGTATTTTGCAAGAGAAGATTCAAGCAATTCAAAGATTCATATCTCAGTTGGCTAATCACATCCTTCCTTTCACATGTTTGTTAAAAAAAGATGTTCGTTTTCAATCCAAGATGATGAATATGAGAAATATTTTGATTTAGTCAAAATTTATTTGGAAAATTTTCCTATCTTAATGTTAGTTATGTAGGATAGACCCTTTCTGCTTTATCTTGCTACATCACCTCATGCTTTAGAAACTTGTTATTGCAGTACGATGATGGTAAAGAAAGAGTGGTTTACTACATTAGCCACATCCTAGTGGATTATGAAACTCGTTACTCTGCCATGGAGAAATAATTTCTTTCTCTCATCTTTGCAACACAAAAGCTAAGACATTATGTTCTTCATGTTGATACTCGTGTCATTATAAAAAGTGATATTCTAAAGCATCTGTTGACTAGAATCGATCTTGTTGGAAGGTTGGTGAAATAGGTAATGTTTATTTTTGAGTTTGACATAAAGTTTGTAATTTAGAGATCCATTAAATGTCAAATTGTTGTTGATCAATTGGCAGAAGCTCCCTCATCTCACTCTTTCCATAATTTGGATTTATTTCTGGATGCAGACCTTTTTACAACTAATCATGCGCTTGTATGGGAGTTGTATTTCAATGGATCAAGATGTCAAGTTGGCTTCGAGGTAGGAGTGGTTTTGAGCTTTCTTGAGGGTAAGCTAGTTCCTCTATCCTTTTGATTGGAATTCCATTGCACTAACAATATCACTGAGTATGAATCCCTTACTACTAGCTTGCATGTCACGATTACATTAGACATAAAACACCTTCACATACATGGTGGTTTTGAACTTATTGTAAATCAAATTATGGGGACATATCAAGAAAATAAAAGTAAGCTATCTCAGTATCAAGATTTGGCCTTTATCCTTACTTGATTACCTCTCCTCTTTCATGATAGACAGTGTTCCTAAAAGAGAAAAATTACATGCGGATGCCATGGCGAGTGTTGCCTCCCTTGTGCCTTCAAATAAAGGTATAGAATAATACAACTTTTTTGTTCATATTCTTCACTCCCATGTTGTCTCGGATCAACCTAAATCCGATGCTCTCAATTGTGCTCACGTGGACTCAGAAGAATGGTATTCTAACATTTATAATTATATGAAGACTAGAAATTGTTCTGATGATGCGATGAAAAATGTTCACACTCAGATACGAAAAACTTTCAGTCTAGTACGTTGTATTATCAGTTTTTCTTTATTGGAAGTCTTACAATGATCTACTTCTTTGGTGTCTCACTAAAGCGAAAATACCCCTTGCCCTTTAGGAAGCCCACTCGGGCTCTGGGGGTGGACACTTTAGTAGTAAATCCTTGGTGTGAAAGTTCATTCACATGGGATACTTTTGGAAAATGATGGATCAAGAGTCTTTTGCCTTTATCAAGAAGTTCCTATAATGTCAATAACATAGCCGTCTCATTCATGCTCCTGTTCAGGAGCTTCAAAACCAGAGACCTCTCCTTTGCCATTCACAAAATGGGGGTTGGATATCATTAGAAAAATATCACCTCCTTCTTCTAAAGGACATATATTTATCATCACCACCACATATTACTTTACATAATGGGTTGAAGCTATTCCACTTCAATCTACAAACACTAAATCCATCTATAGATTTCTTCTAAACAATATCATTGCTCACTTTGGATTGCCTTCCACCATTGTTTTTGGAAATGGTACTCCATTTAAGAACAAATAAGTGAATCAATTCTTGGTGAAATTTAACATTCAACATCAATTTTCTATTCCATACTATCCTTAATCTAATGGCCAAGCTAATGCGTCTAACAAAACTTTTGAGCTCATTCTCTAAAAAATGGTAAACAAAAAGGGTAAAGATTGGCATACTCAATTAACATATGCCTTGTGGGATTTTTGTACACGTGTTCATACAATGACAAGAACAACTTCGTACAACCTTGTGTATGGTGTTGAGGCTATCATGCCTTTAGAGTTGGAAATTCCATTTGCACAAGTTTCCCTTAAAGGGTTAATTGATGATGAAACTTACCATGCTAATCGTTTGCATCAACTTGAGTTGCTTGATGAGCATTGATTGCAAGCCCTCGACCACTTTCAATATTATCAACAATCACTTTCTATAAACACTATAATCAGGGTGTTCTTCCTAGGACCTTCAAGGTAGGTGACCTAGTTCTCTATGAGAATCAAAGAAATGTAAATGTGTCGCACGATCAAAAGGGGAAGTTTAGTCCTAATTGGTTAGGCCCTTACATTGTCATATTTGTGTATGGTTTTGGTGCTTATAGATTGTAATCTATGGATGGAACGCCTCTAAAAGAACCTATCGATGCGATTCATCTTCGTCGATACTATGTAGAGTGTCTATGTGTCATGTGTGTAATGCTCAACCCTCATGGATTGCAATGTATCATATTATGACATTTCTTCATTAACACACTATTACATTTGTGTTATGATGTGAACATGTGTGTGCATGGTTAATTAATTTAATTAATTAGGAATTCCATAAATACATGTGTTTTATTATGCTATGTTTTTGTGCATTTCATTTGATTGCACATTTTGGTTAGGAAATTATATCATCATTGTATTTAATTAACATACATCCATGTGTGTTTATTAGATCATGATAGCATCTCAGCTAAACATACATCCATAAGTATAACATCCATCACATAATCATACATGAAATTAAAAGCATACACATAAAGATGAACACCATGATGTTGAAACCAGAATCTCATATGTATATATATTAAAAATGTATGTTATGTACATGTATCACACCACTATTGCAAAAATGAGTGGTGACTATATATCTGTGTATATCTATACATAAAAAATAGTTCTATACAATGTATCATCAGTACAAAAATGACACATATCAAAATGAGAATCTAGCCCCTAGATGTATGGCTGCTTGAGCCCTCTAGTCCTAGTGTTGAGGGTGGTCAGGTTTGGATAGAAGTGATGGAGTGGGACCTCTATGATCATGAGACTGATATGCTTACTTGTAATCCTTTGATCTCACTACACAGTTCAACTATCTCTAGCTTTATCCTCCTCAGGTCCTCCTACAACTTGGGATCAACCGTCAGCCTCACAATTGTTGCTTGCCACCGAGGTCATCAAGTTAGCTTTGAAGAGTATCACGTGCCCTCTGGACACTCTCTTCTCTCATCCTCGCCCCATCTCTCTCAATGAGCATAACCTATAGCTCCACCAACCATTGATCCTTTTGTTTAGTAAGGGTGGAAACATCCATAGTCCTTTGCACCGTCTCCACCTGTGCCTCCTCATAGGATGTCTTGAGAACCACCACAGGCTCAAAAAATTGGGCATGCCACCATGTTGAGGTTGACATGTAGGTGTCTAGGATCCTCTAGATTGACACAACTAGGGCCACCTCTAAAATACACATTACAATGAACAAAGTCCACTCTTGTGTGCCCACTACAACCATAGAGTAGCAGACCCATTAGTATCGTATGGTATATCAAAGCATATATATATATATACATATATGAGATGAAAGAGAAATGTTGAAAAGGAAATAACATAAATAACTCTTGTACTTAGGTAGGTCCCTGACCTGCTAGTGTGGATCTGGGGGAGGAGAAATGTAGGGACCTGTGCCCAATTACCCTTCTAGGGGCCCACCCGGGTATATATAGGCCCCTTGGGGCCCATTTTTCTCGGCAATTGTGGTCTTGTCATTATTCCTATTTTTACCCCACCAAGATAGGGGCAAAACCAAGAGGGGGCATATACTCACCTCTTCACCATATTTTTCTTTCAAACCACTAGATTTTTCTTGAGCATTCTTCTTGCCTTGGTAGCTTCTTCCAATTTTCGAATTGACCTAAATTTGAGTTTTGTAGAATGAAAATTCATGTTTGATGTTGTGGTTTCTTGTTGAGCTCAATTTATGGGGGCATCATCAATACCTTCTTGCTCTACCTCTACAACCTCTACAATATCCTTTTTGGTACGTAAATCTATAAAAAAATTAAATTATTTGTGTTTTCTCTAACGTTCTCTTTTCTACTTTAGTGTAGTTGATTTTTCTCAAAAATCAGCTCACTAAAGTGGGGGAAAAATCTAATGTCATAAAATTTCACCATGTGGCGATTTCACATTTGTGCATTTGACCCTCACATTTATGGTGCCTAGTTGCATTTGTGACAAGAAACTTATGAGCTAGAATTTCACAATTTCAACTCCATAAGGACCAGTGATGAAGCAACAATAATTTTCCACCTTGTTACTTATGAAATGATGAGTTGGACACTTGCACAATGCATAGACATCTGCACGACGTGCTAGAATCCTCATAATTTCACAAGTTCAAATGAGGAATCTTGGAATTCTTGACCCATGACACATGTCTATGTGGTAGGATTTTGAGAGTAACAACTCTTCCCACCCATGCAACTAAATAAAACTCATTCTTTCACTCTGATATGCAATATTCTCTCATTCTAACTTGCTCTTCTCTTCTACTTTGTGTCTCTACGACGAAGCTCTGTTAGATTGAAGTGTCTCTAATAGCCAAAGCTCTCTTGCAAGTGCTCAAAATTGTGTATATCAAGCCAAAATGTGGCCACAAACTATTGGTAATGCTCTCTTTCTTTTTCTCAATTTGCAAGCATAATACTTAGTATGTCTCTATTTCATGATATAGGTTCTCCTCCATAATGGGGTTTGATTTTATCACTTTGGTGTCTATTTCATGGCATGGGTTCTCCTCTATAGTGGGGTTTGCTTTTACCACCCTTGTGTCTATTTTTATTTGTTTTTATTTCTCTTTATCCATCTAACGGTCCATGGAGGTGGGAACACCAAAATGAGGGTTTGACTATGCCACCCCAACAATTTTCCTCGTTCACCTTGTGTGCAGGTTGCTCGTGTGGAGCTTTGCAAGAGGTTTCAAAGTGTAGGACCTATTGTAAGTTGGTGTCTTTCCTTCCTTGTCATTTATCTACATTCTCACTTCCTATTAAATTAATAGCTTAAATAGACCTCAAATTCTAGATAGTTAGTAGATGCTTTTGAGTTCTATCTAAGAGTTCATTTATTTGTCTATATAAGACGCAAGTGCATCCTTGGGACTCTAACACACCTCACTAATCTCCCAATTACGTGCTACCATCCTCTTTCTAAGAGCTCCTTCCTTTGTTACATAAATCTCAATGATCTACTCTTTTAGTCCTCGAAGTTGTTTGCTTGTTATTGTCTTTGGAACTCTTCTTTTCATACATTTTGCATTCTCTTTCATCTTGATCTTCTCGATTAAACTTATTAGGTAGTCTAAGGTAGTTAAGGGTAGTTCTCTTTATTGGTGTAAATAGGTATTTTTCTTATCTAGTCTTATCTAGGTCCTATTTACATTGTTAAGTCCACTTAGGTCCTAGGAGGGTATCTTTCTAGTTAGCATTAATTAGGGGGAATATTTCTAGTTAAGAATTAGTTGTCACTTATCTTATCTAGCTATATTTTATTTAATGCTTGTGTCTTAGGTCATTTAATATATACTCATGTAATTTAATTATGACACCTGGTCATTTAATGTAGGTACATTATCACCCTTGCCTATATAAGAAAGACTTCATATGTACATTGTACCAATCTCGATTTAGTTGTGTAAGTCTAATATATCACTGCAATCTTGAGTATTGCATATTGGTCACATCTTGCATCCATTACTGTAATTTCATTTTCTTGCTTTTCTCTCTTGTGGAAGGTTGTTGGATTTTGTAGATGATCTTGGAGGCTCGAGTCCTTGAGTGACTCTAACATGTTCTAAGAGCTATATATCAGCTCCTACATGGTATAAGAACTTCAAATTTGCAAAATCCCTTCTTAAATCTAAGGATTATTCAAGTTTGAGATTTTGTAGGGTACAAATTGGGGTAAAATGAATCTCATGTATGATTCTAAAAGGCCCAAAAACCCCTATTTTCATATAAAATACTTGATTTTAGGTGAAAATGTTTTTAGGGCCATTTTTAAGGGTTTTATCAGAAGGTTGTATAAAATCATTTGTATAGTTGTAAGAAATTTGTCTATTAAGGATATGTACCACCTATACAACATCATATTGTTTGGGTCAATGGTTGGCAGTTTGTAGGGCATATTCTACGAAATCAAAATCTGTGAAGAATATTTCGTTGGCGTACTATTTTTGCATCATCCTTGCATAAGCGAGGGTATGAATTTGCGTCAACAGTCACAATATCAGGTAAAAATTGCATTTATTAATATTTAACTGCTAATTTTAATTATCCATCACTAGTTTTTAAAATTAGCGTCCAAATTTGAAAACACCCACAATTTTATTAAACTACTAAGGGTTTTCAAGCTGACGGAGCAAGAGGCAACACAACTTGCCACCCTAGTGCCACCCTGTCGCTGCCTAGTGACAAAAACATTTTTAGTGTTGGGTCTTTAGACTTCCCATCCCTAAATACCACTTCCCCCAAACCGCATCACTTTGATACACCAACCTTTTGTTGGATTTATGAATTAATCTATATTTTTTGACATCATCACGATGTCATCCTTATATGATGTATCCTTATACGATGTCTATATCCTAAATGTGGGGGTAAATCTAAATAGTAGATGTTGAAGCCTAAGTAAACTTCAATTATAAAAAATACTATAAAAAAATATACTAGAATTTAGTTCTTATCAAGATAATAACCATGGGCAATATTAAATTTGAGGTATATCAATGGTGTCATATGAGGGCACATCCACCTAGCCACTTGATATATCTTGACATGATTTGGGGCATACTGTGGAAAATCATATTTTTTATAAGTTCTTTTGACACATCTAGCTAGAGAGTAATCAGAGAACTACCACTAGATATACTTTGCCATATTTGGGAACAATTATAGGTAAATTCTCACCAAATAAGCGGTAAAATCTCTTAAAGAATTTCTAATATAAATCAAACTTTTTACTATAATATTGCAATTTGATTTATACAAACATATGGTTTGTGGGTCCTTTAAAATTATTTATGTAATCTAATAATGTCTCTATTTTTGTTTAAAAAAATATCATCTATGTTTATTAAACAAAATAAATAAGATTTTATATATACATACATATACTCATACCTAAAAGTTATTAAAATTTAAAATAAAATGCATATAAATAATTGTTCCAATAATAGACAAAACCTCCTTAAACCTTGTTTACCATTTTGTTTTTGAATAAAAATAATACTAATGATTGAAAGTATACACTTTCCTAAAATATAAAGAAGTTCAAGATAAATAATTACACATGTAATTTATTTAACCAATTATATCATTTATGTCAAAATGCATGCCTACACTTCGAATGTATTTCCATTAAGTCATGAATAAAATAACATATGAGAGCACATTTATATTTAAATTAGTTATGAGATGGGGTTAGAGCTTGCATGAAATAATAATCATTACCAAACATATAATCATTAATAACAATATAATCTTCAGTAGGAAGGAATGCTGAATTGACTACAACTTATAAAGAAGGATGAATTTATTCATTCTAACCATGCCAACCAAGATG
This sequence comes from Sequoiadendron giganteum, assembly GCA_007115665.2. Taxonomy (NCBI): domain Eukaryota; kingdom Viridiplantae; phylum Streptophyta; class Pinopsida; order Cupressales; family Cupressaceae; genus Sequoiadendron; species Sequoiadendron giganteum. The sequence goes on from CM021108.1 coordinate 34,195,322, forward strand.
AGAACGAGAGATATTTTCATTTATTTATTTTATTAATCTATAAACTAGATAATTCTAAATCATAAAGTTTCTCAAAATTTGATCAACTCAATTTACTTCTAAGAAAATGAAATTTGACACTTAAAGTAGGTTGATTAGTTAAACTAGTTTATATACAATACAAACTAGATATTATAGTTAGTCACATATTTTTTAAAATCTAAAGTCAAATTATCTTAATTTTTAAAGTAAAATTTGAAAACATTTCTACCTATTTAAATTTGAAATGAGAAAGTAAAATAGAAAAGAGGATTTAATTTATATTAAGTTGATATCTCTTAGTACATCTTTTAGATAGATATAATTTTAAGATATATTTATATTAGTAGTTTCAAATATTTTATATATGTTATATGACATATTATTATAAAACATGGAGGTCTTTAGTATGCAAGAATCGACTTAGCCTCTTACAACCTATAGTGTGCTAGGAATTTTTTTTAATATGATCGATGATATTGGTGCGACATGCCCTTCAATACCACACAAATAGGGGGATTGGACCTCATGACCTCTTTCCTACAACAATATGCTTTAAAAAATTGAGCTAAGGCCCTTGCCCTTTTTTATGTAGCTAATTATACAATTATCTTTAACTATATTTAAATGAGTCCCTCTTGTGTGTGTCCAAACTATATTAGCTTTTTATATACATGTCATATCCAATGTTATATTCATGCACTGAATTGTGACATGCTTACTCGTGCTTACTTTCATGGTTGGTAATTAGGAACCCTCCTTTTTAATATAATAATTGTGATTAGTTACTCAAGGATTTGTTATTTTCCTACTAGACCCCTTACATTTTATATGCACATTAAAAATTTTAGATTTTGAAAACTAGAAGGGTAAGAAGAATTTTGATTTGAAGGTCCATATTTGAGTTTATTTGTTGCTAAGTTAGTTTACATTTGGTATGAGGACATAAATCTACAAAAGAAACAAAATTATTGAGGTACAAATTTTATTTGTATTGGTTTATGAGTCCCTTAAAAATATTTGAAATTTTAGAATCATGCAAGGGGGTGATCAATTTATAACACAATGATTGGAAGCGTGAATGGAATATGTTAAGTAGATATTAGGGAACAATAAAATAACTTGATAATAGTAATTGTAAGGCATACACTAATCTTTAATTTCATAGGACACACTTAAGTGAGGTTATCTCATGAATGTATCTAGATCCTTGAGGAAACATATAAACCTATTCAATCACATAACCATAAAGGGTGAGTGGAAATATATTGGTTAAAAAATTATCCTCATAACTAAATTCTATACTTTAGTTATATAAAAGCATAAATAAATTTCAATATCAGAAACTAAAGATGTGCATGCCTAGGACTGAAAAAAATATCATATTATGCACTAGAATTTGAATCCATTTTATTTCTACTTGATCAATATTATGAATTAGTACATATAGGTTAGAAGAGGGAATGATAATTAAAGATGGGTGGGATCAAGTGCTATGGTCTTAAAGAAAACATGTATGGGTTATGAGCGAAGTAGAAAAAGTAATTATTAGGGTAAAAGGTATAAAATAATAGATATATGTTTAAGGGAATCTGTGGCTTAGGATATAGCAGTGGATGTAGAATTGGATTACATATTTGGGTAAAAAAATGAGTCTAGTAGTAATGGATGAAAGATGTAGAAAAAATGAGTAAGTACTAAATGGTGTTATGATGATGACTAACTATGGATGTGGTAATGGTAGATGGGATATATATGTTAGAGTTATGGCTAGAAGTAGATGCATAAAATATAAGAGATAAACCAACTTGATCATGGAAAGATTATAAATTTTTTTGTTCCAAACTCCTTAAATTCTTAAATATTAAGGTAAATTTTCTTTTATTTATTTTCTTACCTTCTTACATCACATATCCCAACACTTACCTTTCTTCTTCCATCCCCTTTCTATTTATCCTTATTGAATATTCCACCTCTCTTTATATCACATTATTTGATTCTTACTTTTCTTGTCATTTCCTTTCTATTTACTCTCATATTATCAAACATGTTTCTTTCTTCAATTTACATTCTTCTCTAGCCAATACCCTCATGAATTAGAAGCACTTTCCTTCCTCACCCTTCCAACCCCAACTCTTTATTCATCTCCCCTTTCACCCTCTTCATCATTACCTTCCCCTTCCCTTCCTTCCTCCCTCATTCCATTATGTATCTCCTCTTCCCTTTTATTCTCATATAAAAGTATACTTTATTTGTTCTCTTTGTAATCTCTATAAATATTCTAAGGAAGTTTGGTGATATTAGGAGTTTTTATTATGCTATGTTATATTTTTTAATTTATTTTAGTAATGATCATTATGTCTTAAAGAAAAAAAAAATTCACACTATATTACATTATGTATAAACCCAATATCATTTGAAATATATTTTTTAACTAATATTTTATTTCCAAAAATATTATTCAATATTAGAAAAGCAAGAATTTGGGATTTTATATAATGTAATCTAGTCTCACAATAGTTCGATATTAAAGAACTACAACATTTAAATAAAAATTAAATATAGAGTTAGAGTTAAAGACCTTTATTTCACTAAATCCAATCCCAAGAAATATATATATATATATATATATATATATATATATATATATATATATTTAATGAAAGTACTTTTGATCAAAGCTATAAATTGGAGAGGACCTTGAAAGGATGCCAAAACCTTGTACAAAGAGAAAGACTACAAATAGATGAAACAAGAACCCATGATGAAACTAGTCTTAAGGCAATAAAGGCACCAATCAATCAAATAGAAGAATTATAATAAAAGGACAACCAAAAGCACAATAAAGGAGGTTTGAAACAAATCTCACCAAATAAATCTAAAGTGAAGATTGACTCAATTTGGTCATAATATAATTATTTGAAGAACCAATCTCAGCTGGAGGAAAACATCTAGTTTTCTTTTTTCCTTAAAGGGAGATCCCCTCAAGTTCCCTATGGTGCCCATAACTGCTAGGTCAAAATCATTACCTAAATTCAAAGAAGAATTAAGAACCAAAGGATACAAAACATCAATTTTTTTTATCACTATTTAGGGAATACCTTTTTGTTTCCTATAGGGCTTACAACTATGGAGTCCAAATCATTTCCTTCCAAACTAGTCACTAATTTTCTTTTACCAAAAAAAGGAGGGATCTTTTTATATGGAATATGGACCTTTTCTTTGATATCTTAGCATGAATGAGAAAAATTCCTAGCTCTATAGCCAAGAAAATAAAACCAATGAGGATGAATCATAATGGATTATTTTATTCCATAAACTCAGTTTGGAGTGTAAATCAATAACATTTGGAAACAACTTGTTAGTATCAAGACAAACACAAAATATAGCAAAAATTAAGTGTTGCATAGCTTTCATGAAATTTTCAATAGTTGAAAATATACCAAGAGAATTAACAATACCTCTTATGATACTTTCATCCTAATATTCCAAAGGGATCCTTGGGAGCCTTACCCAAATATGGACCTCATTAAAATAATCCTTGTAAGTATTGAACCTAGTATTCTATCTTTTCAAATAAAGGATAAATTTTCCAAAGAACCAAGCTCCTCCTTGAAATACACACATTCTCTCCTCAATTGATTGGAAGGAGAATTAAAAAACCATTAGAAATTATAGCCACATGAAACTGACCAAAACACACCATCTTTTAGAATCCTAGCTAAGAGTTCAACATCAATATTCAAATAAGAGCTTGAGAAACTCGCAATAGAAACATTCCCCATGCAAGCAAAGGATTTGTTAACCAAGGAATCTAGAATCATCATCATGAAGTAAGATCCCTCAGAGGCTAAGGAAGCTTCACCTTAGTTGGAAGAATCACCAAGCATCACATCTACGTAGGAGCCTCAACTGACTTGGAAAAATCACCAGAAATTTGTTCAACAAAAGGATCTTCGAACAAAACATTAGGCATAAGATTAAAAAAATCCTCCATCAAAGCCACTCTAATACTAGTATATTGCAACAATAAAAGGATAGGAGAGGGACCAAAGTACTCAACATCAATAGAAGGTGCCTCAACAAAGGCTTTACTCTCCCCAGTTTTAAACTTGTAGGGAATCCACATGCAGTGAAACCCCATTGGACATAGGGCACCTATCACACATAGTTACCACATTCTCAAACCCTTCCTCAATAGGATCCTTGGTTGGAAGAACATATAATTGGGAAAGAAAATGATTCTATAGGCCCAATATAAGACCACCATCCAAAGTCTTGTTGAGATTCACAAACACAAATGAGATAGGGTATAGAGATTTCAATATGGTCTTGAGAAAAATGTACAAAAGGAGACCACCCCTTTCCATGCCTCAAAAATACTCCCAACGCTCGACATCTTCATCATATTCAACCTCTGCATTGTATAAAATTTCCCCACCACAAAGAATACAAAACCCATATGCTCACTCCCACTTCCAATCTAGTTTGCCATTGTGTTTATATAAAATTAATATAGATATAATATCAAAACATTGATAATATAATATTGATATAATATCAAAATGATATTAACTCAAACTTTCAATGTTCATCATTAACATCTAATGTTAAGGTGATGTTGATAATGAGTTTAGACATGACATGAAGGAAGAATGTTGTGAACATTGAGAATATTTACAAGCTCAATATTTGTACATGTTATGTAAACAAAACCTATTATTGTATATGTTTTAGCCTCTAATCATAGTCCCCAAGTCCTTAGTATTATTATTTAAGTAGTGTGTTCTCTATCTAATAACAAATAAGAGATAGTTCATGTATTAAGAGTTATTCATGGTTTATACAATGTATCTCTTCAATATTATTTTTCATTATAAATACAAGAAAATTCTATTGTGTGAGTAGTCACGTACATGTTAAAATTTTCAAGTACATTTTAACAAATTTGGTGAGTAATTAGTCCCATTATTTTCATATTTACTCATATATTATTCAATACTTTTTACATTTTTTTTCTTGCGATTCATTTGTAATCAATACACAAACTTCCATCTTTATTTTGTTTTTCAAATGATCAACAATCGAGACCACAAGTTGCGGAGGGAGAATCAGGATGCTTTCCATTTCTCAAAACCAGCTTTTCCCGAGGGCCCCCCTGGCCATTCTCAGTTTTCCCACCCACCTCGTTCTGTCGCTTCTGGCCCTTCTTTGGTTTCTCGAGGCCCTCTTTCCGAAGTCTTTGAAAACCAAGGTTTTCTCGTTCAAAAAAGGACAGGTTTCTTCCTCGTGAGAATGGTGCCAGTTTTGATGTTCCTCGTTCTAGGGTTTCAAAAGTTTCTCTTCGGTCTTCTCCGCCTATTGGTTCCTCTTGGCTCAGTTTCTTTGCTCCTCCTAGTTCTGTATTCAAAAATGGTAAGTGGGTGTTGGATGATAGGCTTGGAAAGTGGTCTTCTTTTTCTCGTAGGAAGCAGCCTTTTGAGAGGGTTCCTTAACCTCCATTTGATATCTGTAGATCCTCTTCTCCTTCTCTCTCAGTGCGATCCTGGGCTGATGTTGTGACTACCCGTTCTTGTCCTTCTTCCCCTGCTTCCCATTCTTCTCCTATTCCTATTACATTTCCAAACACCATTCCTGTGCCGGATTTTATTTCCTCCGCTTCAAATCCTCTCACTTTCCCTAACAATATTGTTCTTCCATTACATAAAGGGTTTTCGAAACGGATCTCTAAGCATTCTTTCGAGCCTCCTTTGGTTGTTTCTGATAGTGGTAAGTCTGGAAGTGCTTTCCAGCCTTTGGTTCAACCTCCTCTTGGTAGTTCAGTTAAGCATCAGGCTTCTATTAATTCCGTTAAGTCTCAGAGTTTGAAAGGAAAGTCTTTGAAGCATCATCCCTCTCAGAATGAGGTCACATTGCCTCAGGAAATGCTTGATCCACAAATTTCAGATCTAAAGGACGTAGCTCTTTTTGGTAAGTTCTGGAACTTTCAACCTCTTCTTGATAATCTAAAATCTTGGGTTTTTACTTCTTGGGTTGGTTCCAACCAAGTTTTTTATTTAGATAAAGGTGAAGGGTTTTTTGTGGTTATTTTTTCTGACAAAGATTCAAGAAATGTTGTTCTTCGGAAAAAAAATTGGATGATGGAAGGAAATGGCCTTTTTACTACTCTTTGGACCCCGAATTTTAACCCTAATCGGGTAAAGCCACATTTCATTCCCTTTTGTGTTCAATTGCAGGGTTTACCCCTGGAATATAAAGAACAGGGTATAATTGAAATTCTTGGAAATAAGGTGGGAATTTTTATGAATCAAGATTTTGGTTTTTTTTCAAATCCCTCATTACCAGTTAGGTTTTTCGGTTTTATTGGATGTTAACAGGAAAATGCCTTCGATTATTTTAATTAAAACTGTTTATGGATCTTGGGTTCAAGCTGTTGTTGTGGAAGATCCTAAGGTTTTTTGTTGTTCTTGTCATTTTCCTCTTCATCCTTTTAAGAAGTGCAGTTTTCAGCATGATGGTTTTTCTGGGTTTCATTCAAACTCAGTTATTAATCTAGTTTCAAAAGCTCCTTCTGCAGATTTAATTCCTCTTAAAGATTCTTGGAATTTAGATTTTGTGCTCCTTGTGAATATTTTTGATCTCTGTCTCAGTTGGTTTTATTCAGTTCGCTCAAAATGTAAGGAAATTTCACATACTCTATCTTCTAAGTTTGTTGTAACTAATTCTCCTCTTCTCGTTGTTTCAATGAAACCTTCCATCTTAGATTGCATATTTAGAAAGAGATCACTACATTGGGGTTTTTCATTAGATTCTCCAATTAAGATCTTCTTGTATTCTCTAAATATTCTCAATCCATAATTAAGCTTTAATTGTCCTCTCCAAGCTCATCAGTGTGCTTCAATGCTAACATTGGGTGTTTCAAATAATTGTGACATAAATCTAGCCATTTTTTATCAAAGTAATGTTGATCAGTTTGATGTTGATAGTCCTAAATTATCTTCATCTTTTGCGAATCAAGAATTGATTTTTGATGAATTGCCATCATAACAAGACCTTGTGAATTTTGTTGATCAGTCTCTGTATTTTGTAAGGGAGCAATTAATTGATGATATTGCTTCTGAAGTATTTAACAATGAGTCTCTTAGTGAGGATTTTTGTTCTATTTCTCAGTCCAAATTTTCTCCTATAATTAACTCAAAATCTCCTACAAAGAGAGTAAGGAAATATTTAGCCATGAAGCTTCAAGAAGAAATTTCAAAGGGAATTCAATTGACTTTAGATTCCAGCTTAGGGAATTGTGCAAAACAAAAAAGACCAAGGAGAGCTTGTTGCTCTCCCAAGTTACAATGAAACTTATATCGTGGAATTTCAGAGGATTAAATGCCTCTGAAAAAAAGTCTCAAGTGAAACAACAATCGAATGTTTCAGGGGCTGACATTATAGTTCTTCAAGAAACAAAGACCTCTGAAGAATCTTTTTAATCTATTAAAAAGAAATGGCATGCATGGGGTGCATCACATTCACCCTCTCAAGGTGCCTCAGGGGGTCTAATTTCCTTTTGGAATACTAAGACAGTTAGTATTTCTATTATCTCATTTCATCATAATTGGCAGTTAATGTATGTATCTCATTTTGAGCTCTCTTTTTGGCTTCTGAATGTTTACGGTCCAACCAGTTCTTCTGATAAAAAAATTATTTGGGAGTTATTACAATCAAAATTGGATTTGATAGGTCAAGAGAAATGTGTTCTGGCGGGTGATTTTAATGCAATTGCCAATGATATGGAAAAAAAAGGTGGAATAAGCCCTCCCAAAGTGGTAATGTCTGATTTTGTATCATTTATTCATGATAATGCATTAAGGGATGTAATTCCCACAAATGGTTTGTTTACATGGAAAAATAAAAGAAAAAAATTCTTGCAAATTGCAAAGAGATTAGATAGGTTTTTAATCTCCTCAAATTGGATAGCCTCACAGTTCTCCTTTTCTTCAAAAATTTTGCCCTTGGTAGCCTCTGATCATTTTGCCATATCTCTGGTTTTTTCTGGTAACAGTGTCAAATCAAAGGGGCATTCATCTTTCAAATTTGAATCTATGTGGTTTAGATATCCAAACCTAATTAATTGTATAAAGAAATGGTGGTAGTCTACCCCTTTTGTTTATGGGTCTAACATGTTTCAATTGAGTAATAAATTGGATCATGTCAAGAAGAATCTTATATCTTGGAACCAATTAATCTTCAAAAATGTCTTTTCTCAAAAAAAATTGGTGTACAAAAAATAAGTTGAAATTAATGAAAAGATTATTTTAAATGGGATGGATAACAATTCATTTGAAGAACAAAAAATCTTACAACTTGAGTGGAAAGAATTTCTCTCTCGGGAAGAAGAATATTGGAGGCAAAAGTCCAGGGAACTATGGTTGAAAGATGGTGATAAAAATACAAAAAAACTCCACAATTCAGCCCAGGCCAAAAAATCAAAATCCTCAATTTTCTCAATTCAAGATAGTGTATCAGGTGCTACTCTTGTTTCTGAAAAAGATATTCAGGCTGAAGCTGTAAATTTCTTCTCTAATTTGTTATCAAAGCCGCCTAACAAAAATGTGAATCTATCTGCTGAAAGAGTTGAACTTCTGCAAAACATCCCGCCGCTGGTTTCCTCGGATGACAATTTGAGGTTGCTTGCTCCTTTTTCTCTCAAAGAGATTAAAGAGGTTGTTTTCTCAATGTCTCAAGACAAGGCTCCAGGTCTAGATGGTTTCACAACCATTTTCTTTCAAAAATGTTGGGAGTTTATTGGATTTGATATATTAAGTGCTATAGAAGAGTCAAGGAAATTTGGTGGAATGCTAAAAAAATTCAATGTTACTAATATTGCAATCATTCCAAAAATTCTGAACCCAATTTTTTTTTCAGATTTTAGGCCTATCTCGCTTTGCAACACAATATATAAGGTCTTCACAAAAGCGATTTATCTCCGCTGTCATCCTCTCATTTCCTCAATTATATTAGAGGGGCAAGGTGGTTTTGTGCCAGGTAAAGAAACCCCAAAAGGGGCAATAGTGGCTCATGAAACTTTGCATACCATAGCTTCTAATAAATTGTTAGCCATGATAATTAAATTAGATATGCAAAAAGGATATGATAGAGTTGATTGGTGTTTTCTAAATCAAGTGCTTCTGAAGTTTAATTTTTCCCCTAAATGGTGTAAATGGATAATGTATTGCATCTCTGGTGCAAGGTTTTCTGTGTTACTCAATGGCTCATCTGTTGGGTTTTTCAATTCATCACAAGGTGTTCGTCAAGGTGATCCTTTATCACCTTTCTTATTTATAATCTTTGCTGAAGCTTTGAGTAGATCATTTAAAGTTGCAAATCTTCAAGGGAAAATTAAAGGGGTTGTCTTTCCAAATGCAAATTTATCTGTAACTCATTCTTTATTTGTTGACAATACTCTTCTTTTTGGAAAAGCTGATATGTCAGAAGCAAAGAGAATAAAAACTCTTTTGGATAATTATACAAGGGTGTTCAGCCAAAAGGTAAATGATGATAAATCAAAGATTTATGTGTTTAACACTAAAGATTCAACTGTTAAATCTATAGTCAAGCTATTTGGTTTCAGTCAAGATCAGTTGCCTAACAAATATCTAGGGGTCCCTTTATTTTCAGGCAAGAATAGGGTTTCGCATTGGAATAAAATTATTCAAACAATTCAATCCAAGTTGTTCTCATGGAAAGGAAGATGGTTACCCTAGCAGGAAAAATTCTTTTGGTTAAGTCAGTGCTGTCGTCCATTCCAAATTATTTTATGTCAGTTTTGAAAGCTCCCAAGTCTATATTACTCCAAATTCAAAAATTAATTAGAAAATTCTTATGGTCAGGGAATGTGGAATCTAAAAAGAAGATACCATTGATTTCTTTAGAGGCTATGTGTAGGAATAAGTTAAATGGAGGGGCAGGGCTTCATAATCTTGATAATAGAAATTTGGCCTTAGGGGCTAAAATGGCTTGGCGGATATTTTCAAATCCTTCCTTAAAATGGTGTAGAATAATGCAAAGTAAATACTTGGACAATCAAATTCCTTCAAGAATTTTTACTGTTTCTGATCCCCCTAAAGGCTCGGCAATGTGGAATTTCCTTTTGTCATGCAGAAAGTTAATTCTCCCCTATTTATCTTGGGAAATAAATGATGGCAAACTTGCACAATTTTGGAATGACACCTGGAATGGGTATAAGAAATTAAATTGTTACAATTTGGGCTCCTCAATAAACTTCTTATCACAAAAATTTGGTTCATATGTATATCACTACTTTGATAATGTGGAGTCTTTGTCAGGAAAAGTCAATTGGAAGGATTTCTCTAAAGAGCCAATTGATGACACCCATAAGGGTATCATTACCTCTTTAATGAAGGATCAAATAGTCTATGTTTCATCATGTGCAGACCGATTAATCTGGTCAAAATCACAATCAGGTTGTTATTCGGTCAAAGAAGGTTACCACTCCATCTCAAAATCTAGCTCTCAATCTCAAACTCACAGAGCATATAGTTTTTGTTGGAACTCAAAATTTTTACCTAAAGCAGGTTGCTTTGCATGGCTAGCAATTCAGAGCAAAATCCTAACAAGTGATAAATTATCAAGGTTAAAAATTTCAAACCCTTTTAAATGTGTCCTTTGTGAATCAGAGTTAGAGGATGTCAATCATTTGTTTCTCTCCTGTTCAATTGCACAAAGTTGTTGGCATTTTGTTTTATCAAGGTAAAGATTCAATTTCCTCTTCCTAATACTATATGGGATTTATTTACTAGTTGGCCCACATTATATCAGTCTTCCTTTTTTGCATGCATATGGGAAGTGATTCCTGCTTCAGTATTATGGTCTATCTGGTGGGCAAGAAATAAACTCATTTTTAGGAAAGAAAAACAGGGTATAGATCATATTTTGTCTTCTTTGAAAATCTATATTTCAGAAATTGTAAATGCCTATGTATCAAAAACAAAACACATAGGATCTTCTTTCTTGGATTGGGATTCCAAAGTTCTCTCAAATTGGCCTCTTCTGTCTCTTCCTTTCAAAGGAAGTCTTCACCTTTTATCAATAAAAGTTAATAGATCTAAAATTCTATGGTTAGCTCCACCTTTGGGTTACTTTAAATTAAACTTTGATGGTGCTTCAAGAGGTAACCTAGCAATTTCAGGAGCTGGAATAGTATTAAGAGACTATAACGGTCTAATCCTTTGTGCCAAATCCATTAAACTAATGAATGGTACAAATAATGAGGCTGAAGCACAGGCACTACTATTTGGCTTGAAAATGGCCTTAGATTTTAAAATTCCAAGTTTAGAGATCTAAGGGGATTCTCTTATTTTGATTAATGCCTGCAGGGAAGGATTTTCTCACAATTGGAAATTATCTTATATTGTAAAGCAAATTGAAAAACTTATGGAAAAATTCTTGCATTATAATTAATTGCATATTTATGGAGAAGGAAATAGGGTGGCAGATTTTTAGCCAACCTGGGTTGCAACCAATATGAAAAAGAAATGACTCATATTGTCCAAATTGGGAAAATTGACTTTGAGTTGGAGAAATTAATTTCAAAAGAAGAAATTTTTGTTGAGCATAACGGATAAAAATTTGATTAAAACATTTTGCTGATTTTGTCAATTATGGATGCGATAGGTCTTAAAGTTTTTAACTTTTAACTATCATATTTATTGTTGACATGTCATTAAGATTTATTAATATTTTTGTTTCATGGCACTCATGGGATAATCAACATTAGGAAAATATGTTGATAATCGGTCATAAAGTGGTCGATGCTGATATCATAAGGCTCTTTGATTAGGTAAACAAATGATTATAAGGAATGTTTGTGTACATTTCAAAAAATCTGATCTCAAAATTATGAGGTGATTTACATATCGTGAATTATTTGACCCTGTTGATAGTTACGGGCAAATAAAAATTATGATATTATAAAGGTTGGCATGTTCATGATGACATGTATAATGTCACTTTCATTACATGCCAAATAAGGTGATCTTAAGTACGAGATGGGTTGGTTTGATGGTACGGTGCAGTTCTGTTGTCATCAAATAGATTTGCTATACTTATTTAGCACAATCGACAAGGTGTGTAAAGGTTATCAAAGTACCATGTCATAATAAGGTGGTAAGGTATTTGTCATGATAAAGTGGTATGCTTCTAAGAATCAAAGGAGCCAAAAGCTAATATATAGGACAATATTGTCTTATTTTCTTCATCGAAAAATTAAGAAGTTTATTAATATTTGATTTGCTTGTTTAGCTGTTAAGCAAAATAAGTCACAGGTTGTGAAATGGAGTATCTCCCTCAGAACTTCCGAATGTGGCTTCCAGTTCAAAGTTGGGAAACACCAGTCTCTGGTAAGCTTGATATACAACATCTTCAATCTGTTTTCAAGTTTCGTTGCCCCTGTGACTACAAATGTTTTAAATGCATAATTTGGTCTGAAGTTCTCCACCCAAAATCAAGGAGACTAATTTTTCCATCAAATGTTATCTCCATTTTTCTTTCTAATATCATGGATATTCTTCAGTGTTTGGAATCAATTAACGCCATTGCTGTCACAATGGTAAATGACATATTTTTGAAAAATGAAGCAGTGGTCTGCAGTGCACAAAAATATATTTTCTTGCAAGGAGAAGGTTATATTGGTGGTATCTTCCCTCCCACTTTCTTCCTCATAATAAGGTAGTGGTTAATGCTTTTGATGCTTTAAAATTATCTTTAGAACTTTCTGACCCAAGTCATTTGAATAAGGCTCTAACGAAATACTCTCACCATTTGGGGAGGGATATGACTAATAGTTTCAGGGAGAAGTTCTATTACATTTCGTTCCTTCTTCATCATAATTGTCATCATGCAGCATCTTCACTACAAAGAAACTCGAGTCAAGTGCACACTCAAGCTAATGAAGGATCTCATATGATGAAGGAAAAAGAAGGAAATGAAAATCAAGGTGACAATTTAAAAGACTTCATGCAGATGGAGGATTAAATAGAAAACGTATTTTAAATTTTGTAGGTGTTGCAAATTATGTAATTGCTTGTGAACAAGCAGCCAAATAATATTATTGGTATCGGATATCAGTCTAATTGTTTCTGGATTTGATTGTGTGCCAGTTTTTCATCAACCTTTCGGATCACACTCAGTGATCCATCATTAGGATAGAGAGTTGAGAAAGATGTGAAGTGATAAGTTGCAGACCAAGCTTCACAACTTATCACTTCACATCTTTCTCAACTCTCTATCCTGATGATGGATCACCGAGTGTGATCCGAAACGTTGATGAAAAACTGGCACACAATCAAATCCAGAAACAATTAGACTGGAATTCATATGGATTGTGGAAATCTAATTACATTGGTATCAGATATGTTTATACTCGTAGATAGTTAGACCTTAATTTGATGTATGATTGTAAAATTCATCATTTTGTAATAATAAACTTTATTGTTCTTTTTATTTTGGGCTAAAACCAGAGGTTTTCTCACTGGCTCTTTCCTGCCGGTATGCCCTTTGAGCCAGAAGAATGTACATTTTATTACATATAATAATTATATAGATAGTGGCTTGCCAATTTTGTCAAAAAAAATAAAATACACAAACTTCCAAAAATGGATTAAAATTGGAAAATATGCTATTTTTTTACACTTATTTTAACTTAAATATTTAAATCTAGGAATTTTGGATAGAACAACTTCTGAAATATCCTACATATGATCATTAGGTATAACAAAATCATGAGTAATCAAAGAGATGATATGCCATCAAATGGGACATAAAGCTTAGTTTATCAATACTAGAGGGTTGTCATCATCATGGAAAATATGTGTAAATGTAATGAGTTTATATAGATTGATATTTGTGAGATCTAGTAACAAAAATATAGGTGACATATTTAGAATGAAGGATAACCTAAGGTAACTTTTAGGTGGTGTAAGTTATGTTAGGTTCACAAAAAATTCAAGGAAATAAATTACTAACCCTAAACCCTAATATGTGCAGTTTAACTTCTACATTATGCTTCAAATTTAATAAAATAGTAAAACAATATAGGAAATAAATCCAAACCAAATGAACTAAGAGTAAATAACAATATATGCTTAGCTATTTTGAATGTGATTCCTATTTTTACTATTGATATTAACCTAGTTGATATGATATTATAGATGATAATAATATAAAATTATGAAAATGAAATTTTAATTAGATTACTAAGTCAACCATACACAAAGAATTAATGTTGCAAAGTTTGGTTTATCATGTGGGCCAAGTCTAGTGCCCATTATCTTTTATAGTTTGGTCCAAATCCTATGAACATATCCCTTTTCATTGTATTTTTTCACCTTCACTCCTATACTCACTTTCTAGCCTCAATGTGAATTATGTATCATATTAGTGTTTAGGGTTTATCAGTTTTTAGATTTAAGGTTTACAATTTATCGAGTTTAGGTTTTAGGTTTTAAGGTTTATCAAGTTTATCAAATAGAAACCAAATTTAATATAATATAAATTAATTAATAATACAAATTTTAAGTTAAATATAATTTTATCACATAGAAATGAATTAATAATACAAAGTTTAGGGTTTACAATTTTATCAAACAAAAATAAAATTCAAAAGGAAATTAAGAGTTTATTTTTTTTTGGATTTTTTCAACCTACAAAAGAGGGGAGAATTCAAAGGAAACATGCAAGCTACTCCTCATGACCTTCATTTGAAAGACATGTGTCATTTTTTTTTACCTAGTTAAGTCATGTCCACTTTGTTGTGGGTTCAAACTTTGCTATTACTGTGAAAAATGTTAGAGCTTTGTGTTCTTTTAACAAAGGTAAATGGTTCTAAAAAGCCAAACCTTAAACATTATATTTTAAAAACCAACAAAAAAATTCCTCCATTCAAGTATGACCTTCAAACAATTTTTTTTTTTTTTATAAGCACAAAAATATTTAAAAAATACCTTCAAACTAAGGCCATCTTCGAACAAAAGTCTACCTTCATTCAAAGGTAATTTTTTCATGACCTTTTAATGAAGGAACCTTCATTCAAAGAAAAAAATTTGAACGAAGGTATTTTCCAAATTTCTTGTCATGTCCCATATAAAATTTTAATATCCTACAATTGAGAACACTATTGTGAGTTCATCCTAAGAAGCGCACTTTCACTATGTAGCTGAGCAGTTACTATCAAAAAATGATAACAATTAATTCATTTATCTAGTTCATTAATTAGGGTAAATCTATAGATTATATTTCAACTTGAATAAGAATAATCATATTTTATTATAAATAACATTAGCATAATAATCTGTGACAATAACACCTTTATTACAACCATTAATTTGTTACCTCAACCTAAATCATATGCCTCCAAGAAAGATTTCAAGAAGTAGTATGCACATGGTTTTCTTAAAAGGTACATTATACTAACTCAAGTACTCCTATCAATTTTGGATTTAGAGAATTATTAAATGTTTATAGGTTTTGAATCATTACAATCATAATAAGACATCAGTAACAAGAGAAGGTCTATGTTTTCTCTTAATTAAGAAATGGTAGGAGTTAATGACTACTATTATTTATTCTTAGTTCCACTAAACTTTGGTTCTATTTATATAAACAAGAGATAATTAACTATCAATCGTTATAAGGAGTACATTAATTTAATCTCTACACAAAATAGAATTTTATAAGAAAAAAGAAGAGAAAAGTTAGACAACTATATTTGTCCAATATTTATATTCAAAACAACTAAATATTATAATAAGAAGGTAAAGTAATATGAATCTAAAAAACCTAAAGCTTCCACTTTCATGATATAGGAATATGATAATATGAAAGTGCATTAACATTTATTAAATCCAATCTACTAAGAAAACATGAGCATATAATACATTTTCTGGTTATTTTCATTTTAAATTTTGACATAAGATAATAATTAAGAAATAATTTCATGTATAGTTGTATATCTCATTCCATCACTTATTTAACTACTAGAAAATTAGAATAATTATAAAGAAATATTATTACATACACATTAGTATTCAAGATTATTTTATGATATTATTCTACCTTATTCATAAAAAACATATATTATCTACTAGCTTTTAAGTCTACAAATCTTATTTGATTTGAGTAATAAGTACTAAATATTATTAAAAATGTATCATAAACCTTTATAAAAATAAAAATAGCATTAGAAAATACTATGAGATTTTTAAAAATGTAAAGAAGTTTGTAGTGCCTCTCAGGTTACTGATACATTTTGATACTGCTTTGTGTGTGTGTGTTTGATTTCGTTTGATTTTTGTTATGTTCTGATGCATACTTGATACTTTGATAGACATCTATTTCATCATGTTGTTTGGTTGGCAGACAGTTATGTTTATTTTCCTATGATATTTGGACATATGTGTTGGATACTTATGCTTATGATGATGTTACTGATTGTGTTATGATGATGATGTTGTGTTTATATTTTAATTACTGTATATGATTCAGGTGAAGGAGACGGTGGTGCATTGCTCATCTGTGAGCGCCCTACCTCACCACAATTATCTTTCACAATGTGTTTGATTATGGGTCTATATGCATATGCATATGTTGTTCGACGTTTAGTGTTATGCAGGAATGTAGGTATTGGGTGTTGACTCCACCTGCATTAACGGGTTTGAGCGCACCCTACATACCCAATGGTTTATTTGTTTAGGAAGTTAATAAGAAAGTACCCTAGTCTATGTCAGTGGTTGGGTCAGTGTTTACTCATGTTTTATATCCGTACTTCGTTCGTGTGTGTATGATTTTAATTTAAGTTATTTATTTTCATGAGTTTTGTAATGTTAGCAAAGGTTGCGTTTATGACTTTGATTAATGTATTATCATTTTAAATTAAATGCTATCCCTTGGTGTGATTATTAAGTAATTAAATTTTCAATGTTAGTAAATGGCATCAATTCTTTAGAAAATATTTGTGTGCATTAGCGTTACTATTTTATTCATTAAAGGTGTTATTAATATTTCAAGATTTAAATTAGCATGAGATTATTATTTAATTTAAATAAATAAAATTTAATAAATTATTTTATTTGTTATTTAAATTTAAGACATTGAAATTATTTTTATGATTAATTTTATCATCCAATAGTTAATTTAATATTATATTTTAAATTTAAATGTTGTTTGAAATTAAAATGCTTATTTATTTAATTTTAATAATGATTATTGGTCTTCGAAATTTAATTAAATTTAAAAGGAAATATAATGTTTTAATTTTGGGAAGAAATAGTGAGTTTAGTAATTTTTGAAGAAAATGCCTATTCGAGATTTAGTAAAACTAAAATTGAAGGCAAGAGACTATTTTCGATGTTTAGTGAAACTGTAAAAGAATTAGTAATATTCAAAATTTTGCCATCTTTGGATTTTCTATCCAACTTTGTCTTTTTCGAAAAAGGAGAGAAAAGAAAAGTAAAATTTGTCTGCAATTCAAAAACTTTGAAGTTTTTCTAGAATCTGTACTTTCTTTCAAAATTTTCTTAGAGGAATCTAGAATTAGGCTTGTGTTGGGTATTGTACTTGGAATTTTACTGCTGGAGGTTGCGGATCTCTAATTTGTTGAAGATCGTGGTTGGTTGGACACACACTCACAACAATTTGTCTTCAAATCCACTGCAAGCAAAGGACTCCATGTAGTTCTGAAATCTTTGAATGTCCTCTTAATTTCCAGTTGAAAAGAAAAGGGATTGTAAATTTCAAAATTTTGTTATGTTGCTTTGAGTCTTATAATTATTGTTTTGATGAATCCATTGCTTTGTAATTGTTATCTCAGCCTGTAGTTTTCTCTTTCCCTTCGTTTCCTGCTCATATGCTATTTTATATTTTGATTCAAATTTGAAAATAAATGGATTTTCGCTTCTTTCTGTCTATTGTTATTTAGATCCTCTTCTTATTCCAGTTATTGCATTTCCCCAATTTAATTCTTTTGTTAGAATGATTTTATGTATTGGGATATGCCCAATTCTTCCCATGTTTATGTATTTTTAATATATATATATTTTATTGCCTGTTGATTTTGTTGGGCATTCAAAAATTGTATGGAGTAATATTCATTATCCGGTTTTATTTTTTTACCTAGGATTGTATTTTTTATTGGCTGTTGTTTTACATTGTATTTTTTATTGGCTGTTGTTTTACCAAAGGTAGCGCTACCCCCAAGTTTTGGTGGGTTGGCTAGCTATACATACAATTCGTTGCCCCCATTTAATGTCATGTTTAATCTCGTGTGTTTTTTTATTTTTGAAGTTTTATATATATATATATTGTTAATGTATATAATATACATACATACATACACATATATATTTGTTTTAAATATGTAAATATATATGTATATATATATATATATATATATATTTAATAAGTTATTTTTTTTAGAATATATGGGTTTTATTTTTAATGCATATATATTGGGTTTAAATATAAATATATAATTAATGTATATATTCAATGAATATATATACATTTAGAAATATGTATATATTTGAAATGCAAAAATAAGTAAATTTTAATTCTCGAAAGATTTTGAACAAAATTATTCTTGACTTAATTCTATGTTAAGTATTATTTTATTAAATCTGTATTTAGAATGATTTTTGCAAATTAGATTTTATAATGAGAAAAATCAGATTTAGAAGAATATACTGTTTGGAAAAAGGATACAAAATGAGAGAATAAATATTGTTTGGGATTAAAATTTAAACTCTTAATTTATAGTTGTTATTATAGTTTGAGTTTAAATAGTTTAATTTTGTAGCTTATTTTTTTGTTTATATAATTGTAGAAAAAGTAGTCTTTATTTAATTTGATTCTTGAAACATTCAAAGGAAAATTAGATTTTCTAATTTGGTAAAATTAATTGGGTGAAATATTTAATATTAAGTAATTGATTATTTCCATAGCTTAGAATTGAAAGATTTAATGTTAGGTAATTGAATATTTTCATAGATTAGATTTGAAATATTTAGTGAACTTTATGTTTTAGAATAGATTTGAAATAATGAAAGATTTACTTGATATGCAATATGTTAATTTGTTTTAAGTAACTAAAAAGTGAAGATAATCATTACTAGCTTTACTTTCTTATTTTTTATTCTTTTAAGAAAATAAATTATATAATAATGAATGGATAAAAAAATGTTTCTATATAATCTCTATTATTTATTATGTGGTTATATATTTATAAAGAAAAGTGGGTTAGTTAATATCACTTCACTATTTAACATAAATTTTTGTCTTTTTACCCTTTTAAGGAAATCTTTAAAGGTTAGAGATAAGTGAAATAATTGTTTTATTTATTTTTATTTTTATTATTTAAAAGAAGAATATTATTTAGAATGTATAGGTAAATGAACTTATATTGTTTATATAAGAGTTTTAATTGGATAATTATTGTTTGACATTTGAATTAGATAGATACTCTTTTAATTTAGAGTTAATATTGGCAGAAGAATTTCAGAATTGGGAATTAAGAGTTTTAGTATTATTATAGGTGTCTGTTGTAAGAATACTTTCGTCCTTGAATATTATTGTCTTTAATAAATAATTAAGTAAAGGAGTTCAATAGTGAAATTGATTGATTCATAATTAAGTTAGGTTGTTTTATGGTCGTTCATAATCGGTCAAGGCATTAATGTGAAACCCACTAGAGTGGAAGTTTTTAGTTCTTAATTTATTTATATGCTATCCATATAGTGGATTAAGGAATAATCAGAAGAATATTATTATACAAAAGTAATTTCAATGGCTTAAGCATGTTTTCAATATAGATTCTATGTTAACCATAGATGTCTTATCCCTTCTCAATAATAGGTCATTTTCCTTTATGGTTTATGAGTTGTGAATGTCTTCATGGGCATGTTTAAATTGATTTGATTTGTCGGTTGGTGGCTTGGTAGTATAATTGTGAATGTGATAATCCTTTTGTTTTCTAAGATGAATTAAATGATGTTTCATTCTAGATTGGTTCACTTTTGTATTGACTTTGAGTTACGAGAATCCGTGTTTTAAGTCCCATCTTTGGGTATATGTTTAGTACCTCCAGAGGCTAGGGGAAACCATGCGTTTGTGCATTTGTTGTTGCAATTTTATCTATCTTTTTTCCTTTGAGAATATGTGTTTGGTGGTACCTCCTTATTTCATGATTTGATATTTTTGTAGTCACAAGATGGTCATGCCTTGTGTGTGATGTTTAAGAAGAAGGTCCTTTATGTTTTGAAGATTGAGGTACACCTTTACTTGTCTTTGGTTTTGGGGTGACTGTAGGGGAGAGTGACTCTTTTCTTGGGGCCAATGTACAAGTGGTCACCCATGAAAGAGTTTCCTTAAATAAGTGATAACCTAATTAATGTATCTAGTGGGTTGGGTTAGTTAACACATAAAAAGACTAAAAGCATACACCTCGCCCCTGCCATTAGTGCTCTCAAAGGCTAAGGATGGGTGGGAAGACCTGGTTGGTAAGGTCATTGCCTTGTTTCCTCGAAAGGTAAGTGGCTCCGCATGAGTCACCCTATGGGGCGACACCTTGAGATAGGTTGTTTGGTTAACCATAGATGGAGGTAACTCCTAGTGTTAGGTAGTCTAGTTAATCCATGTGAGGCCATGCGATGACACTCTCCCAATGTGCCCCTTTGTTTTCCCTTGTTCTTGTTGCCTCTGGAGTTGTGTTATTTTATTGTTTTTGTTTATGTTGTTACTTGGTTTTGAGTCATGGGGTATTAGTCCTTTATGCTTTAATTTATGTCTGAGGGTTCTTTCTTATCAAATCCTTGCACGAGGGGTGTTCCTTTGGGTTCACAAGGTTGAGTGGAAATGTGAAATACACCCATTGGGTCCCCAGGTGGTGACCGTGGCGTGGTTGCAGTTGTAGTGATCTCAGAGCTTCACACGATGAAGATTGTACCTTTTATGTATTCAACTCTTCATTAATGTACCCTTGTATTATGTTGTACTCTTCCCAATGTTATAAGGGAAGTAGCTTTGTAATGTAATTTCGGTTTCACGTTGTGTTGTATCTGTGGAAATATGTTCCATGTTTGTAACCTTGAACTCAGAAGTTGAATGTAATAATATGTTATTTATGCTTTTATTATCTATCTTGTTCATGTTGAATGAATACCATATTTATATTATGTTTTATTCACGCTTCTTTCATTGCTTTAGTTTGGTATCATTTATCATTTTAGTTAGTTTGTCGTACAAGTAGTGCACCATGTTACCCCATGGGACTAGTTTTGCTATATGTTATATTTATGTTATTTAATTTGTTAAATGTAATTGTTGTTTTAAAAAATAAAATTATTCTGTTAATGTTGTAGTTGTGTCCTATGGAGTTTGCGTGGAAGGGCATTATAAAGTTAGTATCTTCATACAAAATGAAGTGACAATCGAATAATTGACATAACTTGCTCAAAATATATTTTTTTTAACTTCTAATATGAAAAAGAAAGAAGAAGAAAATGTCTAAAAAATACAATTTTTTTCACAAAATAAAAATAGAGAATGATGAGCGACATAGATATAGGACAAACTAGGATATTTATTCACTCATTGTTGCTTGGGGTTTAGATTTGGCAGTGGAAGTAGAGACAATTCGCAGAACAATGAAACTCCTAGTCCATGAAGATTTCCTGGGAGGTTTGGAGTCTATTCTGGAGTGGTGTGTGCCAGGAGTGGGGATAGATGTCAGTGAAGGAGTGATAGATGAGGACATGGCAAAGTTGTTCGGTGTTGATGGATGCCTATTTTTTATCCGATGTCCAGAAGGGAGGTTTAAGGAGCATTGTCGGGAGGAAGCTCGACATGGGTGGGAAGCTCTGAAACTCTTCATTGAGTTGATGTAGTAGGAGAGATTGTTGGGACGACCAGTGGCAGAATTTCAGGAAGAAGCAGCGAAGGATTGGAAAGCAAAGCAACAACCAAGGCAGTCTCGACCCAGGTTGAAGATCACTTGTTTGCAATCATGAAAAATTGGTGTAGGCTCTGGGTAGTCAATGAAATGTTTTAAAGTCCTTTTAAAGTTAGTTGAAGTAGTAGTTGTAGCAGATAGTTAATATATAGAAATAAGGTTGGGTGTTGGACAATGGGTTTTATGGGTTTTTTGTTTGTAATTATGAACCCATTGGAGATGGGATTCACTATTTTTTTTTGGCATGTTAAGATGTTGGTTTACTGGTGTTTTGGTTGACAAAATCTATGATGCAATCCTTTATTATATCAATATAATATTCTCATAATACCAATAAAAAAAATAAAAGAACGATGAACAAAGGTATAAAGGTTTGCATGACAAACATTAACAAATTGTAGTAAAATAATATGCCAGATTTGATCATAAAAAATTATAAACACAATATTGAAAGCTAAATCTAAATATTTTTTCTAATCCGTTGTTAAAAATAACATGTATAAAAATTAGAACACCCCAAATGTCCAAATAAAAGTTACAAGGGTCAAAATTATGTTGTCCATTATCTCAAAATAGTGTATTGGTTAAGTAAGAAAAAGTGAAAAAATGTACAATAATTAAAAAAATAGTTATTTATTAATATTTTATTATAAAAAAGAAAGTAAAAAATTACATAAAATCAAGAAAAAATAGGTAGAAAAAATAGAAGAATTAATTCAAAGTAAGAATTACTCACAAATTAAATAATATGAATGTTGCTATCTTCAAATCTAAAACGTTGAAGACATCCTCAAGGAAAGTAGTCAAATATAAATTCAATTTATTTTTATTTCTATAACTTACAAAATTCTCAAAAATACAACCAAAATTAGAGGGTAATTTATCAAAAATAAATAAATAGATGATTATTGAATCCCTCTAAAAATAACTTCTTTTTTTTATTATCATAAAATCTATTTTCTAATTTCTCATTATTTAATTTTTTAAACCTATGTGCCATGAATATCAACACCTAACTTTTCATTAATAGTTGTCTTAGAATAATATTCCATGTGTTGTGAGATTCATTAAATGTTTAAAATAAAATATTTAAATTAATATAATAATTATTTCACTATGCGCCATAAATTAAGATTTTTCAAATATAATTTTCTTAGGGTTGATGCAAGAAGTTGAGTCCACAAAAATCTCAAAAAGTGGAAGTGTTTTTGTTGTGTTTCAGAATTTGTCACACTTGGACTGAAACTTTGAGGCACTTACACAATGAATTTTAAAAAAATTTAGTAATATGAAATTTATCATTTTGAATGTAGTTTCTAAATATGTAAATTATTCAAATACCCAGATTGTAGAAATTAGATTTTGATAGGGATCTATAAAAACCACTTTTTAAAAGTCCTTATTTTTTTACCATACCATGCATGTGTACGGACACCACTTTTTGACCTTAACTAAATATTTTTTGAAACTTTTTTTTTTCATTGTGTAGAGAATTGTCTATAGATTGATGTCATATGATTTGTTTTACAAGAAACTTCACCAAAAAAAAGTTATTAACAAACAAAAAAAGTCTGATATTTCAAGTTTAAGGACTAGTTTGCTTTGAAATTAATTAAAAAATAGCAAATATAATCCAATATTAATAAAAATGATATATTTGGAAACTAGACATCGTGTTCTATAATGGGTTTTAATTTTATAGATTGATTCAGAAAAAAAGTCTATTATCCATATTATCAAAGTTGGACATTCTTCTTCAATCTACCTTGGTTTTTTAGTTGCAGGTCAAAGGCTAAGGCTCAGATTGCCAAACCTTTCCCGAGCCTAAAACCAAGGCTGCAAGTGGGTTGGGGATTCAAATTTTTAATAACGCGTATGCGTTTTTAAAAACGCATATGCGTTACAAAACGCATATGTGTTCTTTATTTGTTTGATTATTTAAAAAAAAAAACTTTTTAGAAACGAGTACCCATTTTAAAACACGTATGCCTTAGTTTAAATTTTTATATGAGTGATTAATGTTAATATAAAATCATATTCATCTTTTTAATATCTATATTTCATTTCAACTCAATAATTAAACAATATAATCTAAAGCATACATGATTTAGATTATTCTATTTATAATGTGCTAGTAAAATTAATGTCAATTTCTTAATCCAATTTCTATTTGGTACAATTATTTTAATTATAATTTTCTAATTAAATTAGTTCTAATAATTTAATCTAATATACATGATTTGAAATAAAATATTATATCAATAATGACTTAAATACAAGAATCATAAATATTTCTAGGTTTCCATAGCCACTAAAATACACAAAAGTGTTAGGATAGGTGACATTAACCTTGCATTCCTAAGTCATTTTCATGTGTCTCCACATTCCTTGGAAATTGTTCTAGGGGACATGAGAGTTAAAATATTTATTATTTATTTTCTATGACATTGTGATTGCATTCCATAGAGGTTGACACATGTTCAGTGATGGTTACAAAGCATATTGAGAGAATATTCCATCTAGGCATCCACTTTCTCAATAGGGACCACCCAGACTTGCATGTTTGTGCATGTTGACATATGTCATTTGCATGCTATCCCAAGTTGGGCACCCATGTTTGCATGTTCTAGGTTTGAGCCTGTTGTCCTCAAGTGTTTATCATGTAAAATCACGTTCTTGATTAAATTGTGAATCTTGATGTCTCATCAATGTTAGTTTGAATCATATCATTTTCAAACTAGTTTAAGTGTGTTTGTGCAAAGATCAAATTTATCTCTCATGAAGGTTAGTTTGAATCATATCATTTTCAAACTATGCATTCACTATGTTGACAATCAAGACACTTCAAGGGAATATAGGACTCGAGATATCAACAAAAGCAACTATTCTTATCAAGAAATATGGTACCTGCTCTATTACATCCAATCCCTAAAGTTCACATACATCTAGGTAGGAGTGTTTGATGGATATATGTGCAAGATGCCTTAGTTTGTTGATGATTTAAGCTCATCTTAATTGAGCTTTGTAGAAAAATTGGAATGGTCAACAAAAGGTGCAAAGAGATGATGAAATCAAGAATTTCATTTGCTATTGGCATAGGTCATTATAGATGTAAATATTCTTCCAATCCTCAAAATATTTCAAGTGATTATTGGAAAAGTTAAAATGTACTTTCACACCATGAGGATCTCATTCAATAATAAAAACTTTGTCAAAAATAACTTGGTGTTTAGTCCAAGTTTTTATTATTTCCACAAAATTGAAGATTTTTGGGAAGAATGCGAAGATGATTATGAAGTTCACAAAAGAGACTATATGAGGTTCACTTTGAAGCAAATCAAGGATTTCAGGCTTTCTTGGGATATAAGATGATGAAACAAAGCTGGTTGATCCAATATACTTCAAAAATAATCAGGTACAAAATTTACCACTTATTGTTTGGGCAGAAGAAGTTAGGTACATTGAAGACATAATTTCTCATATCCTCATGAGATCAAAATATTGGGTTATTAATAAATCCATAGAATCCACTACCACAAGACCTTCAAGCAAAGGTGATTCATCAAGGAGAAAAGGCAACAAACAAGAAGGTTCTTCTTCTTCTTCCTCTTCTTCTTCTTCTTCTTTTTCCCTTTCCCAAGCTTCTAATATGAACTCTTGTTCTCAAAAGAACATACAAGGATGTGGTGATGATGAAGATCCTTCTAAAAATATAGATCTAAAATGTATATGTGGGGATGATCCTAATATTAGAAAGAAAATATCAAAGTCAAATGAGAGGACATTGGATCCTACACAAGAAGAAACCAAAGAGCAAGATCCTATGGATCCTCAAGCTTATCCTAGTGGCAAGGATCAAATCACAACTATTTCTCCTTATATTATCATTATGAATCTCATTCTCCTCTCATTATAGAACCTTCATCTCTAACAACTGTTAATGCAATCTTGGAAGATAATTCTTTCTCGGTTGTCTCCAATCCAGGTCTGCATCATTTGATTCGTCAACTTCGGGTATCCCAAGTTATTCACAAAATCGTGTTGCTTCATGGTTACAAAAAACCTTAGCAAAGAAGAGGACCGACACTCAGCTAGTAATCTTGGAGTTTGATATGGTTTCCAACCTATTCAAAGATCTACCAAATAAAGAAAGACCAAAGTTACATCAAGATTGACAGTCGATTCTTCTTCTAGGAATATGTGCATTGAAGTGACACAACCCATTTCAAACAAGAATATGGATGAAGTTGATGAAAGTGATTTTAATATCACTAAGATAGATCTTGTCCCTTTGACTCATGCATGTGATATTAATAATTATCAGGTGTCCATGACCAAGTTGATTCAAAGGATGGAAAAAGAGAAGAAGACAAAAAATTAGCTCAAGCAATAGGTCCAAATTTTAACCTCTTATCTTAGGTCTATTATAGATATATCTGCCTTACCCATAGATTTGGGCCCTACTTCTACAATTCCTATTTCTAAAGGAATCATTGAGAAAGGAGTTATAGAAGGTGCACAAAAATATCAATCATATAGAAAGGTAGCTGAAAAATGGGTAGTGTTGATGGTGTTTTCTGTACAGCAACAACTCAAACAGAATATTATATCCTATCTCTCTTGAAAGGTAAATCTCTATGGAAAAAGAGATAACCCCAAGGTCTCTAATGTCAAGTCTTGACAATGCAACAAAAAATCTCAGTGATAAATGTGAAAATGCTGGTAATCACAAGGGGACCTTACTACAAGCAAATGCCAGACTTTTGAATTTATCAGATCTAAACAATGAATTAATACTTGGAATATTTGATTGAACCCAGATAATAAAGAAAATAGAAAAAGATGAAGGTTTCAAAGATAATTCTTAGACTACTTCTAACCCTAAGATTGATAATGCCAAAAGATAAAATACTCAAAATGGACCGATCCCTCATAAACTACTTTCTATTTGATCTAGACAAATCCACAATTTCATAGAAATAGTGCAATCTTCTAAGGTATTTAAATATTTTCAAATCACAAACATTCATTCAAAACAATCCTATTGCAATTTAGATGAACAAATCCTTATAATTTAACTAAGCACAATTTTAAGTCTAGGCTAACTTTACAAAGCAGATAACAATCAGCTAACTGCAAAAAGTATGGACTAGAGATCATTGTAAACATTCCAAACATAAACCTTAAGCATCACTAAACTATATAATCATAAACTTATAAGAAATTTTGAAGATAAAACAACAAGAACCATGCCAGATGAAACTCCACAAGAGAGATACCAAATCACAATATATTTTCTTATTAAGTCATCCAAAATGGCAACAATTCCAGCTTTCTGCTACAACACTTGCATGAAAATAAACCCTAACTCGCTCAAATATGAAATCTCTGTTCTATGTTTGTATGCTTATCATGCACCACCTATCTATCTTACAAATGAGGCAACGTGCCTATTTTATAGAGAATTCCTAAGATAGGTCGGCCCAAAATAAGAATTTATAGTAAAAACATGCCACACAAGAGGTCAACCCCAAAAGATATTCGAATACAATATGAAATGTACAATTTCCACCAATTTCATCCAATTCGGCCTAGGTATCAAAAGGTCGACCCAATGTATGTGGATAATGGGAAGCACAAATCTCGATGTAGCCCTATATATCTTGGTGCAGGAGCACCCATAGGTTGCCATAGGTTGTTTAGGAGGTTTGTCTAGGAAAGCTAAGCAATCTAGTTTAGTTTATTTATGTGTGAGCCTTAGTGGAATTTTGTTGGGATTTGATCAGATGAAGGTCATGTTGACCATAGAATAGGTGTCATAAGGTTTTAGCTCAAAATGAGGTTTTGGACTTTTAGGATTTTTTGCAAATGTTTGAAAATGTTGCTCAATTGGAGCTCCAAGTGGCCAAGGAGGGCCCAATGGAGAGGATAACTAATCGGGTGACCTATTTATGGGGTTCCTCGGCATTGGAGTCAGGTTGGAAGCATTTGAGATTGTTTAAAGTTTTTGAATTCAAGAGAAAACAGTGGTGATTGTGTGTGAATTTCTGGTTTTTGCATTGAAATGATGTTTTAATGGATTGAATGTGGCACTATAACTTGTGTAGGATGTAGAGTAGTTGTTCTTCGAGAATTGTGTGGCATTGTATTGTTAGTTTGTTCATTTTCAAGCATTGTTTGTAATTAGTTTGGTTTCCATACTGCTGCTGGTTTGAACTAGGCAGTTTTTGAAGAATGGAGTGTTAGATCACTTTCCCACCGTACAAATTGTACGACCCTTTGGGATTAGTGACTAGACTCCATGGATGTAAATTTAGTAGGGTTTAGGGCCTTTGAAAGCACAGGAGTTACTATGGAAGTCTTGTCCTAGGCGAGCCAGGGAAGTGTCCGACTAGGGAAGACCATAGTGCAGAGCACTTGATTTGCAGGGGTGTCAATTTCCTGACAAATTACCTTTTGGAGAGGGCAGGTATGAGTCTTTCCAAGACATAGTAAGGAGAAAGAAACTCCATCAATCCATCTGGTGAGGGAAGGAATTAATAGTTTGCAGAGAAGTTGGGGAAGGGCTTAAAAGGCCTAGTTTTGCTCATTTTCAGATTAGGGCTTTGTACGGACAGTTGAGACCCAAGACCCCAAAAATCCTTGAGAGGTGGGCATATGAACTAGGTATCCCAAGGAAATATTGGGGTGTTCTTTGGAAAGACTTGGGAAACAAACCTGATTTCTCGGAGAAGGAGACCTAATAGGGCTAATAGGGGTAGTAGCCTTTTAGGCCTAATAGTGGGGTTTTGTGAAAGCAACTTGCAGATGGAGTTAGGTGGACCCTCAATACCCTTAGTAGGATGGATTGAAGACATTAGAAGCACCTCCACACCCCTATCAAACTAAATTCAAGAATTTGGAGGATTAGTAGCCTTTAGGGTGGATTAAGGGCTAAGGCTAGAGTTTCAAGATTGCACCAAGTTTTGACTTGGTAGGAAGAACTATGTTGATAGATGGGTTGGCAAGGAGAACTAGGGGATCCTAAGAAGAAAAAGGTCCTATAGGTTGCAAGTGGTGGAGTGAGTCACCCTAGAGGTCTTCCAATCAAGACCTAGAGCATGAATCAGTGATTGATTCATCTAGCCTCCCTATCATATCTACTTCCCATCCTTGTCCTTAGCTCGATCTTCTTCACCATGCACGACCAACAATACTCTGTCCAACTCAACAATAGGTGGTATAAGAAAAACCCTAACTCTTCTTTCAAGAGGCTTAATGCCATCCCTTTCCTGCCTTACTATACCATCCCAATCAGCCCTATTAGTTGAATATATGTCAATAACTACAATGTAGGTTGCAACATCATCTAGCTGATGTTTAGTGACTGGACCTTCACTAACTAGAGAATAAATATCTCTCCACCATTTTCTAAGTTGCTCCAGATTAAGATGCTTTGGAGCGAACTTCCTCCTCCCTGTCATAATTTAAAAGAAAGAGACACACTTATCATGAATTCCAATCAAAGTGTTCTCGATCTGCCTCCCCTATTTGGGTAAAAGCACAAAGTTGTGTCACACTTTCAGCCAACATATCAACACAACTTAATTTAAGTATTTCTAACTAAAAATCAATTTTGATCAAACATATGACCTAGTAAGATTCATTCTAGCTAAGTTAGATACTTCCACAATTTATTCAACTAAAATTGTTGGCTAAAAATATATGGAGCACCACTTTGAGTCCAATTTACCAAAAAAAAAAAAATTATTTGAAAAACTTGAAGCTTTAATAACTCCTCCTCATGTAAATAACATTTAAAAAAAAATGTAAAAATACCCTTTTGTAGATCCATAAGTGTAGTTTTCAAAAATATATTTATTTTAATAGTTTAATTATTATTTATATTCATATTTTTATTTATTCTAAAAGTAGGTTGTGAGCAAAAAATATTAGGTTGATTACCATGCCAAGGAAAAATACTAAAACTTATTAAAAAAATTTGAAAAAAATATGATGCACTAGATAAAAGAATCTATTTCAAGATGGTATAATTTTTTTTCCATTTTAGATAAATATTTAATATGAATGTTGACGTCCGATGGAAACAGTTGTTTTTTATTCACGCACATTTTAATATTTATATACAAATATATTTTTATCAAAATTGGAAAAAAATATATCCATACACTAAAGTTTCAAGTTATAAATACACACAAAAAATTTGAAAGAAAAAAAATAAAATTTACTATAAAAAGTTTGACGTCCCATGCAACTTCATTTTTCAACATTTTATCAGCAACTAAATTATAGTGTTAATTTATGAAAAACTAGTTTAAAATTATTTTTTAATTTCTTATAAAAAATACAAACATAAAATATACTAAAAAATACATATTTTACTAGTTTACATCATTTAAAAATTCAAAACATATATGCTACTTTTTAGTGATTCAAGTTTAAAAGTTGGATCAGTATTGGCCATTTCCTTTATAAAGTGTGACACAACTTTGTGATTTTACCCATTTGTGAACCTTCTTCAAGGCCCTTTGCCTCAACTGCAAGATTTTGAACCATTCCCAAGGCTCAGAAACCCTCAGGAAAGGAAGAATTCCACTCTTTACCAACTTATCCTCAGTAAACTCCATGATTGTTCTTGCTTTATGTAGTAGGAGATTAGTATCCTCCTTGTCTTGAGCTAGTATAGTCTTCAACCAATCCACTAATCTCATGGCATCTCCTGTAGTTGACAAGATATCCTTGATGGCGCCATCTCCTTTGGTTTGAACCCCTTGCAACCAAGCAACTGTGGCATGTGTAGTGCCTTTCATCTTCTCAAGCTCAAAGATTGTTTCCTGAGGTAAGAAACTTGCAGCAACGGAGGAAGAACTAATGGAATGTAAGGGTTTCATCAACTCCTGCAAGTATTTCTTCAATTTCTTATTTTCCTTCTCCAACTCATGCCTGGTTCGTACCTCCTCCTTCAACCTGCCTACAATTACAACACTGGAGCCTTCATACTCCTCAATATCCTGCTCCATAGAAGCATGCCCTAGGTCAATAGTCTGAACATAATAATCTTTTGCAGTCACATTATCTCTATCTTTATCTGGAGCAGGGGTAGCAATGTGAGCCACTCTGTTGCCTGACCCATCTCTCTCAATCCTGGACACAACCTTAACCTTCTTAGTTTTTCCTTTACCAATATTGGCCATTAGGTCCTCCCAATTGGGAGGAGTGTCCTCCACTATTATTAGTTTGCTCTTTAATTCTTTATCCAACCAACTTGGAACAATAGACTCGATTTGCACCGTATCTTGCTTATCCTGCTCCCGATGGTCATTTGTTGCATCCTTCTCAACATTTGGCACACTAGGGATCTCCTTAATTGGATCTTATTTGTTCAAAAAATGTTCCTCTACAGTAACTTGTGTCGGTGAAGGGATCCTAGCTGGTATCTCCTCTTGTTGGGGGGATTTGTTCAATTGCTCCTTTGCAGGTGAATCTGCATAGGCCACCAAGGGAGACTGGATCACCTTATCAATTTTTTCCTATGCACCATAAAGGTCCCCTTCCTGAAATTCCTTTTCACCCATGTCCTTAGGATCTTCATCCTTCCTTGGTTCTTCTTGTACATTGCTAATATCTTGAGGAAGGGAAATGCTTTCTTGTTCAACAATGGGAGCAGTCACCGACATATCCTCCTTCGTTGTAGCATCCTTTTGGGAAGGAGTCCTTGACCTCCTCATATACACCTATGTTCTTTCCCCTAAACTTTCTACCTCTACTATAGGTGGCTCAATCTCCTTATCAGCTTTAGGAGCCTCCTCATGTTTTTGTGACAGTCTCACAAGTTTTCTTCTCTTTGTCAAGGGAGGAGAAACTTCTTCCTCTTCCTTCTCTTCTTTATCCTTTTCAAATTCTCTCCTTGAGACATGCATCCTCTTCTTGGCAATAGGTTTCCTTTGTTTACCTACTTCTGCTACCTTCTCAGTTTGAACATCTCTAACCTGAATCTTGAAGGGGGAATCCACTTTTGTCTTACCTTTAGGATCCTGTTCGTGTGATTCCTCAGAAGCAGAATGAGACTCCAAGTCTCCCATCAACTCATAAGTGCATTAGACACCTTCACTCTCTAATTATAGAATCTTGTGCTTTAGCCACATTTTGGTATACTTGATCACAGGAGCCATGATTTGTTCCAACTCCGTTTTCTCTTCTTCCAACTAGTTTGTCTTTCACCACCTCGAAGATGTGACCCTAAATCAAATTTCCATCTTCTTCTACTTGGTCAGGGATGGCCTTTATGTTGTATAACCTTACCAAGTCCACTAGAAGCCTAGAGAACTTCTTCTTCCTAACATCAAATTCATTACCAAGGTTAGCCCAATAATCTTCAATATTGACCTTATGGTTGTACTCCCTATTGGCCTTCTTTTGTGCCTCGCTAGTGATGCCAAACCTTGCTCTCTTGGAATGGAAAGAGAGACCAAAAGTACTCATCTCCTCCTCAGAAGCATGAGCAGACTAGATGGAATGACAAACCTCATTCGTTCCCATCTTCAAGTGGAAATCATTCCCAAACCCTATTTTGTGCTTGTCTCCCTTCACAATTATGTCAAAGTCACAAATCTGCCTAGTGACCTCCAACAATATAATATGATCAGTTGGGTATCTTAGGAGTCTATAAGGAGACCTTTGAAAACCATCAATCCTAATGTAGGAGAAATTAGGGAACTGGATGAACCATTCCCCATACCTCCTTATTAATTCTTTAGCCTTGTCAGAAATCCTCACATGCTCTGCACCCTGCAACAACTTGGTGATATGCATTTTGAAAGCATCATTTGATCTTCTATAGCTTCCTCCTACCAAGTGCAACTGTGGATATACCTCATATATTGCATCCTATCCAAATGTACCTCTAGTTCTCAACCCCTTATATGGGTGAAATCTTGCCAATGCATACACTGGGTAAGAGGTCATGGTGAAAGTCTTAGTTTGTAAGACGTTACACATCTACTCATGGATTACTACACTTATGGCACCTGACCAGTGGTAATCTATTCCCTGCTCCATTCGAGCAATGAGATTCAACATCCAACTCTCAAACACTCCTGCACTCTTCAACCCTACCAGTATTTTGAGAAGGGTGATAACATTATAATACTCCCTTTTGAATTTGAGCCTGAATAGCTATTTTGGCAATTTGGAGAAATGGGATTTGGGCTTCTCTAACCAAGAGTTGATCACCTGCTGGGATTTAACCACATTCTCCTCATAGTACTTCCTGGCACCATCCATATCAAAAGCCACCACATGTGACCTGTCAGGCATATCAAAAGTCCTAGCAATGGACACAGGATCAAATCTTGCCACAATCCTTCCCTGGGGACCAATTATCCTTTGTGTCCCTCTGTCATAGTTCCGGGCACACTCAGGCACCAATTCATAGCACTGTACTGTGGAGGGAAAACTTGCTACATGTGCCAATCCAGACTCCAAAGTCCTTCTAGCCAGCAAAGGAAGACTCTGTGCTACCATTTCAGTCTTAAACTCCTCATAATCCCACATACCCACATTGGTATCAGTGATCCTTGACCAAACAAAAGTTAGCTTGCTCTCAGGAATCTTTCTTTTTATATCCAATTTTACCTTCTTTGCATCAGAGATAGAAGAAGTCTTTCCACTTGGATCTGTTGCCTTTCCCTTGCCACGCCCAATAGCATCTTGTCCTGATCTTGCCCGCAGGCAAGTAAAGACGACCAAAATGAGATCCAAAAGAAACAACAAGTGTCCAAGAACCATATCACCAAAGTTCGAGATTTAGCCCTCTTCACGGAATCCAGACTGGAGAGGAATTCTGGGGAAATCCGGACCAGACGGAATCCGGCGAAACAAGCATATAAAATCCTTAATACCCTTCAATCAATTAGTACAATAAAGGAATAACCTTAAAACTACTTAGCATAAGTTCATTTGATCATTTTAGTACATCATCAATAAACAAATTCCTCATATAATCATCATATTCTTCATTTTCACAAAACTCCGGAGGAATCCGACCAGGGCGGATTTTCCCCAAAATGGCAACAATTTCAATCAACCCGGGAAAATGGAGGAGACATGAAACATCCAGGAAAATCCTGTCGGCACAAATTTTAGCAGAAATAAGACAAAATTATCCCAGAAGCCCAAAATTGGTAGAACGACCCAAAAACGGACACCAGGACAATCCGAAGGAAGTGGAATTCCGTGAGGCAGACAAAATTCCTGTTTAAGTAGCAAAAAGAAAGGAAACAGGAAAAGTCGGGGAAATCCGGGGGAAGCGAAATTATGTGAGGACACCGAAAACCCGAACTTACCCACGTTTCTCTCGTCTTTACCAAAATGGATCGAATGAACATGGACCTAGGGCCTGCACCTCTACAATGACCTAACCTAGACCTCCAATGGATCAATCATGAATTCAAAACTCACGTCTCAATAATTCGAGAGGGATTGGCCATGCCCTAGGTCGAGAACCCTAAAATCTTCGCAATGGAAGTACGAGAAAACTCAGGCATGACTTGCTTACAGACAAAGATAGGGAGTTTAGGATAAATGTAAACAAGCACCGAAAATAGCAGTGAAATACCAGCCCAATAATTATTCAAAATAAAACCCGAACGAACCAGCAAAACACAAAACCCCAAACATCCAGACATGGCGCGCATACTCAAGAAAGAATGAAGCAATGAATGACACGAAAGCACATGAAGCAAAGTAATTCAAAACTAGCAGAAGAAGAGAGCATATCCACACACCATGAGAGTAGAAAGAACTGGAACCAATGATTCCAACAAACAACCTTCAAACACAAGCAGGATATGAACAATGCTCACAAAATTCAAATGCAACACTCGAAATAGCTCCGAAATGCACGATCTAGCAACACACCTCAAGCTCCAACACTCCAAACTCAAATGGCCAATCACTTTCCAAAATTCAATATATCATTGCACCAAAGGTCGTGCAATCACCATTAATGCGATCGACAAGACAACCAAGACCAAAATCCGAAAATCCGACAGAGCAACGGACTTTAGAGAAATTCGGACATGACGGATTTCCCCGAATTTTAGTTGAAAGGCAATCACTTCTAGACTCCAAGGGAAACCGGGACAATCCATCTAGGGCGGATTTTCTCGAAAACAGTGAAAAGTTTGAAATGCACCTAGATCTTAAGATTTTCAATAAAATTCACAAATGAGCCATTCCTACTGGAAAGATGAACATCAAAGCACAAACCTCAAGCAGGCAAAAACCCCAAAAAGAGAAGGGCCAAGACACCAAAAAGAAAAAAACGAGAGTCCCCACTTTCAGTGGGGCGTGTGTGCAAAAGCTGTAAAATAGGTAGATAAGATGAAAGCCTAAGATTTGGACTTCATTGTGAAAATTAATGAAATTTTTGAAAAGGAAAATTTTTAGAAGGAAGAGGTTACCAAAGAATTAAAAAGAATGAGGGAGGAAGAGGCAATATGGTAGGGAATTCTAAAAGATCTCTAGGAGATGAATCAAATGAGTATTGATATCTTGATCAATGAAAGGATTTTCTCAAATATTGAGGAGAATAAATTTGAAATGTTTTTTTAGAGTGTGGAATGGAAACTTGTAATAATTAGTCAGATTTTGATAAAGCAAGAGAAGATTTTAGAAAATTGTGAAAAAATAAAGGTAAAAGTTCAAGGTGACCTCTCACTCAACATTGATACAGCGGAAGAAGGTAGAATTTAGGATCTGAATATTCAAATTATCAAGAATAAATTTGAATATATCATCAATATTGAATTATTCAATAGACAAGCCTTTAGTGTGGAGGTGATGAAGAGGTTAAGTAGCATTTATGCCATTCTTAGTATGTGTAACAATCACGCATTTGATTCTTGCCAGAGTTTAGAAGAAGTTCATGAAAGTCATGATAACTAAAAATTGAGGATGAGTAATGTGATCGTTCTTAGGAACAAGCTCTTGGCTTAGGCTTAGAATATTTAGAGAAAAATCTTCCTATTAGAGGCAAGTTGCAGCTCAAAGGACTTCTACAAAAGGTGTCAAATTTGATAATATAGATGGAAGAAAAGGAGTTTAGATAAATAACTCCAATTGCACATGTGTTTATTAATTTTCAAAGTCATAAGTCACTTTTTTATGTTTTTGTAGAGAAGGGTGATTCGATACCCATGAGTCTCTCTATTGTCAAGAGATTCCCAAGGGGTGAACTGCCCTAAACTACCTCAAGGAACATAGCGGGAGTTCCAGAAACAAAAAGAGTAGGCCACAAAGGTTTCTCAGAAAAACTAGTGAGTTTTCAACCAAAGAATGTCAATGCGGTGAATGGACGATAACATGACATGTTGGAGTTCTAAGCATGCACTAGTGTCTTGTATAGAGATAAAATCAAGAATTCCACAAAACACACAGAGCGACTACTTCTACTTCGACTGCTAGGAACTCTTAGAATGTGAGAAAGTAACATAATATGATAGAATTGAAATGAAGTAAAGCAAATTATAGGAATAAAGAGGATAGAGAAAGAGAATGCTCACAACCCAAGCAATAAATCCTCCAATAGGTAGATATCTTCAATATCTACACACATAATATCGAGGGAAATTTTTGGGGTTGTATAGGGGTTTGCTTTAGTGAAACCCCCATTTTGGTGTTCCCACCTCCACAGATAGCCAAATAGATAGATAAAGATAGTAAGAAAAAATGAAATGAATGCAAGACTGATAAAAGCAATCCCCACTCAAGGAAGAGAACCCATATCACAAGGATGTGAGAAATCCTAGGGTACTCGCAAGCACAAGATAAAAGAGATATCACCTGCAAGGCTTAATAAAGCCAATGGGATAAAGGACAAAAGAGAGGGTTGTGAGAGCAAAGAGAGACACAAAGAACAATATAAGAGCTTGAGAGTGTTGCAAAGAGAGTTTCCAAGACAAATTGAAAGTGTTGTTGAAAGTTGTAGAGAGAGATATGCAATCTTGAGAGAGTGAGAAAGGATAGGAGAGTTCAAGGTAGAACCCAAGAAGGACAAATAGATTGCAAGGATCAATTTTAAAGAGAGGAGAGAAGGGAAAAGAAGCTTCCCAAGCAGTTACAAGGCATCCCAAGCCGTTACCATTGACAAAACTTGTTGACAAGTAGCAAACATGCTTGAAAGTGATCATTTGAATGTTGAAACATTGAAGGATGCTAGCAGAGTGTGCAAATGTCCACACAATGTGCTAGTGTCCAGACACATCATTCTACAAAATGAAATGAACACAAAAAGCACAAGGTTTGACACAAAGCTGATGCACGAAGGTGGCTACAGAAAAGAGGTCTTTGAGAATCCTAAGAGGGGGAAAGGTTGGTGTAGGGGCTGAAATGAGCCTACACAAGTTCTAAGGGAGTGGAAACTAAAGCGGATACAATAATGCATGTGAAATTGCAAGGGGTGCAATTTTACGATATTACACTTTTCCCCCACTTTAGTGAGCATATGAATCTACACTAATATGCACACTAAAGGAAATCTACTAAACATAAATAACTTCATGATACCAAAAGGATATTATAGAGGAAGCAGACAACTCTTCAAACCAAGGAAAGCATGCCCTTAAGCTGAAGACCTACAAAATAAACACAATAGAAAAGGAAGATCTGCACAAGGCAATGAGGGTAGAATATAATAATCCACTACATCATGGGGTCAGAACACATAAAAAAACAAACACACAGGCACATAACAAACTAAAGGATTTAAGATATCAAATTAAAAGAGACCTCGATGTAAAAGGTTGTCTCAATACTATGCGTCATTCCCAAATTAAGAAATAACACAGATAGAAGAATTCTTAAATGGAGAGAAGAATGTAAGGATCAATTGCTTCAAGAGTAGAATGCACCCAAAAGTCAGGGAATCAACTAATGTCGAAGAGAGAAAGAGCATATACACAAGATGAAGAAGATTCAGATCCTTGATCCGGTATACACAATTGAGAAGAAAGAGAAGAGAATTTAAGAAAGAGAAAGGAATGGAAATTCCAAGAGAGATGGATCCATAGGTACTCTCTCTTGGGGAGGATTGAAAAAATGTGCCATAGATCCAAAGACCTACAAAAGGTGAACAAAAGGCTCTATAGGTACTCTCTCCTACAATGTTGAACAAACTGTGCCAGAGGCTTGCAGACCAATGGCGAATAGATCTTGCAGGATGAAAGCACTTTACAGGTCCTCAGGCTTGCAAAGAAGGTTCCCTAGGTACTCTCTCCTGAGGGAATCCCAATGTGAGAGGATCCATAGGGTCTGATTGGTCCTCATAGGTGCTCAATCCTGCAAGGTTGATTGAAAAGCAACTTCACAGGCACACTTGCGAAGCAACATGTTAATCTGAAGACTAAACATGTTAGGCAAGATTGATGCAAAGAAGATATATAGTTTCTCGGTCCTACAAAGAAAGAACAATTAGATGAACTTGTGGCTACTGCAAGCTGCACTATAGGACAATCACAAAAGTGATAGGTCTAGTCAAGATGCCCCCAAGCTAGACATCAAGATATAAGATAGGTCTAGTCAGGTTTCCCCCAAACTAGATGCCAATAAATTCATTCGAAGGAGAAGCTTTCAAAGGGGATCCCTTGGGAACCCTTTAAAAGGAAAGGCATCCAATCAAGAGACACTTCAATTGAAAGGCATGAGATAAGAGAGGGTTTTCTCAAGGACACACATCTCTAGAACCAAGCATTACTGCCCCAACACACAAGGGAGGAGAAACATGCAAGATACTATTGTGTTGCTTCCACAGAGAAAGTATGGTCACAAAAAATACTATATGATCATGAATGGAAATGAGTAGGAAAAGCTACAACTGCCACATGGTAGGAAACGACATAATAGAAAGGAGGTGTAAGACCCTTACAGGAAAATTCTTAGAATGGAAAAGATAGAGGTAGACCTCAATATCGCTTGTCATGCAAAGAAGCAGGTGCATCATCAAATATATGAGTGATGTCACCAAAATCATGAATTTGTTTTATTTTATCCTTCAAGGCCTTACACTCACTAGTGGAATGTCTAAGCACTTGATGGTATGTATAGAAATAATTCTTTGTTTTACCATGCTTATGAGATTTCTTAGGAGGAGGAAGAGTAATTAAGTGGGATTTGAGAAGCCTCAACAAAATACGCTCTTGCTCAGATAAAGGATGAGGAGTAGGAAGCCACATTTTCTCTTGTGGAGAAATGTTTGACTGCTTAGAAGAAGAAGACATGAAGATATAAAATAATGGAAGATGAATCAATTTGAGAGAACGAGGTTGAACGAAAATCATGTCAACATTCAACTACAGTTTCTGCTTAAATTGTTCATTCAAGTAGCCAAGTCCCAAATTATTCTTACAAGGTATACATTCTATAGGGACCTGAATTCCTTGTTCATTATGCCCACAACCTTTATGCTCATAGCCATATTTAGAAGTAAGTTTGAATCTAGGGCCATAGTGTGTTTGCAAATCTTGAGAAGGAGGAGGATCTTCATAAAGAGCATTATTCTAGCAATGGGGACTATACTCTTCTGTGGGATCACCACCAACCTCCTTGATAGGACTACCAACATTAGCCTCTTTAACAAAAGTGTGATCATTTTCCTCAGAAGGAGGATCAACACTAAGAACATTACAATTTAAACGTTCACGTTATCCCATAATAAAAAAGAATAACCATCTTTGATAGTGGGTTTGGATGATGTTATCGAAAGATCTAAGTGGATCGGGTTAACTTTATGCTCTCCAATGAAGGATTCTGTAAACTCTAGAGAACCCTAATCATATCCAAGACATGCATTCCTTTGAGAAGTAGAAGGAGAACACTTAGGATTTCTTATTTCAAAAGTATCTTCTTCAGGGGCGTCTGTCTCAAGAGTATCCTTTGCAACAAGTACTGTTGGAGTAGGCATCAATACATCAAAAGACATTGAAGGGAGAATATTTTTAAGAGTAGGTTCAACAAAATCTTGAGGTCCAAAAATTGTCATCTCACATAAGTGTATAGCCTCAAGGTCAACCTTGTCTGTGACTACTTGATTATTATAAATAAATTTAATAGATTTATGCAAGGTTGATGGAATTGCACCCATAGCATGAATCCACGGTCTATCAAGAAGAAGATTATATGGTAGCTTTCCTGGCATAACATATTCTAGGGTGGGTATAGTAATAGTCCAAGCCATAGATTTAATACTATTGTACATAGGGCTTGTCGTCTAACATTATCGAACCCACAAATGGAAATATAATAAGAAATAAGAGAAGATGAATAAATATTAATCTCAGTCAATAAATCAATGCTACATACATTGAGAACCAAATCGACGTCAACAAGGGTATGTCTAATGCCAATATTATTAATGTTAACTATGATTATTAGAGGGTTTTCTTGCTTCTATACTTCCGAAGGTAGGAGCTCTTGTGAATAGAACATAATATTTGATGAATCCACACGAATATGAGTTATCAATGCATTAACATCCACTAGCCTAGCAGAAGAAGGAAAGAGGATATTTTGCAAGGCTTCTTGAAGCATACCTTGATAAATTGAAGCAAACTGAAGCAAGTCCCATAATGAGATCTTGGTCGGAGTAACACGGAGTTGCTCGACAAGATCGTAATCATCAA
Source organism: Sequoiadendron giganteum (assembly GCA_007115665.2). Classification (NCBI taxonomy): domain Eukaryota; kingdom Viridiplantae; phylum Streptophyta; class Pinopsida; order Cupressales; family Cupressaceae; genus Sequoiadendron; species Sequoiadendron giganteum. The sequence goes on from CM021108.1 coordinate 34,236,026, forward strand.
GTGCTTTAGTTGTAGGTTTAGGTGCTAAAGGAAGACTTGGTTGAGAAGGTGGTAAAGGAGCAGGTTGATTAACATTTTTTTATTCCTTCTAGTATTATAAGTATGGGCTAACACTCTATAAGAGGGAGCCTTATAAAGATCAGGAGAATCACTGTTAAATGGAACACGATTAATAAAACAAATCCTTTTAGGAGAAGAATTAGTTGGAGTCAGATAAATGAGTAGTCTCCTAGGCCTTTGAGGGGCAATAGAGACATAGATTACATTTACAAATTCATCACAAATAGTGGAATAACTATTTGAAGAACCATGCTCAGAATCTATCCGCGGAGGATCCAATGTGAATGGAGCTTCATCATTTACTTATGCATCATCTCTAAAAGAGAGTGCATCAGAACAAAGATGGGACTCATCATTCACAAATACAACATCTCTAGAAGAGAGTGAATTGGGATAAAGAAGAGATTCACCATTCACTAATGCATCATCTTTAGAAGAGAGTGAATTGGAATGGAGAGAGGGAAGAGTAGTGTTAAGAAAAGTATCAATGATCTCATCCTCTTGCGCCAAAATATCCTTAGAAGGAATTTCAGGAGAGGGATCAACAAAGAATAATAAGAATGGAGAAAAGAACTTGCTTTCACACGCTTGTAAGAGAAATTGTTGAAGCTTCTTAACAAAGCTAGAAAGGGATAAAAGTAAGAAAGGTAGAAAATACATTTTAAAATAGAGATATAGATACTTTGACCAATCCAGAGCAATCCAAGGGTAACAAAACTAAGAAAAACCGAAAACCCAAATTTTCCAAAATTATCGATATTTTCTAGGTTCTAGTAATTTGCATTTTTAAAGGTCTTCACAGAAAAATTTGGGGTCGAAACTTGTGTTGATCCATAAAATTTGGCTACCATAGGCACAATATTTTAGGGTTTGAACTAGTCCTCTTGGAAACCTTTCCAACAGTGTAAACGGTTCTGAATTTTGAGCACCGAGTCAAAAGTTATGTCCCCACCAAGTTGGGGTAAGTAAATTCTTAGTTTTTTCAAAAAAGTTGTGATTCACGTCGGGTTCACCAAAATGTAGAGAAGGGGATTCACTACCCATGAGTCTCTTTATTCTCAAGAGATTCCAAAGGGGTGAAATGCCCTAAACTACCTCAAGGAATAGAGTGAGAGTTCTAGAACTAGAAAGAATAGGCCACAAAGGTTTCTTGGACAAACTAGCAAGTATTCAGCTTAAGGATGTTAGTGTGGTGAATTGACGATAGTATGACACGTTGGAGTCCTAAGCGTATGCTAGTGTCTCATACATACAGAAAATTGAGAATGTCACAAAAAACATAGAGCGACTACTTCTACTTCAACTACTAGGAACTCTTAGAATGCGAGAAAGTAACATAATATGATAGAACTGAAATGAAGTAAAGCAAATAATAGAACTAAAGAGGATAGAGAAAGAGATTGCTCACAATAACCCAAGCAATGAAGCCTCCAACAGGTAGATATCTTCAATACTTGAACACATAATATCAAGGGAAAATGTTGGGGTTGTATAAGGGTTTGCCTCAGTCAAACCCCTGTTTTGGTGTTCCCACCTCCATAGGCAACTAGATAGATAGATATAGATAATAAGAAAAAATGAAATGAATGCACAAGTGATAAAAGAAATCCCTGCTCAAGGAGGAGAACTCGTATCACAAGGATGTGAGAAAACCAAGGATGATCGCAAGCACACGATAAAAGAGATCACCTGCAAGGCTTAAGGAAGCTAATGAGAGCAACGACGAAAGAGAGGGTTGTGAGAGCCAAGCGAGCTGGAAAGAATACTGTAAGATCTTGAGAGTGTTGCAAAAAGAGTTGCCAAGAGAGCTTGTAAGTGTTGTTGAAAGCTGTAGAGAGAGCTATGCAATCTTGAGAGAGTGAGAAAGGAGAGGAGAGTTCAAGGTAGAACCCGAGAAGGACAAATAGATTGAAAGGATCACTTTTAAAGAGAGGAGAGAAGGGAAAAGAAGCTTCTTGAGTGGTTACAAGGTGTCCCAAGACGTTATCATAAAAAAAACTTGCTGACAAGTGGAAAACATGCTCGAAAGCGATCATTTGAATCTTAAAACATTGTGGGATGCGAGTGGTGTGGATAGATGTGCATGACGCGCAGACGTTTGCACGACGTGCTAGTGTCCAGACACATCACACTAAAAAACTAAATGAATGATAAAAGTACAAGGTTTGACGCAAAGCTAACACACGAAGGTGGCTATAGAAAAGGGGTATGTGAGCATCTTGAGAGAGAAAAAGGCTGATGCATGGGCTAAAATGAGCCTACACGAGTTCTAAGGAGTGGAAACTAAATAGAATACAAGAATGTATGTGAAATTGCAAGGGGTGCAATTTTACGACATTATAATTTTAATGTTATATTTTTGTAAAAGTGACTTTTTATCTAATATTTGTAAAGGGTTAGAAAATAAGCTTTCTTCATGAGAAAGTAGAGAGATTTCTAACTTAATAAAGTTATTTTATTTCTTTCAAATATTGTAAAAGGTAGTTACCCAAGTAGTTATAAGTTAGCTATTGGATAAAGCCATATACAAGGCTTATGCTATTGTAAAGGGAGTTTTTGATATTTTCACAAATTTGCATAAAGGGGTTTTTGGAATTGTACAATTCTATAAAGTAATAGAAAGCATTTTTTAAGGTGCATTCATGGTGTTTTCTATCTGTTATCATTAATATTTTGTACATTAAGTTGATGATGACCTTTGTGATCCTAAATCTTGTTTCATGAATCACATTTGAAACATATTCATTTCTTGGTATCTCGATTTGTATGTGTTATCGTTTGAAAATATAAAATTATTATGAAGCTTGTATATATAGTCTTCAATCTTTGTAATGATTTTGTTTAAGTTCCTTTTCATTTCTATTTACAAATCCAAATAAGATCATATGAGGGAGTTGTCCCTGTCAAATGTAGAGGAAGATTGCATTTTATAAGAAATATCTCCAATTATTGGAACATTTTTGTCACTTTCCATTGGGCTAGTCACATATCACTTCAAGTGTCAAATCTATTTATCAACGGAGCCGTCAAAGCTATCGATGAGTAATGGTGTTTTCAAGTACGACAAAATTTGATCGGCTATGGGTTAGGCACCCATGTGAAGGCCATGTGATGTTTTAATATTATTTACTATTTTTAAAAGATTCCCAAGAGGCTTGGGGCATATAGTTTTGGCTGATTTTGTTAGAGTAATCATTAATTAACTAATAATTAATTAATCTTTAATTGATTATTAGGTTGATTTCACTATGCACTTAAATTAAACTTAGGGTTACTTTTTCTTTTGTTAGATTAGGATATTATTAGATCATTTTGTCTCATCACATGTGATGTTGATATTTGTCATGATCTAATCCCTTTCTCATTTAGGGTTTTCTCTTACAACCACTTTCCTTCATTGTATTATAGGTTTCTTCAAAATTTCAGTGAAAGCTCTTGCTATCTCTTGTAAATTTTTTTGTTGAGAAAATAGAAAATCATTGTTTGTGACTTTTGTGTGTGGAAAATGTTCTCATTTGTTATTTGATCTTGCCTTGTGTGTGTTTTCATAATTCTATCATGGTATCAGAGCGTGGATTCAACAAACCCCTTCTCGAATTTTGAGGGTTTTCTTCAACTAGGGTTATAAAGTTATCAATTCTAGAATCTTCATAATTTTTTGTAGGCTTTGGACTCATAGATTTTTTGGTGCATGGTGGAGCAAAACGGATCTCAACATTACATTCAGGAGGTCAAACAAATGAACTTTAAATATAAATTTTCCCTAGTTTAATGTCAAGATCTTTTGAAGAATTTTGTATTGGGAGGTTGTACGACCCCCCAAATGTTGTAATATACGAATTTTAGTGTTGTTTCTATATATAGTGGCACAACCATATGTCGCTAACCGGTTTAGTTGTAGATCGTAGCGGTTCAACCATCCTCACCACCCGATCATTGCTCTGTCAGTGGCAATCTGACGAGGTTATTTTTTTAACCTTGTCGTGCCCCGATGTCATATGGGCAACCAATGCCCAACCTATGGGGGCCATTTTATTTTATTTTTTGTAATTTTAGCAAGATTGGGAAAATTGCTATAACTTTTCACTTGGGTATCAAAATTGGGAAAACAAGATATCATAAAAAATATGGTTCTAAGAATTATTCAATGGTGCAAATATTTTTCTCAGATTTTGGTGTTGGTGGATTCTACAATATGTCAAAGTCAGATATGCTATTTTTCACTCTCGAGCTCACACCATTTGACTAATTTCTCCATTTTTCACAATTCTTGTGGCATTGGAAAGGTCTTTTAAAACTCTTCATAGCTATCTACACACTTTATATATTTTTCTCCAAGTACATTTTATTCATTTTTTTTATGTTTTTACATTTTGGTGAATTACTTGGATGTTTTAGCTCTTGGAAAGTTTCTAATTGTATGGAATAATTGTTTTGGTTGTTCTAGATGTATTTCTAGAATTTTGTCCTATTTGAACATTGCATAAATCTTCTTTAAACACTTTCTCTTTTATAGATGCACTGAGATAAATTGCCATAGTTGTAATTGCTTTTGGATATTTCACACACCCTATTGCGCCTTTTGTACTCACACTATGTTATAAAGTGTCATGGGGGGTTGTGTAGTGCTTTTATTTTTCCATCATGCCTTTGTCAAGTGAGTTCCCCTTCCAAGACAACATCAAATCCTAGTGATTCATGCCTCATGCATGTGTGTTTTGTTTGCACACCCTTTTTAGTTATAAGTACTCTTTTGTGTACGTTCATCTGTTATTTGTTCTCCTTCATAGACTTCTTGGTGACACACAATTGCAATGGACCTATCAAAGCTCTCATTTTTCCACATTATGGTGGGTTTCTATTGTTGGTGATAATGCTTGCTTGGTTTCATTTTGGAGTGAGCTATGTATCTAGTTTTTGTTCATATGTACTAGGTAGATGCAATGGTTGGTTACCCATACATTTGGGTGAGATGGAGCACTTACGATATGGACACTCTTGCATTATTGTTTTGTGGAGGTGACCTATTTTCACATGATCAATTCTCTTCAGACTATTGATATTTGTATTTTCAACTTGCATCTCGTATGGTTGAGTAGTGTTGTTGGGGTCACTCATGCAGATTCATGTGCCATTTATATTTTTACTACTATATGTTTTCCTTTTTCCATTTTATCATTGTTCGAGTAGTGTTACTAGGGGCACTCATATAGATTCTTGTCTTCTTGATCTTGATCATCATATGTTTTAGAGAAGGTTTTAATGTAATGTTCTACTCCAAATTGCATATAATTATTTTTGGGTTCACCATCTAACTAGTTCAAGAATTTCGTCAAATACTTTTGATTGAATGAAGTTTTGGACTTGTTTCCATTTTTTTCTCATAAATCAATCCCAAAGATTACACACAAAATCACATGCACGGTGAATAATAACATTTATTGCCAAACTCATCAATTACAAAATTCTAGAAACCAGTATAATATCAATTAAGTTTTGCAGCTGAAATATGCCTCTTGAGGGAAATTACAAAACTTAGAAATCTATGGAAGATCATAATATGTTGACTTGTGAATGTTCAATGGTCGTCCTCCAATACTATAGCGAAGCATAAGATTCACCAATGATATCAATACTCAAGAATCCTCCAATAGTTGGAATTAAATTTGATTGGACAAGGTGGATATTAAATTATTATATCTTCTCCAACTCTGTTCCCACACTGGCACAAATTCTTATATAATAACACTTTTCTTATGAAGATTGATCGACATATATTGATTAAAGAGCCCAATTCGTTCAGCCATTTTTATTTTATATTAACACGCTCCTTGCTCAACATATGAATTATTTTAAAGGATATCCACCACATTACTTATAGGAAATACTCCAGGTGGCATGAATTTCTTCTAAACATGTATCTTCTTAGACTGTAGAGCTCTAGTTATATATTTCACGTCTCCTAAGGAATTTTGCGACGCCCAAAACTTTGAAAGAGAAAGCATCATCAATGAAACATTTATAACTTCCAAATACTCTTCTCCTCAAGATACTTCCCTCCCTCAGACTTTCGCTTAACCTGGAAGTATCAAAATTTGGTATTATTTCTTTATATTTCCATGGTAATCTCTTTCAACGACACTTGTTTCTTGAAGATGACTTCTTTTGCAATCACGACTGGAAACTTATGACTTCCTGACTCTCCAAAAGAAGTCACAGATTCTAGAAATAGCCCATTAACAACTCTCACACAGTTTTCTCACAAATTTCCTCTAGAGATGTCATTATGGCACTTGGATCAACAATATCATCTATACAACCCTGACTCAGCTCCTTTGTATGTGTTCAATATCTACGTTTTTGTGTCTCCAAGATTAACAACAATATACTCAAAGGGATAGAATTGTCTCACGGTTAGGAATTCTCAAAGCATTCGATTCAAAATATACTTCGATACCTCTCGACCCATTTTTAAACCCACACATATGATTTCCTTTATTTAGCACGACTCACATGAATACCAATACATTCTCTAGCAAACACAGGATAATGTTGAGGCCCATGTGACTCCTTATATAGAGTATAATACTAAACAATGTCTGGAATCTCAATCTTCAACTTCCTGTAGACCTGCAAATACTCTGTTTTGAATAATTTTTAAAACTCCCTTTATACTCACAAAAAAATCCAACCATTTGTGATAACTGGGAATTAATTTCAGAGGGATACTAGAGATTGAAAGAGTCTTGACTTCAAATCTACATCAAGTCCCACGTGAGATCCACATAAAGGTGGTTTCTTTGAAAAGTAAAATCATCCATGACACTTCTGTTATTGTTTAGAATAAGATTCCAGCCTATTACAAAGAGTCCCAAATGCTGATAAAGCCGTAATAACCTAGCAAATTAAGCAGCGGCTGAAAGATTAACACAACTCCTTTAATTAATCTCTTTCCTCAAATGTCTATAACACCAGTATCCAAACTCTAAATTTATCATGAAACACAATATTAAGCTGATATAATTTTTTAATTTTATGTATCATTTAACTCTGGCGAAAATATACTAGCTTATCGTTCTTTATGAAAATGAATCACTTATTACCTCAAAATTTTGTCTTCATAGAAGACTTTAACAAAATTTTAAACTAACAATGTTGAACTCATGCATGGAACTTGCATGGCTCTATTGCAATCAGCCAGGGAAAATATTTCACTACCTAAGCCAATCTTCTTTTAGAGATCACCCCACCTCAAAAAGACTATAAACCATGTCCACCAACAAAAACCTGTTTTAAAATCCAAAATCCAGCCTGCTCAAACAATTCTCTAACATTCTTTTATTTAATCCTTCTCTTAACTCTTCATCTTCCCGACTTCTTATCTTTTCTCCAACTTTTAATTTTAATTCATTTTTGAATTCCCCTCAAAAGTAAATTCATTTATTTTAACTTTCCAAAACATAAGTTACTTTTTTGAACCAATTAATTAATTTAAGTTGTCTTAATATTTTAACTTTTTCTAGACAACATTAAATTAATTATTTAATTTATGCTGATTCAAATGGGGACATTCTTTGTATGATTAATATCCCCTAAGTTATTTAATCAATCAATTAAATAATTTACCTCATTCATCTCTAAATTAAATAAATAAACCAATTTATTTAATTTAGTCATTAGCCCAAATGAATTAAATCAATTTTTAATTCATTTTCTTCTCTCTCCTCATGTCACATCCTCCATAATCCTCCTTAATCTAGATTAATCTAATTAATCTATGGTTAAGATGTGCACATCCCTAATAATTATTAGGATCACATCCTCCATAATCTCCCACTTGCCTCTAATCCTTCATTACCCTGCCTAACCCCACATTTGCATAACCTTAATCACCTGCTTAAGCTAACTTAATCTTCATGCCATTTATGGCATGTGGCATGTGTCCTTAGTCAACCCACATTAAATGATTTCTCTATTTGGAGAAGGCATCCCCTTCCCTATGTGAATTTTTAATTCACATTTATTCCTCCAAGGCATTTTAAGGAATTTTAAATTCCTTCTCACATCCCCATGAGGATTTGTGAGGAATTTTTAATTCCTCACATGTCCTCTCAAGCCACATGTGGACAAGGACCTCCTTTATGAGAAGATATTGTCCCTTTCCAAGGTACATCAAAGTACCTCCATGTCATCTCCACATCACCTCCCCTTTGCTAACTCATCCGCCACATGCTAGTTTGTGAGGGCTTGTGAGTTCTCAACTCACCCTAGCCCTTGATCTTCTCCACCATGGCTTAATCCTGGCCATCCATTTGCTTAGAGGAACTTCCCCTAAAAATGGTGGAAATGTCTCCATTTTGGGAATCCAATTTTAGCAATCACACTCTCAAGCATTCAAGCCATCAAGCTACCACTTGTCCATTCAATCCATCACCATTGTTGCAACATTTTGAGCCTCCATATTGCATCTATTCACATACTCACATCCTCCATTGCATTCCTTATCTCCATAACATCATTTTGAGCACCATTTAGAGTTATTTTTCCAAAAAAGGAGCATACAAATTGAACATCAACAAGGGCCAACCAAAACAATCAATTTGAACAAGATAAAAGGTTTCAATTTTCTTGTGCTTTGTTTAGATTCAACTAGGCCTAATCTGAGTGTTTGTTTTGTGTTTTTCCTTTTGTATCTCATTCAGTTTTGCATCTTAGGGTAGGTAAAACACTGCACACATTTCTGACACACTCGGTGGGACCCACGTCACAGGTCTATTTGATTTTTTCTTGTTGCTTGAATTTTTAAAGGGTTTTGGTTTCACACACATGGGTGAATCCACCTCGACGGATGAATTTTATAGACATAGATGCGAACCTGTGGCAAACATGGGTGAACTTGCTATTGCCCTTCCAAAAAAAGGGCAAACCTGATCCAAATTGCTGATCTCATCGAAAAATATGCTAGGAACACAGAAACGAGTGAACTTGCGAGAGTTATAGAGGTGAAAGTGAATCCACCCCTCCACCCAAAAGGTGATCATGTCCCCACCTTTTCAATAGAAAAGCGATCCTGCATCATAGATAAGAGCGAATTTTATCCACTCAGGGGCGAATCTGAGGTATTCAAGAACCTTGAATTTTTCAATTTGAGCTACCATTTGATTTTGGTTTTTGGGTACTGACTAGCTAACTCATTTGTCTGTGAGTGTTTGATTTTAACTAACAATTCATGTAGATTTTTCTCTACATTTGATGAAGATCGGTGGTGAAAACTACTAACAAATCTGTTGCAAGACGATCGATCGAAGACCCCTGAGTTAGCTCTGTCTGTTATCTTTTTCACACTAATCTAGGCACACACAAATTAATTAAAGGGTCAATTAACTTGTTTGTTGTGTTTGGGAGAAAATTGTTGATTTATCCACTCCCCTTGCACCTTTCGGTGATCTTGGGTGACGAGTAAACATAATTTTTTCTAGTCTAGTCTAATCTATTTAGGAAGTGCTAGTGCGTCTAAGATCACCCCTTGTGCTACTTGTGAGCTTGGGGACCAACCGAAGCGTCTAGTATTTCCTTCCTTTAGTGGGACCTGCCTGGGATTTCATCACCTGGGGGATGATTCCAACCATGTGTTACTAATGGGGTATATAAAGGGGCGAGAATGAAAGTTGTACCCTAATCTAGTCACGTCATGTTTAGCGAAGCGTCAAAGCTAGGGTGATACCTAGATAAGATGTGCAAGGTTGGTTTGATTTTCTAGTACCTCATTGGGGCTCCCGATCCATGCTTATGATGGGATGGTATTCATGATTGTGCCTCACACACCCTCTAGGTGTATCGAGGATGCATAAGATAACCTTGTTCATCCTAGATAGATACCTGTGTTTTAGCCACACCTTGGTGTAGTGCAAGGGATGTGCACCATACCCCGAAGTTACTCACCAAATACTCCCTTGGGTTGAGATATAAATCTTTGTGGTGGACTACAATAATCCTTGAGTGAGAGAGAGAAGGTGAGCCCGTGTCGTCTATTGATGACCTTGTGCCATTGGATCTCTAGCTATTCACCTTCACGAGAAAGGGTGACAGTCGAGAGAACTTGTCAGGTGGACATTTTTCAGTGAAAATTGAAGTGTTCCATTTCTCTCCAAAATCAGCACCATCAGAAAGAGGTCGACGTCCTGGTTCCAACGCAACTCGAACGGAGTGAAAAGGAGTCCGTTTGCATGAGTTATGGCCAGTCAAACCTTGGGTCAAACTGGGATCAGAGGGCGTCCAGGAAGTGAAAAAAATGATTGTTTCATAAATCAACGAAAACAGTGTCAAGTCGAAGAGCTCGTCGAGACGATTCTGGCAACGTTCATTTCGTCGAAATCCGACATCGTATGCTCAAGATATTGGCAGTCAAAGTTTCTGTTGACTTGAAGGTACAGTGATGACGTCAGTATCCATACATGATGATGTCAGCACATGTGCAAATCAAAGGTGGACCAACCCGTGGTTGACACGTGTCATCCGTACGATGACGTCAGCATCCATGGGGCAGCACAGTCATCGATCCAGTCAGCAGTCCGTAGCACAGTCGACACCCAATCAGCATCCATGTCATCGAGGTGGGCGAATCAGTCTTCGCCACGTGGCACCTCCTCGGCATGCCACGTGGCCTCCCTCTTCCCCTGCGGATGGGTAAGTTGTCTGGTTTCTTTGTTAAAACAAAATTGTGTTGTCCGGCGGATTCGAACTCTCCACCGTCCGAGCGCGAGAATCCCAGCTCACCGTTGCACCAACACAGTCAGCTCTAACTATATGTAGCGACGGTTGGTTTTGTTATAGAGCGGCGGGAAGTTGGATACAAAAAGCCAGCGGCCGAGGTTGAACCCCCGACCGCCGGCCCAATAAAAGCAACTACCACCGATAAGCCAGTTGGCGTGTTTAGTATATGAGTGGCGACGGTTGGTTTTGTTGTATGGTTCAAAGCCGAAACCTTCTAATTTAAACAAATCCCCTTAAAATTAGAACCAAACAACGCTTTAATCCTTTTAAGGATTAAATTGTAACCTCCTAGAACAATAATAGCCCAGGAATAAAATAGTTAAGGGGCTTAAATAAATTATGAGAGATTTAGTGAAAATAATGGAGGATTTTTTCAATTATTTTTCCATGTAAAGGGGATATAGGGAATATTTTGTAAATCAATTGGTTAAAGGCCAATTTGAGTAAATTTGATGTATAAAAAGGTGTGTGAGGTGAGAGTGGAATCAAGTTTTTTTTCAGGTGATGAATTCTTGACGCTGAGGCAACACGGAAGAGAGGGGTCTTGTTGAAGAATTTTCAAGCCATTGTTGAATATCGGAGCCCTGTTATGCTGCCGAACTGATGGTCTTGGTGCATCATTTGTATTTGATTTTTGGAGTTAATCGGATCGGTCTCTCTATTGGAGTGGACCCGGAGACGTAGTCACTTTCGTGACGAACTCCGTTATCAACTGTTTGCACTTCTCTTCTTCTCTCTCTTTTTGTCTCTCATTTCCTTCCTTTCTGTTAAATCACCTTGTTATTACTTTCATTCTGTTATTTCCTTAAGTTAATTTCGATTTAATTAACTTGAAATAATCATTGTAAAAGCATTGTAAAAGTTAAGCATTTAAATACTGCAATCTAGTCTAGATCCTACGTGATCGAACCACCCCAGATCATGGAGTATTAACCTTGGGGTGTCCCCTCAAGGTGGTGGGCCTACATCGAGTTTGTAAACCCTTTATCGCTGATTTTAGGCTTGTGCTATCTAAAGTGTCTTCTTGTGTGATACCAGTGCTTGTCGTCAATCCGAGTCAGTCCAACCCTTTGCTTGTTGTTTTTCATGTTCTCTATCCTTTTCCGTAGTCTACCCCTACCCTCAGTGGCGAGTTTGCTTCTCACAGGGGAAAATTTGCATTGTGGACAGACAATCCTGCCTTGAACAGGGGCGATTTCATGTCTCAAGTCTGATCTAGGTCATCCTTTAGGCGAATTCGTCCTTATCAGGGGTGATTTTTCCTATGGGTCCCTTAGTTACGCGACCCAGTGTCCACCTGCTCCCTTAAAATAGGTGACCCTGCTTCCCTCATAGGCGAGTCTGTGTCATCCCCGCCTATCTATTCCTTGAATAGGTGATCTTGCTATCCGTAGGTGCGATCTTGTTTCTTGTATGATTCTCCCTTGTTTGTACATCTCTTAGAATAGGAAAAACTATTGTCCGTAGGGGCGATCCCACATCTGTCCATACCATCGCCATCCATATAGTCCTTCTCACCTTTAATCTTGGCCAAAAAATCTCAAACCCTTATATCCTCATAGAGAATTCTAGAAAGAAATTATGAATGACCATGATCCAGATCTCCCCAATTCTCCACATGCTAACTATTTTCCTCCTCTAAGGCTTATCTATTTAAGAAATCAACAACCCTATTCCATTCCCTAGGAACATGAACAAAGCATGTGACTTCAAAATTAGTGGCTAAACAAAAAATTGTTTATCCACCAAGGCTAACCTCAAAGAGAAGTCCTAAATTTTTTCTCTATTCATAAAGTTCACAAGAATCATAGAATCAATTTCACAAATAATATTTTTCCAACCCTCAACAAAACCTCTCTTCAACGCATAGAGAATAACCCAATCTTCCATTTGATTATTAGAATGAGAAACCAAGGAAGAAGAGAAGAAAAATTTAACTGAACTCGTAGTATCATGATTGATACCACCAACACCAACTAGACTTGGGTTACACCTTTAGGAACCATCCATATTGATTTTAAGGAAATCATGAAGTGGAGGAGACCACTTACCCGAATGATTCACCTTCTTGACATGACCTCTAGGGAAAGGCTTGTTTTACGAATAAGTAGTAAAGGATAACTCCAAGAGATTGGAAATACGAAGATTTGAAAGAGTAAGAGGGCCCTCATAATAGAATTTGGCCTTAATAGTCTCCTTAAGCATATCCTTTATTTTATGCCAAGCTTGAATAACCAACTTTATCTCATTTTGAAATATATAATGATTTATTTTCAACTAAATTTTCCACAAGATAAAAGAGTGTCCAATATCCCAAGTAGCCAAAAGAAAAGAGGTTGAAGCAGGGGGTTTTCCCAAACTATTCTTAAACTTAGAAAAAAGAGGTGGAATGAAAAACAGGTCTATTTCATATTTGCCACCAAATATTCAATAATTTAGTAGAGAAAGGGCACTAAAATAAAATTTGATTCATGTCTTCCTCATTAGTGGCACAAATAACATAAATGAAAGGCCTATGAAAACCTCTTTTTCGTATATTATCCCAAGTGAGGCACTTACTTTGACTTACCAACCATAAAAAAGAAATTACACTTACACCAACCAAATTTATTCCATATTCTCTCCCATCAAGGAACTTCAACATTTTTTCCTTTCTAAAGCTCCAAAGCATGATAAAAATCCTAACAATGTACCCACCTTTAGGATATAGAGGCCCCAAGAAAGAATATCCATATCCTCCAGATGACTACACAATCTATTAGCCAAAATTAAAATAAGGGCTTCATTGTCTTCCACAAAACATCCTCTAGGAAAAAAATTAGAGTCCTTCCACCCATGGAGCAATGACCTTCTCAAGGACTACCTGAACTTAAAATCAACCACCTTAGACCATCCAACTACCAAGAAGATATCATGAAGGGGTTGAAGGTGGGGAAAATAAAACATAATGGGAGGACGATTATCCTAGGAATCATCCCAAAATAAAGCATTATTTCATCTATCAATGAACCAAAAAAGACCTTGATTAATAATTGAAGCACCCTTTTTCAAAGTGTTCCAAATAATTGACCCATTTCTATTCAACTCCATGCATGTAACATATTCATTAGTCACCCTTCCCAAATATTTAAAGTTGAGAATCCTAGCCCAAGGTTGCTTAGGATTCTTACACCATCGCCGATATAGTTTGGTTTCTAGAGCTTGATAATTGGGTAAAATAAAGAAGTTGAGTCCACTTCCTGTGGAAGTTTCAGACTTAGCCAAAAATGCAAAATTGGGCAAAGCAAAATGGGATCCAACTTTTTTATGAAATGATATCCTGTTTCGCTTCGGGACCCAGAACCAAAAACGGGATCCCATTTTCTAGAAATGGGAACCCATTTTGTAAAAGGTTAAATTAAAAAAAAACCTAAACGAGATCTCATTTCTAGAATGAGACCCCATTTCTTTTTTTGAACCAATTTTTGCTATGGGTTTCTGGCCAGAAAAAAGGCTTGGGGAGCTGACCCTTAGCTTTGGACCTACTTTGACTTGCAACTTGAAGGTCATGTAAGTGTTAGTAGAAAAGAGTGACTTTGGACATATGTCTAAAGATATTTTTTGTAGAATTTCTCGATGAAATTACCCATTATAGATGAGATTGTGTAGATTTAAAATATGTTTTTTTTTTACAATTGGATGAAATTTTCTATTTTTAAAATAATTTTCAATGATTTATTGGTCCATAAACCTGACATATTAGGCTTTCTTTTTTATTTTAATAACTTTTTATTAAAATAATTTTTTGAAAAACAAATTATATGTGCACGATATTTGGACAATTCTTTTCAATTTTTAAAAAAATTACAAAATGATAAATTTAGGTCATCTTATGTGTGATGTACATGACGGATTTTCAAAACAACAATTACGATTGAATAAAGAATTAATTAAAAAATATTAAAAAAAATTACAAAAAAATATCATGCACAATCTTCAGTGTGTTATAAATCTTTTCCCAAAAGGATTCAAAAAAATACAATTATTTAGGTCAAAATATGGTTGACATACACATGCATGGTATGGTAAAAGAAAGTGACTTTTAAATAGTGGCTTTTAGACATGCCTATTGAAAGTTAATTTGTATCATTTGAGTATTAAAATAAATTACATATTTGGAAACTAGACTTTGAGTACTTCATTTCATATTGGGGTTTTTTTAAAGATTCAATCTTTAAGTGCTTCAAATTTTTAGGTCAAATGTGACAAATTCTGATTAATCAAGGAAAACATTTCCACTTTTCAGCCAAAAAGTGGACTTAACTTCTTGCACACACCCAATTGATCTTAGATTGACAAAGACCAAGGCCTCCAACTCTCTTGGAGTGACACACCATGTTCCAACTCACAAGACTTCATTTATGAGAATCAAAATTTCCTTCCCAAAGAAACCTCCTAGAGAGTGAATCAAACTCCTTGAGAAAGCTTTTGGGAGAAGCTCTAGCAATGACAACCTTATAACAAGGAGTTTACTTAGAATCTTAACTAAAAAGTAAAAAGTACTCATTCCATAAAATATGACATAATTGTTTTCTTTAATAATTGAAAGTTATAATTGCATAACTTGATAACATAAGCATAGCATAATAAATTCATTTCGCTTTTCAAATGGAAAGTATAAACTACTTTTCCTTTAATATTTTCCACATGAACAGTTTTAAATAAATAAAATAAACATTTAATATTAAGGAACAAGGTCAAAGATCCATAACTAGATACTTTATTTCTTTATGTCTCCCAAGACTTGACACGTCTTCTGCAAGAGGGAGAGCATCACCCAAGTGCTTTACCTCCAACCACAGACCAACGGTCCCCTGCACACCTTCCTAATTGGAAGTGGCCCTACCCTTTAATGAAGGAAATGGTTAAGAACCCCCTAGTAATAGACATATGAGTTTTGGTGTTGTGCCCTAATTAACCAATATCGTTAAACAACTATGGAGACCTTCCAATTATGAATGACAACTCTAATTGCGTTAAGAATCTGGAACATAGTGAATCAACAAGCACAAGCAGAGACTATTGCACTCACTTTGGCCAAAGTATTTGTAATATATATAATCACTAATTTTTTGGAGCAAAGCCATTCGTTCACCCACCCTTCTTGACTTGGAGAACTTAATCTGACCTATGGTTAAAACATAATGTAGATCATTGGTTAACATTTCATACAAATTTCCATTTAAAAAGTGATTCCTTTATCTAAGTCATGCTTCTAGATGCCTATCAATCTTGAGCATAATAACGATCCTTGACTATTGTCCATCTTGAGTATAATATTTCCCCTAGACACCTACCAATATCGAGCATAGTATTATTCCTTATTACTTGACATAAATTCATTCTATATTGGTTAAGTCTTCCTAACTTTAGAACACCCATGTTACATTCATGTAACATCTTGGGCCTTGGAAAACTTCCTCCCGTTCAATGTTCTTACTTACTGAGTCGATAAACAACTTGACTAGTTATACTTTACTGACCTTGAATACCCAAGTTATGTTCTCGTAACTTCTTGGGACTTGGAAACTACCACTTATTCAAATCCTTCATATTAACCATGAGAGTATTTGATCTCCCATTCTAAGCACAAGTAGTTGATACTAATGACCCACTATCTTCGACTAGACTCTCTCTCTTGGTCATAACTAAGAGTATTGAAAAAATGATAAACATATATAAATAATAATTATTAATCTTAAATTGAAGATTCCTTCTTCGTATAATAGTCTCATATGTCTAGTGTTTAGTTTTACTATAGAAATCCTTTCTCAAAATGTGAAGACTCACTAAGTAAAAAAATCGTCTTGGTTAGTAATTTCTGACTCGAACACCCAAGTTACTTTCATGTAACTACCCGAGTCTTGGCTACAATGACTTGTTCAAATATTTACCATAACCCTTGAGAGCTACTACTCTTGAAATCTAATATTTAATCAAATCTTGACCTATCTAGTCATAATATGGTATACTGATTACATATACTAATTCCCCATAGTGATGGTTATCTTTCCTCAAAGAATATAACTTCATTTAGGTTTTTAAACTATCTCGGTAAACTCTGAGTCTTGTTTACTAAGGACAAATTCAAATATAGACCAACTGGTTCTACTATCATAAGACTTATACCCATAAAATCATACCCACTAAGGTGGTCAAAATAACTAGATTGATATAACATCATGGATAATGAATTCCCCTGTTACGTTCTGGTCACATCTAGGGTACCTCTTATTCAAGCCCTATCAAACCCATAAGGCTTACCATTCACCTATTCTTAGGTTATTTAGATAAATATTGATGACACTATGCCACCATCTTGACATACACATAGTTATTTAGATATTATCGACATCATGTCATGCAATCATGGAAATATCATTATTTGAGCTAAATAGATTATTACTTCCTCTTCTCATGTTATAAACCCTCATTTATGAGTCATAAGGTTGGGTTCACAATTCATCACAAAAATTTGATGGGGTTTATGATATGTAATAATATCAAGATAACGAGAAATTAATTCACGTGCTCAATCCCCAAATTCTCATACTCAAGTAGCAAAACATACTTTTATTTCTTTTTAGAAAAATACACAGTAAAGTTGCTATTAACCTAGCAAATGAACCATATTTATGGTTACAACCCATATACAATATATTACATATAGAATACATAAATAGTATCTTTCCTTTCATATTTTTAAAAATATCATTATTATAATACCATCATTTAATCCCCTATTTCTAGATTATTTATGCTCATTCTCATAAACATTCATACAAATCTCTTTCCTTTTTTATACATATCATTCTCATTTCAACTCATTGATAAGAAAATAACTAATGTGGAAAAACAAATAGAACATTCATGTAGTTCCAACTATTGACTGCAACAAGCTGCTTCTTGAGACCTCTAGCTTTCCAATGCATTATCCTTCACTTTTAGTACAACTATCCACTTGCTTGATAAAGATTATAAAACCTCTACTACACTGTTATCACTATTTTCAAACTTATATTCAAACTCTAAAAACTTAAGAACATTGTTCTTAGTCACTGCACCTGTTTACTATGCTTAGAAACCAACAAAACAAAATGCAAGCTTTTGGTTTTTATATACAAAACTACTCAAGCTAATATGCAGGTGGAGCTTGCATCATTCAAGGTGTTCTTTCTCTTATTGA
The DNA here is from genome assembly GCA_007115665.2 of Sequoiadendron giganteum. Taxonomy (NCBI): domain Eukaryota; kingdom Viridiplantae; phylum Streptophyta; class Pinopsida; order Cupressales; family Cupressaceae; genus Sequoiadendron; species Sequoiadendron giganteum. The sequence continues at coordinate 34,254,084 of CM021108.1, forward strand.
TAATTGTCTCAGTATTCTCTTATCATCAACATATATTTTTTGCCTAATATTGGCTTTCGCTAGCCTTTTCTCAATCAACTTGATCTATTCATCCATTTCTGATAGAATTTCTTGTCCAAGGTTAATCCTATCTTCTAGCTTTCTTATCTTATAGGAATTCAACACATTCTTCCATACAATACTTCAATGGATTCATTTAAATTACAAAATGATATGAGTTAAATTATATGTAAATTCTATAAGTGGAGGTAATCCTCCCACTAGTATTACTGACCCATGCAATACACTCACAAAAGGTCCTCTAATACTTGGTTTACTCTCTCTATCTAACCATTTTCTATGGAGGATATGTTGAACTTATCTACAATTGAGCTCCAAGTGAGGTGAATAAGGTTTGTCAAACCTTAAAGTCATACATGCATCCTTTTCTAAGATAATATTCTCAGGAACATCATGCAATCCAAAATAGTTTACACAAGATTACGGGCTATGACTGATTCTCCATTTGTCAAATGCTTGATATAAAATGGCTACCTTGGTGAGTTCATCCACCAGTACCAATATTGCATTATTCCTATTCATAAACATAGAAATATTCTACACAAATTCCATACTAATGGTATGCCATTCCCATTCTGAAATCTCATGAGGGTATACAATCCTTCCAGTCGATCATGTTCCACTTCCACCCTCTGGCATTCTAGACATTCTTCTACATATCTTGTAGCATCCCTCTTCATTCCTTTCTAAAAATTTAGTGGCTTTACATCAGCCAAAAGTTTTTGTTACACCAAGATGTTCAAAATAAGGTGTAGAGTGATCCTCTCTCCACGCTATATTCCTTAACTCTTACGGGTTTGAATCATACATTATTCCTTTAAATCTCAATAGCCCATCTAGCTTAAAATTAAACCCATCATATCTTGGATCTTGGGGGTTTTCCTTGAGAGATTGGTTTACCTACTCATAATATTCATCTCCCTATACTTTTACAACACTTGATTTTTGCAATCATTAGCATGGAGATCATTGAGGAGTTATACCTCCGTTGACTTAAGCCATCCACAATCTCATTTTTTACTTGTCTTTGATGTAATTGATCTCAAAGTCATGGTCTGATATTAGCTCTAACCCTCTTCTATGGTGAGCATTTATATGAAGTTGGTTAAACAAGTACTTCAGACCTTAATGATATAACTTTAATTTAAGGGTTTCCTAAACAGTTAATGTTGTTATATTGATAATGTAGGAATAATTATTGCTAGCTCAAGCTCATGTGGAGCATAGTATTGCTCATATATCTTTAATTTTCTAATCTCATAGGTGATATCCCACCCTTCTTAAACAATTTAACCACCTATCCCCTCTCCCGAGGCATCGGTGTTGATCACAAATTGACCCTTTGGATCTGGCACTTTCAAAATTGATGTCGATGTTAACTTCTCTTTTAATTGGTCAAGTGCCTCTTGACAGTTTTTTGAGCCTACAAATATTTTACTAACAACTCCAACATTCGAGTTTTCAACTTCAAACACTTAGATATTCACACACAATGAAGTCACTTCCATGCTAGAAAGTATATGAATACATGCACTTCATAGTAATTTTTTTTCAATACCACTCAACATCTACTTCTATTTTATCAAGAACAAAAATGGAAGCATTATTATAATAAACATAAACACCAGGACTTAACACACTCTCCACCATCTTCTCCCTTGTATAGTCTATTAGGGGTTCGTTATGAACATGATAGGGAAAAAACATATAATAGGATCATCAATTTCAAATATTTAAAATATCCACCACTAGGATAAAGTACAATCCAAGAGGAAGAATTGTCAATTCCAACAATTAATCATAAAATGTGTGCAAATGAACAACAAGTCAAGTGTGACTAAGGCCACAAAATAGATAGATGGAAAATTTGGTGACTACTCCATTCATGAGGAAAATTTAAAAATCAATATTGATCAATTGGAGGAAGAGGTTTTCGTGGAGAAGGCTAGTGGGGTGCAAAATATTTTGATTAGTGAGGTGAATGTGGGTAGGCTTGGGGCCAGAATGAGGAATAAGACTAAGGTGCAAGCTGGGGCTCCTGCTATGGATTTGTCTGAAGTCATGGATGATAGTTAGAAGGTTGTGGTGTGTGAAATGGAGGCTACTGATATCCTAAAGAGCATGTAGTGTTGTTGCTTTTGTCCCTCCTTTTTAGATGATGTTGCATTGATGGTGTGCTATTTTTTGGTTGTTGCATGATTTTTGTAGTTATCTTTTGCTTCAACTGTCATTTTTTGTAAAGGGTTTTGGGCCCCTTCAAAACCCATTTTTACCTTTAATAAAAAACAATGAGAGAGTTCATGAATAACCAAATTAAAGCATGCTCAATTTGTGGAAACATGAATACACGAACTGTGTGAGTGTGACTAAGGTTAGCCACATTGTCCAGGGAGTGATGGTTATGCAACACCTTAGGGATACCCTTTCCAAAGTGCATTAGAGAGAGTATGCTCAAGTACAATAAAAACATAGTCCATCAATTTCATTCAACCATGCCTGATGGGAACCACACTAACTCATAAACAACATCAAGATATGCCCCATATTAAAGCACAAGAATAAAAACACAAGGTTCACTATGACATGCCCAATCTCTATCCATAGAAGGGTAGGGATTCACCTAAGTACCACTTAATGAGGGATTTTATAGTCGCATGCAAAAATCCAACCAAAGTCCTCACATAATGAGTATCTCATCAAAGAGTGATCATTCCCCTCTCAGAAGACTCTCAGCCAAGGGTATCTTTCCATCCTTGTCAAATGTGTTAGGATCTAGGAGGCACTCTCTCTCCTCATTATGGTTACTTCTATGTTTTTTTTTATTAGAGTTTCTCGCTCTTTCTTGTATTTAAGGTCTCTCATTGCCAGTTACTGATTTCTTGACAGTCATTTTAAACCTCAACATTCTAGCACATGGATATCCAAACACTAGTTGTTTAAATAATATTGGAAGTTATAGCTATGTAGTGAGCTCATAGGCCCAAAATGTGGAACCTAGTAGCTCTGATACCACATGTAACAACCACAACCTTATAAAAAAGAATTTACTTTGAATTTTAACCAAAAAGTAAAAAGTACTCATTCCATAAAAATAGGACATAATTTTTTCTTTAATAATTGAAAGTTGCAATTTCATAACTTGATAACATAAGCATGTAGCATAATAAATTCATTTCACTTTTTAACTGGAAAGTATAAACTTCTTTTCTTTTAAATTTTTTCCACATTAACAGTTTCAAATAAATAACATAAATTTTTAATATTAAGGAACACGGTCAAAGATCCATTTCTAGATACTTTCTTTCTTTCTTTTACCCAAGATTTGGCATGTCTTCTACAAGAGGGAGAGCATCACCCAAGTGCTTTACCTCCAACAACGGACCAACAGTCCCCTGCACACCTTCCTAACTAGAAGTGGTCCTACCCTTCAATGAAGGAAATGGTTAAGAACCCCCTAGTAATAGCCATTTGAGCTTTGGTGTTGTGCCCTAATTAACCAACACCATCAAACAACTATGGAGACCTTCCAACTATGAATGACAACTCTGATTGCGTTAAGAATCCGAAACACAGTGAACTGACAAGTGCAAGCAAAGACTTGCACTCACTTAGGCCAAATTTTCTAATATGTACAATCACTACTTTCTTGGAGCAAAGTCATTTGTTCACCCACTCTACTCGACTTGGAGAACTTAATCTGACCTATGGTTAAAACATACTATAAACCATTGGTTAATATTTCATATAAATTTTATAATATCCCATTTCTCTTGCATAACTCAAATATCAAATTGAGGAAGATAAATTAATAGGAAATTAATTTATGCACTTTTAGTATTGAATGCTTGGAAAATAAGCAAATAAATAAACTTCATTTTAAAAGTTCTTGAAATCGAAATAATCAATTGATATTTCTCAATATAATAAAGGAGATTGTTAAATAATAATATATATGTATAGTAAAAATTATTTGCATATAAGAGGTGGTCACATTTAATTGCATGTGGGTGTTATATTGCATGAAGGAAATATCTTCAATTGCATGTCGATTATAGTTGTCTGCATGCATGTGTTACTTGTTTACAATTAATTGCTTTTAAGCGCATGCCGATTTCAACATCTTTTGCATGTACGAGTAAATGGTTTGCATGTAAGCATGCATTTGCACGTCAAGGCAACCTGCTCCACTCCTCTCTTAAGGGAGTAGTGATAGTAATGTAAAAAAAATGGTATGGCGGGTCGAGAGAATTTCAAGAAAGAGGTTGGTGGTTTCACTAGGAATAACCTTTCTTCATGAAGGGGAGGGGAATTTAAAAAAAAGAAAATGCACAGAGGATGAAGAGCAGAGCGAAATGTAGGTGGAAGAAAAGGGGGCATCAATCAGTTTCCATGGATCCGGGCTCAAAGGTTGCAGACATCCATTTGCTGCTAAGCTCCCTGGAGTGTGTGATTGAGAAATCTGTTGCCTTCTTCACGGAAGGGATGGCATGAAGAAGTCCAGGAAACATCGAACAAACATACATAGACTCAAGAAATAGCGGTGAGTTCTTTAATCCTTTCATGATTTCGTTGTAGCATCTTAAAAGGCCTGTCATTCACACCAAACTATCATATGTTCTTGGCACCTTCTTGCATGTCGAATCCTCTTGAATAAGTTAGAAGATATAGTCAGATCTTAGAGGACTTTGTATTGAACTTGATGTTTAATGATTTTCCAAGATCAAATGCTTCAATTGATCGACCTTGTAAGTGGCTCCTCAATCAGACCTTGCATAGAGTATAGATTAGAACCATCCATGTTAATCCATCTTGGTATCTACGGACTCGTCTTATTTAACTCCATTCTTACTGAGAAATCATTGATCAAACTTCCCTATAGATCATTTGAGTCTCATTTTCCTTTTGTGTCTTGTGCATGCTTGGGAAGGGGCGGTTTGTAGATATACCCTATCAGGCATGGATTTACTTGAGTCGTTCAAGAGTAAAGGCTTGACTTTCTTGCCATGTGCTTGATCTAGCCAGTGATTTGATAGAAAAGCCTTAATCATCAACTGACCATAATTCTTTGTGACATTTAATCAACCATTCTCATACCTTGTTATGCTTATGCATTGTGCATGCATGTCTACCTAGTGCACATTGATACTGTGCAAGCCTGCTTTTCTACCTCTTCCATTTAGCTTCGCTAGTAACCTCAAGAGGTTCAATGTTCTCGTATAAGATCATGAATATGACTCACATTATATGGATCAAAAGAGATTAATGTCTCATAATTCCTAAATTACCTATCATACTGAAGGGTGACATGCATTAACATCCACTCAGGAAGTATGGCTGGGCACCATAAATGGGTGAATAATATCTTCAACGTCCAACGAAATATTCGGTTTGCAGTTCTTGATTCCTTAGCAAGATTTTCTTTAGTAGATGACCAATTGCTTCAATCTATTATACTATATTTTATTGCCAATGGTGTCAAAGAGGTTATTTGGGTTTCCACACCATCTCAAATTCGAGATCTAGGCCGAGATAAGGTATCAACGATATCAACAAGTTTATTCTATGTTCACTTGAATATTGCAATGGTATGAGGGGGAACATGGAACTACCATTTCTTCATGATTTTGTTAGATGCGAGAATATCTACCTTACTGTCCCCATTTGACATGATAATTTTCTGAAGCTGTTAGATACCTTCCCACTTATGTTTACTACCATCTTCTTAAGAATGAATCTAAGTATATATAAATGTATTTTAACAAGTGGGGTTGATTGGGATATAAGTCTTAACTGGCTAATTAAGACTTAGCAATTTCAAAGAATCTTAAAAGTTAAGTGAAACTTTCAAGTAAAGGAGCATGTTTTTGCTAATTAAGAATGCATTGGTTCTTGGTAATGAATGGGTATATTTTAACAAGAATTATCAAGGTGGTATGTTAATAACGTGATAAGTGGGTGAACCTAATGGTTATCACCTTCTTAAAATCCTATATAAGTTTCCTGAGTATATATGAATAGTTGTACCATTAAATCATCTAAACCAAGGGCTATTTAAAAGTTATGTAACAAAGTAGATATGAGACCTCTATCTCTCTCTCACTCTTTTATTCAATTTTGGTAAAAATTCAGATATCATAAAGGGAGATTTACATGAACTACTTAATTCTTGTTGGAAGGTAATCTATATTATTTGGAGTAATCTTATAGAATCTTGATAGTGTATAAAATTTTCATAATAGACACATAGAATAATAGATAAGATTAAATAGATACCTTTTCAAGTGTAATATAATGTATCATTATATGTTCAAGAGGTGTCCACCTATCAAGATATTGCGCTTTATGAACCATCATACATGTAGATAATGTTAGTTGCATGACTTGATGTCTTTGAAGATTCGTTCTAGAAATAGAATGCTTGTCCAGTGAAATTTTGATTATGTTTCTCCATGTAAGAAAGGTAATGCTTGCTCATAGATTCATTGAACATGTTTCCTCATGATAATCAGATAAGGGATAACGTGGTAATGCAATCTCTTTTTTAAGAATGTATACTCATATATATACCTATATATATGTATATACATACATACATGAGCTATACCTTCTTTATTTAATGGTGCATTTAAGTTACTTTCTGAATGTTATTAATTGTTTTTTTTTACATTGGATCCACTTAACTACTTGCCTTGCACTATGAAAATACTATTGAAATGTTGCATGCATGTCAATATGTTATCATGATAGCAAACTAAAACTTGTGAAGATTTATTTGTTTCTTTCAAGAAATGATGGACTTAGCAACGTTGATGGTAAACTAACATGTAACCATCATGACTGATTGTGAATGTGCACAAGTGTCAAGTATGATGACATTTTTGGTGTAATCCATGTGATGATCATCATATGATTAGATGTTGATTTGACTTACTATACACATTCCATTACTCCTATTCAGTATTGCATTGCTAGTTTTTCTTGTGTTGGGTCGGGTATTCTTCGATGGACTGAAGAATTCTAGGGAAGTGAAACACTTAGTGGTAGGGCGGAGATGTGCTTAAACAATTTTCTCGCCCTTGAAGTGGTCGAATGAGTTTTCAAGTTTGAAAGGATTCTGTTAGGAAGGATCAAGTTTCAGTTTGTTGTATAGTCTTGCTATCGACCAAGAGGTCTATTGTAAGGGAAATGTTCCCATGTGAATTTCCTTGTAAATGACACATGTAATCCAAATTATTAATTTAATATAATTCTTTTACCTTTTCTTGTGCATTGGACACGTGTCTTTCTATGTGCGTGATGATGTTTAATTTGTGTTAAGCCTATGGAGGTCATTACATCTGGTATCAGAGCTTAAGGTTCAATACTAGGGCCTTGAGTTCACATTGCTTAGTTGTGACACTTGATCGCATGAACCTCCTAAGAGTGCTTAGCGCAGGGTGCATGAGCAAGTCGGCGAATGTATTTGTGTAGAGGTGTCTCTTAGAACTTGGCCACACATGATAGGAAAGGGATAATGCCCCTTGTCTTAGAGTTCTTGGAAACAAAGATAGTTGCTCTCTAGGTAGTGCCTTTAGCACATAGAATTGTCATTAAAAGATCGATTTTGATCAATGTTGAATTGGCGACATCCTAAGTTTCATATGCATGACCTAAGCTCTTTCTATCTTAGAAGGCATCGCTTGGTAACTCTAATAAATGATTGCATAAATCATCCATACATGGGACCTACATGTTTGATGCTTTTTCTTTTTACATGTTTGATAGTTGTTGCCTCATATCTTTTGAGATTTTTGGATAAGCTTTGTTAGCTACTAGTTTTGGTCCTTCTAGATGTTAAGACCCACTAATTATGTTATTGGTGTACTCATGAAGATCCTATAAGAGAAGGTGTCATGAATTATAACTTGAAATATTTCTAAGGTGCTTCTTAAATTGAACACATCATAAGAAAACTAAACATATTTTCGTGTTATGATATTTCCTTTAACTAGAAGGCATATTGAAACCACATGCAAATCATAGAGCCAATTAAAGCCAAGAGTTGGTCTTCAAGGCTAGGTTCATTGCATGAAAAGCAAATAGTTAGATAAAAGAGTGTATGCATGTCATTCTAAATTTGCTTTCAAATTCTAGAGTTGTTGCAACTTTGCTTGGTGCGTACTGATATATTTAAAGTAAACCTTAATGATAGGGCAAGTGTTGCATAATTATAGGAATGCATGAGATGGTTAGAACATTATTATTGCTGAAAATTTTGATGTGCATGTTACCTCACTCTTGTAAGAATGCATGATTACATGTATAAGCAAAAGTGTTAAACTTATGATAAGTTGACTTAATAGATCATTGGGAACAAGGACCTATGTCTCTAGAATGTAATAACCATAACAATCGTGTTAAAACTCATATGGTTAGAACCTAGTAGCATTTTAAGAAAGTGATATGGGTCAAGTGTGAGCGATATCATCTGCTTTTGAGGGGATAATTGGATAATCTATCTTTCTCATAAAGATATTATGTGGTAGAAAGGATCCTACCTCATATGTGACCTTCACATAAAATGTGAAATTGTGATGATTAAATGACCCAACCTTGTAGAGCAAAGGTAACTAAGTTATAATGTAAATTGAAGATCATCGAGTCTAAGGACTTTGATAAGTTAACCTACATAAGCATCTAAATGTCATGGTATAGGGATTGTGATAGTGACTTGAGATGCAGACTGTGTAGGCCCTTAAGGGGGTATCTCTTGCATGACTAAATGAAATGTCATCTCTTGCATAAGACAATGTGTCTTTATTTAGTACCATTGCATGGCTTGTATTTGAACATGTAGTAAAAGTGATTTTATGCTTGGAATTCCATCTTTGAATGTTGTGCTTTGAATCATAGATGTAAAATTGAATTGACTAAGGGGCAGTTGAATGCCAAGTCAAACTATGACATTTGGAAATGAATAGGCATGTGATGCTATGATGGAAAATATCTGTGTAGACTTTATCTTTTATTCACAATGTTAAATAGATGGGCACATTACATTTGGAATTCCTAATGTTATGATTGATTTATTGGAAGTGAATCTAACTCTTGCATATAATATGGAATTCCTCTTTCATATGTCTTCTTGCATTACATTGAATTTTTTTTTTTGAATATGGAAAATGAATGGAAGCGTGTATGGATATATGAAATCATTGCATGAACATGTAGCTAGGAATGGCTTGATTTGTGAATGCGATTGAGTATGTTCTCTAGTGAACCTAGGATGAAAGGTGTCATGTAGCCCTTTACTCCCTCCGTGTGATTATTATGGACACACCATTATGTGAAGTGTTTCAAACATTTGATGAATTATTTGTTTTCATTAATAAAAATGTTTCTTGTGTTGTAAGGACCAATATTTGTACTTTTATTTTTATTATGATTGGATTAGTCACCAATTCTTCAATGATCAATTTCATGACCCTTGGTCGTACTTGATTTATTGTTGGAATTGTTGATATTTCCTAACTTAGAGTTGACTTTGGTGATTCTCCTCTTTTGAGTTTATTTTTGAATCTTCTAGTGACTATTCCAAAAGTTTGACATTGTTGGTCCTATATTATGTTAAGTGTTTGTAATCTATTGAGTTCACCATGAGAAAGGATAAAATGTCAAGGGAGTAAATTGTGGAAAATGTAAAGATCTTGAATCTTTATCATGGTTGAATTTTATCTTACTAGTTGTGAAGAGTGGCATGTATATTTCTACGCATGATAATTGGAATGACATACATTGTATGATATACATTGAGAAGACTTAAATTTCATTAAGTGATTGACATGAATGTGCTCTCTCCATTCATGCAAGATGTACTAAAGATTGTTTCCTTGAATATGCTTGAAATGATATAAAAGTACTAGATAAAATGTAGCACATAGATGTATGATGCTAGTAGATGGTCTAGAAGGGAGGGATACCCCTTGTTTATGGTTTCCAGGATGGGTACTAGAGAGTGTAGATTTTGATTTTCCAAAATCTAACCTAAGTTGCATTTTATGCAGCATGTGCTTGGCCAAGATTTGCAGTCATTTTTATTCGAAGCAAACTATTTATTATTTACCCTCTCTCTGTCATTACCTAACATGGAACTTTCATGTTCTAATAGTAGATAGAAATGCATGTAGATTGGGTATGCGCTTGTCTCCCTGCCTTAAATTATTTTGAGATAGCTAGGTGCTTGCAGGGTCAGAAGAACTCTAGTTAGGAAAATATCTGTGGAAGTATAAACCTCATGAATTGGGTGGAAAAGTGCCCAAATCATGATATCGACTTTGACTAGTCAGTGTGGATTGATAGTCAATGACTACCCACATGAGGATTGATAGTCAGTGACGATTGACTAGCCAAGTGAGGAACTGATAGTCAAAGATGATTGATAATTAGTGACTATCCATGAGTGGGTTGATAATTAGTGACGATTGATAGTCAATGACTAGCCGCTCATTTAATACCATCATTACTTACCATTTATCGGTGTAACCATATGTTGCTATAATAATACCAGTGAAAACCATCCCTTTTAAACATTGTAACCCACCTTCTAAATTTATTTGCCCATTAACCTCTTACCATTTAGGTTAAAGTCGATAACTGTGTACTATTCCCAACACCTATCCTTAGTGGTGTTTTTTGTGTTTGTTAGTGACTTTCATTTGTACAATTCTCCTGGTTATGGAAACTTCATAGTAGCGTCATGGCAGGATAACATCGTCATCATTTTGAACCTCCAACTATGAAAGAATTGAGGATGCTAGAGGTTGCCGAGGCCTCTAAGATTTTCAAAAAAGCAGGATGGGATGTGTATTTTAAGTGGTTAAGGGGGTATGATGAGAGGATTGCATGAGAATTCATAATAAATTTCCATAAGAAGGAAGCAAAAATTTGGGGTTTAACCATTCCTTTCTCAGTAGAAGTTGTGGTAGATGTTTCTGGGTTTCCACTCTCAGGGGAGAAATATTTTCCCGATAATTCCAAGCATGCAATGGACCTCGAACCTTTGCACAAGAAGTTTTTGGAAATATGGGAGTTTGTTGAAATCATCATTGGAAAAGGTACAAAGTTATCCTCACTTTCACGACCCTGGGACGATGTAGAAAGATTCATCATCCAATACATAACCTGTGAAGGTAGGTATGTATACTTTTATGCTAAACAATTTTGACTTATGAATCATTTAAGATGGGGTATGCTTATGAATATTCCATGCTTTCTTTATTCCTCTATAAATCAAATGCAGAAAGCCATTCATAAAGGACATGAAAATTCATTAGCTCACCATGGCCTCATCAAATTGTTAGTTGTGAGAGAATTAAAGACTTTCTCCTCTGTGAGATTAGGATTCACTTCTTGGTGATGATACCCCAAAATACTCCATGGAGGAAGATTCTCTTGTCACTAAAAACCCACCTAGTATTTCTGAAAATGAGGAGTCTATAGGCAAAAAGTCAAATATGGTTAGTAACAATGAAAGTTATTCAGATGAGCATAGTGAAGACTCGGGGACAAAATAAGCCTTTGGAAATTCTTCTAAACTTGCGAAGAAGAGGGTTTCCAAGAAGGGCACCAAGCAAACCCTAGCCTCATGTAAAAAACCATCCAAAAGTTCTCGTGTTACCCCTACGAGTGGAAAATCTGTCAAAACTAGCACACAAAATTGGGAAACTAGGGGTAAGTAGAAAAGGCATGGCGGGACATCTTCAGTCTCCCTTGGTTCTTCAAAGAAACAAGTCTCAATTTATTCCAATGACAAAGAGAAGTCCCCATGTAAAGAAAAGTCTCCAACTAAAGAGAAATCACCAACTGCTATAGCAGAGAAGTTGGAAAATTTGGCAAATGTAGCTAGCAATGTTCTGGGTTCTAAACAACCAAAAGAAGTAGATGATTGTATAGTCCTAGGTTTCGTGTATTATAGAACTAGAAGGTCAGGAAATGCTTCTAGGGAGCTATGAAGGAGTAAAAGAAGGAAAACAAAAGAAGCATTTGTGACTATTGATAAAAATGAAACTAGATGTGAGCAAGAGACCTAAATCCCTTAGTCATGTCCTTTATTTTTAGAGGGAGTGTTGATAGCTATAGAGGAAGGAAACAAAATGGAACCCTTGAATGAAAATGCACAGGGCATGGAAGAAGGATTTGTGTCACATGGGTCGGATATTCATAATGACACTAATATTCAAGATTTTCACATTGAACTGATGCCTAAAGACACTGTCAAGTTAGCAAAATAAAGGACCACTAAATTGTCTCCCCAAATGGAAAACCAGGAGTTGAATATGTCAGTTGGAAATGAACAAGAACATATGGAAACACCCCCAACTAAAAACCAAGAAGCAGAGGAAGAATTCGAGGAAGGAAATCCTTTGTTAACAAAGGAAATTCGTAGCCTACAAAACTTGGTAACTAAGTTGATAGAGGAAAATACTCTTTCAACAAAAGAAGAGATAGAAGGTTTATAGGATTTGGTAGCCAAGTTAAGAGAGGAAAATCAAGCACTGCAAGATTCATTGGCTAGGGTGACTGAGGAGAATGAAGCCCTTCAAAAATAGGTTCATGATGCATGCTCCCTCGATTCCTCACAGATAGAAGAGATTCACGAACTCAAGGAAGCACTTGAGAAGATATATGCCTCCAGTAAATCTCTCATGACCATTCGAGAGCATGAAAAATAGATGCATGCATTATATCAGTCATGGGTTAAAGAAGTCACTAACATAATGCAAAAACTAGCTTCTTTTTCTCTAGGTTTGTACTTTACATTATTTTGCATGAGGACATCCAAAACCCGAAGCTGGGGTGAAATATATCTTTGTTTTACCTTTTACTTTCCTTTAAACTCTTTCATTTCATAGTTTTTTTTCTGCTCCTATCACCATTTGTTAATGAACTGAAGATATTTTATAAAATACAAAGGAAAGATAAAAACCTATGAATATATCAAAATTCTTTGATCGTTTATTGATTATCTTTGTGATTTTGGTAGCAAGGGATACTTAATGGATGGAATGTGGACAAGGGCATTGATGGAGTGAAGTTAAGGCCGTTTGAGGGTCATCATTTTGGTTAAATTAGCGTTGAGTTATATTTATCTGTTTCAAGTTGTTGTGCCATTTTGAAATTATGGCATAAGACTATAAGATATTTTTGATTATCTTTTAAGGTTGTTGGCCGTAAGCCAAAACAACCAAAGAATCTCATATGCTTTTATCCAGCAGTAATTATAAGTTTAATCGGTCTATAGTATCTATAAATATGTAAGCCAAGACTCAATTTATATAGATGATAATAATATACTGATATAGAATTTTGTTCATGATTTAAAAATACTGCGATGTTATTTGAATGGACGCTGGTTAGTGTGGAGTAACTTTATTTCATAAGCCTCATCATTGATAATCAAAGAAGGCAGGGCCAACTTCATCGATTACCCGGTGATCACTATAGTAGGATTTCATTGCGTGGTAATAAACGTTTTAGCTTTAAATTCATTTTTTCATGATTAAATTGGTTTGCAATTTACTGTTAAATGCATATGAGTTTAATCCAGTGTGTTGTATTTTGTAAACATTGATCGGTGTGATTATCAACATGTGTGAGTAAATTTTAATGTGGTCCACTTCAATTTTGTCATTTGATTATATTCTATTCTTAGTGTGGAATAGTAATGTTGTTTACTGTTTATTGTTAATTAGTTTATGTTGCAGACTATTTGGGTATAGGCTCATGTCACAAAACTGAAAGGAGGCTTTAGAATTAGATTTTAGAATAAACATATACTAAGTAGTATTGCATCCATTCACACTTAGCTCGCTAGGTTCAGCCCTTAGGCAAACAACCCCAATATCTTTCACAAGTTCATGACCCCTAGATTGACAATTAAGGAATAAACTGAGGAAACCTTTATAAATTTTTTGAGGATTGATTTAAATACACCTACCGATAAGATAGAATTACAAGATAGTTTGCCCCTAAAGTTCACCCACAGTTTAATCCAATCAGTCTTGATAAATTAGATTTTTCTCCTTGGCTCTATTAGTTTGATTAGTAACCTTACCTTAGACTTGCCATAGGATGCTTAGTTGTCATAATCTTAGTTAACATTTTAGGTCATATTACCCTTTTCACCCTCCATCATCTTTCCACATTTACATTAAACTTGGAATACCTTAGTCTTAAACATACTAAAGATATTGACCTCATTGTGACATTATCTTATTGACATCTTGACTTGTCACTTTGGTACCTTATCTTGGTATCATCCTTAGAAATCATGCATACCTTAGGCATACCATAAGTTTAGATCATTGTGACACTATTGACATCTTTATTATTGTCACTTTGGCTCCCTATTTTGGTATCATCCTTAGACATCATTTATACCTTCAAAAATCCAAAAAAATAGTCATCTTGCATATCCTGGTCTTAGACATACCAAAGATTTTGACATCATTGTGACACTATCCAATTGACATCTTGACTATTGTCAATTTTACTCTTTATCTTGGCATTATTAGACATCCTTTATACTTTGAAAAATCCAAAAACATAGTTGCATAACCTTGGTCATAATCATACCTTTCCATCACCGTAACTCTCATGTGTTCACCCTAGATCCTTTTATTTAATGTTTAGGTTATCCAACCTATTGTTCCCCTACATCAAACTCCTTAGGTGTGAAATAATGTACACATGAATCCAAGATTTGAACAAATGAGATGAAGTGTTAGTTTCATGCTAGATTCAAACTTCATCAAGATTGTTTGATCCTTCCCTAGACACTCATATTCTGCATGATTAATTTATGTTTTTTCCCTTAAATTTTTTTCCTCAACCTCACCTACATCGCATGTACACTAACTAAGCCTCTATCCAAGTCCATTTCCTTTTTAATTGTTAGTTAAATTTCTTACATGTTGTCTAAGTTTTCCCATGCTCTTGCATTAGGTTGGCACATGTCTTAGGTTCACTTGAATTGATTACATGTACAAATTATACTTGGTGATCTACACATTTAGGTATATATCGAGCTCATAATGTTTCTCTTTCTATGTTTTATAGTACTCCTTTTATTAAAATATCCACATACTGATGCACATTTAGTGGTGATCTAATAAGTGATATCATGATCTAGCACGTACATCTAGTTACATCCTAAATATTTTCAAGTGATATATACCAAATATACTCATTCAATATGTTTGTAATTTATGTATTTAAAGAAATTTTAATTGATGAACCTTTTTTCAAGTGATATATACCAAATATGCTCACGATACCAAATTTTCTCATGATATGTTTGAAATTTGAATGCTTTTTTTTTTTTTACTTTGGCTTTAACAAATGAATAATTTATTTAGTGTTCTATTTATGCAATATTAACTATACATTCATTGAAAGCATGTGTGTACATTTATATGCAGGAGAATTCAAATTTGAGTGCAATTTGTGATGGTGAATTCAAGGAATAGATTGAGGAAGTATGATCAAACACGAGAGAGGAAGAGAAAAGTGGGTGAAGGAACATCTACTGATGAACAACCCATGGAAAATATTGATGACCAAGGTGACGTATAGGTACAAGAACAAACTGAACCTAGCAATACAATTTTTTTCTATGGTATGGAAAATCTGATGGAGATGGATGAGGATTCTCTTTTCAATAATATTTCATCTGAAGACATGTTATCTGAAAGCATAGTAAAATTACACTCTAAAAGAATATGGGATGAAATTTTTGAAGAAAAATATCTAATAGGAAGAGCACAGTTAGTTGCAAATTTTAGATGAAAAGTAAATGACCCCTTTTTTGCATTTGTTAAGGGTTGATAATAGGAAAAAGTCATCAGATTCATTAAAACAAACAATTGTTGAAAACTTGCAAGAATCATTGAATTGTATTGAAAACAAGAGTCGAGCTAGTGATCCAAGTGTTGCACGTAGAGAATTGATGATTGCAATTTCTAATAAGAAATTATCTCATAGAAGATAAGTTCAAGCAATTTATGAATTACTAAATGTTTCTAGGAGAACTGTTCAAAGGTATATTGAAAAGAGAAATGAAATAGATGAAAAATTTGAGAAAAAATGGGTAAATATTTGTAGGGTTCCCTGGAAAGATAGAATTTCAAAAGATGTAAAGAAACAGGTGGTTGAATATTGGACCAACCACTCTCGTGTTTCTTAAAATAGAAGGGATACTATACAAATAATAGGTGAATATGGTACACAAATTTCTCATCCAAAACATTTTATAGAGACAACACAAAGTGAACTTTTTGAAGCATTCAAAAAATAATTTTTAAATGTGACGATTTGTCAAAGGATGTTTGAGACACTATGACCATCATTTGTATGTATACATAAAGTATGTGAAACTTTTTTTTGTCAAAATCATGTTGAATTTGATCCATACCTACCTTCATATAAAAAATCTATGGTAGTAATTGATTGAAATATAGCCATCCCTGGAAGCACAACACAATTTGTGAAGTCTTTTGTATGCGAAAAATTAGAAGATTCAAATGAATTCAATGTTCAGTGTATAAAAAATATATGTAATGATTATGGAAATTTGAGGAATCTTTTACAAGTTTACAATATTGAAATGCAAGTCATTTGGAATAGATTTGAACATGGAACATACTTAACGAAGTAAGGAGTCGAGGCCAAAAAAATTGTTCTCAAAGAGAGTGGGTTGCCTTACAATGAACTTATGAATAAATTTCACAATAACGTATATCCACATATCCAACATTATCATGGTGCAATATGGAAAGCTAAGCAATTTCGTGATTCAAAGAATTGCTTTCCACTAGGTTGTATTCTCTCTATTGTAGATTTATCTTAGAACTATACATTTAGTCCTCAAACTAAGATTCAAATTCAATATTATCATTCAAAGCAAGTTGCAATCTTTGTGCAAGTTTGCTATAGGCATGTTGAGTTTCAGATAGATGGTATACAAAGTAGCAAAGATGATTGAATTATCATCAAAGAGGTTCACTTTTATATCAGTGATGGTATGGTTCATGATAGAAACTATGTAGCTCATTGTTTCAGAATGTTTTTTGAAGACCTAAGATGATGTGGCATAAATGTTGAACAACGCTGGATATGGTTTGATGGATGTGTTGGTAAGTACATTGCTTTTTTAACTTTTAACTTTGAGACTTAAATTTTTCAATTACTTATATATAATATGTTGTGTACACATGTATACATGTGTATATATACATACATATACATGTATATCTAGTTTTTTGAAGCTAATTTGGTTTGAGTGTAATTATTTGTAACTTCATAGGACAATTTAAGTTTGCAAAAGCTTTTGTTTGGTTAAGCCATCAACATGTTAGACACAACACCAAATTTTTGTTGAATTTTTATGAGAGTGGACATGGAAAAGGAGAGCACGATGGAGCAGGAGCATGTGTGAAGTGTGCACTTCGCCAACATGAACTTGTAGGTAGTTCACCATATATATATGGAATCTAGAGATAATTAAAAAAAAATTAAATATATTTAAATTAAATTAAATTCTTAAACCTTGAAAGTAACAAGTGAAATTTTTTGCCAACACATGTACTTGTAGGTAATGCCATACAAAATGCAAATGAAATTGTTGAATGGCGCAAAAGTCATTTTTCCACTTGCAACTCAACATACAACACATGGTATTTTTGGGAAGTTACAAGTACATCTAGTCAAAATTTGTTAGATTTTCAAAGTGTGTGTACATGATTTAATTGAATTTTCAAATTTGAATATATATATATATATATATATATTTATATTCACTTAAATTAATCACTTGGCTGTTTGTAATTTACATATATTGATCGATCAAATCCTTATAATTGTCAAATAATTAATAGTATTAGAAGTCTGCATCAAATCATGACAATGGGAGGTAGCAGGCCTTATGCAATTTATGTGAGAGAAAAATCATGTTTTTGTGTTGATTTCATTGAGGACAATCCAAATATTGTTCAATGTGAGAATATTAGAGATGGGTATGTTTCACGATGGGAAATGAAACAATTAATATCAATGCCTCCTTTTGAAGAAAATGACAACGTTGATGTCTATGATCCTCTATATTCATTTGATTACGAACGTGTATCTGATTTAGTTGTTACAGGTATGTAAATTGATTAACTTAAAATTGATTTATATATTATGTATAAGTAAGTTTCAAGCATTTTTATATATAAATTTATATATTAAAAATATATTTACAACTTTTGTGAACTTTACATGGTGTGTACAGGAGATATTTTTGTTGTTGTTGTTGTTGTAGATCTTGACAATGCAAAAGGTGTAGTTTACTATCTACTAAGATGTACACAACCAAAAAGCAAATTGGTGGAATTGATGATAGATGTTGATGGACAAGAGTATCCCATTGGATCAATCATTATTGAAGGCACACATTATCAACAAATAAAGATAGATAAAAATGGTATTATATTTGTTGATTATATGCCAGAAAAAAAGGTTTTACATTATAGTCACTTAGTTATAGCAAAAAAATAATTGTAGAAACTTTACCTAAAAGACGACGCGCCAAACAAAAGTGGAGGTTTCCTATTGAAGATCATGAAAATATTTTAGAGATAATTAAAGATAGAGAGGATCCAGATTATATGTACTAGGAGCTTTAAGTTATTTTTTGGATATATATATATATATATATACTCAAACTTTTTATAGATCTATCTATATCTATATTGATTGGACATGTGACATGATTTAGAATGGGTTTTTTTCAAAGGCTTGGTCATTTATTTCCAATTGTATTTAAATTTGTTCCATGTGGAATTCTTAATTTAGTTCAAGAATGTTTGATTTCATAATTTACATTTGAAACTCCACTTAAATATGCTAGATCATATATATGCTTGATACAAAACCTAGTGACTTTAAAAATGTTTGAACATTTTGCCTAAATTCCTTTAAATAATCTATTTCCAGTTGCATTTTTATGTTGGACACGGAATTATTAAGTTCACTTGAATCTTCAATTTCATTTGTTCAACTCCACTTATATGCTAGATTATATATATGCAATTTACAAAACCTAGTGACTTTTTAAAAGTTCACATTTTGCCTAAATTCCTTTAAATCATCTATTCCAATTACATTTTTATGTTTGACATGGAATTGTTAAGTTCACTTTCAATATTCGATTTCATTTGTTCAACTTCACTTATATGCTAGATCATATATATGCAATTTACAAAACCTAGTGACTTTAAAAAGTTCACATTTTGCCTAAATTCCTTTAAATCATCTATTCCAATTGCATTTTTATGTTTGACAGGGAATTGTTAAGTTCACTTTCAAATCTTCGATTTCATTTGTTTAACTCCACTTATATGCTAGATCATATATGCAATTTACAAAACCTAGTGACTTTTAAAAAGTTTGTGCATTTTGCCTTTAAATTCCTTTAAATCATCTATTCCAATTACATTTTTATGTTTGACATGGAATTTTTAAGTTCACTTTCAAATCTTTGATTTCATTTTTTCAACTCCACTTGTATGCTAGATCATATATGCAATTTACAAAACCTAGTGACTTAAAAAGTTCATGCATTTTGCCTTTAAATTCCTTTAAATCATCTATTCCAATTGCATTTTTATGTTGGACATGGAATTCTTAAGTTCACTTGAATCTTTGATTAATTAGTTTATATGTTCCTATTTATCATCTATTTCCAATTTTGCATAAAGTTATGTTCCATGGAATTCTTAAGTTCAAGAATCTTTCTTTTCATTTGTTCAAATCCACAAGTATAGTGCATCATATGCAATACAAAACATCTAGTACAACTTTAAAAATTCATTTACATTCAACTGGACACTTATAGCTCATCATATAGTTTGAATTCTTTGCATGCACAATCAAATTCATGTGTATTAGATTATATGGAATTCTTAAGTTCATATAGCATCATATATGCAATTTATATTTAACCTACAATGACTTTAAAACTAAACATTTAGCTAAGAATTCCTTATCATCTATTTCCAATTGCATTTTTATGTTCCATTTAAATAACATTGAATCTCTTAGGAATTGACCTAGAACTTACATATTTTCATTCAAATTATTTCTATTTCTTGACCTATTTAAAGACAAATTCATTTCTATAATTAATTGTACATCTATCTTTTTAAATTTACAAAGAGAAACCATTAGATAGTCCAACATTTTTATTTCTAAAGTTCAATGCTTACCAGTAATCAAACCTGATGTTTTCAACATTAATCAAGATTTCAAATTTAAAGAAAAAATTAATGTGCTTAACTCTAATTTTGATCAAGAGCACATTTAAGGAAAAAAAATTAAGGTACAAACTTTCTAAATAAATAAAACCATAATAATGCACGATGTAACAAGTGTTCAAACCATAATAATGTATGAATGTGATGTAAATCATAACAAGTGTATGTACCATAAAACATAAATGAATGTAATGTGATGTAAATCATAAAAGTGTCTCCAACATAATAATCTGAAACCATAATACTATAAAACATGTAAAATAACTCAAATAGATGGATATCTGGTATGAATAAAATCATTTGATCTCTGCCCTGATCTCTCCCTTGATCCATGTCTTGATCTCGACCATCACAATCCATCTCCTGATCCAAGCTGTCATGATCCCTATCTTGTGCCTCGTCCCAAGCCCTACACAAGTTCAAGTACACATGCAAATATTTTTTTAATACATGTATGTGTACATATATGTAAAACTATTTAAAACTTACAATGTACAAGTTTAATGTGTTCAAAATTAAATCAAGTAATTTAATTTATTATTATTTAAATGTACCTCAGCTATATAATGCATGGGATCCTGATCATGCTCCAAATTTCCAAACTCTGACAAATCACCATACTGCTTCAAAAAAATTCAAATACATGTGTAGACATCTAAATTTGATCACTTCCATATGATCAAAATCGTCTACTCTATCCATCTATGTCATTAATAGTGATAATATAATTTATTTAATCATTATTTTATTTTTTGCCTAAGGTTCCTAAAGTATGTAATTGAATAAATTAAATACTTTACCTTACACCTTTTCTTCTCTAAATCAAATAAATAAGACAATTTGTTTAATTTAGTCATTTGACCTATTTGGATTAAAACCAATTTTTAATCCCTCTTTTTCTCTCTCCTTGTCACATTCTCCATAATCCTCTTTTAATCCAAATTAAATTAATTAATCTGTTATTAGGATGTGCACCACTTAATCAAGGTTAGTGTCACATCCTCCATAATCTCCCACTTGCCTCTAATCTCTCATTAATTATCATAATCCCGTGTTTGCACAACCTTAATCAAAATTATTAGCCACATTTGACATACCTTTTTTGGTCAACCTTTCCACTTTCCTTTCTTGGCCTTGACTCTCTTTCCTATGTGAATTTTTAATTCACATTTATTCACCCAAGGCTCCCCTCTTCTCCATGTGAATTTTTAATTCACTTTTATCTTTCCAAGGTCTACCCTATCCCCATGCAAGTTCTAAAAGAATTGACTTGTCACTTTACATGTACCAAGGACTTCTAGAACCTTTGACTTGTCACATCACCCACATGTGACAAATCCCCAGCTTTTTGGAAACCATCTCTTATCCAATAGACTCTCCTAAGAATGTGAATTTTTAATTCACATTTATTTCTCCAACCACTTCCCCTTTTCCCATGGAGATTTTTGAGGAATTCTAAAATTATTCAAATGTCTCTTTCATGCTCATTTGGGGACAATAAGTTCTTTTTTAAGGAAATCTTCTCATCCCCAAGGTACCTACAACGTACTTGTCTTTCATCGACCTCATTTCCACATCATCCCACCCTAGGCCATCTCACATTCCACATGTCAAGATGTGAGGGCTTGTGAGTCCTCAACTCACCATAGCCCTTCATCTTGGCTTTGTTGGATCAATCTCAACCGTTGAGTTCTCTAGATAATTCAAATTATCCTATAAATACCCCCTCATTTCTCTCAAAAAAGAAATAAAGTCTTTTGCTACCAAAACTCTTGCCAAATTGCCATTTACAGTATTTTAGCCTCTCCATAGCATTTTTCATCAATCCATCTTGCATCTTGCATCCATTTAACTCCATATCCATCCAAGGAGCACACAAGACATCCAAAGATCAAGGGCCAACCAAGAAAGAAGCAACATGAAGGTATAATCAAGCTCAATCTATTTCATCTTGCTTTCATTTTATCAATTCCTTAGGCTAATCATTGAGGTGTCCTCTTTTGTGTGAGTTCTTTTTATTGCCTCATTAGTTATTTAGCATCTCATATTAGGAACATAACATTTTTAGGAGATCACATTTCTGGCATGCCTGGTGGGAGCCACAAACGGGTCTCTTTGCTTTATGTTTGCTATTATTTAAGTTTTTTGCAGATTCAGGTCGTAGAGGAGCGAAATTTCCCTGTCGAGGGGCGGACTTGCCCTCCCGAGCGCTGCACAGGGGCGGATTTGCCCTCCTGTTTCAACGTTTTCGGACAATTTTCTGCAGAGGGGCGGATTTGCCCTCTTGTTTTGACGTTTTCTGCAGAGGGGCGGATTTGCCCTCTTGTTTTGACGTTTTCTGCAGAGGGGCGGATTTTCCCTCCTGTTCCGATGTTTTCTAACAGTTTTCTGTAGACGGGGCAGATTTGCCCTCTTGTTCTGATGTTTTCTAACAGTTTTTTGCAGAGGGGCAGATTTGCCCTCCTATTCTGACGTTTTCTAACAGTTTTCTGCAGAGGGGCGGATTTGCCCTCATGTTTCGACATTTTCTGACAATTGTCTGCAGAGGGGCGGATTTTCCACCCAGTTCAACGTTTTCTAACTATTTTCTGCAGAGGGGTAGATTTTCCCTCTTGTTCCAGCATTTTTCACTGTAGAGGGGCGGATTTGCCCTAAACAACACGTTCGGGAAGGTAAAAAAAGTTGCATTTTAGCTTTGTTTTTGCCTCTATTTTTTGCCGTTTGGAGTTCTAACCCTCTAATCCTGTTTGTTGGTGGGTGAAGTCAGATTTCTTGCTGATACTTTGTAGTATTTTTATAGAAATTCACAAAGGAAAAAAGATAAAACAACTAAAATTTGCTTTTAGGGCCTTTATTTTATTCGAATTTTAAAGTTTTCCTTACTGTTTTATCTATTCACTCAGTATAATTAGGGGGAAGTAATACTTGCTGTTTGCTGTGTTTGTTTTTCTTTGTGTTACCCTAAGGGGGCATTATTTTGTTTTCATCTTCCCCTTTGCACTTTGTGGGGAAGGTAGTTGGATATGATTAGTGTCGTCTTCTTAGTGGGACCTGCTTGGGGATTTTATCACCCTAAGGGACGATCCCAACCATGCGTACCGACGGGGTATACAAAGGGGGGAGAGCCAAAGTTGTACCCCAATCCAGTTGCGTCTTAATTGGCAAAACGTCGAAGCTAGGGTGATACCTAGATAGACGTGAAGAGTTGGTTTGAGCCTTTCAGTATCTCATTGGGGTTCCCGACTCATGCTTGTGATAGACTAGTGTTCACGATTGTGCCTCATGTATTGAGCGTATATCGAGGACTCCCTAGAAACCTTGTGCATCCTAGAGTAAGACCTTTGCCGACCATACCCCTTAACACTAATCATAGGATTGTGCTTGTTCAAAGTGTCTTTCTGTGAAAAACCAGTAAATTTTGATAAGTTAGCCTCATTGAGTCATTTCAAGTCCTTGCCATAATCTCATCATCCAAACCAAGTCACTGTTTTACTATAGAGGGGCGAACTTGCCCCCCTGTTCTGACATTTTCCACTACAGAGGGGCAAACTTTACCCCCTATTTCAATATTTTCCACTGCATAGGAGCAGATTTTCCCCCTTGTTTCAACATTTTTCACTGTAGAAGTGCAGATACGCCCGCCTGATCCATTGTTTGACTGCAGAATATGCTCTCCTGAACAAACAGTTTCATCCATTTGATCGTTCCAAACCTTCATTTAACCACTTCGAGTTTCTGTTTGACCGTTTAAACAATCCAAAAATTCATTTAACCAATCCAAACATCCATTTGACCATTCCAAGCCTCCATTTAACCTTTCTAAATGTTTATTTATCACGTTCACATTGACCATTTCATAATTTGGGAAACCCATTCTACCATCTTACCGTGTGACCTAAACACTTCCATCAAGACATCTTCCATTTACATTCATCATCATCTCTCAACACAAAATCCTTTAAACCTTGTTTTAGGAGTTATCTCCCAAATTGACCAAAGCGTTAAGTTTGATCGTTATCCTACATATCAATCATTGCCTTCAATCGAATCAATCCACTTCTATCTTGAGGCAGAATTTATGTTGTAAGTCATTATCATTGGCCCAAATAAATCCCTTTCTATCTCAAGGCAGATTCGACGCTGTGATCATTGATTTAGCTAGCTCAATCCGATCAACCAATGTTATAGGTCACTTGGGGTGATTTCCGAATTGGGTTTAGGGCCCTTTCCATCAAATCCAATCCTCATCCAAAATCATCAAATTGATACATCATCAATTGATCCATTAACCAATCCTTATCCAATCATCAAATTAATTGATACATCATTAATTAATCCATCATCCAATCCAAAACAATCTTATCCAATTGATCCAAACAATCCAATCTTTATCCAAATCATCAAATTGATACATCATCAATTGATCCATCATCCAATCCAAAGCAATCTTATCCAATTGATCCAAACAATCCAATCCTTATCCAATCATCAAATTAATTGATACATCATCAATTAATACATCATCCAATCCAAATCATCATCAATCCAATTGATCCAAACAATCCAATCCTTATCCAAATCATCAAATTGATACATCATCAATCCAATTGATCCAAAAAATCCAATCCATCATCATCTAATCAAAATCATCTAATCAAATCCAATCCTTATCCAAATCATCAAATTGATGCATCATCAATTGATCCATCATCCAATAAGAATCAATCAATCCAAATCATCACCTAGATCATCCTTGGAAGTTGCATCTTAAAATCACTTAGTTGTTTTACTCATTCATGCCCGTTCAGACCCGTTCACAAACAAAAAAGCAAATGGCAGACCAACAAACTCAAGGTTCCCAACCAAATGTCCCTCAAGATCCTAATAACATTCCACATAATCCCCATAATGACGTCTCATCTCAATCAAACACCGACATCCAGAATATTACACCACCCAGTGACGAAAACATGGTCAATCAACTCAAAGTCACCGTTGACGAATATCTCAATAATCTTGCCAATGTC
Organism: Sequoiadendron giganteum; assembly: GCA_007115665.2. Lineage (NCBI taxonomy): Eukaryota > Viridiplantae > Streptophyta > Pinopsida > Cupressales > Cupressaceae > Sequoiadendron > Sequoiadendron giganteum. The sequence continues at coordinate 34,279,501 of CM021108.1, forward strand.
CAAATGAAATATCGTCTCCTAAACGAACGTGGGGATAAGATCCTTTCCACCTTACTCATGAAGGGAGTCAAACCACCATCTGGTTTTGATACATCACAATATGCCCTTCCCACATTTTTTGATCCACAAACCTCATAAAATGTTCCAGAGGGTTCCTACGTTCCTGAAGGTGCACCCACTGAAAACTGGTACCACCCCGAATTTGGAAATGCTGTCATCCATCATGTCCAAGAATATCCTCGTCTTCTGACCACAACATCTACTATTCCACCACCCGATCCTAATGATCCCCATACCTATGGCATGCCATCATACATCCCATTTGCTCCACTGCTTCCTCCCCCATATTCTAATATTGGGGGCACACCTACACTTACCAATGTGCTACCTCCCGCATTTCGACAACCTCCAAATAATCCAAACCAACCCACCACACTACTAGCACCACCACAACATATTGCTACCGCTCTAGCTTTATCTCAACCCTTGCATCCACAACATCCGCAACACACTACCATTCTTACACAACCATCACATCAAGTAGTGCAACCTACCTCACAACCACAACCACCACCACATAACCCTTTCATGGTCGCCCCCCAACAACAACTTATCTCATCTCACCCATGTCATTAGAAACAACCACAACCACAACAACAACCCCCACAACAACATGTGCATATCCTTACACAAACACACCATAATCTGCTTACTAAGTACCTCTATCATCCCTCTAGCACATACACTATTCCATCCCATCTCAATATGAATCCTCATTAGAATGCTCAAAACCAAACACATACCCAACCGCCACCTTACACCAATCCTTCACAACCTCAACATCATCCCCACCAACAAACATTGAATCCATCCCCATATGCCACACAACAACCCACCATTGCGCAACAATACCAATCCTATCCACCCTACGTTCAACAACAACCAACTTATCAGTAGGGGCCACATTACAATTCCTATTACCAACAACCATCATCATATCTACAAAGAGGACCTACCTCCACATATTACCAAAATGCTACACAACAACAAGACCCGTCAGTCGCTTCCTACTATCAAGAACAAGTGGCTCCCACTCATCACAATCAATTATCCAACTATCAATCCACTTATAATCAACAAACACACTCTTATCCGACCCAAACCGTCTATGATCCAATAACGGTAGGTTCATCCTCATCATATCCACAATACTATCCATACAACCAATCCACTTTGACTCCCATGAATCCCATCAATAAGGACTTGGAAGAAGTAAAAGCAACATTAAAGGACCTACAAGCTGAAGTGGGTAAACAAACATTCAAGTTTGAGGACATATGTCCTTATCCTTTTGATCCCTCCATCTCCTTGATTCCTTTTCCCAAACATTTTGAGATACCAACATTCTATAAATACAAAGGAACCAGGGACCCTAGAGCCCACCTTCAAGAATTTTATGCCCATTGCCAAGAGGTCATGCATAATGACAATTATCTTATCTGACTTTTCCCTAAAAGTGTACAAATAGTTGCCCTTAGTTGGTTTATGGGCCTTGAAAAAGGATCTATCAAAACCTTTGCACAATTATCCGAACAATTTGTCTCCGACTTCTCTTTTAATTTAGGGAAGGATATTGACACACTTGATCTCCTGAAAGAAAAACAACATGAGGGAGAGACCTTTACAAACTACTTGCAAAGATGGCGTGCCTTAGCCAACAGGAGTAAATCCCCACCATCAGAAAAAGATATGGTCACACTATTTATCAAAAATTCCCACCCAGATATGGCTCATAACTTCCAACTCCATTATATCACCACCTTTGCGGCACTTGTGGAGAAGGGTCCCATCTTGGAATGAGCCCTTGTTGCAAAAGGGCAAGTCAAACATTTTAATTCTGATAGAGATAAGTCCTTTGGGGATAAGCCTCGTTATTGGAATAGAAATAAAAATGTTGTCAATGATGGTGTCATTGACACCAAACATTTTCAAGTGGCCACCACCATGCAAAGATACCCTCCTTAGCAACAACTGTCAGTCTAGAATGCCATATCCGTCCCCCAAGGGGCACCACAACAACAATCCAACCAAAATAACCAAGGGGGAAACAAACAACAGTTCACTTAGTTGGGAGAACCCCTTAGCATGGTGTTTAACAAGCTTCTTCAAGCTAATTATCCCATCATGTATCTTGTCACCAAACCTCTTGATACGTCTAAACCCAAACTTGCTTGGTTTAAAGACAACAAATATTGTGAATTTCACAAGATTAAGAGACATACCTTAGATAAATGTCAAGGCCTAAAAACCTACATTCAAGGCCTCATCGATCAAGGTGAAATCCATGTAGATGCTAATGCAACATCTTTATCCAATGCTCAACTCCAGATATATCAAAACGCTTTTCCTAACCACAATCAAGGTTCTAGTACTTCCAACTCTAATCCTAGATCTAGCAATAATAACAAGCAAGGTAACAACACCAATAACATCAGCTATAAATTTTTTCCATACAATTAACAAGGTGTGGTCTCATATGTAGAACAAGTAGAGCCACATGTATCCATGATACATGTCAAAGGAAAAGATCCACAATGTGTTGTTACCACTCGGCGAAGTCGCATCACAGTCCCCGCAACTCCTCCATCTACCCAATGGTCATCTGTCAATTCACAATATAACATCCTAGACCATCTAGGCAAGACTACAACCCAAATATCCATCTTAGATTTTCTTAAGTCATCTCCCGTGCATCAAGACATCTTGACTAAGGCTTTGCAAAGCACACAATTACCCGATGACATTGACCCTACCCAATTTCAAGCATTGGTAGGCAATATCTCATCAACCTATCAATTAGCCTTTAGCCAAAAGGACATGCCGCATCTTGATTCAAGCCACAACCGCCCCCTCCATCTCAAGGTTGGCGTAAATTTTCAAAAAGTAAAAAGGGTACTGGTAGATAATGGTTCGGCCCTAAATCTTTGCACATTAAAATTCATACAATAGGTTGGATACACCTAGGCTGATTTAAGAAGTCAAGTTATCACCATCAAGGCATATGATAACGCAGAGCGAGATTTTGAAGGAATTATTTGCCTCCCTATTCAAGTGGTTCCTATTGTGCAGTACACTATGTGTCATGTTCTGGACCTTGAACTTCCATACAACATCCTTCTTGGCCGTCCATGGATTCATTCTATAGAAGCCGTCCCATCCACCTATCATCAATGCTTAAAGTTCCCATTTCAAGGAGTGGAAGTTACCATACAAGCTAATCCCCAACCTTTTGAATATTGTCATGCCTTGGAAGCTTCCTTCCTGCATTCACATTACTGCCCGAGGGTCGAAATGGGGGCATCCCCAACATCTGATTCTGACCCATCCACCAATACACTAAACACCTCATATCCACCATCATCCACACCTGCTTCCACCGTCACCAAGGTCCAGATCATAGACAAGGGATGTGGTGAATATAAAATGCATACCACACTAAATGTGGCAACCATGCCACCCTCGCCCCGTACATATGGACAACCAATTCTGCCAGTACCACAAGTGGAAGAAAAGACACTTACACTCATCTCCAAGAACATGGGTTCGACAACATTCAATGATCTGGGATCCCTTCAGGATCAAATGGAAGAAGATATTAGTCAATGGGTTTATCGAGAAGAACCTGATCCACCACATCCCCTTATAGAATAATTTCAAGAAGTTTATCCACGCACCTCCAATTTTGTTGGAAAGTGTCATTACCAAGGAAGAGGCCTTAGCGTAGAAGAACAAGGAAAATGCGAGCCCATTGAAGCAACTACCATCCAACCAAAAAATTTGGGCTTGGGTTATGATACTAAACAGAAGGGTCCCGCAACATGCTCTAGCACTTCTAACAATGTTAGTGTTGACGACAGTTCCCTCGAAGACATACCATAGGAAGAGTCCATCATACACGCGTACGATGATTTGAATCACGTTGACCTCCCTGCCATGTTCGAATGCTTGTCTGTTTGCACAATAACCTTATCCCTCAAACATCTTGAACTTATAGATCATGACCTACAAGGTAGCACACCTATTGACACATTTCCCTTAGAGGATACTTACGTACATCTCATGGGATTGGGGGAATATGAACGCCCTAACCGTAAAAGCAAAGAGAAACAAAAGAAAAATAGGTCATCAAGTGAAAACCTCACTGAGGCACTTTTTGACTGAGAAAAAGTAAAAACAAAGGGTGTATCCGATAGTGAAAACCTCAATACGACACTGGAAGATGGGGATGCTCATCTTCCCCTTGTGGGAACAAAAATATCTGAGCAATCTTCTATTCTCATTGAAGAAATGCAAGAGGTAAATTTGGGGACAACAGAAACTCCAAGGATCACCTATGTAGCCAAATGTTTATCATAAGAAGAATATCTCACCATTGTCCAAATTCTCCAAGAAGGGGTTATCAATTTTGCATGGGCTTATTCTGATATGCCCAACCTGGATCCTAATCTTGTTGTACACCATTTGGATGTCCGTCTAGATGCCAAACCTATCAAGCAGAAGCTCTGAAAGATGCACCCGCAGGTAGCACTATTAGTTAAAAAAGAATTGGAAAAATTACTAGATGCTGGTTTTATCAGACCCAGTGATTATTCTGATTGGATTTCCAATATAGTACCTATTGCTAAACCTAACAGAGACATCAGAATTTGCACAGATTTATGGGATCTTAACAAAAATTGTCCAAAAGATGACTTCCCATTGCCTAACATCAACATGTTGGTCAACATTACTAAAGGACATGAGATGTTATCCCTTATGGATGGCTTCTTAGGCTACAATCAGATCCAACTGCCCCTGAAGATCAACACAAAACCACTTTTACAACACCTTGGGGTACCTTTTGTTACAATGTCATGCCCTTTGGCCTTAAAAATGCAGGGGCAACATATCAACGAGCAATGACTATTATATTCCATGACCTCATCCACATTATCTTGGAAGATTATGTTGATGATTTGTTGGGAAAATCTAGAACCAGAGAAGAGCACCCGACCATCCTGAAAAAGATCTTCGAGCGCTTGGAGCAGTACAAGCTAAGGTTGAATTCGAAAAAGTGTGTGTTTGGTGTCACGTCAGGGAAATTGTTGGGATTCATAGTCTCCTGGAGAGGCATCGAGGTTGACCCGGCTAAAGTAAAAGCTATCATGGATATGCCTCCACCTAGAAACCTGAAACAATTAAGGAGCCTTTAAGGAAAGCTACAATCCATCCGTCGGTTTATAGCCCAGCTGGCGGATAAATGTCAGTTGTTCACTCACCTTATGAAGAAAGACACCACCTTCAAATGGAATCAACAATGCTAGTTGGGTTTTGATATGATCAAAGAATACTTGGCCCATCCACCAATCTTGATGCCACCTATCCCTAGAAAACCTCTCTTGCTACACATCTCTACCACTTCCGTTGCATTAGGGGCATTGTTGGCACAACATGACTAATCCTCAAAAGAGCGAGCAATCTACTACATTAGCCGAACACTGGTCGGTTATGAAATTAATTATTCACCAATGGAGAAAGCATGTTTCGTTGTGGTCTTCAGTACACAAAAATTACGTCATTATATTTTTAACCATCCAATAAAGTTAATATCAAAAGTGGACCCCCTTAAGTACCTGTAATCTAAGACAACCCTAACTAGCCGAATGGCTAATTGGATCATGCTTCTTAGTGAATTTGATATAGAATATGTGGACAAAAAAGCAATCAAAGGACAAGTAATAGAAGATCAGTTGGCAAATGCCCCGTTACTAGATGCCTATCCCATAGAAACTGAATTTCCAAATGGAGTATTTGCAATATCAGAAGCTACCACATGGACACTGTACTTTGATGGATCACACACTAATAATGGATCGGGGGCAGGAGTCTTGATTATCACCTCTTAAGGCGATTACATACCAAAATCATTCAGAATGGCTTTTCCCTACACCAATAACATCGTCGAATATGAAACCCTTCTCACAGGCCTTAGAATCATAGTCCAATGGCACATCACTCATCTACAAGTTTTTGGTGACTCCCACTTGGTTATAAAATAGGTCAATGATGAGTTTTTAACAAAAGATGAAAATTTGTTTCCTTACAAATGTATGGTGGATGACTTCAAAAAATATTTCACCTCCATCCAATTTGAGCAGATCCCGAGACTCCAGAATAAGGCAACAGATGCTATGGCTACCATTGGTTCTCTCCTCGACATGCCAAAAGACCGCACAGATTGTCAGTTCCTAGTCAAGCAACTCCTAGTCCCAGCGTACAATATCCCTGAGAGTGACACAGTGTGTGATATTGTAGGTCCTGAATCCCCTTGGTACCATGAAATTTACACCTATATTCATGACAACACCCTCCTACCTGATCTCACGAGAAACCAACGTAAATCATTCATCCAATGCACTGCCTGCTACACCATCATCGGTGATACACTTTATCGACGTGGGTATGATGGAACTCTCCTCTATTGTTTAGACGAAATTGAAGCCCACACGACATTAACATAAGTGCATAGCGGTATCTGTGGGGTCCATTCTAATGGTATGAACCTAGCCAAACGGATTCTAAGAGCTGGATATTACTGGCCTACAATGGAACATGATGCTTGTGAATATGTCAAAAAGTGTCTTCCATTTCAACAACATGCGAACTTGATTCACGCTCCAACACAAGAGCTACAATGTATCATGACACCCTGGCTATTTTCACAATGGGGTTTCGACTTGATTGGCAAGATCTACCCTCCATCCTCTGATGGTCACACTTTTATCATCACAACTACTGAATACTTCACCAAGTGGGTGGAAGCCATACCACTCACTCAAATCACTGGTGTTCAGATCTCTAAGTTCATCCTCTACCATATCCTCTGCAAGTATGGTATCCCCTCCGCCATCATCACTGACAACGGAAAGCCATTCAAGAATAAGTACATAAATCTTCTTTGTGACACGTATCATATCCAAAATCATTGGTCCACCCCCTATTACCCCCAGGGTAATGGAAAAGCCGAAGCAAAAAACAAAACATTGATCAAAATCATTAAGAAAATTGTCAATAGCACTGGCCGAGATTGGCACCTCCATATCCATCCTGTTCTGTGGGCCTACCGTACGTACATCCACACCCCCACCGATGCTACTCCATACTCTATTGTCTATGGCGCTGAAGCCATCTTTCCAATCAAAGTTGAAATCCCTTCACTCCGAATATCCCTCAAGAATCTCATCACTGACGAAGACACTTGCGTGGCACGCTTGGTACAATTGGAATTGCTAGATGAAAAACGGGTCAATGCTTATAACCATCTGCAAGCCTATCAACACTGACTCAAAAGAAGCTACAATAAGAAAGTCTGCCCTCGCCAATTCAATTTTGGTGACTTGGTCCTTAAAGAGAATCAGCGGAATCAACAAGATCGAGAGAAAAAGGGAAAGTTTGAAGCAAATTGGTTGGGCCCTTATGTCATCACCACAAAATATGGTTCTGGCACCTATAGGCTATCCACCCTTGAAGGGGAGCCCTTGGAAGAACCCATGAATATCATGCATCTGAAGAAGTTCTATATTTAGGTCAGCTAGGGTATCCTTCCTAGTAAAAGTCAAAAAAAAAAAAAATCAAAAAAAAAAAAAATAGTAAAGAGAAATAATTCGTCCTATGGTGAAAACCACCCCTATGTGACGCCTTGGATACGTATGATTGGTGAAAACCTGGAAACGGGTGCCTCTCGTATAGGGCTTAATCATTATCTACCTCGTGTCCTGGTTACTTTATGGCTTATCCATCGATTCCTCAATCCTCCTATCCTCCCATCTGCTTGTATCACCTCGTCACTTGGTATATTTCTGGTTGAGCATTGGACGATTGTCATCCACCATCTGAAATCTTGAGCTTGTTATCCTAATATGAGCTTGTGTCTTCTCATTGTCGTGTCCGTCTCCATCTAGGCCCACTCATTGTGTCGGTCCCCATCTAGGTCTCATCGTTGTCTTCTCTTGAACAACAATGCCTCTGCGCTTGCACGTAGGCAAGGCTAATATTTGGATCGGCCCCCGAGGCATTTTGTCCTTCATCATCTGTCCTCATGGTCCACTTTTCGATCTTTTCCATCCTGAGTCTTTTGTCCTATCCGAACTACGTTGCCCCTGCACTTTCACGTAGGCAAGGTTAATATTTTGATCTGCCCCCAAGGCTTATGTTTATCTTGGTCATCCATTAGTTTCCATCAGTCCAATTTCCGCTCTTTTACCGTGGTCTTTTCCTGAACTATGAGGACTCTGCGCTTTCACGTAGGCAAGGCTGATCTTTGATCAACCCCCGAGCCCCTAGGTCTTTAGGTTGTGTCTTGTCCTCTTGTTTCCTTGTTGTCAAGTATGTCCCTGTCATCGTTGATTCTTCACAAACAAGATCTTCTCGTACCAAGAAATCTGCCAAATGGAAATTATCTTGCGTCATCTAGGTCACTTTATCTTAGTATCCATCATCGGTCTTAACAGGATGCATGCTTCCTAACAAACCAAATCAACCCCATCCATCCTTGGGATCTTATGGCAAAGGACACTTGTAATTGATCATGATCTTTTGGTACTTTTGGCTTTTGTTTATTATTTGAGCTCCCTCTTTTCACTAGTCAAGATCGCCACGATCCGTCATATTATGGTGTGTTTTTCCTAGTCAACATAGGGGCATCTTTTGACTGTTTTATCGTTTCTATCTGCTGGGATGCTCCACGTAGTACCCACCAGGATTCCTCTTGGATCTTGCGTTATGTGGGGGCATCCCTTTGTGCTTGTGGTTATTCCAATACCTGGCCCGACCAAAGTCATCGCGACTTTGTGGTATTGGGATAGCCTTCTTGTTTGTTGTGTTTGTTTTATGCATTAGACATTAATCCATCTTGGTCTACATACCCTAACGCTCGATGTCTTATGCTATAGAAAAAATGAGTGCTCCAAAGGATGGAAAATTGCATTCATGTTGCATTTCATCTCATTGCATATTCCCCCTTCATCCAATCTTGCTCCTATATCTATGACTCCTGATTTTGGTTGTGCAATCTCTCACTCCTTATTGACTTTCCTTCTCAAGATCCCTACGGTTCTTGGTAGGTATCGTGTCCCACACACCCTACGCCTATCACCTACCCATTGATACTTATATCTACATTACATTTAGTGTGTCAGCTCATCATTTATCCGTTTGAATCGATTCATTTAGGTTCATCATTTATCCATTTGCATCAATTCATTTAGGTTCATCATTTCTCCATTTGCATCAATTCGTTAGGTTCATTTATCCATTTAAAACAATTCATTTAGGTTCATCATTTATCCATTTGCATCAATTCGTTAGGTTCATTTATCCATTTACATCAGTTCATTTAGGTTCATCATTTATCCATTTGCATCAATTCATTAGGTTCATTTATCCATTTACATCAATTCATTAGGTTCACTTATCCATTTGCATCGATTCATTTAGGTTCATCATTTATCCATTTGCGTCAATTCATTAGGTTCATTTATCCATATTTCATTAATTCATTAGGTTCATTCATCCATACATTTCCATATATTTTCATACCCATCTATGCATCATTGTTAGGCCCATATTCATTATATCATATAATTGCATAAATCATTAACATCATTCATAATCACATCATCCAAACACGCATAAATAAATCATTAACATCATACATTGTCACAACATCCATATCAACACAACTCATCATATACATGTGCATAACATACATCATTTGTCATAAACACATAAATATATAACCATCTGCATAACATAAATCATCTGTCACAAAAATGTTCGACATAATATCAATGAGAACCATTACATATCATCATCAAAATAATGCAATGATCATCTCATATCCAAAATACAGTCACATCATAATCACATACATCCCATCCTCAAATAAGAAGCATAATCTCATAATATATGCTACACCTCCATCCGGTACCTATCAAAGCACCTGTATCTTGTCACCTATCCTCTGCCTACCTTGAGCTGCCCACACCTGACCTCTGAGGAGACTCCAACACTGGTCCCCTGTATGTCGGAGTCCCCTGAGACTCATGAGCTAGAGTCCCAAATCACAAAGGCGTCGGTTGAAAATCACTGTACCCTCTGGTCTGTGTCCCTAATGACTGGGATGGTATCAACATCTGTGGTACCTGCCTAACATATCATGCTAACCACTGCACCAGATCTAGCACTACCTACTCATATGGACATCTCCAATAGCTTGCCTCATGCATATACTCATCCTGCTGTCCAGCCTGGAACCTAGCGACATTCCACTCATACCTGTATCTATCCCGCTCTCTGTTGATGGCTCATCGCTCCTACTTGTATGCCTCCCGTGTCACTGTCAGAAGTCATACTTGCTCTGCGATCCTCTCCCTCTTTTCCCATACAACCTATAGCTCTGCCTGCAAACCCTGTACGACTAACTCTATCCCATCACCTTGCACTCTCTGTGCCTGCCTCTGTGCTATATCCCTCTTTGCATTCTTTGCCCGACCCACTGCTGCATCTCTATGAAACTGTAGAATATGGACTTGTCTCAACGCATCATCCCTCTCCCCCTGTAGCACCTGCACCTGTCCCTGTGCACTCTCTCTCTCTGCACTGTCTCTAACCCAGCCTCTGCAGCCTTAGCCCTAACTCTCATCTACTCTAAGGATGTCTTTGTAGTAGATATCCTCTCCAAAAGGTCTGCTCACTCTCCCTACAGTCCTGCCACCTGTCCTCTCAGTGTCTCCATCTCCCTCTCAGCTCGCTAGAAACACTCCACTAAGACATGATCCCCTCCCCCTACTCGCTTCGGCTAACCCTGCATCTGAGCCACTATTATCGCTGCCTCTAATCTATCTCGATCCCAAGTCACCCGAGCTAGCTCACCCTGTACTCTCTCCATCTCTGCTTGTATCTCCTCTCTCTCCCTCTCTGTTGCCTGTATATCTATTGTCAGGTGACCCACAACATGCTCAAACTCTATCAGCTCTAACTCCACCCTCTGCACCTCTTCCTTCGCCCTCCTCAACTCCTCCTCTAACACCCATATCCTCGCTTGGGCCCCTCTCAGTAACACCACTGGAGCCACTGGTACTACTACTAATGGCTCCACCACCTACACATCCATGTCCATCGCCTCCACCTCTACCTCCTCCCGAATAGGCTCCACCCAACTCATCAGTCGGATCCTCCACGACTGTCCACTCCTCCCCACCCTTGTCAATCTTCTCGGCTGTCCTCCAGCCTATCTGTCCCCCTCTCCCTCCTCCTGTGCTCCCTCCTACGGGTCTATGGCCCTCACCTCCTCGATTCCCTCATGCGGATCTATAGCCCTCACCTCCTTCGGCTTGGCTCTCACCTGCACTCGCCTCCGTCGTACTCTCCCACCAATCCCTATCTGAGTAGCCCTCCCCTCCACCACCCCTAACATCTCTACCTCTGGCTCACTCCCTCATCTCGCAATCTCTTCCTTTGGACCTCCCCCATCACCTAGGCATCCTGCCTCCATCTCCTCCCCCCAATCACCTAGCCCTCCTGCCTCCATCTCCTCCCCCCATCACCTAGCCCTCCTGCCTCCATCTCCTCCCCCACATCTCTCCTGACCCTCCTCTGAGGATGCCTCCTCCTAATCATCCTCCTCCTCTTTGGCTGGTCTCCAACACCACCCTCATCCGCCCCGCCACTCTGATGTCTCGCATCCTCCTGTCCCCCCTCCTCCTGCTCATCCTCTGTCTCCCACTCCACAGCTCCCACAATCGGCTCCTCCGGTGTGACCATAGCCCTTCATCTTGGCTTTGTTGGATCAATCTCAACCATTGAATTCTCTAGAGAATTCAAATTATCCTATAAATACCCCCTCATTTCTCTCAAACAAGAAATGAAGTATTTTGCTACCAAAAATCTTGCCAAATTGCCATTTGCAGCATTTTAGCCTCTCCATAGCATTTTTCATCAATCCATCTTGAATCTTACATCTATTTAACTCCATATCCATCCAAGGAGCACATAAGACATCCAAAGATCAAGGGCCAACCAAGGAAGAAGCAACATGAAGGTATAACCAAGATCAATCTATTTCATCTTGCTTTCATTTTATCAATTCCTTAGGATAATCATTGAGGTGTCCTCTTTTGTGTTACTTCTTTTTATTGCCTCATTAGTTATTTAGCATCTCATATTAGGAACATAACATTTTTAGGAGATCACAACATGATTTCAATTAGGAGTTAAAGAACTAGACTTTAAAATAAATTTTATTTAAAATATATGTAATGTACGTAAATTTTTAGAACACAATATATATATAAATTATTCAAGTACCTATCGTGCCTCCTTGATGGCTATACCAATCCCAATAATATCACAAGTATGCAAAGACACTGTAGGGGGATTTGTAGTTGGTACAATATCAGTTCCAAAAAGAAGTTGACTATATGTGCCATGGACAAGATCAGGTGCCCTAGTAACCTTAGCATGATTTGTAACATGTTGAGGACCTGGACAAGCTAAAGGATTGATAGAAGCATGATGCGCATGGGATCCTATAGGCTGCTGTGGAATATCCTCTGAAGTTTCCAACCCATGGCTCGTATGTTTACCAGTATATCGTTGTCTAATAAAGGCTTGTACATGGTCAAGAGGGATCCCATGGCCCTCACTGACGACCTAGTAAGCTGCTAGTAAATCCAAAATAGAGACTCTACACATATTATACATAGTTGTGTCACTCATATGGTTGACATTTAAAGGAGTAGGAAGATCGGCATGAATAAATGGATCATAAGATGAAGATGTAGCCTCAGTGGCAGGAAGACTAATCCAAAACTGTAATAAGTATCTACCAACTTGATTAGATGACATTTGATTGATTTGTGTCATAATAGTGGTAATACTATAAAAAATATGGGATCTAATGGAGCATGCTATTGATCCCCTGCTGCTTCCAATTCCAAACATTTTGGTAGAACCAAAAGGTTTGGGCCAACTAATGCCCTCTTGTTCACATGCGGTGGAAAATATCGACGTTTAAACTCAAGTTTTTTAGAAAAATGGCCTTTACCTTGGCCAACATGCTCAAGATAAGATGTGTAGTCCACATCTATCTATAAATGAAACTTTGCATATAACTGTTTGACAAAATATAGTGGCAACTCATCATTGTGAGGCCATCTATGATAAGCTACCAACCATTTAGGATATATGAATGGTGCAACAAGCTCATCTACACACCTCATCACCATATACCCTCTAATTCTATTTTTTCCTCTATAAAAAGGGAACATGATAAACACATTTTCTTGTGAAACTAATTTGCCAACATCTCTCCATTTCTCTATGCTAGTAACACTCCTAGCAAGAGATGAATAAAAATGCTCAATGTTGATATCATCATAAGGATTGAATGATCGAATTGTCCCAATCATTCATGAAATCTCGTCTCTAATTTTGACTAATCTATCTCGATTAGCCAAATTAGGGGAGTTGTGAATTGTTTGATCTAAACATCTTAGTGCATTTTCTAATCTAGCAATACTCTCCTGATATAAATTTGATCTAACTTGAGCACGTTGCTTAGAACAAGGAGAATGGTAAGATCCCTCATATATATATATATATATAAGTAAATGTATTTGCATATCATTAAAATAAAATATATGATGTTAAACAAATTTATCAAATTTCAAAACTAAAACATATATTTAAATTAAAAATTTATCAAGTTTAACTTTATATCTAATGAGATAGAAAGTTATAGATCTATGAAATAGAACCTTCTACAACTTAGATCAACATAGGAAATGACAACTCCAAAGAGACTTGATATACATGTATATATGTACATATATGTGTATATACATATATGTATAAATATGTATATGTATGTATATATATGTATGCGTACATGTATGTACATACATGTGTATGTGTGTATGTGTATGTATACATATGTGTATATATATGTATGTATATATGTACATACATACACATATGCATATGTACATACACACATATACATATATGTACATGTAACTACATACATGTACATATATACATATGTATTTATATATACATACATATATATGCATATACATATACATACATACATGTACACATATGTACATACATACATACACAAATACATATATGCATACATTCATACACACATACACATATATGCATATATACATATACATACATACATACATGTACACATATGTACATACATACATACACAAATACATATATGCATACATTCATACACACATACACATATATGCATATATACATATATATATATATATATATACATATATATACATACATACATGTACACACATACACATATATGTATACATACACATACACACATACACATATGCATACATACATACACATATACACATATATGCATACATATATATACATATATGTACATGTAACTACATACATGTACATATACATATGTGTTAAAGTAAAGGTTTTAATTTAATTATGTTGATTAAGTTACTTTTATTCCCTTTTTAAGATTTCACGTTAGTTTGCATAAAGTGACATTTAATAATTATATTAATTATTAAATATTTTTCTATTAGGGTTTGTTTTAGGGTTTTTTTAGGGTTTGCATGATCTCTTTTTTATAAGGATTGATCCCATTGTATTTTATATCAATTCATTATCTCATTCTCTCTGATATATACATTTTCAGTTTTCAGAGAACCCTTGCTTGTTTGTCTCCATCTCTTCTTTTGTGACAGGTTATTTGCATGCATGTGATTTTCGGGGTTTGTGAAGTTGTATTTTCTCAACTTCTACATGGTATCAGAGCTCCAGACCTACTGCTTCCTATTCTTGTTTTGAAGATTTTTGGAGCTTCAAGGGTTTCGGGTTTGTTTTTTTGATCCAAGACATACCTGCAATTTCAAAGATTTTTGAGCTCAAACAGACCTTGTCATTGCTTCTGCAACCATCCAAAACCCCTAAATCGACTGTTCATTCGTCCATTTTGGACAAAGTTGATTGTTGGGGCAAATTAGTTTTGCAAGTATGGCCGTCCGTACGACCGTCCGTTTGCCTGGTAAATTTTTTTTTTTGAATTTTTTTTTTCCGCATCTTTTTAGAATTTTTTTTTTAAAAATAAATAAATTATTTCTGCATTTTTCACAGTTTTTCCATTGTAAAATTTTTGATTTTTGATTTAAATAAAATAAAAATAAAAAAGCCTATTTTAAGGCTTGCTTAGGCCTGTGTAAGGTACCCACAAGTACCTGCATACGCAGGCCTGCGAGCGCCTTACGTACGCTTGTCGACGTATTGTCAGTCGACCAACGGTTTGACAGTATTGCCGATCGGTGGTACATAGGGCTGCCTTTTTTTTTTAAATAAAAAAAACTCAATGCTTTTTTATGATTTTTTTAAAAACAAATCAAAAGTTTTTTATTGTTTTTTTAATTTTTTTTTCATTAAATAAGCCTAGTTATGCTTTTGTGGTGACACCGCTTGGCCACAATTTAAGCCAGTATTTTTGCCGCGACGACCGTATAACCATCAAATTTAATCCAGCGCTGGCTTTTTCCATCTTTGGAGCTGTTTTCTTCCAGAGGCCATAACTTGGGCATACGATATTGTTTTTTGGCAAATGAGATATCGTTGGAAAGCTGGTTCTATCATCTTTCCTGTGGTGTTGGTCTCATCACTTCTTTTTTTTGTTGGTGCATTCTACAGTCAATTTTTTGGCTGTTCTTCATGTATTTTCAGCTTTGTCCTTTTTGGACATTTTGAGCATCATTTGTAAGCAATATATTTTATGTAAACGCACTGAGATAAAGTGCCACACTATTGTACATGAATTTTTTGGGGATTTTGCACATAAGGTTGTGTCATATTTTGTACTTGCACTGTATTATAAAGTGCCATGGGAGGTTGTGTAGTTTGCCTTTGTTTTTCCATCACAACTTTGTTTGATGAGTGTCCCTCCACGACGATAGTGGATCCTATGATTCCAGCCTCATGCATGTGTGCTTTGTTTTGCACACCACTTTTTTAGTTGGAGGTGCTTTCTTGTGCACTTTCAGATGTTTCTTCTTCTTCATGCACTACAGGGTGTTTCACACTATTTCAGTGGATCTGTCAGACTCTCCCAGTTCAACATTATGGGGGGTATTATACTGTTTGTGCTAATGCTTCCTTGGCTTCGCCTTGGAAGGAATCTTCCACTCTTAGTTGATCAGTGTTTCAGACTATTGGTTCTTGTGCCATCTGTATCTTCGTTCCAGGTGTTTTCCTTTGTTTGCCATTTGATTCAAGTAGTGTCGTATGGACCACTCATGCAGATTGTTGTCTTCTTGATCCTGATCATCCTATTTTTAGCGGAGGTTCTTCAGCACCATAGCAGTCATCTTTCGACAGTTGTTTGTAGCTTCTTCTACTTCAGTGATGTTCTTCTTGGCTTTCTGCATCTTTTTTTGGAGTAGAGCTTTTCCCATGAGGTTTTCTCTATTTCTCCACTTTACAGAGATTTGGTTGTATTTGGGTACCTGATCTGGCCTAGTTTCTGGGACCCATGTTTGCCTTCTTGCATTGTAGCTACCTTTGCTTTCTTGCATTTGTGTGTAGCTGCACTGTTGCTTATCTTAAGGGGGGGTGTTAGAGTAAATTTTTTAACTTAATTATGTTGATTAAGTTACCTTTATTCCCTTCTTAAGATTTCACATTAGTTTGCATAAAGTGACATTTAATAATTATATTAATTATTAAATGTTTTCCTATTAGGGCTTCTTTTAGGGTTTTATTAGGGTTTGCATGATCTCCTTTTTATAAGGATTGATCCCTTTGTATTTCATATCAATTCATTCTCTCATTCTCTCTGATATATACATTTTCAGTTTTCAGAGAACCCTTTCTTGTTTGTCTCCACCTCTTCTTTTGTGACAGGTTATTTGCATGTAGATGATCTTCAAAATTTATCAAGTTGTATTTTCTCAACTCCTACAATATGTACATGTACATATACATATACATATACATATACATATACATATGTACATGTACATGTATATATACATACATACACATATGCACATACATACATGTACACATGCATACGCGTACATACATATACATATGTACACATACATACACATGCATACACACACACACTTGTACATATGTATGTATGTATACATACATACATATACATATGTACACACATACACACATGTAAGATTAAGATTAGGGTTATTTATTTAGAGTTAGGTTAGGTAAGGGTTACAATTTAATTAGGGTTTAATTAAGGTTCAACAATGGTTCTAGTGATCAATCAAGGTTGAGTATGTTGAACATCCAAAATACAGAGAGGGGGGGTGACTCAGTATTCCATAAAACCATATTAACATCCATTTAAACATTATCTCAATTCTGACTGAATTAGCAAGAAGGAACATAAAAACAAATCAATGCAACCATACACATGAATACCAAGATTTTTACGTGGAAAACCACAGTGAAGGTTAACTCACAATATATTATATCCAGATACAAAATATTATGAGGCTCACTACCAGGACTCACTACCAGGACTCACTGTCCTTAAAAGGCCCACAACCCGAGTACAAAAGATGGCTAACCGCTAAGATACAATGATAGTGGCTCACTTCTAGAAGATTGAATTGATAGGATAGACCTTCAATGTGCAAGGTTTAGTTCCGATGAAGCTCAAAATATGAAGTATTGTCTCACATAGTAGTTGCTCAATAAAACTTCACTGATCCACAAATAATAAAGTATTTAGGCTCAGATCTTCGCAAACCTCTTAATCCTTTTCGAATTCACATTGACTCCACATTTCATATCCGTTGCTCCTCCTCTCTCTTCCTTCTTTCTTTTTTCATTCCTCAAAACATCTTATATATACAAGCATATCTTAATCAACAATTAGGTCAACCTAATTAGATGAAAACAAAATAATCAAAACTTCCTTTGTCAGCACCATATATGATTTGAGCATTTTATCCATGTAGTGCATTATACCAAGCCGACTAACTTCCATAAATCATAACTAGTCTTCATAAAGTATTACATATGACGAGTCAGCCAAGACTAGAACACAATTCTCCAAACCAACAAATAATCCTCTAAGAAAACACCTTTTGAATTTGAGAGTATATTAATTTATCATCATAATGCCAACATAGAGACTATCAACAAAATTGCAACATACAGATGTTCACCTTAATAGAATGCAGAGTCTCCCACACAGTATGCAAAGCAAGGAACAATAGTAGAATATAGAGTTGAACTCTGTTAGAGATAACTTTCTCCTCACAAAAAAAGACGTCTCAAGATCCAAGATATACCTATCTAAATGAGTCAATAAAACATGGTTAAGAGAATAGAGTCATATCAGATCTTGTGGTAAATTCCAGACTCAAATACCAATACACTGATCCATCACAAGAGGGTATTACCAAAAGAGAACAACATCCGATAAACCAAGTAAACTTCCCATATAGTTATCATCATGTTGACATCAATGACAACATAGAAAAAACCAACAAAAACCATCCATACTTCATGCTCATGTTGCAATGCTCCCAACAATCTCCCCCTTTGGAATTGATGGCAACATGCATGACAAAAACATTTTCCAATAATTGAATACTCTGAATACTCCCCCTATCAAAATTGTTCTTCACAAAAAATGTTTTTCTTCTATCTCTCTATGTCTCCAAATCTTTATCTCTTTGTCTCTTCATCTCTTTATCTCTCCCCCTTTGACATCAATGAGAAAGGAAGGGGTCCAGTATATATATGTATATACATCAAAATCTAACCAAAAATATATGAATACATAAATGAGTTAACCTGAAGAAGAACCTCTAAGACTCTCCAGGATAGCCTTCCACAACGCTTTTCCTTCTTTCCATGAACCTTTTACACTTACAAGATTCTTGTAAAATAGCTCAAGCTTAGTTAAGGACTATATACCATATGCTAAAGTATTGGGACAAAGATTAATTTATGATAATTCACCAATACAACCAAGAGCACTGGAAACAAAAGTATGTCTATGTTTAATCATGTCTCTAAGTTCCACAAACGTCTTGATAACATCTGTCTTTTGATCGTGTAGAGAAAATAATTTGTCCTGAAGCTACACAATATAGGACCACCTCTGATTATCTTTATTTTCTACTAACCTGTATGTATCTGCCTGAGTGCTCATCCGAGAATCACTCATCCTTATTTCGTTTCTTATATCTAGTGTACTACTAGACCAATCTAGGCAAAAAGAAAGTAGTTCTTGTGCCTCTTCTTCACAAATTTGTACTCTCTAATTCCTTCATCACTCGACTATGTGCATTCAAAATTTTTTCCTTTGATATCTTCCAAATTTCCTTCATTAGACCTGATTCCAGCAGACACTTCAAGTCGAGAGATGTAGACCTTCAAAGAATCAATCATGCCATGAAGATTCTCCACAACAGAAATAGATGAATCAAAATTAGCACCGGGAATAACCTTTTGCAATTCTTCCAAAGCTCTCTGAATATTTATCCTTTCATGCTCATGTTCAAGCTCACTTCCTTCTGTAACTTCTTGCTTAACAATACTCTTCCTTTTCTTCTATGTTTCAGTCACGCTACTAGAGGTACCTTCTACATTGAGATTCTTAGTGATTTGCAAAATAATTTTAGCATAATTATCAACTTCAACCTCTGAAACTTCATAATCCAATTCAGATATCCAAACTAACCTTGATTCAACTACTTTCATGTGAAAAAAATATGTAGACACAAGAAAATTTATGCTTCCAGAGTACCTTTCAACAAAACTTACTAGAATCTTAGACCTTCTATTCATCCTCATTTGAAATGTTCCAAAGAATGCAGAAAGGGAAGTCTCTTGTGCATCTGAACTACCAAGATTTATCATGAAATTCTTGATTTGATGGGAAATAGACACTGAATTTGACCATTCTATCCTTCCTATTACCGGTAGCTCTCAAAAAGAGCAAACAGACAACCAAATTATCATACTGGAATGCATTCTTATTACTCTTCTTGATTTCCTTTAAATTTTTCAAAAGATGTATACAAAGTAATTCACACAAGT
Organism: Sequoiadendron giganteum; assembly: GCA_007115665.2. NCBI lineage: Eukaryota > Viridiplantae > Streptophyta > Pinopsida > Cupressales > Cupressaceae > Sequoiadendron > Sequoiadendron giganteum. The sequence continues at coordinate 34,299,697 of CM021108.1, forward strand.
CATAATCCATACCTCTTTTAACCATATTAACAATAATATCTACTACACCAGTAGAAACTATAAGGTCATTGCTAGGGATTCAAACTTTATGACCGATGACCATAGTAGCATACCTTATTACCAGATCAACAATTGATCTTAAATCAATCTCTTTCCCTTCAAAATTCACACTGGTAACCTCAATTGTCTCTTTCTCATCCACAGCCTTCAATTTGGGAACTAGTCCGGAGGAACACAAACCAATTACATCTCTAATAGCTTCTCTGATAATCAAATGTGCTTCATCAATCCACAAAGATTAATTATGAATTTTTCTCAACACCATTCAAATAATCTTCTTCTCAAACTCAAACAAGGGAAATTTCCTGCAAACATGCAACTTCTTCTTGACTAACACTTTGCAGGCATCATGGATCTCTTTCAATTCACCTTCCCAAATCATGCTCAACTAAATTGACATCTCTTCTACCTTACTATAAACAAATGCATAGATATCTTCTATGGGAAGCACTCTTGAAGGGATGCAAGAGAATGCACCAACATACTCTTTTGACACATTCCTCAAATATCTCTTCAAACCGACTTGCACTTTATCCGCACTACTCACAACCTTTGAATTATCCATAGAAATAAAAAATTAAAGATTATGCAAACAAGAATACCTTTGTAAATTCCAACAAGAAATGTATAGATATCCTACTTCCGAAGCTCACTTCGAATCCACTTGATTTCTTCTTCAAACTTCGAAACTCTGAATTTCCTTTTAAGCTTCCTTTTCACGCTTCTCCGAAAATACATAAGCCTTTAGAATTATCTAAATTTATTCCTTATATTCTGAATGATTTTGCAATAAATGTTTTAACTTGTAGGTAGATTACCTTGAAAATTGTGTACGCCTCCATTCTTTCAAATTCTACAAACTTCATCCTTCACACATGCGATTGAGCAAAACACCTTAATCTTGTTACCAAATTAAAATTACTTCTGTCATGATATGACACAAGTACTGATGAGGGGGTTTATTATATTTTCTGATAATTTCTCCCCCTTAGCCACTAATTTTACTTAGAAATTGATGAGAGTATCTACACCGGAAGTCGACATAGATAAGATTGATAATTCTGATTCCTTTCTCCAAATCCTTTTCATTTTCTTTCTTGCTTCTTCTAGATCAATGATTTGATCATTCTTCTTCGATGAATAATTATTTTTCTTTCTTTTGTAGTTATTACCAGCGTGTTTCGAATTGTTGCACATACAACAAACATCATTATTCTTTCCATTTTCCTTTTTATTCAACTGACCAACTTTATATCCATTCTTCTTTCTCTTAGAACATTTGCCGAAGAATGATAAAGAATCATTCATTTTACTTTGCAGTCCTTTGCCTTATGACCAAATTTATTGTAGGAATAAAAAACACCATTGAAAGATAAATAACTTTTAGCATCATGTTGCTTGACAAAAGTTTTTTCGAGATTCCTTCTTAGATCTTCGATTTTTCCATTTTTTTACTAAGTGTTCTTTCCAGTGGATTGCTTTTCTTTATAACTTTGACCTTCCTCAAACCCTAAACCACCCTTATCCATTTCCGGTCTTTGAGAAGTAATCAATATTTCAAGCATCGCCTAGCTTATCTTAGATTTGTCTTCTAAATTCTTTCCTTTTTCAGATCAGACATCAAGGTTTCCACTTCTTCTTCAAGCTTTATGAATTCATCCCTCTTTTTCTTTGAATTTTAATTTCTTGATATTCTTCAGTTATTTTCTTCTCATCCAATTGTTGCAGCAGGCTAGAGATAATTTCTTCTCCCTCAACCAATATATCACATGCTTCAATACTTTTACTTTGCATATTTTCAATGTACTCATTCGCTTTTATCAACTTGTCCTTTAGATCTTCCATTTCTTCTAAATATTCGACATAGATTACTTTCGGAAGAAATTTTTTCTTATGCTCAAATTTTGGGATCTTCCTCAAGCTGTTAGGCTTCTTCCAAGGAACCAAGCTCTAATAACAATTGTTGAACATCCAAAATATTGAGAGGGGGGGTGAATTAGTATTCCATAAAACCATATTAACATCAATTTAAACATTATCTCAATTTTGATTGAATCAACAAGAAGGAACATAAAAATAAATCAATGCAACCATACACATGAACACTAGGATTTTTACATGGAAAACCCAATGAGGGGAAAACCACGGTGAGAGTTAAATCACAATATATTATATCCAGATATAAAATATTATGGAGCTCACTTCCAAGACTCACTGTCCTTAAAAGGCTCACAACCTAAATACAAAAGATGGCTAACCGCCAAGATACAATGATAGTGGCTCACTGCCAGAAGATTGAACTGATAGGATACACCTTCAATGTGTAGAGATCAATTCCAATGAAGCTTAGAATATGAATTATTCTCTCGCATAGCAGTCGCTCAATAAAAATGCATTGAACCACAACTAATAAAGCATTTAGGTTCAGATCTTTGCACACCTCTTAATACTTTTTGAATTTATACTTACTCGCATTTCATATCCGCTGCTCCTCCTCTCTCTTCCTTCTTTCCTTTTTTCATTCCTCAAAACATCTTATATATATATACAAGCATATCTTAATCATCAATTAGGTTGGCCTAATTAGATGAAAACAAAATAATCAAAACTTCCTTTGTCGGCACCATATATGATTTAAGCATTTTATCCATGTAGTGCATTATACCAAGTCAACTAACATCCATAAATCATAACTAGTCTTCATAAAGTATTGCATACGTTGAGTCGGCCAAGAATAGAGCACAATTCTCCAAACCAAAAAATAATCCTCTAAGTAAACACCTAGATATGAGAACACATTAATTTCCCATCATACTACCAACATAGAGACTATCAACAAAACTGCAACATACGAATGTTCACCTTAATAGAATGTGGAGTTTCCCACACAGTATGCCAAGCAAGGAACAATAGTAGAATACAAAGTTGGACTCTTCCAGAGATAAATTTCTACTCACAAAAAAATAAATCTCAAGATCTAGGATATAGCTATCTGAATGAGTTAAGAAAACATGGTTAAGAGAATAGAGTTATATTAGATCTTTCAGTAAATCTCAGACTCAAATACCAATACACTGATCCATCACAAGAGGGTATTACTGGCAGAGAACAACATCCGATAAACCAAGTAAAATTCCCATATAGTTATCAACATGTTGACATCAATGACAACATAGAAACAACCAACACAAACCATCCATACTCCATGCTCATGTTGCAAGGCTCCCAATAGAGTAAGATTGAAACAAGGTTAGAGTTAATTTTAGGGTTAAGGTTAAAGTTAAAATAGGGTTAGATGAATGGGACAAGGGGTAGATTTTATCTTATCATTTGTGCACTTGTTGAATATGAAAATTTGCTACATAATATAGGTAGTAAGAAATTGCTACTACCACAGCCTATTTTCTCTCTCTTGGGAGGGTTTGTAGGATAAATATATAGTGTTATTAATTCTTCTCTCTTCCTTTCTTTCTATTATTTAATTTCTAATCAAGTAGCATAGTACAATTTCTTATTTCACAAATTCTACAAGATTAGGCTTGATAAATTAAGAATCAAACACTATTGTACTTATATTAACATTGCTACATTAGTGCAATGACTGTATATGCATATTCTTTGAATCTACACTCAACTCTAAAATTTGTCTTTCATTATCTAGTTGAGCACAAATCTTCTAGATTTGAACATACATAAATGAGTCAATTAATCAAATATACAGTTGGCTTTGTTTGTTTTTAGCAAACAGTATAACAGTTCTTATGTTTTATTTTGGGCTTCTTTAAGAATCCCTTAATTCTTACCTGCTAATGGTATATTTTGTAGATACATACCTCAAGAATGACCTTAGTAGATGATGTTAATCTAGAAGAATTTTAAATGAATAAGGATGAATTTTTTGGAGTAGATATAAAGCAGAAATGCCAACTCATATTGAAATGCTAGAAAATTTAGTGTTTGCCTTGAATATGACTTGAATTTAATGAGGGGTTTTAAGTTTTCTACTTGACCTTAGCAAATAATCTTAGTCCAGAAGAATTTTTAATGACTAAGGATGATTTTTCTGGAGCAAATATAAAATAAAGATGCCAACTCATATTGAAATGTTAGCATTTAGTGATTTTCTCATATGACTTGAATTTAATGAGGGGTTTGAAGTTTACTTGACCTTAGTAGATGATAGTAGATGATGCTAATCTAGAATATTTTTAGTAACTAAGGATGAGTTTTATAATCTACGTGGACATTATTATATTTGTATGTTCCATCTCTAGCCTGGCTCTAATGTTAGACTATACTTAATCATTTGTGAAGAGAATGTTGAGTGCCGTATTGGGGAGTTGAAGATGCCTAGCAGATCATATGCTGGTGACTTTGTTCAAGGGCCATTCCTATGAGTGTGCTTGAAGAGAATTTTGGAGGTTATGTATGTTTATTGGCCATGAAGTGCTACTGTACTATTTTGTGGGAACAAAGTCAAAAAATTGAGTTTAGGAAAGCACCATTAGCAGGTGTATATTTTTTATTTGAGTAATTAGTTTTGGAAAAGTCTTTGCTAAGACAATAACAATGGTAAATCCATTCAAGAAATATGAATCATGATGGAAAATCCTTATGATAGTGACATAAGATTAAGTGCTAGAGCATCCTCACAAAAAAATGGCAGTTCAGTTGAAGACCTTAAGTGCTAATGGACCTTAAGTGAATTCCATCCAAGATTATCTAGGCACACTATTATGATGGCACAAACTCTACCTAGATATGCAAAAATGGAAAGCGGATTAGTGATCTATGACAAGGTTTGAGAGAAATAGTATCAGTAAAGGAAGTGCATGTTTGGTTGGTTTATCTCAGTAATATATTTGCCAAACACATTCAAAATTGGTTGAAACTTAAGCAAAGTGCACCAAAGCCAACATAAGGATGGAAAACTTGAAACTAGATGTACCTTATGAGTGGATTTTCCACATGATATCTCTGCTCACAGGCATAAAATTTGGCAAAGGGATTATGTTTTTTCATCTAGGCAAGTAAATGTTAAAGTGGTGCACTTTTTGAAGGGTTTGGCCATTAGTGATTTTTTCCAAACTGGTAGTAAGAAAATTGGTGTGCATTTTAGTTGATCAAACCATTAGTGATTGAAATCACAATTTGGATGAATGAAATTAAGTAAAAATGGGTGCACATGTATGGTTGTTGTACCCATGAAAAATTTAGCCTAAAACTTAAAAGAGTGACATAGGCTTATGTGATTTCCACTTATGTTTGTAACAGTTCAAAAAACTGAAATTGGGCACACATATTCAAGGGAAAACATATTAATAATGTGGGTGTAAGACTTCAAAGATATGTAAAACATCTCAATACACTTTTTGAGTGGCAATGCCATTAGTATTTTCTACTAAGGATGGCCTAAATAGCCCAAGTTTGTGCCAAGGCCATTAGTAAACTCTGCCAACGATAAAAAAGGTGACAAAACCCTTAGTGATTTCCATCGTACTATGTATACCCAGAACTAAAGCAAAAAATAGTTAAAAACATGTAATCCAGTGCCTATATAAGAATTTTTTTCAAAATTTGTTATTCACAACATTAGCAAGACTTTCATTGTCCTATTTTTACAGGTCTATGAGGAGGTTTGCAATGCCATTTTTGAATGTTTTTCAAAGAGAAGTAGTGGTGTTTCAAGGAGTCACCAATAAAATCCATTTGTATTCTTCCTTTCTTTGCATATTTTCTCTGTCGTCATACATTTCTTAAAATGATTTTTTTGTATGTGTATGTATACCAATTATAATGTTCTTTAATTTTAGGGTTTTGTATCTAGGTTTTTTATAGGCACATAGTAGTGGCCATATAAGTGTTGGTGAGAAAGTTTCCATTCAACGGGTTTTTATCACCTGAAACTTAAAACCCCAAATTTGTAGTTCACCATTCTAAGGGTTTAAATAGTTTACCACATTTTAACTATTCAAGCCAAAAAAGCATTGCACTATCACTTCGTGGCAAGGGTTTCATATTGTAAAACATATATTAAAAACATCAATGCCATTCACAAGTTTATAGTTTTCCATTCACCTATTCAAGCCAAAAATAGAATACACATTGCCATTTTCACATATTATTGCCAAAGATGAAAATTTCACAATGCTATTCAAACTATGAAACATTTGTTTCACAAAAATTATGAACACCCATATCACCATTGTAGTGTGCCTATAAAAAACTAACAACTATCTCAATAACACACTTCGGCTAAAAAAATATCACAAAAACCACAAACTCTCATGCATAACTCACCAAGACCATTAGCAAGACTTTCATTGTCCTATTTTTACAGGTCTATGAGGAGGTTTGCAATGCCATTTTTGAATGTTTTTCAAAGAGAAGTAGTGGTGTTTCAAGGAGTCACCAATAAAATCCATTTGTATTCTTCCTTTCTTTGCATATTTTCTCTGTCGTCATACATTTCTTAAAATGATTTTTTTGTATGTGTATGTATACCAATTATAATGTTCTTTAATTTTAGGGTTTTGTATCTAGGTTTTTTATAGGCACATAGTAGTGGCCATATAAGTGTTGGTGAGAAAGTTTCCATTCAACGGGTTTTTATCACCTGAAACTTAAAACCCCAAATTTGTAGTTCACCATTCTAAGGGTTTAAATAGTTTACCACATTTTAACTATTCAAGCCAAAAAAGCATTGCACTATCACTTCGTGGCAAGGGTTTCATATTGTAAAACATATATTAAAAACATCAATGCCATTCACAAGTTTATAGTTTTCCATTCACCTATTCAAGCCAAAAATAGAATACACATTGCCATTTTCACATATTATTGCCAAAGATGAAAATTTCACAATGCTATTCAAACTATGAAACATTTGTTTCACAAAAATTATGAACACCCATATCACCATTGTAGTGTGCCTATAAAAAACTAACAACTATCTCAATAACACACTTCGGCTAAAAAAATATCACAAAAACCACAAACTCTCATGCATAACTCACCAAGACCATAGAAGAGGAGGAGACGAGCATGAAACCTGGGGTGTTGATTTTTATTTATCAATGCTTGAAAACCCTACTTCGGCCGATGTCCTCTTGTCCAAAATAATTTCGCTCGAACATGCAAAATGGTTGGGCCCTCTTTTTTTGATTTTATTATTCATACTTTTGGTCGATATGTATTTGGTCAAGTGGCTTTTAGTTGAAACCCCTCCAGCCGAAAAGGTTCTGCCACATCAGCGCCTTGTCACTACTGCATGGTTTCAGCCAAAAGCCACTTGGCCGAATACCTTCTAGCCAAAAATAGTTCACTCAAAACTATTTACTTGACCGAAAGTGTCACACACTATTGTGCTTTTACCCCATACCTTGGACATCATATCACATTCACTTCCCCTTTGCAAGTCTTTTATGATTGAAACAAGGTTGCAAAAAAAAAAAGAGATGGACTTCTCACATGAAGATGATTTTGTTAACCCCTTTGGTAATTCTTCCCATGGGGTACCTTGACCACAAAAATCATTTCCCAATCCATTTGAAAAGTTCATAATAAGAGACAAAGAAGGACGTGTCATTGAATAGGAAGTAGATGCTACCACACAAGATCCCAAAATAGCCTCCTTTGTGGATGAAATAGTGGCATTAGACCCACAATGCTTCCTAGCTAAACTATTACATGAAGGAGATACACTTCCCCGTGGTTTTGACATTAACACACTCCAAGCAATGCCTACCCCAAATTAACAAAGTCAAGGACACAATACACCTACCTCTACTAGCTCCATCCCACAAGTCAATACTTCCATGCCACTAAGAGGATCCACACAAGACTCCACAACAATTCATACATCACCATTCGGCACCCAAACAATGACACAATCGATGACACAACCCCTTAACACCTCATTTAATCCATTTTGCACATCTAAGACTACAGGGGCATCATCTTCCAATCCATTTGTCATGGGTCTAAACAAGTCAAGAAAAAGACCTAAGGTTATTGTTAATGGTCCTAAAACTCCCAAGACAAATGCTATACCAAACATGGGGACCTCTTAACATACCATCACATCACAACAAGGGCCTACTCCTAGTATGCATGAACAAAACAATACCCAAGGGTCTACTCCAAACAATACACAAGGACCTTTCACACAACATGGCAACCAAAAATTACATGGTCACACCTTTGCAAGTTAATGGAAAACACAATCCAATCCTCCCTAAACCAATCACATTCCAACTTCCAACCAAAATATTCATAACCAAATACCACCTTTCACCCCACATATGCAAAACCAAAATCCATCACATACATTCATGACCAATCAAAACCCATCTCACAACATTGGATTACAACATGCCAACATGGAAAATGTACATGATACATCATTGACACAAGTGGATTTCCTAACAACTTAAATGCTTGCCTTGCAACAAAAATAGAGAACATGCAAGTATCAAACAAGAGAATCTACTCTACAAAAGACTTATGTCCATATCCATTTGACAGAAGTCTATACATGTCTCCCTTCCCACATGGCTATGTCATGCCTAACCTAAATATAAGGAAAGGGAAACCCTATCGAACATGTGAGAGTTTTCTACAACTTGCATAGAAATTTTGCATGAACCCACATATCCAATGAGACTATTCCCACATAGTTTAACAAGACAAGCACTTGAGTGGTTTGCACACTTACCAATAGGAATACAAACATGGGGAGACTTAGCTGACAAATTTGTAGAATACTTTATGTACAAAATTGAAAATGAGATAAAAATTTCAACCCTATGTCACACTACACAAGAAGAAGATGAAAACTTTGTGACATTCTTCCAAGGATGGAGGAGTTTAGCTAGCAGATGTCCCATGGAAATACCCAAAAATAAATTTTTTTTCATGTTTGTGGAAAACCTCGATTCAAATTTAAGACATGAACTATGAATGCAATGTTGTGCCTCATTTGAAGACTTGGTAGAGAAGGGCATTATCCTTGAGAAAACACTTATTGAAAAGGGAGAGATCAAAACCTTCAAAAAGAACATGACTACCCAAAAAACTTTAAATGATAAAAAAAATTATCGGGCTTGTCACAAAAATGTGACCCACACACAGGCCCTACCATTACACTAAGGGGACCCAAAACATCAAACAACCCACCACATGCTCAAGATCACACAAAAAATTCCATCCAAAACACACAAGAACAAAGAGTCCAAAGGAAGTTTCCCATAAGACATAAATATACTCCCTTAGGGGAGCCCATCGATTCTCTCCTTAAACAACTTTTGTAACAAAATTCCAAAACACTTCCTGATATGAAACCATATGACCCAAAAAAATTAAAACCCTCTCGGTGGGATGATAATTCCTTTTGTAGAAATCATCGAGCTAAAGGACACCCAACATCACGATGCAGACAATTGAAAAATATCATTTAGGACTTCATTGAAAATGACACCATAGAAGTTGATGGATAACAAAAAACCTCCAACAGTGATCATAAAGTCTTTACAAATCCATTACATGACCATGGGAAAGGAAATGCCTCTAATTCAAGTACTAATACCAATAATTCTGCCAATTACACCAGTGCCAAATATTACTACACTACTATCCATCACATTCGAGCTGCCAACGATTACGTCAATATCATTACTATCAAGAAACCACCAGATTGTGCCGTCAATACCCATCGAACCAAGATGACTAACCAAGGTGCTCCCCCAAAACAACAACAACAACCAAAATATCAATACAATCTACTTGACCATTTGGGGAAGACTCCCACACAAATCTCTATCCTTGAGTTTTTGTGTATATCACCCGAACAGAGGGCCATCCTTGAAAAATCCTTACAAGATACTATAGTAGCCACTAACCTCGATGTCAATTGCTTCCAAGAGATGGTGTGATACTTGGCTAATTCACATCATGCCACTTTATCCAACCAAGATTATTTGACCCAAAAGACTAATCACAATGACCCCTTACATCTTCAGGTCTTTGTCCATAAACACAGAGTCAGACGAGTCTTGGTATATGGTGGAGTAGGGTTAAACATTTGCACCCTCAAAATTGGTTAAGGCATTAGGTTTCTCTGAGGCATGTGTGGACACAACCAAAATCATTGTTATCAAAGCATATGATGACAAAGAATGCTCTTCCAAAGGTGTTATCAAGCTACTAATCAGAGTTGGACCTGTAGTAGTGGGCACCACATTTCAAGCCTTGGATCTTGACCTCCCATACAAAATCCTCCTAGGCCAACCATGGATTCACGCCATGAAGGTTGTACCATCCACATACCGTCAATGCCTCAAGTTCCCTCATGAAGGCACTGAAATTACCATAATTGGCGACCCTAACCCCTTTCAATACTGTAGTAACTTGAGAGAGACCACTCAATTCCAAGTTCTTGTCAATAAGGAAGCTTCATCCTCCACCTCGCCACAATATATTGACCAAGTCATCCAATTCATTTACCACACCATTAAACCCTAAGATCCAAATCCATGACATGGAATGTGGTGAGTATCATATGGATAATTTGACCGCAAATGATAATGATAATAAGGCTAAAGGTGTTGATACTTCCAACAATGATGTCAAGACAACTTTAGAAGGCGTACAAATAGATGGTCATGCTTGGATTGAAACCTTTTGGGATCCTGATGATACATCAGACTTTACCCTATCTACTTCAGCTCAATCCTTCCATGTCCATGATAACCCCATGTTTGACCAAGATATCTATGATAATCCAATTTTTGATCGTGACTCTGTCGAGGATATCCAACCATCATCCTCCCATCTCACCTGACTGGGGCTAGGATATGCATCTCCTACTATTGCCTCTACTAAGCCATCTTTCCAATTTACTAAGGATGTGCAAGCCTCCTTTGATGTCAACTGTACTGAAAATGATAGTCCCAAAGACTCCATTGATGACATCACCTCTCTCGCTAATCCACCAAACATTCCTATCACTCCATCCACTTCACCTATCTCACTCACATCCATCCACATCATAGACATAGATCAACCAACCATATCTCAAGAAAAGAACAAGGGAAAAGCTCAAGAATCAAAGATGAAAATCCCCTCTTTAAAAGGAGATCAAGAATCAAAAGACATCCTAAAAAGAAAAGAATATCAAGACAAGTCCTTTACCCAAATTAAAAATCTATTGGACAAATTAAAAATAAAATTCCAAAGTGAAAGTAAGAAAAATTTGTTCTTCAAGTACGCCTCTCCATCAAAAATCATTGGGGGCATCTATCAAAGAAAAATGACAAACAAAGAAATTTTTGATCCATAGTCTCTCTCGCTCATACCATACACTCCATTCAATTCGTCCATATTCATAAATCTATCACATCATTTTTCCTCCAATTAGTGATGTCATTTAATGTATCTTTGATGATGACCCATTCACGTACTCTAGCTTATTGGTCACCAAAGCTCCTTTTCACCTGAAGCATGATGGCCTACATAGTGTGCAAATTAGGGATCATACCATAACCTCTTTCGTTCACCACATCTATCATCCTTCATATTTTCCACTTGCACTCCTCATCCAAACAAGGTCAATGCATCGTCATGATAGTCTACAAATCAGGCGCTTATCAGTTCTACACTTATCTTTAGAGAGCCATGTCATAACCATAAAAATACAAAAAAATAAAAAAAATAAAAAAATAAAAAATTGTTACCTTGATGAAAACCTAGCAAATAGGTGTCTTGGTGACAACAAAAAAATTAAAAAAATCATGAAAATAGTAAAGAGAAATACTCCATCCAATAGTGAAAACCACTTCGGTGGCACTTTGGATAAGTACCATGGTGAAAACTTGACAAACAAGTGCCATGTGTAGTTGAATTTTTCTCCGTCATCTACCATTATTCCAATCTGACTCTTCTTGTCATCCACTCCTCCCATGTCACCCATAATAATGCTTGGTTGTCCTTTCCATAGCCTGGAACTATTGACATTATGCGTCTTTTCACCTATCCTATTCCAGCCCTAATAAATTGGTCTTATACCCGACTGAGGGAAAATACTTGACCTATATCGTCATTGGATCCTACACTTGTTGTTGGAGATCATTATATTCCCAAAAAGACAAAAAAAATTAGATATCCATAAAAAGAAAAAAATTCAAATATTCCCAAAAAAGACCAAAAAAATCATAAAACCTCAAAAATCCAAAAAAATCAAAACATTTCAAAAACACAAAATATCCAAATAACCTTAGAAAATCCCAAAAATAGAGTTAAAGTCAGTCATGTCAGTCCAAGTCCAGTCAAACTATGTTGCCTCTGTGACTTAACGTAGGTAAGGCCATCTGTCGATGAGCCCCTGAGGCATTAGGTCAGTCCTTTTAGATTTGGTCGAATAAAAATCATGATGAAGTCCTTTGTCAATACAACAAAATCAAGTCATGTTGAACTACAAGGTCTTTGCACATTGTTATGTAGATAAGGTCATATGTCAATGACCCCCCAAGGCCCCTTAGGTCGGTCCTTTAGGGTTTTTAGAGTCAGTCATAATAAGTCAAAAATTGTCATTGGACACAAAAAAAATCAAAACATCACACAAATCATGAATCAACAAGACAAACAAGTCAATAAATCATCAAGTGAACTAAGTCAAATTGTCAAAATGGTCAAACATCAAATCAACATCAAATAATCAAAGCAGTCAATCACTTGTCTTATACGAGATGTGTCCAACTTGCAAATCAAACATTGCCATTAATCAAACTTTGTCATTTGCCTTATATAGGTGGTCACATGATCGAAACTAGACTTGACGTCTTATACGACATGTTTCTTTTTCTGAAACCAAGCTTCATCAAACAATCAACCCATCAATCACCTAGTCAATTAAACATCAACAAACAATTATTGGCGAACACTCTAAATGACTGTTGACTTTGTTGGGCTATTTTGTCTTATCTTTTTTGCATTTGTCTATGAGTCACGTTACTAGCTACGTCGAGGATGTCCCATGAAGGATTTAGAGGAGCGATGATGTCTTATGACTCTTTTCTTTGACTATTGTTTGCAAATTGTCTTGACAAAAAGACTGGGGCAACTTTGCCTTTAGTATGCATCAAGACATTCCTTGTGTACAACTACCTACTTTGTAGGTGGATGACCTTACACACCCTAGTCTATCGCATACCATGGTGTTTTTTGTCCATTTGTCATATTTTTACTACCTAATGATGATTAATGCAAAGCCTCGAATAACAAAATATTCATCTTTAATTTGTCTCTACTAATGTCATACTAACTTCCATATCCTTCATGCTATCATTTCTTCTACCCTTCATCCTCTAGTCTTCTCATCCATTTTGAGAGCACACTTTTGTTCTTTGAACCCACATGCCCTCTCGAGGGGAATACCACAACCCTCCTCATCATCCTTCCTCATCCTCTTTACACTGGGGCATATTTTTGAATTAAATTTCTTTGACACAACATGATAAACTACATTGTATCAAAAAGGGGCAAAATGTAGACATTGAAAAATGTCCTAGACCTACTAATACCATTTTTCCTTGTCAATTCCTTTGTCTAATGTCATAAGTCTTTTATTAATTAAATAATTTTAATTATTCAATTAATTCATTGTTATCTTTTATTTCCTCCTTTGATTAATTAAATAAATTTTATTTATTTAATTATGTCACTAATTTCCTTTTCTTCTATAATTGAATAAAATTTATTTATTTAATTATTTATCACTTTCTACTATAATTAAATAGTTATTTTAATTATTTAATTATTCATTAGCCTTTTTTGTTATTAAATTAAATAAATTTTAGTTATTTAATTGTCTACTAATTTGTCATTTTCCTCCCACTTTTGAATTAAATTGTTATTTAATGAAAAAGTCGACCTCTCACATGTCCTCTATAATTAAATAATACTTTTATTATTTGATTATTCACTTCCCTCTCAAAATAAATAATTTTATAGTTATTTGAATTCCTCCAACAACCTCTTTTGTGCCAACCCCATTATCTGTGCCAATCTTATCTCCTCTTGTATCAATTAATTCCAACCCTTGATTGAATTATTCTATTAATTCAATCTTAGCTAGTCATTTTTATCTTTTCCCTAATTTTTCCCTAACCCTATTTCATACTACAAATTTCATTCTTGGCCATTGATTGACATATATTATTGATATTGAATCTCAACCCTTCATTCAAATTTATCTTCTATATAAAAGACCCTATCCTTTTCATTTTCATAACATCTAGTTCATATGCAAGTACATGATGCTAGTGTGAGACAAAAATCTTCAATATTTTACTAGTCATTGTAATAGGCCACTAGTGCATACTCAAAATCTGAGGGCATCAAGTACATTCAAGAAAGATGGAGAAGGGAAGTGGAGGTGAAGCAATGATGTCATGAAGACTTTAAGGTGATATTGCTTTATATTTCATGTTTTTATGCTTATTTGTGCTCTATTGCTTGATTAGGGTCTTAGGGTTAGAGTTTATATGCTTTATTACATTAACCTGGATTTTTACCTTCATTACGGTAACAACTTGAACGATGATATGATATGGTGCACCTTGAATCTGATGGTGTAGTTGAATCTAAAGACAACAAGCAACCATTCCTCAACTAGACTGATGTGATAACTGATTTGAGATTCCCTCTTAAGGAATCTCATGAATTTCATGCTAAGCTCCTTGGGAAGACTATGCTTCTTGATGATTACTGTTGTCTTATTTGTTACCTTCCAAATGCATCAAGAAAGGTAAAGGTATCAAGCTCATGGTAAACACAAATTAGCCACTCAAAAAAATCTCAAATCTCTATTTTTAGATTATGATATTTAACATCCAAGCTCATTATCACCTTTGACTCATAGAGGAAGTTAAAGTAATGAGTATAATTATCAAATCTCATGTGACTTCTCTTCAACCCATTTGTGTCAATTATCTTTACCATCTTCTCCCTCAACCTATAGGGAGACACTCCCAAAGGTGAGCAAAAAGTGGCTGCAAAAATACATAAAAGTATTAAAGACATTGAAAATTGTATCGAAGAAAGGGATGGTGTCGTAAGGGTTGATGATCAATCAACTGATCTAAAGATTAAAGTAAAAGATATGAAAAAGAATTTAGAAGATCATGAAAAGGAATACTAGGGGGTGTTAATAGGTAAGAGCAGTGGGGATGAGGAAAAATGTGTGGATGGTCAACTTTTATGATGCAAAAGCAATAGTTGGAAGTGTTGAAACTGAAGCAAAACAATTGAAGACAAAAATTAACAGCTTAGAAAATGAATTAAAAGATAAGGAGAATATTTTATCATTGAAATAAAATGAGATTTATGTTGTTCGGAGAGAGCTACAATCTAAAAGAAGGGAAGTTGAGAAAATAAAGACAATAATGGAAGGTGTTTCTTATGAAGGAGGGCACATGGAGAGATTAGAAAATGAGTGTTTGCAAGTATCCAAGGGAGTTCATAATTTTAAGGTTGATATCACACACCTTGAGGCTCAATTAGTAAATGTTCAATTTACCATTAATGATCTTGTAAAGCATATTCAAAGATCAAGAGTGAAACATGTAAATACACAACTTATAAAAGTTTAAATTACATGAATGGTAAACATTGAAGGTGCCTTTCATTACACTCTTGTTGTGTAAATAACAAGAGGTTTTAATTACATTAATACTATTTTGCAAAATTGTAGGTTGGAAAACACTAGGTGTTATAAAACCTACAACCCACATACTATTGTAAAACCCTCTACATGGAACAACCCAGTTGGTTATTCACCCCTCTGCTCAATTAGGTTAGAATGTATGAAATGAAAAAGGAAACAACTACAAAAATACTTGAAAAGAAGTAGACCAAAATTAATGATACAAATAATGTATTGACTAAAGATATTCTTCTTGCTCTTGAGAAGTTGAGGAAGGTGCATGCGCAGTATGTGGAATGGGCAAATGGCAATGTAGAAGTGGATAAAATCAAGAGGTTTTGTATTGCACAATAATTTGTTTAGGAAAGGAAATTGAGAGATGATGTTATAGGTGGAGTTGAACAAATGAATTCAAATATTCTTGAACTTAATATTTCCATAGAACAAATACAACTGGAAATAGATGATAAGGAAAAATACATATCAGATCTAAGTGCATAGAAAGAGAATTAGTTGGGTGGAGACATGATACTCTTATGTGTAAAGGTAAACAAGATTTATAAACATCTTGTTATAAGAAACATACAAAATTAATCTATAAAACATTACAAAACACATCGTTTAAAGGAAATATGCTTTTAAGTACATTGGTATACACTGCCACACTACACTTGTAGCTAACCATAATATAAGAACAACAAAAAGTTACAAAAACAAAGTTGAAAGGATCCCTAGAAGGGAAAGGGAATGCTTACCTATATACAGGGGTTCCTTGATGTATGCTTTTGTACTCCTTGGTAACTCTTATAAAAGCACCAAAGTGAACACATGTTGGTCGACATCAACCTATCACTATAGTCAAAATTTTATATGTAAAAACGCTTTCAAAATGTCATTCCAAAAAATGGACTTACTTATGTATAGTTGTTAAATTGGAACCATACCTTTCATTTTGTTTGCACTTGTGAAATTTAGTTGTTGACGATGAATCCTTTCCGCACATTCAAATGATGAAGAGAACAAAAATAAAAAAAATCAAAAAGTATATAAGGTGGTAGAAGTTGTTTAATGGGAAAAGAACTACCATTCCTATTATAAAATAAAAATTCATACGGGTTTTCTCATACTCACCCGTATTAGATGTCATAGCCTCTGACCCATCCATAGTTGGTCCGCTTGACATATCACATTGCATATAGGAATTCATATTAATGTAATTGTCATTGGATAAGTGGAAGGAGTCATACATAGGATTTTGGTTCTTTGACTGTTCTGCAGTATGTTGCCTACGGTGTGTTGCATGTCAAAGACGATCCCTACTTGCACTAAACCATGGATGCATGTGAATAGTGCTAGTTCTAGCTGCATCAGGATCCTAAATGAAATCAAATGGAAATGAATTGCATTGTTGCAAGTCTAGTACAAACCTCTCAACACATTATGCATATGATTTTACTTGTTCTAGACACTATGGTGATGTATGCATCACTTTCTTCAAGATTTGATTTATCTTATTCGAAATACACAATTTTTTGTATATGTACATCATTTTCGTCACTAATAGGAGGAGTTTGTGTAGGGGTGAGAACATTATTATTGTTTTATTGTATGCCCTCATGTGACAATTTCTTGTTCAAATATGTCCCTCTATCGATGGCTACATACTTTTCATCTAAATTAAAACACATGAGAAAGTTTTATTAGGTGGTAGAAAAGAAAACATAATTGTCTCCCATAAAGTAAATCTCTTCAAATTGAAATTCACTTATGGTGGACCACCCCTTCATCGTCAGATGATATTTTTGTCAGTTTGACAACCTTAAGGACATGTTTGCAAGTGCTCCCCTATAGACTCCAAGGGCACTCACAAACATATAGGTGGTCACCAAATTTTTGAACTAGGTTATACCAATTGCATGAACTCTGACTTGTCACCTAGTTCCATCTAGGATGTGTGTCATTCATAACACAATCAAAATTTGGAATTGCCTTCACTCTCTCCAAATTGGATTGAATATTTTGAATCTTATAGTTGGTCAAAAAACCAAAATGCTACAACTTTTTCTTTTTCCTAAAGAATGGTTCCATTCTATATAAAAGTGTGTAATACAAATGGTCCATTTTACTTATGCATTTATTTTGTCGATCACATAAGTATCAAGTTTTCAGTGTGCAATGATATGACTGAATGGTAGCATTTGTATCCTGGTTGGCATGTGGGAATTGTCTAAATTTTTTTGCCGACATGGCTATGAATATAAGGCACGAGAAAAGTAAACCACGATGTATTAGAGATAATGTCAAAGAATGTGAATGGTGAGAATTGAACAAGGTGATAGAAATATTAAACTCACCAATTCGACCATCTCCATCGTACCATGTCTTCTTGAAGTACTCTAAAAATTGGGACTAATCCTTGAACCCCTCAAAGAAATTGTCCAATAGTTGAATAATGCTCTCTTCGCTATCATCCATGGCCATCATGATCATCCCAAGTTTGTGAAATATGGGTATTTCCCTCGCCTTATCTACATACTTATGCACGTTCTTCAACCAATCCCTTCAAACGTGCCAAATTCATAGAAGCAAATGGTATCCATGGAGATGACATAATTGTTGGAGTGGTGAACCATCATATCAAGCATCCATGGATTTTGAACCCCCATTACGAAAGGCGTCATGGTTCCATGGGGCTACTAAAAGTAGAAGAAATTGTCCTTGTCCTGTGCATGCCACATTATGATACTTGTCAAATCATATGCGTGCTTTTATGAGTGAATAGAACACACCTATCACCAAGCATTAATTACATACATTTTGGTCAATAATTCATCTCTCTTACTCATCATGCCACAAAAAATGAGATCAGTGAGGTGTCTTTCCACTATAGCATCTATACTAATGTCCATAAGAAAAATACTTTCAATATAGATTTTACATTTTGCGGATAGATTCAGGGCAAATTGGGAATGCAAGTCTCCACTTGTGTCCTCAATTTCATGGAAAAATTCCCCATTGACATCAACGTGAAATATTTCATTGTAGATTAGATACACTACATCGGGTCTACCGTACATAACCTTTGCAAAGAAGTGGAATTGACAAACTTTATTTTTTGTAAACTTTCATACTTTTTTTTTGTGGTGGAGGCTTCTTCCTACATTCATTGGGACAAAATGCACACCAGTAGCTGGAAAGGAAACATCATGTCATCATATTCAAGCAAGAGAGAATAAAATATTATTGAATCGTAGACATGAAAGTTGAAAGGTAGAAACCAAGAATATATAATTGTTGCATGATGATTGGTCTTGTTGGTCTCATTCACTCTATGGGTCAAGCAGAAAAATGAAGCTTGAAAACATTCAAGCAACCCTTCCCTAAGAATGAAAGCATCAAGTCTGCTACAAGAAATTATTGCAACAAGGTCAGTGACCGCATCCTCTTCCAAGGTAATAAGAGTCCACTACAAATTGTAAGAGGAAAAATGAGAGTGTCCATCCCCTACATCTTGCACCTCCAACACATCTACCATTTTCCATTTCGGTTCTCTCCCCATCCTAGGTAAGGTAGGAATTGGATGAACATCTAAAATTAGAGTAGGTTGTGTAAAATAGAAGAAAGAAAAAAATCACTAAATGTAAAAAAATGTGCACACATTGCTGCCACCAACGTGAAACAAATAGGAGCTTGCCAATTTCTACTGAGAAAAATAACGAGTAAGTAATAGATTGAATCAAGTTAGGCATAAAAGATGAAAAAAATGGAGGTTGTAAATTATTAGAGTGTGTAGTTCAACATGCAAGTGGACATAGACAATGATAACACAATCACAAGCGTACATGGACACTCAACGAAGAGTCCAATTTAGGTGTGGTACACAAACCTATTTTACCTGAGGAGGAAGGTTATGAAAACCAAATATCCTTTTGGCATAAGTTCATATGAGTAGGAAATGTACATCTTACACAACATGAAGTAAAGTTGTGTAGGTTGAGCAACACGATGTGTAGTTCAACCTACAACTTTCTATGTTGCCTAAAAGTGTAACGTACAAATTGATATTTAATTGCTTCGATAGATGCATCTAAAATCCAAAAAAAGTAGAATATAGGAGGGATGTGTTGCATGTGTGTATATCTATTATGTGAGAAGAAAGGTTAAGAAGTCCATTGAAACATTTCTGGAAACCTCCAATATCAAAAAGTGTACTTCCATTTCTCCCAGATACACCAAAAAAAAACACGTTGTTTGCATTTGTTGATAAGTAATGAATCGGTATTGGATTAATTCAAGATAGGCATAAATGTGGAAAAAATTCCTACAAACCATGACATAATTCAATGCAGGTTGGAAAACATGTATAGTTCAACCTACAAGTGGACATATAAACTAAAAGTAAAATCAAAGGTCTACATGCACATGCAAGGAAGAGTTCAAATTATTTGGGGTGCACATATGTCTTTTACCTCAATAGGAAGGTTTGGATATCCAACCTTCTCTTTCAAGTGACTTTGAAAGAGCAACAAAAGTACAACTGACAATGCATGAACTAAAAAAGTGCAAGTTGAACAACACGATGAGTAGTTCAACCTGCAACTTTGTATGTAGCCTATAAGTGTAATGTGCATAATAATATGTAATTACTTCTACAATTTGAAGAACAAATGTATTATTTTGGGAAGATATGTTGGTTTTAGTGCATGTGTATCTATCAATGGAGATGAAAGGTTAGAGGTCAACCATAACCTTTTATGATAACCTTTTATATCACAAAATGTTCTTCCATTGTTGCTTGTAATGCCAAAAGAATAACATGCTTTTTGCATCTATTGATAAAATAATGAATCATTAATGGAGTGAATCAGGAAAGGCATAAAGGTGAAAAATTTCCTATCAACCATGATGTAAGCCAATGCAAGTTGAAAAACATAGTGTGTAGTTCAACCTCCAAGTGGACATATAAATTGTAAGTAAAATCACAACCCCGCATGAAAATAAAACTAAGAGTTCAGAGTATTTGGGGTGTACAAACCTTTTTTACCTGAGTAGGCATGTTGTGATATCCAACCTTTCATTTGGGGTTAATATGAGAAACAAGAGTGAATCTGGAAATGCATGAACTAAAAATGTGTAGGTTGAACAACACGATGAGCAATTCAACTTGCAACTTTGTATGTAGCCTATAAGTGTAACGTGCATAATAATATGTAATTACTTGTACAATTGTTAGAGAAAATGTTTCATTTTGGGAAGATACATTGGTTGTGGTGCGTGTGTATTTTTTAAATTAGATGAAAGGTTATAGGTCAACCAAAACCTTTTATGATAACATTTTATGTCACAAAATGTGCTTATGTTGCTACTAGCTACGCCAGAAGAATAACACATTTTTTGCATCTGTTGACAAAATAATGAATCAGTAATGGAGTGAATCAGGAAAGGAAAAAAGGAGAAATATTTCCTATCAACCATGATGTAAGCCAGTGGAGGTTGAAAAACATAGTGTGTAGTTCAACCTCCAAGTGAACATACATACTACAAGTACAATTGCAATCCCATATGAAAATAAAACTAAGAGTTCAAAGTATTTGGGGTTTACAAACCTCTTTTACCTAAGTAGGCATGTTGTGATATCCAACCTTCTATTTTGGGTGACTTAACATGAGCAACAAAAGAACCTTTGACAATGCATGAACCAAAAAAGTGCAGGTTGAACAACACAATGAGTAGTTCAACCTGCATCTTTGTATGTGGCCTATAAGTGTAACATGCACAATAATATGTAATTAATTCTACAATTGAAAGAATAAATATAATAATTTGGGAAGATAAGTTGGGTGTGGTTCCTGTGTATGAGTTAATTTATATGAAATATTAAGAAGTCAACCAAAACCTTCCATGACAACCTCCAACATTAGAAAATGTGCTTGCATTGATGCCACCAACAAGAAAGGAATAGTAGGTTGCTTGCATCTATTGAGAAAATAAGGAGTAAGTGATTGATTGAATCAAGAAACACATAAATATGAAACAAATCCTAGGAACAACAATGTAAACCAATACAGGTTGGAAATCATAGTGTGTAGTTCAATGTGCAAGTGGAAATAGACAATGACAACACATTCACAAGCCTACCTCGATATTCAATGAAGAGTTCATTTTAGGTGGGGCGCAAAAACCTCTTTTACCTAAGGGGGAAGGTTGTGAAAACCAACCATCCATTTGACATTATTTAATATGAGAAGGAAATGCACATCTTAGAGAGAATGACGTAAAGTTGTGCAGGTTGAGCAAGATGATGTGTAGTTCAACCTACAACTATCTATGTAGCCTAAAAATGTAATGTGCATATTGATATACAATTGCTTGTAGATATGCATCTAAAAGCTACAAAAATTGAAATAGAGGTGGGTTGTGGTGCATGTGTCTATCTGTTATGTGAGAAGAAAGGTGAAGAAGTCCATTGAAACTTGTCACAAAATGTGATTCCATTGCTACCAACGCTAGAAAAAGAACATGTTCTTTGCATATGTTGGTAAAATAATGAATCAATAAAGGAGTAAATGAAGATAGGATAAAATGTGAAAAATGTTCCCTTTGTTTTAGGTGGCAATACATATTTTAGGTGAAGATAAAGGTTGTCTAATTGAACCATTCATTTGATGTAACTTTAAAAGAGGACGAAAAAAAGGATCTTACATACGAAAAACTAAAATTGTGCAAGTTCAATAACATAATGTTTATTTGAACCTACAACTTTGTTTGTGGCCTAAAATGATAACATGAAAAATGAAATGTATTTACCTATAGAAATGAACGACGAAATAGAGAATACAACAACACAAGTTGGGTGTGGTGCACATGTATATGTGGGTAACTTCTTCCCCATATTTTTTATGGAATATGAATATATCTCATTCAAACATTCACAATTTTGAATTCTACAATAAGGTTTTTCTTCTAGATCTTCACCCTCTCACTAGTACACAAATTTGACAAATTTACTTGTATAGGTTGAAACATTCTTGGAATGGGGATGACGTATGAGTACTCATAGCTCAATTACACCAACAAAATAAATACTAAATCTAACAATATATTGCATATAACATTGAATGGAAACCATTTGTTTCATCACTGCAATAAATCTCAGTTCATTTCCTTGTTCTTTGTGTATTTCCTCACAAATTATGGATGGAAAAAGCAAGTGAAATTTTGAATACATTGCAGTAATTAACTAAACATGTGCAACTTAGAAATAATACTTTCACTTTCCATTCTCAAATTTTAATACAAATCATATCTTACTGCCTACTATTTAATATATAAAGCAGTGTGTCCATTGTGAAGTGTCTATTCTAAAATTTAATCTATGCCAATATGAAATTGAAGGTTGGAAAACACTAGGTTTTATGAAACCTAAAAGCCCCATACTATTTTAAAACTGTAGAACACATAATAAACTAATTAGTTAGTCACCCCTCACATCAATTTGATTTGTTTTATGTGTCTCCCACCTACAAGTCCTCCTCGAGTTGTCTACCCTTTAGCTTTCAACAAGCAGAAGGAAATAAATGAACACCCACAATGTTATGCAACTTGAAATTGTTTTTGTGCATTTATTTTTCAAACATATGAAGAAATTGAAATGTAACTTTAACTGCAAATAACAGTTGTAATAAATTGTGAAGGTGACTTTTATTACATTTTTATTGTGTTAAAAATAAAAGTTTTTCATTACATTCATGTTGTCTATGAAATTATAGGTTGGAAAACAATAGGTGTTATTAAACTTGCAAGCCACATACTATTTTGAAATGGAAGACGCTCTTTGTTTTGCAACCTAGAATTATTTTTGTGCATTTTTTTATCAATCATATGAAGAAATTGAAATGCAATTTGTATTATAACTAATGAATGTAATAAATTTTGAACATGAATTTCATTAAAGTCTTATTGTCTAAATAAAAAAGGTATTCATTAAAATCATACAGTCTATGTATAAT
Organism: Sequoiadendron giganteum; assembly: GCA_007115665.2. Taxonomy (NCBI): domain Eukaryota; kingdom Viridiplantae; phylum Streptophyta; class Pinopsida; order Cupressales; family Cupressaceae; genus Sequoiadendron; species Sequoiadendron giganteum. The sequence goes on from CM021108.1 coordinate 34,323,466, forward strand.
TCGAGGCTGGAAAATAGTGGGTGTTATGAAACCTACAACCCACATACTATTGTAAAATCCTCTACACATTACAACCCAATTGGTTAGTCACCCCTCAACTCATTTTGGTTAGTTTTATGTTTCCCCCACCTTCAAGTCCTCTCCAAAGTCTCCACCCTCAAGATTCAAACAAGCACAATGAAATAACTCACAACCCATTGTATTTGGAACATGAAATTATTTTGTGCATTTATTTTTTAATCATATATGAAGAAATTGAAATGAATTTTTTTGATTCATAAGACACTAATCCTTTTTATTAAATATCAAAATATTTTTACATCGAGGTGGGTGCCTCTGCAACCCAAAATAATTTACCCTTCCATATCAAAAAATATAAACCAACCATTAAGACGACAAGGCCATTGATTTTGCAATAGATATTACTAGCAAAAATTCCCCCTCAATCATCAACCATGTAGGGTTTAAGATTTTACATTCAATAGTTGAGATTTCCAATCCTTTTCATACCTTAGATTCCTATTTGATTCAAGCATGTGATAATTTAGGCTCATCAAAATTTATTGTTGCTCTCTCAAAAATCGATCATTGTTAGCATATGAAAATGTACATGTCCAACTCCAACCCTCAAATGCTGTAAACCCTATTGTTTCCTCCTCTTCCCAAAAAATTCAGCCACCTTCAACCACCCTTCAAACATCTATATTTGAAATAGCTTGTAATAAATCTTCAAATTCCTCCATCAACTCAAAATTTTGATACACCTCCAAGTTTAGATAGTGCTTCAAAAATCTAGCACCACGTTCAACTTGTATCTTGTGCCTTGCCAAAACCATGTCCTTAATGTATAGAATAAATGGGTACCTCTTCACCCACGTCCCTAGGATAAGAAGCATGTGGATTTCACGCAGACGATGGATCCCTTCCCCAAACCTTGCCCATACCAGAATATCCTCCACCCCTATGAGAAACTCTAGATTTATGAGAAGTTTGGTCATTGCCAAAATCACTCCTTTGGATTCCTACAAATCAAGCAAAGAAGCAACAAATCTCGATGTAATGTCGGAACTATCTCTATATAGTTCTCTCCCCTTCACATATTCCTAGCCTAGAATTAGTGTGATAGCATCCATCTCCAATCCACCATGAATCTTGAATACCGAGCGAAGCCTTTGCTCAATTATCTTTCCCATAAATGCTACTTGCATTTTTTGATATGAGAGCACAATCCATGTCTCCATTGTAATGTGCAACTCCTCCCTGATCTCTCCACCTTCAAATTTCAACAAGTAGAATAAAATAATTGAGAATAGGCATTGGGTTTTCCAACATATTTTCTCATCATATGAATAAATTGAAATACAATTTTTATTCCAACTAAGAGTTATTATAAATTTTGAAGGTGCCTTTCATTACATTCTTACTGCGTAGAAAACAAAATATTTTGATTACATTCATATTGTTTTGTAAAATTGGAAGTTGGAAAATACTGGGTGTTATGAAACCTACAACCCACATACTATTTTAAAACCCTCTACATGCAACAACCCAACTGGTTAGTCACCCCTCAAGTTAATTTGGTCAATTTTATGTATCCCCCACCTACAACTCCTCCTTGAACTCTACACCCTTGAAATTTGAACTAGCAGTTCTATTAAATAACTCACAACCCACTATGTTTTCCAACTTGTGATTATTTTTATCATATGAGAAAATTGATATGCAATTTCTACTCAAAGTAAAAGTTCTAGTAAATTTGGAAGGTGACTTCCATTGCATTTTTGTTGTCTAAATAACAAAATGTTTTCATTACAATCATATTTTGTATGTACAATTGGAGGTTGTAAAACACTAGGTGTTATGAAACTTGCAACCCACATATTATTGTAAAACCCTCTACACTTAACAACCCAATTGGTTAGTCATACGTCACGTGAATTTCGTTAGTATTATGTTTCCCCCACTTGAAAATCCTCCCTGATCTCTCCGCTCTTTAGCTTTGAACATGAAAAATGAAATAACGGACAACCCAATGTTGTGTTTTCTGACCTAGAATTATTTTGTGCATTTATTTTTCAATCATATGAAGAAATTCAAACATAGTTTTACTCTAAGTAACATTTGTTATAAATTTTGAAGTGCCTTACATTACATTCTTATTGTCTAAATAACAAAAGGTTTTAATTACATCCATACTATTTTATAAAATTTCATGTTAGAATACACTGAGTGTTATGAAACCTTGCAACCCACATAGAGACTTAAAACCCTAAACACGCAACAACCTAATTGGTTAGTCACCCCTCAACTCAATTTCACTATTTTTATGTATTCCCCACCTGCAACTCCTCCCCCTGCTCTCCACCACTTAGCTTTGAATGTACAAAATTAAATAGCTCAAAACCTATTGTCTTTTCCAACCTGCAACTATATTGAGCATTTTTTTCACAATCAAATGAAGAAATTAAAATTCCATTTTTACTCCAACTAATAATTGTTATAAATTTTGAAGGTATCTTACATTATGTTACCTAGATTCTTGTGGAAGGGAAAAATAAGTTCCAGATCAATGGCCACTTTCCACAACCCTTGCATGTACAATACCTCTTTCATTTTGTGTAGTTGAATGTCAATAAATCACATTTTCTCATTATGTAAGGGCACATCACTCAAATTTTGAGCATGAAACCTCCTAAGATCTTGTTGATGCTTGAGGAGGCATTGGGTACTAGAATGCATAAAATGAAAAATAAAACTACTCTAGAAACACTTGAAAAGAAGCAGACCAAAGTGAATGAGATAGATAATGTATTGATTAAAGAGATTCTTCCCACTCTTGAGAAGTTGAGGAAGGAGCATGCAGTATGTGCAATGGGAAAATAACAATGCAAAATTGGAGGTAGCAGGTTCTAGAATGTATGAAATTAAAAAGGAATCTGTTGTAGAAACACTTGAAAAGAAGCAAACCAAATTGAATGATATAGATAGTGTATTGAATAGAGAGATTCTCCCTGCTCTTGAGATGTTGAGGAAGGTGCGTGTGCAGTATGTGCAATGGGAAAATATAAATACAGAACTAGAGTGACAGGTACTAGAATGTATGTAATGAAAAAGGAATGTTTTAAAAACACTTGAAAAGAAGCAGACCAAAGTGAATGGGATAGATAACATATTGACCGAAGAGATTTTTCTTACACTTGAGAAGCTCATGAAGGAGTGTGTGTAGTATGTGCAATGGGAAAATCATAGTGAAAATCTGGAGGCAGTAGTTACTAGAATGTATGAAATAAAAAATGAATCTACTCTAAAAACACTTGAAAAGAAGCAAACCAAAGTGAATGAGATAGATAATGTATTGACTAAAGAGATTCTTCCCGCTCTTGAGAAGTTGAGGAAGTTTCATGTATAGTATGTGGAATGGGAAAATGGCAATGCAAAAGTGGATAAACTCAAGAGGTTTTGTATTGCACAAGAATTTGTGGAGGAAAATAAAGTGAGAGATGATTCTATAGGTGGAGTTGAACAAATAAATTCAAAGATTCTTGAACTTAAGACTTCCATGAAACAAATACAACTAGAAATAGATGAAAAGGAAAAAGAAATATCAGATGTAAGTGCAGAAAAAGAGAATCGACGGGGTGGACACGTGAAAGTATTATCTATAAAAATAGACAAGGTTTCTAAAGAACTTGTTAAAAGAAACATCTTCATTCTGTAATAAGAAAGAAATTCCCAAAGCTGATCAAAAAGTTCCTACAAAGATACATAAAAGTATTGGAGACATTGAAAATTGTATCAAAGAAAGGGATGCTACTATCCTAAGGGTTGATGGTGGAGCAATTGATCTAAATATCAAATTAAAAGATATGAAAAGGAATACTAGGGGGTGTTAACAGGTAAGAGCCCAGTGGGGAGGAGGAAACTTGTAGATGCAAAATAAATAGTTAGAAGTGTTGAAACTGAAGCAAAACAACTGAAGACTAAAATTAACCACTTAGAAAAGGGATTAAAAGATAAGAAGAAGATTTTATCATTGAAAGAAAAAGGAGCTTTATGTTGTTCAGGGAGAGTTGCAATCTAAAAGATAGGAAGTTGAGAAAATAAAGACAAAAAAGGAAGGTGTTGCTTATGAAGAAGGGCACATGGAGACATGAGACATTACAAAATGAGTGTTTGCAAGAATATGAGGTATTTCAGAAGTTGAAGAGTAATATCAAGTACCTTGAGGCTCAATTATGAAATGTTCAATTTATCTATAATGAACATGTAAAGCATTTTGATAGATCAAAATTCAAAGGTGTTGTTGCACAACTTATAAAATTTAAAGATTCCTCGACAATAACTACATTGGAGTTTGTTGCAAGAGGGAATTTGTTTAATGTGGTAGTGGATACAAAACAAATAGGAAAGCTACTACTTGAAAGAGGACATCTACAAAGAAGAGTGACAATTATCCAAATCCAAACCCATACCATTTTGTCGAGAACTCCATAATCAACAACCAAACTGGTGGGCAATGTAAACACAAGGATAACACTATCTCTTGTTGCATATGAAGATAAAATTGATGTATCTATTGTATTTATATTTCGTAGTGTATTTGTTTGCAGCAATTCGGATGCTAATAAGGAGATTATTTTTCATAGAGATATACGATCTCCAAGTGTAACTCTTAAAAGGGACATTTTTTTAGCCTAGTGGTCTTCTAATAGGTGGAAGTCGCAAGGGAGGAGCTGAGTTGTTAAGGCGACTTCATGCATTGTTAGAGGTAGAGTATGAGCTTCTCATTCATCAAAACAAGCTAGCAACAATTGAAGCAGAAATTGCAACATTGTTCCCAATGCAAAAGAAGTTTTCACATTTGAAATATCAGCTAGAGTTGAAGTCCTAAAATCTTTCTCTTTTTTGAAATAGAACTCGGTAGAATGAGCACCATAGGCTGAGTGAATTGGTTGCTAGAATGGAAAAGGAGCTTGAAATGTCCAACATAGAAGCGTTAAAAAAGATGTACTTCACAATACTTGTGTTTCTCGAGTTGTTGCACTTGAAAAGGTAATGGAAGATTATAATTTCGTTTTAAATATTAATATTTGCAAAATGTTAGAATTAAAATATGAAAGGTAAAACTTTTCAAATTCGATGTAGAATTAGAGGTTTCTTTAGTAATTGATTTTCAATAATCAACATTCTTTTGGAATAAGGAGTCTTTCTACGAAGGGATGAGAATATCCAATTTTAGGAAAAGAGAGCGATAGTTGGGATTTTCAAGCACGACCTTTGTACAAAGAGAAGGGAGAAGTCTGTGAACTTCCATTGTATTGAATAAATGAGGAGATGCTTGGAATCTGTGCATCCTTTCTATTCTCTTTTGATTCTAAGATTTTTGGTGTTAATTTACATTTACTTTTCAATGTTTCTCTAGTATATTTCGGTGCACTTGTGTTTGGAAATAGATTTGTGTGTTTTGAAAGGTTGTATGTTATTCATAGCCCTAATATACAATCACTTAAATATATATGTTCACATACTTGGAAGGAGCTATTATGCATCTCAATGGGAAATCATTCATGGGGAAAGAACTTGTGATTTGTGTGTCATTTGTCTAGATATTACCTTTCATTCTTAGTTGCCTTTGAGCAATCTGGGTGGTCTTCATGTGAGTATTCTATCAGGTTTCTCTCTTTTCTTTTTCTATAATTTCCTTTCTTGCTTTCTGGTCAAAAGAGTTCCCCACTCTGTAGAAGGTTTTACAATAGTGTGTGGATTGCAAGTTTCATAAAATGATATCACTCACAAGCCACTATGTTTTTCCAACCTGTGATTATTTTGTGCATTTTTTTTTCCATCATATGAGGAAATTGAAACATAATTTTTACTCTGAGTAACAAAAGTGCTAAATTTTGAAGGTTCCTTTCATTACATTCATACTCTCTAAATAACAAAAGGTTTTCATTACAATAATTTCAAGCTAGAAAACACTGGGTGTTATGAAACCTAAAACCCACATATTATTGTAAAACCCTCTACGTGTAACAATCCTTTTGGCTAGTCACCCCTTAGGTCAATTTGATTAGTTTTATGTATCCCCCACCTACAACTCCTCCTTGAGCTCTCCATCCTTCAGCTTAGAACACACACAATCATATCAATCACAAGCCAATGTGTTTTTCCAACCTACAATTATTTTGTGCATTTCTTTTTCCATCATATGAGGAAATTGAAACACAATTTTTATTCTAAGTAACATTTGTGGTAAATTTTGAAAGTTCCTTTCATTATGTTCGTACTCTCTAAATAACAAAAGGTTTTCAAATAATTAGAGGTTGGAAAATAGTGGATGTTATGAAACGTGCAACCACATAATGTTATAAAACCTTCTACACATAACAACACAATGGGCCAGTCACCCCTCAAGTCAATTTGATTAGTTTTATATATCCCCCACCTGCAACTCCTCCTCGTGCTCTCCACCCTTTAGCTTATAACAATCACAACCATATCACTCACAACCTAATGTGTTTTTCCAACCTACGATTATTTTGTGCATTTAATTTTGCTTCATATGAGGAAATCAAAATGCAATTTTTTTTTTTGATCCATAAGAGTTGAGAATTTGTATTAAAAGAAAATAACTAGTAACAATTAATAGTACTTCATAGTTAGAGTTCGAAATGACACCCAAGACTAGCCCTCCACTACCCACAAAACCGAACCAAAGTATTGATGAACACTGAGAAAAACAGGTCCCGACGCCCAAAAAATTGCTTAAAATCAAAACAAGCCACTATAATGGCGAAAGTATTCTACTGCATACTTGTCCCACCCACCCAAAAAAACCCCATTTAGGTAAATGAAATCCCCGTCTTACATAAATTTGTTTAATACTGCAAAATATGCAAATTCCTCTGTCAGTCCTTGTGATCCACCTGCATCAACCCAAGATACTTCTTCAAGAAAATGATGGCCACTATCGTGATGGCTCTATGTTGCATTAGACCTGACCCCTGCATGTCCAGAAGAAATGGGTAAATTTTGATGGTGTCCTCCTCCCGAACCTGCTCCACATCACATGGTCAAGGGCACCCTTTACCAATTATTGCCACTTGCAATACCTCATCTATGCCTGCAGTCAATTTCTTCTTGAAAAGCTTCAAAACCAGCTGCTTGGCTTCGGCCTTCGGAACCAGATTGTCTAATAGGGAAGAAAGGAACCAGGACGAGATGTGGAGATTATCTCTCCCATACTCCTTGGCTTCCATATGACCCAAACCCAACACCATATTTACCACCACAATCACCAGAGGGTTGTATTTCAACAAAATCCTCTTCAGGCGTTGGTCTGTAATTTTCCTGAACGAGCCTTTCCCTTCCAACGTGCCTAAGGAAATCAATGTATCCACTTTGAAGCGCGCTAGACCTGCAACAAATAATTCCACCACGAACTTGGTGCATTTCACCATTCCTCACCTTATTTCCATTGCTCTTGTTTGAGGGGACGACCAAAGCTCCATTCTCTCACTATCGCTTCCAAAGGCAATGCAAACAAAAACTCCCATTAGCAATTCCAATTATTATACAAGCTTTCCAAAAATTAATGCTCCAATTCTGAAAGCACTGCCACCCTACACATCGCCCTTTTTGCTTGAGGCGAGATGTCAATCCAGACCAAAGAGCTCAAAAATCGTGAAAATTCATCATGATGGAGAGTTGCCACCAGCCTAAGGGATGTTAGACCCATGTGATCACCTTACGTCTGTGCCCACAATTTCCACCCACACTACCACACAATCACCACCCTTCATAGTTTCGCTTTACCGCGTCCACCATGGCATACAAGCCACCTCCCTCCACCTACTTGGAGGGATGCCCGCCCTACCTCCCACAATATCTTATTGTATCAACCCACCTTTTGAGTGTCTAGCCCTGTTACTCCAATGTTGGACAAGAGATCTGCCTCTGAGTTTCCTTCCCTTAACACATGGTTGAACATTACCTATTGAAAGTTCCTTATTTTTGCCAAGGCTACTTCCAATAGCTCCCCTAACTTCCAGTTTTGGATTTGATTTGACCTCAATGAGTTAATTACTAAAGATGATTCCCCTTCAATTACCACACATCCCACCCTCAAATCCGTGCATAAATCCAACCCCAAGAGAAGGGCTTGAAATTCTGCTGCATTATTTGTACCAACTGGTAGAGACTTTTCCAACTTTGCTAGCGTGGCTCCTTTAGAGTCTCTAATGATACATCCTGCTCCAGAGGGACCAGGGTTACCTTTAGAGGCCCCATCAAAATTCCATTTTACCCAGCCTAGATCCGGTGGCTTCCATATAGCCTTCTTTCTATCTTCTACCATTGTAGCCTTACCAGCACCTCCAAGAGCTGGAGTATTCAACCCTGGCCAATTCTTCAAGATCCAAGCATCCCATTCTGAAAAATTGCCTTTCTTTGGATTCTGATCAACCAACCTTGCATTGAATAACTCTATTATATTCACCTCAATTTTTACCTGTAGCCTAGGAATTGAAATCTCCTTCCCTTGGAAGATGCGCCTATTTTGCTCTTTCTAGACTTCCCATAAAACAATCAATGGAATTGATACCCAGAGTTCCCTAAAAAGTGAATGCATCTCCTTAGAAGGCCAAGATTTCAGCCAATCAGACAACTTGAGTAGAATGGACGACTTCCAGCAGAGCTTAGAACATAACCATTGCCAAATTGCTTGTGTGTATTTTCAATTCAAAAGTAGGTGATCCATCGTTTCTACATTTTCGTAGCATAAAGGACATCCCGACGGGCCTTGAAACCCTAGCTTAGCAAATATTTCCCTTGTTAAATTTTTTCCTTGAGCAACCACCCAAGTAAACATTCCTGCTTTTGGTAGACACGCCGAATTCCAGCAAAGATGAGTTGGGAGGGTGGAGGTTTCATCTCCAGACGTGGATGGAATGGAATACCCATACTTAATAGCATATTCCCTTGTCGGAGATGCGTTCCATCTCAATCTGTCCCCCCCGATTCTTTTCCAAATGCACCTTTATGAAATGATTCTTTCCACTAACTCCACCTCTTGGTCTGCCAAACCAAGCTGCCTGAAGGACTTCCAATGGATGAGTCCATCAACACCTGAAAAAGAGTTGTCCACATAGTCTTTCACCTTTGTGCCCCATACTTGTTCTGCTTTTACTTTAATTCTTCCGAGTTCTGGAACTTCTGAAAGCTTCAGGAAGCCTTCCCAAGAATCTTCCCAAAACAACACATCACCACCATCTTTGACTTCCCAAGTTAAATAATCATGGATTAGATCCCTGACACTTCAAATGAAATTCCAAATTCTTGATCCCTTGGGAAGTGACATCGTCGTGTAAAAGAAATTCGAGTCCTCATCCAAATACTTTGCCTGCACAATCTTCACCCATTTGAGATGTGGCTGAGAATGGATCTTCCAGGCTAATTTTGCTCCCAACGCCTTGTTCTGGAACAATAAGTTTTCGTTACAATCATACTATGTATGTATAATTGGAGGTTGGAAAACATTGAGTGTTATGAAACTTGCAACCCACATACTATTGTGAAACCCTTTACATGTAACAACCCAATTGGTTAGTGACCCATCAACTCAATTGGGTTATTTCTATGTAACCCCCACCTGCAACTCCTCCCCATGCTCTCTAACCTCTAAATTTCAACATGTAGAATAAAATAACTGACAACCCACATCGTGTTTTCTAACCTGCAATTATTCTGTGCATTTATTTTACCATCATATGAGGAAATTGAAACACAATTTTTAGTCTACCTAAGAATTGATAAATTTTCAAGGTGTCTTTCATTACATTTGTACTATCTAAATAAGAAAAGTTTTTCAAGACATTCATACTGTTTTATAAAATTCTAGGTTAGAAAACAATGAGTGTTATGAAACCTGCAACCTAGAAACCATTGTAAAAATCTCTACACATAACAACCCAATTGGTTAGTCACCCCTCAACTCAATTTGGTTAGTTTTATGTAACCCCCTTCTATAACTCCACCCCATGGTCTCCACCCTTTAAATTTTAACATGCAAAATGAAATAACTGACAACCCACATTGTGTTTTCCAACATGCAATTATTTTGTGCATTTATTTTACCATCATATGAGGAAATTGAAACACAATTTTTAGTCTACCTAAGAATTTTTATAATTTTTAAGGTGTCTTTCATTACATTTGTATTGTCTAAATAAGAAAAAAAATTCAAGACATTCATACAGTTTTGTAAAATTCCAGGTTGGAAAATAGTGGGTGTTATGAAATCTGCAACCCACAAACTATTGTAAAACCCTCTACGTGTAACAACCCAATTGGTTAGTCACCCCTCAGCTCAATTTGTTTACTTTTATGTAACCCCCTCTTGCAACTCCACCTCGTGCTCTCCACCCTTTAAATTTCAGCATGCAAAATGAAATAACTAACAACCCGCATTGTGTTTTCCAACCTACAATTATTCTGTGCTTTTATTTTACCATCATATGAGGAGATTGAAACACAATTTTTAGTCTACCTAAGACTTGTTATAAATTTGAAGGTGTCTTTCATTACATTCGTATTGTTTAAATAAGAAAAAGTTTTCAAGACATTCATATTGTTTTGTAAAATTTTGAGTTGCAAAACACTGGGTGTTATGAAACCTGCAACCCACATTATGTTTTAAAACCCTTTACAAGTACCAACCCCATTGCTTAGTCACCCCTCACCTCAATTTGGTCTTCTTTATCCTACAACTCCACCTCGTGCACTCCAACCCTTAGCTTTCAACATGCAGAATGAAAAAACTCACAACACAAAGTGTTTTCCAACTTACAATTATTTTGTGCATTATCATATGTAAGCAAATCTTCTCACAAAAATAACTTATAATCACGTCAGCTTCCAATGCTCGCAAATGCACAAGATTCAATGAAAATGATAGCTTCTTGTGGAAGCTATCGTTTTGGAAACTTTTATGGGAAACTCCCACCCATAATGCAGGAAACACTACTTGACGGTGTTGTTATCTCCTCGTTTCCATTGTTGTAACGTTTCCTCCCGTCTACCAAATTCATCACTTTTATCCCCTGTCTTACCAAGCCCCACACTACCCTTTCCTATCATGTTATGTATTTTTCTATGTATGTTTTAATGCATTTTTGTATGATATCATGTCTAAGACATGTGATTTTATAGGGAGATTAGCCACACCCAAATAGAAACCATCAATTTATAAAAATAAATTAAAAATGAATAAATTAGTATTCAACTCAAAAAGAAAAGAAAAGGAAAGATCGATCCCACGTCACATCCACTATCAAAGCACAAGAGGAGCATTTCCAACTTAATTTTTGTTAAAATAATTTTTTTTGATCATGTGGAAGTGATTGAGACAAACATGGCATCTCATACTGACTCAGTTATATTAAAACTAGTGCTTGCACCTTTAGGGGTGTAAGGATATGCCAATAGGAAATTTAAGAGAGCTTGTAAATTTTGTTCTCTATTTATTAGTGTAATAAAATATTTATTGATAATTAATAAAAATATATATTATTAAATTATATAATTAGAAATATTATAAAGTACAATGATTTGTATAAATAAATTATTGTAAAATAAATTTGCACACATTCTCTTCCATAATATCATAAGATATAAAATTTTCCAATACCTCTCTTACTATGCAAGATAGAGCAAGCTCATCAAACAAACAATTCACTGTGTCAATTTGATTCATAGGAAAAGGATCCCATTATTTTACATCCAATTTCAAGATTTACAAAAGACAAAAGAAAAAACTAATTTGAGTGCATCACTTTCTTAGAAAAATGGCAAGAAACATCAATTTTTTTAAAATATAGACAAATCAAATAGCTTCAAATGTATGAAAAAAATCATCTCATGTTTCTTATCTTTGCAAAATTAAAAAAGTTTTTTTATTTCATAACTACACGCTTTCAATCTTGGTAAATAGTTCTTATCATGAGCATCATACATAAGACCCAATGTAGAGACTGCATGATGAGGTCTTAGTGAAAAAGTAGATAATTGGATAGTTAAATAGTTATCCACATGCTTTACACTCTTCACATCAAAAATAAAGAGGATAATGTGTTACAAAGTAATGAAAATAAAATACACAATGAAGCAAAAGGTGGAGGTTATTCTAAAACAATAGAAATGGAAAATGGGAGAAGACATTGTCACATAACATATCAATGGTTGGAAATAAATAATATCAACAAGTTGGCACATTTATTCTTAACTAATGATAGAGGAACACATTGCAAGAATTAACTTATGGATGTGTGTATGTATAAAAATGAAAGTCTTAGCTTAAATTTTGAAGGCATTATTTATGTCAAAGTAAGATGCGCTATTTATTTCATTTGTGCTCTATTTTTTATTTTCTATAATTAAGAAACAATCTTAGACTCTAGCATGATATTAATACTATATTCAAATAAGTTAATAAATAATCTTCATGCACTATAATGCAATTTAAGTAACCATTTAAATAGAAACAAAGAATGAGTAAATTTGAGGGCATAAATATTGAAGCATCAACATGGCACTTTTGAAGGTCGAACACTAATGGAAAACATTAACCATTTTGAAGAACTTACACTCACCATGTGGTAAATCAGCCTTGGGAGCCTACCATGCAATGTGGATATATAATATCTAATTTTCCTTTTTGGTAGATTTGCTTTAGATTATTAATATAGAAAAACTTACATCATTGAAAAAAATTCTTTGGGCTATCCTCATAAATTCCAAATAGTCATTATCAATCATTACAACTATAGTTTATCATATGACAAAATATCAAAGAAATGATGTAAGTTCAACATCAAAGAAATTTACAACACAAAATACATTTGGTTCACTAACCGACCATATCATCTTTATTCATTTCTCCAACTTGAAGAACTCATAGACTCTTTCCATTTTGTACAAAGTGGAAAACCCAGTTCTCTTCCCTATAACTTCCAATAACTCTCTCCCAATTGAACCAAAACTGCCTTTTTACCTTGTGTTATTTAATATTTTAGTATTTTCTTTAATCTTGCTCTTTTCGCACTAGTATGGTTTAAAGGATGGTTTGGATCATCCCGTCCAAATCTTAATAACCTAGTTGGGTCTTGGGTATTAGTATGTGTTTCATCATCTTCTACCTATCAAAAAATGCAAGCATTATTTAATGTTTTGCAACAATTGGATAAATCATAAATGTATGAATTTCAAAGAAATATAATCAAATATGGCTTAAAAATTAAAATTAAAATTGTATGAACATATATACATCAAATAAATAATGAAACATTATTTTATAGACTACCTTTTTTATACAATAATTTAAATAAAACCCAATTTTGACAACATAGTTTATAAAACATCAGTCCACACTCATTTATTATTCTTTGGTTTTCTGCCCTTACGAACATCCTTAGGGAGACCTTGTTCTTCCCTTTTCTTTCATGCACGAGTGCATTTTAAGAAGGGGTAATCAATCAATAACTCATCCCCAATGGTAAGGTCCATAATAGCCTCAACCATTACTAATCTATCAACCTCTCTTTCCATATCTCCATCTTTATCATTTATAACCTCAACAAATTGACAATTTGGTCTTATTGTAGGGTGATGTATATATGTTCATACAATTTTAATTTTAATTTTTAAGCCATATTTGATTATATTTCTTTGAAATTCATACATTTATGATTTATCCAATTGTTGCAAAACATTAAATAATGCTTGCATTTGTTGATAGGTAAAAGATGTTGAGGAAACACATACTAATACCCAAGACTCAACTTGGTTATTAAGATTTGGACGGGATGATCCAAACCATCCTTTAAACCATACCAATGCGAAAAGAGCAAGAATCATTTTTTAAGTGATTCTTTTTTACTTTGGAAGTTTATAAAATTTTATAAAATAAGAAAATAAATAACTTTCTTGGAAGCATACCTTTAAACAAACATTAAGATAAATATTTAATAATAAATGATGAATCTTCCTTTAAATTTTCCAAGGAAAATGACTATAAGGTTTTTATAGCTTCTTCACTTCATCGTATGGAATGGACTTCTTAATTCTTTCTTTTTGTCCTTCCATTTAAAAAAAACATCATGTTTGAAAAATCAACAAGGATGAGATTTAAATATATTGCAAGATTCTAACATAAGTCATTTCTTTGATCTCTAGAAATGGGTAACCTTCACTTCCATAGGTATGCCACGACATTGTCCTACACCTTCAAGAGGAGTCTGGACCTTCAACAAACCATGTTGTTCATAATCGCATCTATCAATGGCTTCTGAAACTCCCTTTGTTTGTGATGCTTGAGATGCATATTAATGGACTTGGATATGTGGAAATTAAGGTTCCAAAAGAGAATAGAAAATAGGCAACCATGAAACGTATGTTTTTAATCATCAATTTCTTTGCCCCAGATTGTGAACGTTGTACCAACTTACATATAAATCTCTGGTGTGATAGTACTTGATCAAGCCCATTCACTACTACATAATTCCCTTCATCCTCTTATGCAGTCGTGTTCACCAGCTTTCACTTTCTGCTTTCTCTTCATTTATCTTGGAAACTCACATCATCTTCTTCTTTGTGATCTCCAGTCATAACACTTAGAAACTGCCATATCCATGTTTATCATCACTATGCTTTCGGTTCAAGGTATTTGGCTTATAATCTGATACACCATTCTCCCTTTCCAGTTCCATGGTTTCCAATCTCTCCTGTGCTTCTTGCAAGTCCTATTTTTTTTCAACATAACCGCACAACCATCAAGTCCATTACTGGACCTTGAATATTTTTAAGCTAGTTCCTATTATACAAGATAATTTCATCTCTTCCGAATTTAATATATTCGAACAACTGCCAGGTTTAACAGTATCGGTAACATTGTCGACATTCCAGATGGGGGTTTGAAAATATTGCATTTCAACGCTTCCAAATGATGTTCCACCATTTTACAAACTTTGATCAAACACATGGTTACTCAGCTTCAACATTTTGCATATGCATGCCTGCTAGTGCATTCACAGTTACAATGATAAAATTTCTTTCTTCATTATACATTGATTGATAGCTACACCTTGTTCTAAAGTTCCTATTTTTAGCATAGGCAAAGGATTTATATCGGTTTAATTTTTCAATTCCTTCCTTAACAAACCCACGATACCATACCCAAAGTTTGTTGAGTTTAGCCTTACATCTGCTAAACGCATTTGTTAAATAGTTTCTAAAATAAATCTAGTTTGTACATATCTTACAATCACCCCCACTCTCATGGGCACCTCATCTGTCTATGATGTTTTTGGCGAGGCGCCTAAATTTATAGGACAGAATTTTCAAAGGAACAGGAACATACGATGACATCTTCAGGAGCTTTTCTACACCCACAATTGCATGACGGTGAGTATCAAAAATATATTCAATCTAACAAAAGAAACATCCAACGCTGCAACGACGTAACGTAGATATGACAGATTTTGTTCCACCCTGTGTGAGAATTGCCCTTCCACCCAATATAAGCATAGGCCATAGCTGCAAAGGTTGCTGAAGATACCAGTGCTACCATCACGTGCACACAGCGAGATATCATGGTTAAAAGATTTCCCATATTCGACGAATGTCAACAACCCCACAGGTCCCCTTTTAAGAATACAAATTAAACACCATTAGAAATGAAAAGTTTTGTTGCAGATTTACAGAGTTAAAATCACGTGATCTAGCAGAAAAAGAGAGGTTGTCTAAATCCGAAACGACTTACTAAATCTGTAATATTGAGAAGAAATGTGCTCAGAACAGAGGATTTTTTGCGCTTGGAGAAAGACGTGAGTATTGACAGCGCGGTCTATCCACATGCCACTGCATTCGCCACAACAAAATAACTGCAAAAGCAACAAAACAAAATCAAATCAATGAAACTTGAATTCTTTGCTACAAAAGTATAAGTTTGAACCTGGTCCACACATACACATACATGAAAGTAGGGGAGTAGTGGTATTTAGCGAGCACAGAAATCATGAGTGGAAGTGAATTGACAATAACTGGAACAGAATTGACGTCTGCAGGCACAAGTTCTGTCTGTTTGGCTTTTGACAGAACTATTGCTGCAGAAAGCGTTGCACCGACTGCAAGTACCCTCAACAGAAATTCCGTAACGGAGAATCCCCCACCAGAAGCCTCAGGACTGCTATGTGTCCTCTCATCATGCGAGTAATCGTTTGTAGTCTTAGAAACAGTGGATGACAACAAGCCAGACAATCTTGACATCAGTGGATGACAACGAGCCATGTAAGAAAGTGAGTGAAGAGATTGCCATCAGGAGATAGATGTGTAAACGGGTGCCAGAGATAAGATATTTCATGCCATGTAAGAAAGTGAGTGAAGAGATTGCCATCAGAGGATAGACGTGTAAACGGGTGCCAGAGATAAGATATTTCATCCCTTCAAAAGATTTTTCTTATAATGCAGATTTGATTTGATTTGATTTTACAGCTGTGAGATGTGAGTGAATGAAAAAATTGTTCAACTGAAAATATTTTAGCGGTGCCTGAAACTGTTTAGCTACGGTTTAAAGGTGGTTTAGTGGCGTGAGACAGGTTTGCCGAGGCTTTGTGGACTGGCAAGTCCACAGGGAAAGCCTATTGGCTAACTAAATATACTATCTTGCAGTATTTCAACGCATCCTATCTTCGATTAACATATTTTTAATTGCTTGGAAGGAGAGCTGCAGCAAGGTATTTTTCTCACCAAAACATGATTTTCTGCATCTTGTATTAATATCTAGTTAAACATGATTTTCTGCAGTATCTGCCTACTATGGAATTGTCTACTTGTGTGCTTACTCTTGAAATAGAAAATCCATCATGATTTTCTTAAGACCCACAAAATTATTTTTGATCATTTGATTCGTAGGCATGCTATATTTGTGGTAGTATGTTTATATTACATTGCGTTTGATTTTGTCAGAAAGTGAGGGTTATAATTGGTTTTCCAGTTGGGGTTTTAGCTTCAATATTTCCTGTAAGAAGCATTAAGCCCAAGGAATTAATGGCAATTAAAACGGGAATCATATTGTAGTAAACTGAAAGTTTTGATGGGTACTTTTGTTTTTTGCCATAATTCCAAATCATTATGGCCTGGATAAAAATATGTGCCAAGAAAACCAATGAAGGTTGTCAATGTTTAACTGATTATAAAATATCATTTATTTTAATTATTCGTTAGTTTTGGGTACATGGATCTAGTCTAGTGATAATTTGTTGGTTTGGGCACAAGGGCTGGATCTGATTTTTAACTGGTGGGGCTCAGAGCTCAAATGCTAACCTACACCTATTATGACTCAGGTTCAAAGCTCAGCTGCAAGAAATTCTCTAGCATGGAATATGTACCTGTCATGAATATCAGGGGATCTTGATGATCTAGGGATTAACCCAGTCGTAGGAGGAATCATGCAAGCCCTGCAAAATGGTAATATATCAATTGTCTCGCTTCAATATACCCGGAAAAGTAGTTCTCCCTATCCAATTACCCTTCTCAATTGGCTGTGCCTCTAGTAAGAGAAACCCATATTTGCATCTGAAATGGTCACTGATCACTTTCTTGTAGATTGGTAGTTATTATCTCCGATAGGGTGATGCATGTTTTGTGAAACCTGATCCATTTGTTACCAGCACATGAAGATTACTAACTTCCTTCCCCCATTGCCGTGCTTGGGAAAGAGTATCACCTACTTTAGTTTCACTGGACTATTTTGCTATATCCTGAACAGGGCTTCTTTTGGAATGAACACAAGAGCTTGCTTTGGTAGTAGCCATGTCGATATATAAATATTTGGTTTTAAGTGACCTGAGATGTTTCAAGCTTAATCATCCTTGAATTTTTCTCAGTTGATTTGAACAGCATATCACGGTCTTTTATGAATTGTGTATTCATGTGGCTGTGTTGGTGATTGCTAATGCTGTTTTGTCTGGTGCATAGGACTTATGTGTGCAAGCAAATCTTATCCGCTTTTGTTCTTTCAAAATTTGACCAAATATGGAAGGGTTGATAATGGTTGCAAAGGATTGGCTTTACAGGCACATTTTCGTACTTGCAGAGTGAGTTTATACCTGTAGGCTACACTAGAATTAGGTCTGACGGGCTATTTGGTTGGGTTTAACTTTAGATTTATTAGACTGGTATTCTGTAATTCATTCCTTGCTTGGTAATGGAAAATGTCTATGTAAACAATGAGAAGTATTTCTGCTCACCACTTCTTGTTAAGTAACAAGAAATTATATCTGATTTACCCATTGCCTCAGAGTTGATTCCATTAGGAAATTATATTAAATCAAAATTATATTTCATCGTGAAAGCATATAATGCATGATTCATATCATTCTAATGAAAGTGAAGGCGACTTATTATGTATCTGCTCATTTTGGCTCATATTCTTCACACATCTAGTAGTACAGAATTGTCAATTTGTATGCTTGTTGTTTGAGCCTTTAAGTGACAGTACGCTATCCCATTGAAATATGTTTAGCATACCATTTTGGTCAGTAGTCTGCTGTATTTGTAATAGTAGATTTATATATTGTTTCATTTAGTTTTTCAGAAATAAGGGCTATACTTGCATATCCATGTGTACCTTAGTTTGAACTTTTAGTTTCAACCATGGTAGCTAAAAAGTAAAAACCTCCGTATTGAGAAAACAAGCCATGTTTTTTCCTGAGACATACAGATTAAATGAGAGAAATAAAGAAATAAAGAAATTATATTGTCTATGAATGACCAAAAAATAAATCAGAGGGACTGGGAATGTACAGCTGGTATAATAGCAAAGGATTAAGGGAAAGAACCCTAGATGAAGAAAAAATTTAAAAGCTAGAAAATAAAATTTAAAGTATAAACATAGGTGCTAATCTAAAAAGAGTAACCCCCAAACTAGTACAATTATAGATACATAAGTAGGAGAAGACCCTGCAAAGCCATAGAAACAGAGAAGACCACCCAGGTGGGGAACCAAATCTTCAGGTGTAAGTGTTCCAGGATGTGTTGTAGGAGCCAACAATATTATCATTGATCGCCGTAGGATTATCAATGCAGAGTCTGAGAATGCTCATTGGGAAAAGTCCAGGACTAAGGGGTTTGGGCTGGACAATCCGAGGAGGTAATTGTGCATATGATCACTTCTGACATTGAAAGCTGAAGAACTGTTGGTAGTATGAAAAAAATTGGAAATGAGAGCTTGCCCCTGAGGTTTCTGTCCTGGAAGAGAAGTGAGAGAGGGTCCTGGACATTGAGAAGAGATAGAGCCACAACCATTAGAGTGAGTGTTGGGATGTCAAGGAGCCTTATCAATGGTAGATTGCAAGGATGAGTAATTCATTACCAATCTATCCCCACTTGTACATGAATCACTAGTATCCAAAGAGTGCTTAACACCTCCAGGATCTATGGTGGTTTGAAAGAAAGAACTAATCAGTTTAGTAGATCTCGGACTACCATTGAGAGATATGCACCCAAACCTGGAGACATCACGAAGAATAAGGGCCAAGCACCTCTAATCAAAGGTGGCAAAAGAAAGTGGATAGAGAACCACCAGAATTGTTATATAAATTTCTAAACAATAGTATGTCCTTGGATTTCATTGTAGATTGAACATTGGAAAATAAAATGCTCCTTAGACTCCACCTCTTGAAGAGAACAATGGTGGCAAAATCTTTCACTTTGTAAAATATGGTGGTGTTTTTTAATGCAAAGCTGATGGGAGCACACCCACAATCAACAAAGGTAATCCTCAAATCACGAGAGGGGGGCCCTGAACAATGGTACCATCAACTAGTAAAAAATTCTCAGCATAGAAAGCTAGTTTGGGGCTAAGAAAATTCAAAGGGGGGGTCCAAGTAGCTTGGATGTATTGACAGTAGATGTCGTCTCTTATGGATTGATTTATTACTACTTTCCCTAGAAAGTGACATGGAGCAATAAGTAGTATCTAAAGGGAGGAAGCTGGTCCACAAAAATGTCAATAGACTGGAAGAGTAAATAGACCTCAGAGAACCAGCAACACCAACGTCCAGGGGTACCCAAAGAGATAATCTCCTCTGAGGTATGGAGTGCCAAAAAAGGGTATCAGCATTGCCCAACATACCTTAATTGACTCTCAAATGAAAATTTTATACAAAGAAGTTCTACATGGTCTGAGATGTTTTCTTGAAAAGAAATCCTGTCTTGGTTTTTTCCCAAATATTTTTGCTCAAATGTGTTTCACATTATTTTGACCTCTATTATATTTGTAGGGAAATGGTCAGCATGCCTTGAACCTGTTACTTGTTAAACTCTTCTGAAGAAGAATTTTTGATGCAGATGAATCTTCAAATCCTGCAAAGATATGCCCTCTGTACAGCATAGGAAGTAAGCACAATACTATAGAAACCAAAGAAGGTATGGAGATTCTAGCTCCTTCTACAACTACACTCTGTTTTTAATTATTCTGAAACTGATCATTACATTTACCAAAAAAACTACCTCCTACATTAACAACTATCCTTTACTAACTAACAGCAGATCAACTCCTAACTAATAGCAGATCAACTCCTAAGAAATAGCAGGTCAACCACAGTCAAGGAATAGTTGCATCATCCTCCCCATCTTTTAGAATTTTGGAACCTCCTAGTTCAGAGTCATTTAAAGGATTTGTCTTGCTATATTTAAGCAAATCAGTCTCTGTGATCCAAGTGTTATATGAATCTGGGAGGCCTTTCCACTTAACAAAATACAGTTTGTATGCCCTGGACTGTGTAGCAAGCAATTTAGTATCCAACACTCGTTCGATCTGCTCTTTTTTCTTCTTCGGTATGTGCTTGGCCCAGTCATTGCTTTCCTTGCCACACTGTTCTGTATTTACCTGATCATCATTTGTCCTTGCAGAGTATGGGTGAAGGTCAACAACATTAAAAATAGGACTGATGTCTAAATCCTCAGGAAGATCAAGCACATAAGCATTGTCATTTATCACCTTCTGAATTCTGCATAGACTTATTTTCTTAGGTTTCAGCTTGTTATAGGTACCATGAGGATACCTCACTTTGCACAAATGTGCCATGACCATTTCCCCTTCCTGGAAGATTTGTTTTCTCCTATGCATATCAACAGTTTTTTAATAATGTTTGTTCATGGTTTGCAACTTGTGCCTAACCTATTGATGTATCTCTTGAATGTTTTCTACAAAATCTGTAGCATCTTGGCTGATTTGTGGGTTTACTAGTAGATCCATTAAATCCACAGTTCCTTTAGGATTTGAGCCATACATAATTTGAAATGCAGACTTACCAGTAGATCTATTTATGTTAGAGTTATAGGCGAATTCAGCTTGAGATAGAACCAAATCTCATTGTCTCGGGTTGTCACCAATCAAGCACCTCAATAGATTGCCCAAGCTCCTATTCACTACCTCTGTTTGACCATCGGTTTGGGGGTGGTACGCTGCACTGTATTGCAATCTGTTGTCCAACTTCTTCCACAAGGTTCTCCAAAAGTGGCTTAAAAACTTTGTGTCCCTATCACTGGTTATGATTTTTGGAATACCATGTAACCGCACTATTTCCTTGAAGAACAAGTGTGCTACTTGACTTGCATCATTGGTCTTCTTACAGGGTATGAAGTGGGCCATTTTAGAAAAACGATCAACTATTACAAACACTGAATCAAATCCTCTTTGGGTTTGTGGCAGCCCCAAGATAAAATCCATGGAAATGTCAGTCCATGGTTCTATCGGCATAGGTAGAGGCATATAAAGGTCTGTATTTTTTTGTCCTCCTTTTGCAATTTGGCACACCCTACAAGTAGCAACAAACCTATTCACATCTCTTCGCATATTTGGCCAAAAGAATTTCTCATGCACCAATTCAAAGGTCTTATCACGTCCAAAGTGTCCACCAAGACCACTTGGGTGCATCTCCCTTATTAGTTTTTCTCTCCTCGATCCAAAGGGAATACAAAACTGAGGTCCCTTAAACAAAAACCATCTGCTAGCAAATAGTCTTCACAAGAATGAATACTTGTTTGGTCTTGACTATTTAGGACTCCATAAATTTTTCCAAAATATGGATCTTCTACATATTCATATTTCATTTCATCAAAACCAATAAGTGCATTGCTCATTACAACCAACAAAGAATGCCTTCTACTTAGAGCATCAACCACCACATTAGATTTACCACTCCTATGCTACACAACAAAGGTATAAGCCTACAAAAATGAAGCCCATTTTGCATGTTTGTGGGACAACTTTCCCTGAGAATTAATGTACTTCAAATCTTCATTGTTAGTCATCAAAATGAATCCCTATGTAGAAGATAATGCCTCCAATATTTTAATGTTTGTACAATGATTATCATAAGTGGTATACTTCTTTTTGGCGTCATTTAATTTCTCACTAAAAAAGGCCACAGGTTTACCTTTTTGGCTCAACACTCCGCCAATAGCTACTCCGGAAGCATCACACTCAACTGTAAAAAGTTTCTCAAAATATGGTATAGAAAGAATTGGAGCCTCAGTTATCTTTCTTTGGACGTGTTCAAAACTCAAGTCAACTGCCTTGGTCCAACTAAAGGCCTCTCCTCTTGTGCAATAAGTCATAGGTGCACTTATTCCATTGAAATTCCTAATGAATCTCTTATAAAAATTCACCATCCCATGGAAGCTTCTCACCTCCGTGATATTTTGAGGAGTAGGCCACTCAAGAATGGCCTTAACCTTTTCAAGATCCATGCTCAACCCATCAGTTGAAACAACACTACCCAAGAAGACCAACTCATTCTTGCAAAATTCACTCTTCTCAGGGTTGATAAACAACCTTTCTTCTCTAAGTGTATCAAGAACCACCCTCAAATGTTTTACATGTTCCTCCATATTGTTACTAAAAATCAAGATATCTTCAAAATAGACTATGAATTTTTTTCCAATGTGTAGTCTAAATATCTGATTCATTGTTTGCATGAAGGTAGCTAGGGCTTTTGACAAACCAAATGGCATCACTACCCACTCATACAATCCGTCCTTGGTTTTGAAGGCGGTCTTCCACTCATCTCCTTCGCGAATCCGAATATGATGGTATCTGCTTCTGAGATCAATTTTGGAGAAGATTTTAGCACCCACTAGGCAATCTAACAAGTCGTCCATTCCGGGCATTTGATATAGGTACTTCACAATGATTTTGTTAATGGCTCTAGAATCCATACATAATCTCCATTTCCCTCCTTTCTTGGGTGAGAGTAGAATAGGTATGGCATAGGGGCTCATTCTCTCCTTTATAAATACCTTCTCTAATAATTCTGCAATCTGTTTTCTCATTTCCTCATTTTCTAGAGGAGTCAATCTATAAGCAGCCTGATTTGGAAGTCTAGCACCAGGAATAAGATCAATTTGATGGGTGATGCCCCTAGAAGGAGGCAAGCTAGTTGGTAGATCGGTTGGCATCAAGTCGGAATATTGGCTTAATATTTTTTGCACTTCTACTGGGACAGTTTGCTGATTAGATTTCTCTTCCCCTCTAGGGTATAATAGATAGCAAATCTCATTCTTAGACTCCTTGAAAAATTCTTTCCAACTCATTATAGAAAATGATAGCGCTGCCATTCTAGTTGATTCTTCTACTTTAAAAGGCTTCAAAATATGGATTTGACCCTCATGTTATGTCTCATAAGTATTTTCCCTACCATGGTGAACTACATGCCTGTCATATTGCCAAGGTCTTCCCAATAATAAATAGCAAGCATCCATGGGTACGACATCACACAATACTTTATCTTCATAGGGTCCAATATTAAAGGTAACAAAACAAGATTTATTAACCAACATACTTTGATCTTTCTTCAACCAAGAGATCTTATATGATCAGATTTAGGAATACAAGAAAGATTTAACTTTTGCACCATTTCAGTACTTACTAAGTTACCTATTGAACCACCATCTACTATCACTTTGCATACCTTTCCTTGACACTTGCATCTAGTTTGAAAAACATTTTTCCTTCTCCAATCCTCATCTGCAGGTTGCTTGTTTCCAGCTGCCAAAGTCTTTCGAATCATCAGGTTCTCTCCAGTTTCAGCTTCTAGTTCCATAGCTTGAATCTCTTCCTCTGTCAGCATAGCTCGATTTGCAGCTTTAGGATTGAGTGGGCAGTCTTGAGCTTTATGAGCTTTGCTGCATATGAAGCAGCGTAAGGGTTTCCAATTCTCAGAAAATTGTTATCCTTGTCCCCTACCTCTAAACCCTCCTTTTCCTTGGAAGTCAGGCTTCACATTTTTCTCAAGTTCTTCTCCTTTGGTAGTTTTGGAGGAACTCCCTTTTCCTTTGTCTGGGTTACTGTCACTCCTTTTATTTGTCAGTTTGTTTTTCTGATGCAATTTCTCCTCAGCTTTTAAGGCATACCCATATGCCTCATCCACAATAGGTAACTTGACTAAGGCTATCTCATCTTGCAGTTGAAACCTTAATCCGTTAAAATACCTAGCTGCAGCTTGTTCTTTATCCTCTTGAATATCAGTCTGAATTTGAAGCGTCATAAATTGTTCGGTATAAGCTTGAACGAACTGATCTCTTTGTCTTAGATTCTGAAATTCTCTGAACAACTTTTGTTGATAATCAAAAGGCAAGAACCGAGTTCGTAGATGTTTCAACATCTTGGGCCATAGTCTGATTTTTTCCTTCCTTGTCTTTTCCTGGAGCTCTGCAAATTTTCCCACCATAGGGCAGCATGGGACTTCAACTTGGACGCTGCAATTTTCACTCTTTTATGATCATCTTCCTCAATATTTTCCATCTCAAAATAACACTCCAACTCTTGGATCCAGTCTAAGAACAAATGTGGATTGAGTTCACCTTTAAATTCTGAAATATCCACTTTCACCTTGGAGCCTTGTTTGTATATGACTTCAATGAGCCTCTCCATAGGGTCTGCTGCCCTAGCTGCATTTTTTGGATGCTCTGGTTTCTCTTCAAAATTATCCAAGTGCAGCCTGTTCTCAATGGCCTCTAATCTTCTAACCTAATCATCAACATTATTCCCCCGAAGACCAACATTTCTCCTGCCTCTCCCTCCCTAGTGCATACGGATCCCTCTCTGGGCCATCGTAGTTTGCTCTGATACCAAAATGATGCAGACGAATCTTCAAATCTTGCAAAGATAAAGAAACTTGCCCTCTGCACAGCAGAGGAAATAAGCACAATACTATAGAAACCAAAGAAGGTCTTGAGATTCTAGCTCCTTCTGCAACTTTACTCTGTTTTTATTATTTTGAAACCGATCATTACATTTACCAAAAAAACTACCTCCTACATTAATGGCTATCCTCTTTAACCACCAAAAGCACCTAATTCAACTCCTGCAAAGACTGCAAAGTAACAACAGTCCAAAACCCCTAAATCAACTCCTACAAAGACTGCAAAGTGACAACAGTCCAAAACAGAGTAATCAAACCCTAATTAATTCCTACGAAGACTACTAAGAAACAACATATCAACTCCTAACTAACAACAGATCAACTCCTAAGAAACAGCAGGTCAACCACAGTCAAGGAATAGTTGCATCAATTTTGCTGAATGAAATATGGGAATTCAAGCATATACTAATATTGCAATGATCTGAAATTTTTACCGGTCAGTTCTTTCCAATATACTCATGCGAAACAGTACATGCCCTGAATCAATATTTGTGCCAAGAAAACCAATGAGCTGTGAGTAATTTACTGATCTAGAGTATCAATTATTTCAGTAATTTGCTGGTTTGGGCATAGGAACTTTGTCTAGTTATAGTTTGTAGTTTGAGATACAAGGGCTTGAACTTGATTGCTTTGTAACTTGCTGATAGCAAATTGCCACCATAAGGGGAATAAATAAAAAACGTTACCTTGGATTGTCAGAGATTATAGTGCACAATGTTCACAAATAAACTCCTCTACAGGAATTTCTTCTCCCTGACAAAGTGTTTACCGGGAAAGGAAGTGGAATAGGGTTTTAGTAAAATGGGTTCAACCTCCCTAAAATTTTAAATTTTGATGGAGCTTCTAATTCTAATTATGTTGTTTTGCTGGCTTGTGGCATCCTTAGAAATGAAGGATGTTTGTCAGGCCTCTTTCTCTTCACATTCCTCTGGGCACCAAAGCTTAACTGAAGCTAGAGGCTTAGTCAAGGGTCTTAGGACGGCCATTCATGATGGGTGAGATGCTTGTTATTAATTATTAGAAGTATGCTTAAGTGATGTGCCCCCGATTGGCATTTAAATAACATTGTAGCAAAGGTAAGGAATGTATCTTCAGCCTTTCAAGAGGGCACCTTCAATCATTGCTTCAGAGAAGCGTAAGTATAGGTGGATATACTTGCAAACTCAGGGTGCTTCAAAAGGAGGAGTTAATAATTGAGGGAAAGGCCCATTTTTGAGAAGGATTAGGTGATCAAAGATAGAGATGTCTCACTATTCATGTTGCAAAGGCTACTTTTAAGCGTTCTAACATCAGGACTAACATGATGTCAATCAACGTCACAACTTCCCCATTGCTTACATCTCCCATATTCTATTATCTTGATTCGTTCTATTTCAGCATAGTCTGTTCTTTTTGTTATCGAGTTTGGATTCTGGATTTGCATCTGTTAATTGTGTTGAGTACAAGGATGTGGGTGTGGAAATGTGTGAGTCGAAGGGCATGGTTGCAGCGAATGAGCTAAAGGGAATAACAACACAGTTGTAGGGGCTTTTATCTATCAGACATCTCAAATCAAATACTGAAGTAAGTCACTAACATCCCAGATTTAGCCAAATGTTGCTGGTGATTGGACCTGAAAATATGGAGTATTACCAATCTCTCTAATGGCAATATTTAATGATAAAGTATTTAACAAGTGATTCGAATACCAGGAGATATCTTGTGGACAATACTCTAAATTGCTTGAACTTAGATATGTTATATGTGGAAGCAAATGCAAAATTAGAAATTAAAAAATAGAAAACATTAAAAAATGAGCATATTAAGCATACAGGACCATAACAAAAATTGTATTAACCTGGACACTTTGTACATGACATCCTCATGTCTATCTTCCTGTTTCTTTGTCTATCTCTTTCTAACTATCTATAGTTGATCATACTATGACAGACGGAAAATAACTATTATGAAGATGAAACAATTGCTCTTCCATAAGTGATTCTTCACTTTCTATCGGTTATGTCTGAGCCATGTCAAAATGCCCCAATAAAGGACAGGAACCGAGGTACTGTTGGCACTTGGCAGTACTGTTCATGGTGGGTTAAGCTCTGCGATTTGGACCAAGACAAATCCAATGTTGTATACAATATGTCGCATGACATTTGATGCACTCTTGAGATAACACACTCCGATCAAGTTTCCCACATCCTCTTGTGCCACTAGAAGTGTCGGTGTATCATCTGTTGAAGCACTGAGTAGGACATGGTTGGGCAGAATATTGATTTTGGCAGCTCCACAAACCTGCGAACATAGTATAGTGTTACTGCAGACCATAGAAGATGGTTGGGCATAGCTGTAGAACATGAGATTCAAGTGATAGGTTTGGGGCTTCAAGTTGGACCAATGGGGAAGTTTTCTAGGATTGGATTGTGGAAAAACCATGCATAGTGAAAAGAGGAGAAATCTTAGAAGAGGAGCTTGAGGAGCATATGGTGGCAGTGGTCTTTCTTGGAGAAGATGACATCCCACCCTTCACAGCTCATGTTGTCACACTATAGCAGGAGTTTTTAGTCCTAAATTCCTAATAGCAGAGTCTTATGCTCTGAAATACTTCGCTGGTGGCTTAGACCTTCATGTGAGTGGTGGACAGCTAGTGCTCACCAACACAAGACCGAAGCCACTCATGGCACACGTGCAAAGCAGAAATTGTGAATAGGCACCAGTGAGGATTCATGTGATTGATCATTTGGGTGGGAACTGTCGTGGTTGCAAGGAACTCCAACAAACTAACAGAGGAATGTAATGTTTGGGGACTCTCAGGTGCTGAATCTATCGGTTAGATGTGCAATAAGAGAATAAGTGTTGGCATGCATGGAGGATGAGCACATTCTGGTGCAAAATCACTGCAAGGCTGCAGCAGCAAAGGCCATCATTTGCCCAGGACTAAGATAAATAGTGTGTGCATGGTCAACATGGCCAAATGATCATGTTTGTTTCCCCTTTTCCAGGAAGGAATTTTTTTTTGTTTTAGTTCTCCTATGCGCTAAATTGGTATTGTTGCATAGGCAACTGATAGAAATATTTCATTTTAATATTATAATAAAGGTGTGTTTTCTCTAATTTCATCAGGGGAAACTCAACATCTTGTGTCCAAGTTTCGTATCTGTTTTCTCTATCGAAGGTGTGGACATATTGTCAACTACCATTTACCTAGCAAAAAAAGAAAAGTGGACATTTTTCAAATTTTAGTGACTCTCCTGAGTATGTGTGGTCATTGACTGCAAATCAATGTGCTCCATCACAAGTTTATTAAAAAAATTCTATATTTTGCAAAAAAAAAATGTAAACTGGCATGCAGTGATTTTCAAAACACCAACGAACTGGATCAGTCAACTGAAATTGGAAACTTTTGTCCTTATCGGATTAATGTATTTTAAATGAGTTCTTTTAACTGCCACTACCTGGCAGAAAAAGAATAGTGAAAGTTCTTCAAATGTTAGTTACTCTCCTGAGTATGTGGTTATTTACTGCAAATCGGTGTACTCCATGTCAAGTTCATTAAGAATTTCTCTATATTTTGCAATTTTTTTGATGTGAACTGGCATGCAATGGTTTTCAAAATAGCCATGAATTGGGTCAGTCAAACTGAAATTGTAAACTTTTCTCCTTGTCGGATTAATGTTTGTTTAATGAGTTCTTTTAAATGCAAGCCTTCCTAAGGTTCTTGGATATACCAAAGTATTTAGGTATAGTGCATCTAGATACCTTTAACACATTAGTTGAGTAATTAAGTTTTTTATTCAACTCTGAATTTGTTTCATAATCCTAGTTGATATTGATATTTATCTATAGCCACCCTTGTGATTGTTGAACAAGAAATGTGTGAATCACTCAGTTTGGACCTAATTGAACTCGCTGTAATTTATGTAGATGGTTGGGTCTTCTGCTAGATCTTGGTTGGAGGAAATGTCAAATAATGGGGAGTTCATACGCACTCCATCAACTTTTTGTAATTTCATTTCAAGGGATAAGTCATCTGAATACTATGCGGAGTCTGGTAGATACCACCTCTACATATCATATGCATGTCCTTGGGCTTCCAGGTGTTACGCCATCTTGAAACTGAAGGGGCTGGATGATGCTATTAGTGTTTCGGTAACTCCTCGTGTTGATAACATTGTCTTATGCTTTTCAATTAAATTATTCCTTCTTTGATTGAGTAGTACTCAATGATTTTTGTCAAATAGTCAGTAAAACCAAAATGGGAAAGGAC
Organism: Sequoiadendron giganteum; assembly: GCA_007115665.2. Lineage (NCBI taxonomy): Eukaryota > Viridiplantae > Streptophyta > Pinopsida > Cupressales > Cupressaceae > Sequoiadendron > Sequoiadendron giganteum. The sequence continues at coordinate 34,352,980 of CM021108.1, forward strand.
AAAAGAGGGCGAGAATCACTTTGGCTGGACATTTCCAAATTCTGAAGATGAAGATCCTGTTGCAGAACCAGATATTTTGAATGGAGCCAAAAGCATACGGGAATTATATGAACTTGCTAGCAGCAATTTCTCTGGTAAATATACTGTTCCGGTGCAAATCCTCAACATAGTTTTCTTCTATAAAAATCCCTTAAATAGCTTTGGTGTGTGATGGTATGTTGTTTTCTATTATCTTTGCACAGTTCTCTCACAAATTAGTTTCCCATATGTGCAGGTGTTATGGGATAAAAAGGGTAAAACGATAGTTAACAATGAGAGCTCTGAAATCATCCGTATGCTGAACACTGAATTTAATGATATTGCAAAATATCCAAATCTCGACCTATATCCACCTCATTTGCAAACCCAGATTGATGAAGTAAATAACTGGATATATGATCCAATAAACAATGGAGTTTACAGATGTGGATTTGCTACAAATCAAGGACCTTATGAGCAGGTTTAATCAAAATTCTCTTTCAATATTTGTCTTGCAGGCATACACTATTGTAAATTAGATTTAACTTTCTCACTCTCCATATGGCATATACAGGCTTTTAATGAATTATTTGATGCACTTGACAAATGTGAGGAGATCTTAAGCAATCAACGATACATCTGTGGAAATGTTTTCACAGAGGCTGATGTACGTTTGTTTGTAACGCTTATTCGGTTTGATGAGGTATCTTTCTTGTTCTTTTTGAGTTTGTAGATCTCATCTATTTCATTCTATTGCTTTACTATTTAGTATTTACAATATTTATGAATAAGTTAGAAAAATGGCAGAATTCTGCAACTTAGTGTTTCTTTTATTTATGTCTTTAAGTTTCTGTATAGTTGTATTCAAATATGCCATGAATGCCACTTATATTTTTGTGGTATTACAGGCGTACGTAGTTCATTTCAAATGCAATAAGAAAATGATACGCGAATATCCCAATATTTTCAATTACACAAAAGATATCTACCAGATTCCAGAAATTTCAAGTACTGTCAATATGGATCACATCAAGCGTCACTACTATGGAAGTCACCCTTCTATTAATCCATATGGAGTTGTTCCTCTTGGCTCTGGCATTGACTATTCTTCTCCTCATGATCGTGCAAAGTTCACTAATTAAAATCCTATTTGTAATTTTATTCTGGAATTTTGGTTAACATTACTAAACAACTACACACTTCGGTATGACCTTTAAAGGTTAAATAATTAGTTTTCACCTGAAAATCACTGTTGTTTTTTGTAGATATTTTTTCTGTTTAACCAAGTTTTATCCTAAAACATGTATTTTAAATTTTGTTTTATATATTGTGTAAAATTCCCACATTTAAGCTTTAAGGTAGTGCTTACAAGCATCATGATAATTCACATCCTGCCCTTTGTCTTGTTAAATGGGTATTGAAAATTTTAGAATATGAGTTGCTTTGAAATCTTGATATGATGTCGAGTTTAAACCTATTCATGGATAGCAGTAGTCTACAACTATCTTTAGTCCCTGCAGTTTAGAAAAACTATACTCCTGTTCCTTGAGGAAAGGAACAGGAGTTCCCTGTGTTAAGAAATAACAGGCTTTTATCTTCATTTCACACATTCTCCATGATCTTCTAGCTTGCCCTCCTTTCTTAGAAAATCTCCCCTTGATCTCCCTCAATATGGAGTTCAAGAACTTGACCTTGCACCCTCCACTTGCATTGATTTGGAAGCCGAATACTGGCAGAATTGCCAATTGTTATGGGTCTCAGGCCAAATTCCTGAAGCATGATAATGTTACTCTCCTATGCAGATCTCTTTAATGATATTATTTGCCTTTGTTTGCCAGCCCCCGAATTCCTAACATACTGTTTCTTATATCCATAAATCAGGGGCAATTTTTATCCTGATAAAAAATATCATTATGATCATGGAGCTTTTGTTAAGCTCTATCTAACTATTCTCAATATTTATCTATCTCAGATTTTTGAAAGTAGTGGCTTTAGAGCCAGAGACCAAGCATCCTTTAGTAGAGATTTGGATTACCAGACATTCAAATATAGTCTCATGTTATGTCATATAATAAACTAAATGTGTTGTACCTGACTTCATTATGTTGTTAATTAAGTGTTGGCTTAGGTAGTGTGAGTTATATAGTGATTATAAATAGTTAGACCAACAGTTGTGTTAATGTTGTATTGTACCCAAATCATTATGTTGTTGATTAAGTTGTGTTGTATTGTACCTGGAGAATAGATTTATGGAATTTCTGAAAACTCGAGAGAAGACTCCATTGATCCAAGAAGAATATTTAGAAGAATTAGTCAATAAAAGCATAAGGAAATTAAAAAAGAAAGAAATAAGGAAAAGTAAAGAGAATAGATTGGACTTGGGTAAGGAGTTATGTTTACAATCAAATAAAATGACATTAACAAATATGAAAACAAAAAGATATCTTGAAGAGTCACAACCCCCTGACCAGGATCCATCCCTTCAGCCATATAAGAGTGGAAGAATTTTAAAAGAAGAGATACCATAAGACAAGGAAACAAGAGAAGTAGAAGGAAAAGAAGTAGAGTGAGAAGAAATACTTGGGAGAGAATACTTCGACATAAAACTAGAAAAAGACAAGGGTAGAGAACACAAACCCTACACTGTTAGGAAGGTAAAGAGAGAAAAAAGGAGAAAAACCAAGTTCGCAAATCCAGAAGGTTGGAATTAGACAGAGAAAGGAGATGGAATCTTCAATCAAGATCCCTGTATTTGGAAAAGATACTACAGAAGCAGCAAAGCACATATTTTTATTAGAATCTCTATGGGAAAGGCAGGATATTGACGAAGATAAACCAAAATTACTTGACTTCATATCCTCACTCAAGAAAGATGTATTAGATTGGTATAAGAAGACTTATCCTAAACATGGAAAAAGTTGGAATGAGGTAAAACAATATTTCTTAGCTAACTTTGACACATCGGGCATTCCAACCGAAAGTGTAATTAAAATGAGAGAATTAGTACAAAAGGAAGAAGAATCAGTAAAAACATATGATAAAAAATTCAAAGAAGTCTGCTGCAAGCTAGAAGAACATTGACAGAAAGACATAAGATAGAATGGTTTATTTTTTGACTTCAAAAAGACATAAGAGCATCTCTAAATGATAGAATATTCAACACTTATATGGATCTAATCACCATGGCCTACTGCATTGAAGCCCAAACTTGGTGCAGACCTTAAAAGGATGATATGAATGAGAATATTGAGAAGTTACAACTTGCGGTAGAACAACTAACAATACAAAGTTCAATCTTAGCGAAAGGAGACACAAAGAAAGTCAAAGAAAACTGGTGCACATATTGCTCACGAGAAGGTCATCTCCGAAATGACTGCCCTAAGGCTCAAGGAGAGAGTTTTGTTGTTGCATTACATGTATAACTAAAGATAGTTCCAACCAAAACTAACTCGATGTACTGTGGGACATGCCAAGAATGGGATAGTCACCTCACAAAGGACTATCCTGCAAACCAATTTCAGGTCCGAAACACATAGAATCATCCTGATCCTTGATGCCCTATGCACCACAACTATGATGCTGATATAGATAGAACCATGGCATATGTTAAAGGATTGGTGGAAGGACCTCTATATAATATAGGTTATAGACAACCACCATGGAGGGATAACATAAATGTATATGTGTTATAGAACAGTCCACCACAAGACTATATGGGAGATAATAGACAATCCAATTATAGAGGAGGAAGAGGATGCAATAGAAACAATTGTCAAAGGAGTGATCATGTAACATGTTACGATTGTGGGAAAATAGGTCATTATGCCACCAAATGTTGGTCAAAAAAGAAAAGGAAATGTCTTTTTTGTGAAGAGATTCCCATGACACATTCAGATGTTGTAAGGCTCAACAGTATTACCAAAACACAACATGGTCAAGAAGTGATGAACTACAAGACAACAACGGACCAAGAGTAATAAGAAAAGTACCACAAGGAGTGAAAAGCTACCAAATACTGGATAACTGGTCCTCAGACACATCAAATGAGGATTATTCCGGAGAAGAAGAACCATTGCGGATAAGCAAACAAAAGAAATCCAGAATAAAGAAAAACAATGCTATAGTACTAACTAGATAGGGAATAGATATTGGAAAGAACAAAAGGGAAATTGAAGAAATTAATGAAGAAACAAAACCAGAAGAAGAAGAAGAAGAAGAGTGTGACTACTTCTAGCCAAATAAGAAACATGCCAAAATAGTGGAAAAAGCAAGGAAACACATTATACAACAACAAAAGGAGGAGATAGCATGTTTTTTAGAAGAAGAGGTAATGATGTTGAAGAGGTTAGCCTCATTAGCCCAACAAAAAGACCTTTTAGTAAAATTGAAACAATTAGGGAAGTATTGAAATAAGCAGAAGCAACAAGTACATCAGATTGCAAAAGACTAGAATTGGAAAAATGGTCCCCTTTTAATCACCGCAAATTTGAACAACACTAAAGTTAAACATGTAATGATTGATCTAGGTGCAGACCTCAATATTATTCTGACAACCACTTGGGAGAGGCTAGGCAGACCTAAGCTCATTAAGACACCTATGAACATTAGTCTAGCTGATGGTTCTAGCATGGAAACATTAGGGACATGGAAGAATGTAGAAGTAAATATTAAAGGGATCAACCAAATTGTTGACTTTGAAGTTGTAGAGATGAAGGAACCTTTCAACACTTTTAGAGCATTACTAGGATGGAAATGGTTTGTAAATTCTAATGACATGGTAGACTTGAGGAAGGAGGAAATATCTTTGGCAAATGAGAATAGAATAGTTCACATTCCATTAGGAGAAAGAGAAGATAGAACATATGTGGAGGAAATAACATAAAACAACGAAAATGAAGATCCCCAAAACCTTTATTCTATTTCAAGATTACCCACCACAAAAGAAGAGGAAGATCCAAAGAACCTCTACTTCATTTCCAAAACCTACATAGCACCACAACATAAGCTATATAGATTTAGAAGGGTATGCATGATACACAACCATTCACTTACCACATCTAGTGCAAAACAGTTAGAAAGAACAACAAATCTAAACCACGTTAACCACATCCAACAAGGCATTTCACACATTAAATTTCCAAGACTTTTCGGAGTAGGTGACCTAAGAAAGTATATTGCAAACATGGAAAGAACATTAGTGATGACAAATTTCCACAATCCATGAAGATTATTGCTAAAAGTTTTTGGATTCCTTATGGTCTCTTCTATCCTAATGATGAATCACAGAGTGTGATTCGAAACGTTGATGCAAAAAATTCTGACACAATCTAATCTAGAAACTTTTCGTAATAATGGAAAGAACATTTCAAGATGACACTATCTAGATCACAGCCTTTCAAGGCACTTTGGTATGTAATGTCACCTAGTGCTGGTATACACACAAACATTCTATCCCCACATGGAATGCATTCCGGATCCTAAGCAAAGCTCGATATCTCCAAGCAGAAAGTGAGAACACTCTAATCCACAAATATGAAGGAACCATCAAACTAGAAGAACATATTCAAACTTGCACCCACATATGGGCAAAAGAGGGCAAATACGACCATTGTCTCTATATCCAACTATTTTACTAGACCTTGACACCAATAGTCCAAGCTTGGTACATCAATCAAGAAAGAAGAGAAGACACCAAGGAGTGGAAAGAACTCCAAATTGACTTCATCCATACGTTTTCCTTTTGGGATGAAAACACACACATATGTACCACATTAAGAAAAACTAAGGAAATCATATTCACCTCACCACTAGAGAGTACCCATATACCCCAACCAACAAACCCACCTCCCCGAAAGCAAGGGATTTTGGAAACTAATTAAACGAAGGAACAAACAAACACAATAGGTACCAAATCAATGCCATGCCATACAAAAACATGATGAAGAGCCAAACCCAAAACGAGAAATCACAATGGAAAAAGGGGAAAGGGAAATACAAATGAACAGAGAACCTCAAGAACAATACTATAACCAACCTCTCCAATTAAGGAAAGAAAACATAGCTCATGAAGGAAACCCTAAATTGGCCAAACTTGGGGATTATTGGGATGAATCACTAGTAGTAACAATTACTAAAATATTGACACAATATCAAGAACTCTTCCCACACACATTTACAAAAATGAAAGGAATCAAACCAAACGTAGGGGCAATGACAATTCAGTTAAAGGAAGGCACCAAACCTCACCGAAAAGGACCTTACCACCTCAACCCTAACATGCAACAAAAAGTCAAGACATAAATAGATAAGATTATAGTAGTAGGCATTATTAAACTGGTAGAAGATTATAAATGGATTAGCCCAATGGTAGTACAGAATAAGAAGACCAGAGAGATCCAAATATGTGTAGATTTTTGAGAACTTAATAAAGCATGCATCCATGACCCCGACCAGAGAGATCCAAATATGTGTAGATTTTTGAGAACTTAATAAAGCATGCATCCATGACCCCTTTGTTGGCAGTGGCATTGTTTTGTCATTGATGTCAAAGGTTTGTATTTGATGGCAATAGATGTCAGACATGTGAGGTCAATGGTGTAAAGCAAGGAAATGCAAATGTTGGTGCAAGTGAATTCAAAGATCATTCAGGGTATTCAAAGATCATTCAGGGCATTCAAAGCAAAAGGAAAGCAAAGGTTTGTTTCATTGATGGAGTGTGGAGTTTTGTCTTTGCAAATTATTCATGTTGCTTGATGCATATTGTTGCAAGAGTATCACAAAGTTGCTTTAAGGTCTCATCGCATTCATGACAAAGTGGTGATTTGTCATTGTTTCATTTTATGATGTTGGTGTCCAATACATTTTGATGTTGATACTCGAAGTTAATGGTGGTTGATGATTGAGTTTTCTTTGTTTCCTCAATGGTACATGCAAAGGACTTTGTCTCTTTTTTTGTGCAAAGGGTTTGATCACATGGTTGCAAGATGATGAGGGTATTGATTTGGTTCAAGGTCTCTTCTCTTGTGTAAAGCAAAATCCTAATGGGTTTTTACCTCGTGAAGTTTTATGCAAAAGATTGTTTTATATTCTATTTAGTTGGTGACCTTGTATCACTGGTCACAAGCAGTTTAAGTAATGTCTTAAGGGTTATATTTGCATTGACTACCGACCTCTTCCATCTTGGTAACTTGCTTGATAGGTAATACTTTCAAATGCTATCGCTCTTAACAAAATCAATGGCTACTATTTGAATGTACTAAAGGCGGGTTTTAGAAGATCAAGGGACAGGTTTTAAACTTGTGAATGGTTACTTGATAAAGCTTTATTTTGATGGGCTTAAGGAAATTAAAGAGTTTTTTCCTGCTTTTGTGCATCAATTTGGAGATGAACAAAAATAAAAAGAACTAAGTTGCTGGCGCCAGATCAAAATGTGAAGAGGTTTCTATTTGTAAAAAGCTATGGGTATTTCAATCGTAACGTGAAGTTCATGAAATGAAGTAATTTGCCTTGCATAAGTTGTTGACGAGAGAAAAAGGCAGATTATAAAAGAAAAAAGGTAGAATGATAGCAAGTGCATAGAGACGTTTTCCATGTTGATAGAGGTCTGAGCACTGTAAGAGGTTTTTTGAAGGAAAAGATACCATGTTTTGTTGAAATCATATACAGAAAGAGAATTTCAAGCATAAAGTATGGATGCTATATGAAAGATTGGAGTTTTATGGTCTATTAGATGATGGATGTATATATTGATAATAGTTTGCGAGTAAAGGTAGTATTCAGTGCTTGAAGATCAGGTTTTAGAAGTGTTTCATGAGTATTCAGTATAATAGGGTTTATGAAATGTATTCTTTTCCTTGTATAAGATTTGGGTACTATGTATGAAATTCAAAGGAGCAAAATTTTAATCTGAAAAAGAGCAGAGGCTGTCCACTGTCTATAAATATCAATGAGATATGTCTTGAGATGAAAGAAAACTATGGGGTTTTAGCTTGAGTGAAGAACAGTGTGTGTGTGATAGGAGAAACAATTTTTTATAGTTTGGAAAATATGAATATGACCTTGGAGTCTGAAAGATGAATGAATTCACTACATTGTATGATTGAAGCTACTGTATGTTGTCTGCAAAGTGATTGAGAATATCAGAGTTGACTGAGGCTCTTTTGAATTTGGTATGTGACATGCTTAGATTTGAAGCTGATATGAGCTTTGTGAGTATGAGATGAACTTTCTTGATTGAAGTATGTTAAGCAAAGATGACTGTAACAAAATAGAGCAAGGTATCCAAGATGCTAAATCTATCATGAACTGAGCAGAGTAATTGACTGTTTCAATGTTTTGATAGGGAGTTGTAAAGTTATGATTGGAAAGATGTTTGACAGAGCCGTGGTTTAAAGTGAAACATAGAAACCCTCTATAATATATTTTTTCTTGTATTCAAAGTCTGGAGTTGGTGCTTCAGCCACTGGAGTTGGTGCTTTGGTGTTTTTAGAGTTGGTGCTTCGAAGGAGAGTTGGTGCTCACTAAATATTTTTTAGGGTTGGTGCTTCAAAGGAGAGTTGGTGCTCTCAGTGGGTTGGTGCTCACTAAATGTAATCAGGGTTGGTGCCCTTTGAAGATAATAAAAGCAATTGTTTAGAGTGGTTTTTTCACCCTTTTAGGGTTTTTCCACTCATAAATATCGTGTCTCATATTTCCTTGGTGATGTGTTGTTTTGTGATTCACATGTGATGTTATGACTTGCACATCTTTGCTTTTTCTCATGAATTGTAATAGCTAAAGTTTTGGGAAATTAAGTTTATGTGATTGGTTTTATTGGATCACCGATTCACCCCCCTCTCAGTGATCCTTAGTATTCCTACACCCTTCCCTACTCCTTTATTGAAGAAATACTAGAATTTGTAGCCGGGAGAGAAATATATTCACATTGATGGGTTTTTCGGATACCATCAAGTCCGAATTCGGGAGGAGGATCAACCCAAAATAACATTTTCTACAAAATGGGGATCATTCATGTATATTGTCATGTCCTTTGGCTTGAAAAATGCACCAGTTGTCTTTATTAGGATCAAGGTAAATACATTCAAAGAATTTATACATGACTTCTTAGAAGTTTATCTAGATGATTGGATCGTATATGGGTTAGTTAAAAATCACCTTTACGTCCTCTGAAATATGTTGGAGAAATGCAGGAGTATGCAAATTTTCTTAAATATCAAGAAATACATTTTTGTGGTACCCTTTGGCACACTATTAAGACATATCATATGTAAAGAAAGATTAATTATCGATCCAATCAATTTCTTTAATTATGACACTACCTCCACTCAAAACATCAGAGGTTAAAATATTTTAGGCTACACCAGATACCATCAGAAATTCATCAAAGGATATGCCAATCTAGCTGATCCCTTAGAACTTCTCAAAAAGAAGACCAACAAAACAATCACATGGACCAAATAGTGCCAACAATCATTTGATACATTGAAACAAAAGATTGCAGAAGACCCTATTCTTATATTTCCAGATTGGTCAGTCCCTTTCCATGTTCATGTATGATGCAGAGCAATCTGTAATTTTACTCAACTTCACAAAAAATTATCAATTTTCGTTAGCAACTTCATCACCAATTCAACAACTACGACCAATTACATAATTGGTGCTCTAATATTTCAATTTTTAAGAGGCAATTGTTTAATTCTATTTCTCATCATTTTATTTAGCACCCGGTACACAATATACTCCCAATAAAATTTATAGATTCTCAGAACTGTAATTCTCAATAACTAAATCAAGAAATATAAATTTATGGGACTCTCCATTCGGACAACATTTGGAGCCTTCTTCTTAATTCATAAAATAACCCACACATTCTCTCTGGCAATGCCTTATGTATGAGGCTACAAGAATAGCTTAAAAAAACTTCATTTACAAAAATTCCATAACTTCCCAGAAACTACCCGACTACTCAACTACCCAAAATAAAGCTTCCCTAATCTTTATCGGGATTTTGATTTTCTTGATTTTTCTATATTTGTTTTTTTTTTTAAATTTATGTCCCTAATAAATACTAAATAAAGCATTACTATGGGTGGAATACAATAAAGATTTTAAATATTTTGCCAAATGACTCTCACCCCAAAAGTATTTAATAAACCAAAAAATTTAGTTCTGTTGGGCTTCTGCTGCCCTGCATCAATGTAGATGCCTTCAGAATAGCAATAGAAGCAGTCCTAGCACAACCAAGAGGAAACAAGGATCACCCTATCACTTTTTCTAGCTGCAAGTTATCCCAAGCAGAGAAAAACTACACCACCACTGAACGAGAAGCATTAGGTATGGTCTACGCGTTAAACCCGTCATTATCTTTTATCTGCACCCTCCACCTTTTATACCGATCATGAATCTTTGAAATTCCTCCTAAATAAACCAGTAATATAGGGAAGAATATGTCGATGGCTACTACTATTTCAAGAATTCAATTTCACTACAATGGTTAAACAGGGAAGAAACAATCAAGGACCTGATTATTTATTCAGAATTGATATAGGCGAAGAACCTGAGGAGACCAAGGAAGAAGACCTACCATGTAATCATCTATTTCGGATAACAACAGTATAGAAAGAATTTCATGATGCAACACAACTACTTTCCACAAGGAAATATCCTACTGATATGATCGCACATGATAAGCAAGTATTATTATGAAAATCCCTCCCATTCACCTTATTGAAGGTGCACTATACAAACGAGGAAGAGATGATATTCTTCGAAGAATAGCTTTTGAACATGAACGGGAACATATATTAAGGGAAGCATATGAAGGCATAGTAGGCAGTCATAATTACAGAGATGCTACCGCCCAGAAAATACTATTAGCAAGATTATGGTGGCCAAGCATATATAAGGATGCGAAAACTCACACATGATCCTGTGACATTTGCCAGCGAATAGGGCACCCTGCATCTAGAGAAGAGATGACCCTCCAACCAGTACTAGCACAAGCCCCATTTGAGAAATGAGCGATTGAGTTCATAAGACGAAATCATCCAAAGCTAGATTTATCATCATTGGTGTCAACTATTTGACCAAATTGGCGGAAGTTGAACCCACTAAAGATTGCATCACATATACTACAACAAGATTACTTTACCACAACATTATACTAGATTTGGGTGTCCCATCAGTATAACCAGTGATCAAGGCAAACATTCTGTTAACAAAACAATAAGGGAGTTATTAACCAACTTCATGATTACACATAACTGCAGTACACCATACCATTCACAAGCTAATGGAGCAAGTGAAGCTCTCAATAATATTTTAAGAACTACTTTAACCAAGATGTGTAATGCTAATAGAGCGGACTGGGATATTAAAATTCCTGTGGTACTCTGGGCATGCCACACTACATATAAATGTGCTAACAAAAACACTCCATTCGATCTTTGGTATGGCATGGAGGCAAGCATACCAATATATTTCATGGTACATAACCTCTAGACAACATTGACCTTATGACTCACTAATGAGGAATCCATCAAGCACTGCCTCAAGGAACTAGATAAACTAGATGAAGAAAGACAACTGGCTGTACACTACCTCTGGACAGAAAGACGAAGACAAAAAGCATGGTATGATCGAAATATTAGATCTAAACAATTTAAGGTCGATGATCTGGTTTTACTCTATGATAGTAAATTCAAGAAATAGGGTAAACTAAAAGTCAGATGATTGGGCCCTTATCAAATCCATCAAACCCTTGACTCCAAAGAAATACAACTAAAGACATTAGATGGCACCATACTCCGATGCTTTGTCAATGGAGCAAGACTGAAACAATACCATATTCTAGCACAGTAGCGTTGACTTGAGGATAAGTCAACATTTTGAAAGGGGGGATGATGTTAGCCAAAAACTTGGATAGTGAAGACATTAGCCAGTAAAACATGTCACATCTTGGCACAAAAGACTTGCAGAGCATAATATTGTAAAGATGTCATATATACTAGGGGTATCATGGATGGGTCATGTCCCATCTCATTGATATGTATATAAAAGAAGATATGAATAATAGAATGTAAGAGGAGGTTATGATAGAGGTGTAATACATAGAGAGGAATATATGTATAAGAGTTTAATGTATGGAAGGAAAGATGTCTACAAATTAGATAAGATTCAAGCAAGAGTATAGGGGAAGATATTACAATGTATTATTTTCGATATGATTAATACAATAGCTACCAGAATTCTATCTTTAGTGTTATTTGTTACTATGAATGAATAAGTAGCTACCCTTATGGCTGATTCTATCGGTGTTCACCTTTATATGACTAAGTCTGAGGTATAAACTACAAAACTTAGAAAATACTTGGGGTTTATAACTTTGGTATGTGTTACACTAGATGTCTTGTTAACATTCTATTTACATTATATTGAACCCTACCTTTGAATAAAGCATCAATTTCATTAGTGTTGTGCAAATAGTCTATCATTTACTTGTTCTACAACTTGTATGGTAGTCTAAGTTCAACCAACAGTTAATCTAGTGGTTTTTCCTTTCTAAAGCTGGGTCAATTTGAATTTGTATGGTATAGAAAGTTTGTCAACAACTACCTCAATCTCCCTTATATCTTTTGAGATATTAACTCCTTTGCATCTTGAACACTCTAAGTTGACCAAAATCTGCAATCTTTATATTCATTTGCCTCTATCATGATGATGATGGATCATAGAGTGTTGATGTTGAAAAAGAATACAATTTTTTTTTCCAAGCTTCAAACACAATCATAATGGACTATGATTTTTTTCTAAACAACCACTATTAACAACTAGACCACATTATCTTGCAAGATAAAACTGTTGATCATGGTTGTGAAGCACAATGACAAAAATCTACAATACTACGAAGAGAGATGTCATTGTGGAAAAGGGGAAGGATATAAATATTAGACACTAAATCCATAGAAATTAACGTTATTGAGCCTATATGGTGGTGGTATACGAAGAGAATGCAATCAGTGAGGAGACCAAGGAATCAAATTGTCTACTAGACTGGTGGAATAACATGAATGAAGTGTTTGGTTGTGAAGTCCAACCATCACTTAGTCAAATAGACTCTTGGACTTCCATCCTAATGTCTATTCGTTTGCATCAAGATTTGTATATAATCTTGAAAATGAAACATCGTAAAGATGAAAACTTCACGTATTCGCTACATCTAATAATCAAAGATAATAACCCTATTTTTCTTGTGGATGTAGCCTTTAATGGTGAACCATATAAATTTGTGTCAATTGTGTGCTTTGTTTTATTTTTTTCTTATTATTGTGTGTAACTATTTAATTTCTTTAATTGCATTTAAAACTAAATGCATTGCACTCACTAAAGGAGCTAAGGAAATTTATGGTTGCAGTGAATTTTAGTTGAGTTTAGAAGTAAACAACAAGATCTTTCTTTGTATACAACAATAGTGCTATACATTAGGCCAAAAATGCAGCTTTCATAATAGTTCAAAGCACATAGAGCTATGGCATCATTTCATTTGGAGTGTCCTTGAACAAGGTAAATTCAAGCTAGAAAAGGTTCATACTAGTTTGAATCATGTTGATGCAGGTTGTTCCAAAAGAGAAGCTAGAGTTATGTAGAGTTTCTCTTGGTTTGGTGAAATTGTGACAATAAGCCTAGAAAAGTGGGTGACATATTTAAGTTTAGCTTTTTGCAGCACGGATCAAACTTCAAGTGGGAGATTACTTTGTTGTAGATTCCAAACATCACTTAGTCAAATAGACTCTTGGACTTCCATCCTTCTATCTATTCATTTGCATCAAGATTTGTATATAATCTTGAGAATGAAACATTGTAAAGATGATGAAAACTTTATGTACTCAATGCATATAATAATCAAAGATAATTTAGCCTACTCTTCCCATGGATGTATTCTTTACTGGTGAACCACATAAATTTATGTCATTTATGTGCTTTGTTTTATATTTTTCTTATTGTTGTGTGTAACAATTTAATACCTTTAATTGTGTCTAAAAAAACAACATGAAGAAGCTTGTGAGACTTGGTCAACTCCAAATTCCATCAAAACAATCTCTAAAGTGAAGTGAAAGCCTAGAATGAACCGTAAGCTGGAGTTGAGCCCAAATAGGCAATTATTTATTTACAAAATCACACTTCTTCTGATTGAATATTAGTTTATTTTCCTTAAATTTTGCAAAGATTGTTTCAAATGCATTAGATGCTCGCCATAAGTCTTACTAAAAACTAGTATAACAAGGAATGTAATACTAGTATTAATTACATTCATCAACTTCATAAAAGTAGAATCGTGGGCAACCTCAAGAAAGTAAAAGCCATGTATAAATTTTTTGCCATTAAATTTTATTTTCCATAACCCTCTCCAAATCTCAAGACCAACTTTTTAAAGTGCTCAATATGTGGAATTTGGTCTAATGAGTAATCAATTTGTCTAAGAGGCTACATGTTCTTGATGGCTATCTTATTTAAGGTCCTATAATCAATATACATATTCAATGACCTTTCTTATGCGAAAATAATAATATGAGAATTATAAGGTGAAGCGCTAACATGGGTCACACCTTGATTTTCAAAAGATTTAATTTCATTTCTTAACTAATTTTCTTCCAATGGTGATTTGTGTATAAATATCAACATTGAGGAGAGGCTAATCTAGTAGTAATTGGATCCCATGCTCAACTACTCTCTTTGTTGGCATACCTTTGAGCTCTTGAGAAGAGGCCTTAAATTGATGCAACAATTATTCAATTTATCTCTTCTTTTGGTTGGTATACAGTGTAAACTAAGCCTTGAACTCAACTACCTCGTTATCTTGCTCCTTCCTTAAGAGAAGGCAACGAAAGTTATCATTTACATTCATTAATATTTTGGATTTGATTGACACTCAACAAGGTTAGTTTTATTTACATTTGTATTTACTAATAATAATTTTTTTATCTTTTGTCCAAACTATACTTTTTAGCTCTTCTTATCAATATAGCATTTGCAAAATACATGTATGGGCTTCCAAAGAATACACCATATATTAAGAGAAATAAAATCTACAACAATATAATTAATTAAATGTTTATTTGTTGAGAATCTAAAATTTCATTATTTTGTGATGTAGGAGCATCCTCAAATTAGAAGCAAACATATATCAACCAAAAATAATTATTATTCTTTTTCTTATGTTGTCTCCCAAAACTACAAGATCCTTTCTCCTTGGACCGCCACTCATAAACCAAGAAAAGGGAAACACCACATCTTAGGCAAAGGTAAACCATAAACAAGGAAATAATAGGATGAGGCCAAGTGATAGGATATGGAAAATCCTCATCTATTTCAGGCTTTACAAAACCTAGGAGGGTAATTCTTAGAGGTCATTTTAAAAAGATATTTAAAGAGAAATAAATAAAATACAACCGAGCCTTGACTATCATGCCCTAATGACAACCATGAAAAGATCTAAAAACTTTACAAATAAGTAGATGAGACAAGTATGCACATGTAACTGAAGATAAAAACAAATATGCATAACTAAATATTAATCCGCTTATGTTGTGTACATATGTGCACTTGTAATTACTTCCAACATATCTCACTGAATGTTTGATTAGTTTCTAGCTCACCCAAGATTCAACATGAGTTATTTTACAAAACCTTGATGGAAGTCAAGACAAGCTAACACTACATTAAGAGAGAAGATGGTTCTTGAATGATTGAAATGCAATGAGGGGTGGGAAAGGTGTAGTAGAATGTTTCCTTGTTCCTATTGGGAAACCGATTCAAATACCAAGCCTCCATACAAACACATGCATAAGAAAAAAGATGAGAACTCAAAATGGGTTCACAAACCATAAGCTAGTCTATACGATTTAATAAAAAACATTAATTTTAGTAACCAAAATCATACAAGATGAAAGCATAATTTAAACATCCACAAATTTACAATTTGAATCCATATATAATTTCATTTATAGGGGGATCTCAAATACACTTTGACACAATGTATAATTCTTTGTGTGGATAACTAGTCAATACAATACTAGGCTAGCAAATGTAGCCTCAAAAACAACTATAGAATACCTACTCTTTAGATACACCTAAACATGTGGAGACAATAGCACCATGAGGAAACTTCTACATTTAATGCCTTCCCCAAACTTGAAACACCATATCAACATGAGAGACACAACTTAAGCATTTGATTGATGCCCTAAAACATGTTACATCATATGAGAACACCTCTATAGTAGGGTCATGCCCAAGAACCAACCATCGAACCCCAAATACATCTCCAAGACATGCTTATATAGCAATTTAGTCATTACAATATGCCTCAAGGGTACATATATAGGTGGAAAAATTACATCAAATCAACTCTATGATACCTTGACCAATTATGATAAATCAACATTAAGAATTGGATATGATCATCCATCTATGGTAGAGAGAAGATTACACTTGTAGAAGTAGGAAATCCCTTACAGATCAACAAAAAAGTACATAGAATAAGGGAGAGGGTCTTCTACTAGATACACAAGTCAATTTCCTACATAAAGGGGGAGAAATCTTCACTTATTCAATGCATTCAACATGTCATGCATCCTTCATAGCCTTGTTGCAATAGTATTCATTCCTCATAAATGGAGATAGGTTGACCTTGGGCAAAGAACATGTAATGTTCCCAATATAGCCCTGCGTTCTTCAATGATTGATAACTTGTTTCCAGAGGCCTGTAGGCTAGTCAGAAGTGGAAATTAGGGTTTCCTATTTTATAGGAGGTTTCAAATGCATTTTTGAAGGCTTGCATGCAAGATTTTGGAATTGAGTTTTGGTGGAGCTTTCTAGGTTTTGGGAGAGCTTCAGGATGAGGTAACATGCATTATAAGAAAATGACATGCATTTCTCTATGGTACCTTGCATGTAGGAAAGGTTTATGGGTTTTTTTTGGGTTTTCAGAGATCTCCAAGGTGGTATGACATGCATCTGAATTCATCAACCTTTCCAGGAACTTACTATTTTTAGTAAGTCATGTTTACTACTCAATTATTGCTTAAATGAAGTTTGCATGCACTTACTATTTATAATAGTTTTCTATTTTTGGTAAGTCTATTTATAGTAGTATCATTCCACCAACAACTCAATCTTCTCCAGTTCGTCTTTCTATTCCAGGTAGTAAGGTAATACAATTTTGGTGTTGGCTTCTCTCTCTCTCTCTCTCTCTTTTGGAGCTAAGTTTCAATACTTAGTCAATTTTTCAGTTGTGGATTTTGGATTCCATGCCTAGTTGATGAATTTAAGTTGTTTTTAAAAGGGGCCCATCAAGTGGACATCCAAGTGAGGAAATTAATAACTTCATTAATGTTTTAAAATGCTCTTTAAGTTGGATGCCAAGGAGGGAGAAATTAAAGTATTTTTAATATTTTAAAATTGCATTGTGGAGATGGGTGTCCCTTTGAAGAAGCTGAAGAGTTTCCTTTTTGGAAGTTACAAGTTGATTCATTTTCCTAATGAAGCTTATTTATTGATGCCTTGTGCCTTCATTTGCATCCTTTGGAAATTATGTAATGTTATGTTGTTGAATTGAATTTAGAACTACTTTGAGAAGATCCCTCCTAGCACCCTTACTTCGCCATTCTTCGGGCTTGAAACGATAGATTCCTAGATGGCCACTGAATACCGTGCTTCATTCAGGAGTGTGGATAGAGCTTATTCATGATTGGTACAATAGATTTTTGTTGTATAATCTATTATATCTAATTATTATAGGTGGATTGTTGATTTATAATTTGTTTATACTACTAATGGAAGTGCTTGGCTAAAGCACATTTCTGTTCGTGGCTTCATCAACATATTTCGTTTGGTTCTAGGTATTGGTGCAAACTGTTCTCCTATCTAGGGCGCCTCATCTCACCAATTTGTAAATTTTATTATTGAGTTTTTGATTTTTGGGAAGAGGTCGACCTCCTCAAGAGGTCGTACCACTGAATAGGTGTGAATTTGAAGGTGTCTTTCTGTTGCAATTTGGATGCCCAGTCCATAGCCTTCTTCTACTTTTAGTTTCACATCAATCGATCTTCGTTTGATGAAGTTGTGAGCATAATGGTGAATTCTTCTGTTGTTGGTCTGATTTTCTATGTTTACTATTTCTAATAATATCTGATATAATTCTATTTTTATGCTATATTTTTTGTTCTATAGCATATTGTATCAATTAGGGATTATTCTCTAACATACTAAGGTTCTTGATGATATATCTTTACATTATTGTGCAGCTAAAGCTATCATTGTAAAGCTGATTTAGTAGTACTAACAAATATTTATATTTCTACACTATTATTTTGTAATTACTCCCACTGAAGAAGTGGTTGAGACTTATTTTACTTTGATCACTTTTTGTTTAATTTCCCCCCACTAAATAAGTGGAAGTGTGGATCACGGCTGCTTTCCGCCTTATAAATTGTAATAACTTCGCTCCCATTGAAATAGTGGTGAGCTTTATGGTCATTTATCTGCCTACTTTTCGTATTTCCAACATTTACTTTCCTTCATGGTTGACTAGCCACCTAACAACTTTGTATTTCAATTCCAGTTTGCTAACGATCCTTGGCACTGTATGCTCTCACCTTGTCCACATTGGGATCTTGGTGATCAAAAGGTGAAGGGTTACTATTCTTGTTGGTTATCATTTGGAGCTAACGCTAATCAGTGGTGTTTGTGCTGATAAAATCTAGAAAAAATTAAGGGGGAATATTACAACGATATCAAAGCCTATTTTCCTACCATCTTGTGAGTTCAAAGCTTCAGTTGCCAGATGCGAGACAAAGATCTCTAATACTACACCATAAGACATAACATAGTTTAGTTTCAACTTCTAGTTAATTCTTGAAGTTGAGTTTATTTTCTTAAGGTTTTATAGAAACCGAGAACTATCAAATTGAATATGGCTTCAAAAGAAGAGAAAAGTTTGGCTAGGTCACTCTTCCTTGTGGGTACAATGATCAATGAATAATTTTAGACAAGAGGTGAAGAAGTGAGTATATTGTTTGAGTTGGAAAATTGTTTGAGCCAAGTCCAACAGTCACCTACTGAAATGATGAAGAAGGCATTATCTCCTACAGTGACCTCTTTGATTAATCCCTACTGGATAGGGCATATAGATGAATAAATAAGTTTGTTGGTTACTTCATGCTTTAGTGAAGTTATGAGAATTTTGGCACCTTTAATGCCTTATGATGATGGAACTATGAAGAAGATTCTTCATATGATTGTAGAAAGTATCCAAGATCTTGATGAAACCAATAGCAATCGATTTCTCAGAAGAGTTGCTACCTTAAAGACATTTTCACATCTTAGGACGCGTATTTTTATAATAGAATTGGAAATGAAAAATCAGATTTATCACTTGTTCTACTACCTCTTCATATCAGAACTCATATTACAACTTCGGGCATGCAATTTTCCATGCAATCCATAGAAGAGTGCAATGAGGTGACATCAATTTTGGAGTCGCGTGAGGTGTCCATGCTTCCTACAAAGGAGTGCAGTGCATCAACACTAGCTAAGGAGACTCATGATGAAGTTTCAAGAGTTGAACCTACAGAAACATTTAATATGTCTGCAGTTGAAGATATCCTATTAACTGATGAATTACTTCTACATCTCCATAATTTAGGAGGATTTTGGTTAGAACAACAAGAAAAAAAATGAGAAGGTAGAAGTGGAAAATTCTTCCATCACAGATGTTGAAACATGTATTGAAGAAGACACTGAGGGAGTTGTTTCTAGTAGACACAAGTTTGATTTTCCTTTGCTTGAAGCCATTCTGAAGCAAGGAGCTAATGACCTTGAGAGAACCATTGATGAAATGAGTAGTGTCCAACATATGCATGAAAATATGAGGAGCACGACTGATAAGATTTCTGATTTCTTCTTTTCCCATTGCAACACTTCATCAACTCAACTAGGTTGTGATTGGTGCAATCAAAATTCATTGACTGTTGAAAAGGAGATTCAAGTTTTATCCAAACTAGATGATATTCATCAGTATGTGGAAAATTTGATTGATAGAATGCCAAGGAATCAAGATGTATGCCACATACCTCTTGCTAATTTGAAATCGATCAGGGAAGCTGTGGAAGAAATCAAAACAAATTTATTGCAAATAATTGGTGACAAAGATTGGATTGCTAAAATTGCGGACGAGGCTTTGGAATGGAGCACGCAATCAAAAACTAAATTGATTGAAGTTCAAGAGGCATTAAGATAAGCTGAAAATAAAATCAATGTTGCTCACTATTTTAAGGAACAAGAAGACAAGAAGAGAGTTGAATAAATTCAAGAAGTCCTTGATGAGCTCGATCTCATACAAGAGACTTTTGACTTGAAACGTTGTCCTGAAAGAATGGAGAATTCAAATTTGTATCAACATGTCTTTCAAGCTTATGATAATCCTTTATTTTAGGTTGGTGCTAATGAGTTTCATGAAAATCCTTTTTTCGAGATTAATGAGGAAATCTCTTTAAATACTAATGTTGAAGGGAGGAATTCCAACACTTCTTCCAACAATGGATTAACGATACATGAGTTGCATAATGGTGAAACTACTATTGATATTAATGCATCTACTCTTCAGGAAATGGAAAAACAAGGATCATAGAGGAATGAGGTTATTGTCCTTGATTGACATCAAAGAACCGATTGGAATTTCGATGAAAATTTTATATAATATTTGATGGGGATGTTTGTTAGATTTATATCAAATTTTATGTTTGCACCCTAATCAAACAATGAAGCACAAATGAACATATAAATCACAATAATAAAGAAATGATACTCAATCTCTATGAAATAGTTGAATCATCTCCATTGTTCTTCTCTATTTTGCTTTGTTTGCTCTTAGAATAGTATGCAAGATATTTGATAAGTTTTATGTTGATGCAAGATAGCTCTAGATCTCAAGATTGAATATTTTTAAAGACTGTGGTTGTAGCCTTGAAATGAAGGTGAAGGCTTGCTTTTATAGAAATCTCAATTCAAATGAAGGGTGAGGATTGGATGATGATGTATCAAGATCAATGGATGAGGTTAATTGAGACAAGGATAGGGGAGGATGGACCAAAACTCAAGAAGTTAGTTGAGATTTAGGACTTGGCTAAGAAGAAATTCAAATTAAATAATTATAATTGTTATTTAATTTAAAAGAGGGAAATGAATAATTAAATAATTAAAAATAATTATTTAGTTATAGAAGAAAGGTGGAGTGTGAAATATTAAATAACTAAAAAAAAAAATTAATAAGAGAAAGAAGGAAATGGTAGATAATTAAATAATTAGAAATAATTATTTCTAATTATTTAATTATTGAGAAAAGAATGATAAGTAATTAAATAAACAAAATTTATTTAATTGGGGAGGGAAAAGGCTAATGAATGATTAAATAATTAAAATAATTATTTAATTATAGAGGAAAATGGAAATAAATAATTAAATATTTAAGAATTTATTTAATTATGGGAAAAAAAGATAAATTAGTGACGTAATTTAAATAAACTTGATACTTATTTAAGTTAATCAACAGAGGAATGTGATAAAGTGAATTAATAAACAGTTAAAAATTATTTAAATAAAAGACGAATATGACATTAGAGAATAATTAAATAATTAAAATTATTTAACTATGTAGGAAAAAAAGCAAATTACTCATAAAATGTTGCTTGCAGGTTTGAGACATTTTTCAGTGTCTAAATTTTGCCCCTCTTTGACATAATGTGTTTCTGAGCATTGTGTCAAAGAATAATCATGAAAATTGGGTCAAAACTTGCCCTAGTGTGCTCTGGTGGACCTAGGATAGGATTATGCCCCATTGAGAAAATTGGCAAATTTTCAAAAAATTCCATTTTTTTTGGCAAGTTTACTAATAAGCTAGTTGGATAAGCACGAATGCAAGGAGTGAAAAAATAAATGTTATCGAGAGGAAAATGTTAGTGCAAAAAGAAGATCAATGAGGAACATAAAAGGAAGAATGAAATAGATGAAATGAGATTGATATCTTGAGATCTTGCTACTAAATGTTCAAGATTTTATTTTATTGCATAATTATCATCATAATACTTATTATGTCAATGAATATAGAACACCAAGATATGATATAGACCAAGGTGTTGTAGAAGTTGTGAAAGCCAACTTCATAGAACCCAAAGATCACCTACATGCAAATAACCTATCATAGAAAGAAGAGATGGAGACAAAAAGGCAAAGGGTGCTCTGAAAGCTGAGAATGTATTAATCAGAGAGAATGAAATAATACAATGAGATCAATCCTTATGAAGGAGATCAAGAAACCCTAAGTTTAACCTAAAAAGAGAGCATTTAATAATTAGAATAATTATTAAATGCCTACAAAATGCAAACTAAGTTAATCTTAAGAGAAATATAAAAGGTAACTTAATTAAAATAATTAAGTAATAAACATTTTACTCTAACACCCCCCCTTAAGATGAACTTAGGGAGTAGCTACAAACTAAATGCATGAAAGCAATGCAACTACAAGCTAGAAAGTAAACTTGGGTCCCGACAACTAGGCCTGATCAGGTACCTGAATACAACCAAATCTCCGTAAAGCAGAGTAAAGGAGAAAACCCAGTGGGAAAAAAATCCTCTCCAAAAAGAGATGAAGAAACATGTTGAAAGAAAACATGAAGGAAGGAAGGCCTCATAGAGACCCCCCAAGGACAAATTCCTTCACCCCAAGCATGGATCATAACTGAAGATAGTGTGATGATGCCAAAGGTTTAGTGAAGATGTCTGCAACCTGCTCCTCTGTAGGAATGTACTCCAAGATGAGAGAACCATCCTGAATCAAATTCTCGATGAAGTGCATGGATCTCAATGTGCTTAGTCTATTGATGCTCCATGGGATTGCAGGAAATGTGAATGGCAATATGATTGTCACACCAAAGAATAGTAAAACTATCAGGAGGAAACCCAAACTCTGTCATCAACTGTCGAAGCCAAAAATTCTCCTGACTAGCTAACACTGCTACTCGATACTCAACCTTTGTAGATGATAATGCAATAGAAGACTACTTATTGCAAGACCGTGTGATAGGACCAAAACCAAGGCAAAAGACAAATCCAGAAGTGGACTTCCGATCATTGACATCAACAACTCAATTTGAGTCAGTGAAGCCAACAATGTGAGGGGATCCTGAAGTGTAGTGAATGCCATAATGAGTAGTGCCCCGAATGTACCTCAAGATAAATTTGGCAGCTTGCCAATGGCTGTCATGTGGATCATGTGAGAATGTGTCAGGTACAACAAACTACGAACCAACTGCCTGTATAAAGTGGGATCTATTGGAGGAGTAGAGCAAGTGGAAGACAAAACAACACCTAAATGACATGGTGTGGGGGTAGGCTTGCAATCAAGCATGCCAAATTGTTGGAGCATATCAAGAGAAAACTTCTGCTGAAATATGGAAATCCCATCCAAAGATTGAATAACTTGTAGGCCCAGAAAAAAATGCAGAAGGTTGAGATCTGTCATCTCTTTTTTGCTCCATCAAAGCTCTTTGAACACTCTGAATCATGGAGGATGAGCTACCTGTAATAATGAGATCATCAACATATAGCACAAGAATCAAAAGATCGCCCTCCTAATGTTGAATGTAAACTGTATGATCGGAATGACAACGTATGAAGTGAGAGGAAAGCAAGAAAGATTCCATCTTCTCATACCAAGCTCGAGGGGCTTGTTTAAGACCATACAATGAACACCGAAGTTTGCAAACCAAAGAAGTGTCCTGCACAAATCCCTGAGGCTGCTCCATATAGATCTCCTCATGAAGGTCTCCATGCAAGAAGGCACTCTTTACATACATCTGAAAATCTGTCCATCCCTGTGAAGCTGCAAGTGAAAGTACAAAGCGAATAGAATTCATCTTGGAAACATGGGCAAAGGTCTCAGAGTATTCAATACCCTCCACCTGAGAAAACCCCTTCGCAACAAGATGTTCCTTATACTTATCAATGGAACCATTTGCAACATACTTGGTATGGTACACCCACTTGCACCAAACCGGTTTTCTTCCCTTAGGAAGAGGACAAAGATCCCAAGTATGATTCTTCATCAAAGAAGAATACTCTTCATCCATGGCCCTATCCCACTCAAGGTGACCTTTCGCCTCTGAAAACTTTTGAGGATCATCTGAAATGGCATGACTCAAAATGATAGTACCGATTGTCTGAGCATGAGTGCAGCGAGTATCTGAAGGATCACTTGCCAAAGATCCAGCTGCCTCAATAGTAACATGGGCCCACTTGGGAAAATGCCGAGTGCCTGGTGGTGGTGGAGATGGTGGATCATCATCTGCATCATCCTCAAGAGATAAGTAATCCTCAATAGATGAAGAGGGAGTAGGCAGTGAGGGAGAAGTTGGTGATGGAGAGTCCATCAGAGGAAAGCGCTCATCAAACTGGACATCCCGCTGAAACAAGACCTCTCTAGAATTGGGATCAAACAACCTATACACCTTAACATCCTCATAGTAGCCAACAAATATGAGTGGTCAACTCTTCCTCTCCATGGCTTTCCATTGAGCATCGAGAATAAATACACAAGCCTCACTACCAAAAACTTAGAATGTAGAAACATCAGGCTTAACATGAGTCCAAGCCTCCTCAGCAATCATATGTCACAATGCCTTATGAGGCATCTGATTCTGAATATAATTGGCACAATTGACTGCCTCAGCCTAAAATGAAGAGCTCATAGCTTGAGACTGTATCATATGATTGGCCATCTCCCATAAGGTTTTGTTATTTCTCTCAACAACACCATTCTGCTGAGGGGTGTAAGGTATAGTCAACTGATGCTACAAACCATGCTCAATGAAAAAAATCCCTGAAAGCCTGATTAACATACCCCCCCCATTATCTATGTGTATCCTCCTGATAGAAAGCCCAAACTACTTCTCCATAAAAGTCTTAAAGATCCAAAATGAATCAAAGACATCAAACTTGTACTTAAGAAAGTACACCCATGTGCATTTGGAGAAGTCATCAATAAAAGTGAGCACATACCGGTCCCTTGAAAAAGGAGTAGAAAAAGACATAAGGTCACTGTGGACCAACTCCAAAGGTGCTTTATCATGTGTAGCTCTACCCGTAGGAAAAGAATCTCGCTGATGTTTTCCAAGTGCACAACCACGACTAACACCATCAGTATAGGAAATCTTAGGGAGCCCAATCACAAGTGCTTATGTACTCATCTGTTGTAGATATCTATAATTGGCATGGCCCAAACGCTCATGCCAAAGCCTGCTCACTGAGTCCGTATGTGCTATAAGAGAGGAAACTGAACTAACTGAACTCTCAAAGACATCAAATATGTATAAGTGAGATGCAAAATCAACACTCCTAGTAGCCACAACCAAGTCAAGATCATGAAGGTCTCAAATAAACACATCATGTGGTGAGAACTCAACTGTCTTACTAGAGACAGAATGACAAATCTGATAAATGAAAAGAATATTCGTTGAAATTTCAAGAAAAACAAGTGCATCCTGAAGACAACCACCATCTAATGAAACAATACTTGAACCCTTAACTGAAAGTTGTGCTGAGTCACCCACTGCAATGTGTGTAGTATCAGTAGGGGCAAGTGCAATGACCAAATCCTATGTGTGTGTCATATGGTGGGAGGCACTAGAATCTAGAATCCAAGTGGACCCTGAAGATAATTCTCACGTAGAAAGAGCATGACCTTTCCCCGTGGGTGGAGAAGGAGCCTGAGGTGAGGTGATATGATGCTTCTGCATGACTTCCTCTAAAGCCTCTAATCATTCCAACACCTGGAAATTGGATGTCCTTCCTTGCCACAGAAACTGCAAGGATCACCTGATTTCTTCTTAGTCTTGGAGGAAGTCTCACCAGGCTTAGAAGATTTTCCCTATTTGGGATGAGATTGTGGTTTTGAATCAGACTTTGGAGGGGGCTTGGAGGAATTCTCACTGCCAGTTGAATCTGTCTTTGGATTTTGTTTCTGTTTCTGCTTCCCCTTAGATGACTGAGCTACCAATGCTTGGTTCTTAGATCCAGTGAGAACATCCAACTGTGATATCTTGGCTTGCTCTCGTGTCAAACGATCACAAAATACCTCAAAAGTAGGCATGGTAAAGCATGGACCCAAGGCATCCATAGTAGAATAGAATGTAGAGGAAAACATCTAAAATGGACCACGAAGCTTAAACAGAATAAGCTAAATGCACTCTTCATCTTTTTTGTTCTTACCACAACCTTGTAACAATGATCGCAATGATTTGAACTTCATCAAAAAGTCCTCAATGGTAGGATATCAATCAGGTACTAAGGAAGTCAATTCAGCCTCAATCTGAAGTGCATGAAACTGATTAATGGTGCCAAATAAAGTTTGAAAATTCAACCACATAGCCCAAGGAGTTGTACAACCCTCTATATGGAATAGAAGACTATCTAAAACATGCAAGGATAACAAACCCATGGCCTCATCCATTTTATTCATGTGCTGAAAAACCTCAAATGGTCGTGTCAACTGCGGTTGAACATCATCCAAACATGACCATAACCCTTTTGACATGAGAAGTCTGGTCATTTGTGCCTTCCAGGTGTGATAATTGTGTGGGGAAAGAAGCTCAATAGAAGAAGAGTCTGCCATGATGAATGAGTTTTAAAATGTTTAATGGAAGAGGTTTCTGGTTTTCTGATGTAAATGGCAGAAAGCAAGAAAAAAAACACCCCCCACAACACAAGAGCCCAAACCCCAATACAATTGTTAAGGCTGAAAAGTTAGAAAAAAAAAAATGCTTCAGAAAATATTCACTTTATCTGGTGAATTTTTTGAGAAAATAAACTACATATCTGCAGAGAGTGCTCGAACATCTTTCCAACGCCTATTCGTTTTCGAAAAACGGAGTTCAGACGCAAAAGTTATGCCCCCTAGAGTGCAAAACACAAGTTCTGACCTTGACTGGAAAAAAATGGCAGCAAAACGGAAAAATCAGGAAAGAAAGACCTACACCACGGGATCCAGCTTCGAATTAGCTTTCCGGTGATATCTCATTTTTGAAAAACCGATCTCGTATGACCATTTTACGCTCAATTTACCGAAGGAGGTCAACAAAGGTTTTAAAAAGGGGCCTTCGTGGCTCCCAAGTGGCACTCTGGTGGTGCTCCGACGACGGATGGGCATCTGGTGGTGTGGTGGTGGTGCGCCAATGGTAGACTGGTAGCCAACTGGTAGTGGTTGGGTGGCGGCCCAACAAAGACTGCTAGTGGCCGCTTGGCTGAGCAGTGGCGACAGTCTCCAAATAAACTAGGAGTGCTTTTTTAGAGTGCAGATTTAAAGTTTTTTTTAATTTTTTTGAAATTTTTCACATGGAAATGCCTACCCTGGGGTCTGTATGGCCCTAGGGAAATTTTTTTTGCCTCCTGAGCCAATTGCACCAAAACTGGGCAAATTATATATAAAAAATCTTGGAAACGACCTCTTGAGTGCAACCATGAGGTTAGTTTGGGCTCAAACTGCACCAAATAAAAAAATTACCCCATGGATAAAAAAGGAAAACTACAAACCCTTGAAGCTCCAAAAATCCTTCAAATCATGAACAGGAGAGCAGCAGGTCTGGAGCTCTGATACCATGTAAAAGTTGTGAAAGCCAACTTCACAAAACCCGAAGATCACATGCATGAAAATAACCTATGACAAAAAGAAGAGATGGAGACAAAAAGGCAAAGGGTGCTTTGAAAGCTGAGAATGCATTAATCAGAGAGAATGAAATAATACAATGAGATCAATCCTTATGAAGGAGATCAAGAAACCCTAAAGTGTAACCTAAAAGAAGAGCATTTAATAATTAGAAACCTACAAAATTCAAACTAAGTTAATCTTAAGAGAAATATAAAAGGTAACTTAATTAAAATAATGAAGTAATAAACCTTTTACTCTAACAGGTGTGATAGATCATCCCTTGCAAAAAAAGACACGTGGAAGACAAGGAGTGCCATGACTCAGACTTGTAACCAAAAGATTATGTAGAGGGGTAAACAATAGAAAATAACATATGCAAGGAAAATGTGTTTCAAGATTGGATTGAAACTACTGAAGGTGTTTACAAACTTAGCTTTGCAAGGTTTCTAGAAACTTTCACTCTAGGCTCAAACCCTCAAAAAGGAAACCAACACTCACACCTTTGCATTCTCAGGCTCCTAAAGACTTCATCACACTCCAAAAAGTCTCATCAAACCCTACTTGGTTGTGGTTAACTCAAAATACTATGTTTTCCATAAAACCCTCAAGAACCTAGGGTTTTTACAATCTTTTATGAACAATGAACACACTCAAACCTTCATAAATCAAACAAATTATTGAATTAGGAATTATCCTTTGGTGATCACCTAGGAAGCAACCTAAAGAATAAATTCACCAAGTTTCATCAATTTTCAATGGTACAAACAAAAGTTATGAGTTTTCTAAGCTTGTCGGAAACCCTAGATCAGCAATAGGGCTTTTAGTAGCATTTTGGTCATATCTTGATCAAAAATTCTTGAAATTTAATGAAACAAAAATACTTTGAACTTGCAAACAGAGCACTATCAACCCATCCATTCTCAGACTTGCAACTATTCCGTACAGGGTCGTACAAGGCTGGTTTTAGACTATAATTGCTGAAAATTATCATAAATTGTCAAGAAAACAAGTTATTTCCATCCAAAGCTCCTCCATAGCTTCTTGGAGCATGTAATCTCATTAATTACATGTAAATTAACCTCAAGAATAGTTACAATTCAAATATTACATGCTTTTCATTCAAAAACCTAATGTATCCTAATGTCTTTTTGCACTTAAACTTGCAAAATATGCATTATTTCAAGACTTCAAACCTAGGATTGCAAAAAAAACATGAAAAGAGACCCTACATGGTCTTCCATGGTCCTATAAGGCCTTTAAAAACTCAATTTAAACTCCTAAAATCAAAATCCAAAACTTACATTTTTTAGGTTGCTAGATGCTCTTGCATCATACTCCCGAGGTGGGAGAAATTTGAGTTCCATCTCAAATGATGATCTTCTTTTTTTCTTTGCTTCCAATTGTGTTTTATTCATAGTTTTTTTCTGACCTCCTCTTGATCCTCTCTATGCTTCTTAGTTTTCACTCTCTTTTTTCGCTCTTCCTTCTTGTATTTTCTCCTTCTTATCTCCTTCTCAGTTGCAAGACTCCAAAATTCTATTTTTTGTCATATGCCTCATTACCGCTATCCATGTATTCATCCACTTCATTCTCTCCTTGGTTTGCACCTATACAAACATTATCATCAACATACATTGGATAAAAACCATGAGGCCAATGTGCCTCTTCACTGGCTCCTTGTGCTTGCTTTCTTGTTTCTTCCTTTATCTCGAAGCTATACCTATCTTCTTATCAACTTTCTTATCATCACCAACCCGGTGGTTCCTTGAATGTGTCTATTGCCAATGGACCTTTGTATGTGTCTGCTTGAGAACATTTTCTCTCTCATTAATTCTACACTTTCTCTTACGCTTCTCTTAGCTTGAAGACACTCTTGATCTTCCTTCATGCCAATGCCAATGAATTTGTCTTCTTTATTTGCTTCATATTCTCTTTTAAAGGTAGCCATCTGGTGCCTTCTTCTTTTCTTAATAATCATCTTTACGGGCCACTTCAACTTCTTGTGCATTGGCCAATACCCCACTTATTCTTGGTATCCTTCCTCAAGCCACTATTGTACTACAAGCTTAATATCTTTCCTCAACTCTGCCATTTCTCTATCAAACTCTGCATCTTGTTTTATCTTATTGCCTTTCATCTTGTCCTTCTTTTTGAGGCCTTCTTTCTTATCTCGTTGCATTTTCCTATCTTCTCTTATTGACTTTGTGATACCTCACCTAGGGCTTCTCTCCACTTTTCCTCTTGCCTAGTCTTTTGGTACCCAAGTTCTTCACATTAGCTTGTCAATCTGCAACACACATCTCTCCAAGAATCGATGAATATAACTAACTTCTTCATCAAACCCATTTGAAACTCTCAACTTCCTCTTCCTAGACCTTTAGGATTTGATACCAAAATTATGCAGAGGGGTAAACAATAGAAAAGAACATATGCAAGGGCAATGTGTTTCAAGATTGGATTGAAACTATTGAAGGTGTTTACAAACTTAGCTTTGCAAGGTTTCTGAAAACTTTCACTCTAGGATCAAACCCTCAAAAAGGAAACCAACACTTACACCTTTGCAAATTCTTAGGCTCCTAAATTTTTTATCACACTTTGCAGGGTCTCATCAAACCCTACCTGGTAGTGGTTAACTCAAAATACTATATTTTCCACAAAACACTCAAGAACCGAGGGTTTTACAATCTTTTTTGAATAATGAAAACACTCAAACCTTCATAAATCACACAAATGATTGAATTAATACTTATCCTTTGGTGAGAACCTAGGTAGAAACCTAAAACATAACTTCACCAAGTTTCATCAATTTTCAAAGGTGCAAACAAAAGTTATGAATTTTCTTAGCTTGTTGGAAACCCTAGATCAACAACAGGGCTGTTAGTAGCATTTTAGTCATATCTTGCTCAAAAATTCATGAAATTTAATGAAAAAATAATAATTTGAACCTAAAAATAGAGCACTATCAACCCATCCATTCTCAGACCTACAACTATTATGTGCAGGGTCGTACAAGGTTGTTTTCAAATTGCAATTGTAGAAAATTGTCAAGAAAACAAGTTATTTCCATCCAAAGCTCCTCCACGGCTTCTTGGAGTGTGTAATCTCATTCATTCCATGTCAATTAACCTCAAGAATAGTTACAATTCGAATATTACATGCTTTTCATTCAAAAACCTAATGTAGCCTAATGTCTTTTTACACTTAAACTTGTAAAATATGCATTTTTCCAAGACTTCAAACTTGGGATTGCAAACAAAACATGAAAAGAGACCCTACATGGTCTTCCATGGTCCTCTAAGGCCTTCACAAACTAAATTTAAACTCCTAACATCAAAATCCAAAACTTACATTTTTTAGGTTGCTAGATGCTCCCACATCACAAGACCTTGTCAGAATATGTGAGGAAGGAACCACAAAGCATGTTGATCTTGACACAAGAAAGCATTAGATTGAGCCTTTCCATATGTAGGACGTTTTTATTATGCCAAATAGAACCCCAATTACACACAAGGAACCAAGTTGCTCCAATCATATTTCCAAGACAAACCACAAATAAAAATCAAAGAGAAAAAGGTCATGATCCATCATTTCTCCTCTAAATCCGTTTGGCACATCCTCGAGAGGCATAGTAACATGACTGAAGATAAATCAATAAAAGATAAGACAAACTAGACCAACGAGTCAACAACCACTTAGATCTTTTGCCAAATTGTATGATTGGACTCTAGATAATCATAATGTCTAGTTTTAGGAAAGGAAGCATGTCGTATAAGCCTAGGGAGCTCGAGGATGAAACACCTTGTCTAAGACTAAAGGTTGATGGATAAAGTTTGGTTTCAAAAATGCAACATGTCGTATAAGCCCAAGGAGCCTGACGATGCTATACATTGTCTAAGACTGTTTGATAGCTAATGAGGATCATCTGATATTTATCTATGTTTTTAGACAATTGATCGTTGATGGTTGAAAGCTAGTTGGATAGCTTGCTTGTTGTTTCCTGATTTGGTTAAGCTCAATTCTCCTGTTTGATAACTATTTGTGTCTGCTTGAAATTTCAACCTTGGTAAGGGAAATTTTATTATGGGATGGACGATTATGATGGATGAAGACTTTGTTATGAAAAACCCTAGGGGACTAACCTAATGCCTTGGGGGCTCATCAATGATGGCTTTTCCTATGTAAAGCACAAAGACAACGTAGTTCAACCGACTCTTGGCCACATATAGTTTACTATGGAGTATGGATGTGGATGGAATAACAATTTATTATGAACAAACCTAGAGAACTAACCTAATGACTCGGGGGATCATCGATGATGAAATTGCCTATGTGAAGTCGCAGAAGCAATGTAGTTCAACCACTTGGACTGAAACAAACTATTTTTGGAGTTTTTGACACTTTTTAATTTTTTTGGGATTTTGATGTTTTCTTATTTTTTTGTTTTTTAGAACATTTTCTGATTTTTTTGGATTTTGATATTTTCTAATGTTGATCCACGTCTAGGATCCCTTGTGAGATATAAGTCAAGGAATTTCCCCTAGTCAAGTATAGGACCAACTTATTATGGACGAAGGGGATGGACGAATTTTATTATGGATGGATATGAAAGGGTGACGAACACTAAGCATCAACTACTCCTAGGCCATGAGAAGGATAACTAAGCTTTATTATGGACAGATGGAAAAAGTAGGATCTTATTATGGAATGGGGTATATGCAAGGGGTCATGGATGGATGTGGAAAAATCAGATAGAATGATAGTAGATGATGAAATAAAGACTAACTACACATGGTGCTTGTTTGCCAGGTTTTCACAATGGTATTTCTCCAACGCACCACCGAAGTGGTTTTCACTATTGAACAAATTATTTCTCTTTGCTATTTTTTTTATTTTTCCATTTTTTTTGGTGTCACCAAGATGGCTATTTTCTAGGTTTTTATGAAGGTAATGATTTTTTGAATTTTTTGTATTTTTCTTGATTTTTGATGGGATTCTCTTAAATCTAGGTATAGTACTTGTGAAGGTGCATGCTATTGATAGGATTTGATAATGGTTCATCTTTAGGAGTAGCAAGTTGATAAGAACCTGGTCCATATGTTGCATTTATGATGTAAGGACCCAACTAGTTAGGCTCCAAATTTCCAAGTTTCTCTCGATCCATTTGAATCTTCAGATTCTCTTTTAGGACCAAGTCACCAATGTCAAAATGCATAACTCAAACTCTCTTGTTGTAGCTATGACGAAGATGAATCTGATATGCTTGTAAGTGGACTAATGCATCTTGTCTCTTCCCATCCAGTAATTCTAGCTCATGCAAATGAGATATACGATATTCCTCATCGTTAATGATCTATTGCATAGATACTCTCAAGGATGGTAACTCAACCTCAATGGGAAAATGGATTCAGATCCAAAGACAAGGGAATATGGAGTGGCTCTTGTAGGAGTGTGAATGCTAGTGCGATAGGCCCATAAGGCTGGGTTAAGTTGGATATGCCAATCATGGCCAGCGTCATAAACGATCTTCTTCAAGATTTTAAGGATAGTTTTATTAGACTCCTCGGCTTGACCGTTACCTTGAGGGTAATATGGAGTGGAAAAATGATGATGGATATGGAATCTCTCACACAGTTCAGAAACATCTCGATTTTTGAAAGGATGATCATTATCTGTAACAATGGATTGGGGAACACCATACTAGTATATGATGTAGCTAAGGATGAACTTGGATATTTTTTTACCAATAATGTAGGTCATTAGGATGGCTTTGATCCATTTTATAAAGTATTCAGTTGCAGTAAGGATAAAATTGTGACCATTGGTAGAGGTAGGGTAAAATTTTCCCACGAGGTTGAGTCCCCATTGAGAGAATGGTCATGGTGACATTATCAGACGAAGTTCTTGGGAAGGTTCATGCACAAGATCTCCATGTATCTGACATTGTTAGCATTTCTTAACAAAGTGATAGGCATCACATTCCATAGTAGGCCAATAGTATCTCATTCGCATGAGATTTTTGGCTAGGGTAGGACCAACAGAGTGAGCTCCACCTATACCATCATGTACCTCATGTAAAGTTATTTTTGCTTCCTTTGAATTGATACATCTAACGAGGGTGCTATCTAGGTTGCGACGGTAAAGGGTATCACCAATGATGACATGTTTGGATGCTTGTCAAATAAAGGTCTTGCATTGTTTAGAGGACAAGTCAGGAGGGATAATTTGGTTATGTAGGTAGTTAAAAAATTCCTTTTACTAGGGAGAATTAGAACCAACAATTTCACACACAAGCTCAGATTCAAGGACATCGAACGCAAGGACCAATACTTATACCACTTAAAAGGTGGAAAATTGTCATTGCTTATGGTTTAGGACATAGAACAACAATCTCCCTCACTTTTCATTCAAGGATGCCCTAGAATCCAAGGGTAAGGTAGGGGAAAGAGATCTTGCAATATGGTGTCCTAAGGTACAATTAGAGACTAAAGAGGGGTTCACCACCAAGCTAGGGCTTGGAAAGACTAATGGGTAAAAGCACAAAGTTGTGTCACACTTTCAGCCAGATAAATAGTTTCGAGCGAAACATTTTCGATCGGAAAATTTTTGGCCGAATAGGTTTCAACCAAAACCACGTGGCCTATACGTGGCACACAAGGTTTCGACCGAATCTAAAAAAATTAAATTTTTCACTTTGCCGCTTTGAAATTGGCTTATTTTATGTGTGGGGTTTCTATAGAAAGGGTTTCGGTCGAAACCCTTTCTATCGAAACTATCTATGTGGCATCCTAGTTGGCAACCAACTCAACTTTTTCATAATTTTCTAAAACTTTCAATTTCAAATAAGTATTTCTTCAGTCAGAATGATGTTTTTTATTTATTTTAAAAATACCCTTTTGTAGAGCTCAAAATGGTGAATTTGAATATGTAATTTTTTTAATATCTTTTATTTTTAAAATAATGCAATTAGGTTGTTAAATTTTAAAAAGAGGTTGATTAGAAATTAAAAAAATGTAAAACATAGTAATTTAAAAAAATATATATATGGTGCACTATAGGAGAGAGTCCTCTTCAAAATGGTATGATTTATTTTTTGAAAATGATTAAAAAAATAGGCAATAGTTGACGTCCAATGAAAACTATCAAATTTTGACAAGTTTGATAGTAAAATGTCATTACGAGAAAAATATACATCAAAATTTCAAAAAAAAAAATCATGCACTAGATATTGAAGTTACCTATTTGGAGAAAAAAAATTCAGGGAAAAATGAAGTTCTTTTCAATTTGTTTCTTGACGTCCCGTGAAAGTCAATTTTTTTCTGAATTTTTCAGCATTCCAAAATCTGTTCTTAATTTGATAAAAAAAATAATGATTTTTTTTTAAAAGTCTGAAAAATTACAGGAATAAACTTCATCAAAAGTTCTACATTTCATTAGTTTACATCATTTTGAAATTCAAAACATAAAGACCACTTTATGTGGTCGAAGTTCAATTTTATTTTTTTGTTGTTGGTCGATTCCTTTATAAAGTGTGACACAAGTTTGTGCTTTTACCCTAATGATATGCAAGATCTAATGTTAAAACCTAATGCAATGCAAAACTTCACTAAATGACCTAAAAAAGTGTATAAATCTGAACAAAAAACTAGGAAAACACAGAAGTTCACCTGAAAATCTATAAAACCCTGACTGGAGACCTGAAATGTTGAAAAAGGTGGATTTAATGTCCACTAGGACTCATACGCTGGTCTGGGCGATTTAGTCCCAAATTAGGGTTTCTAGGTAGGAACATAAGTCTGACAGAGATATGTCTGAAACACCTGAAATATGGAAATATCAATAAACTGGGACTCATACGGCAGAAGTGATGTATCGGTCCAGTTTGGCTTTTTTAGAGAATAAGGATTTGGATATGTTCTTTAATCTTTGCTTAATCTTCTCAACTTGATTTCTTGGTCTAAAGTATTGAATTATGCTTTGTAGATGTTCTCTAATAATCTTTTAAGCAAGATGACAACTTTGAACACTTTGACAACTTTCTCCAAACTTGCTCTTCAATATGTCTTCAACCTAGATCTACAAACCACACACTAAAAAGAGGGAAAAATGTTTTTTTGTTAGTGGAAAGGGGTTTGCCTTGGTCAAACCCTGTTTTGGTAATCAAACCTTATAATGAAATCAAATGGAAAGGAGAAATGATGAATGAACAAAATGTAATGTTGCAGCTCACCAAACCCTAGCAATAAAGTGCTGCAAACATGTATGAAATGGCTTCAATGGATGTAGATCTTGAATCTTGCTTGAATGTGATAGATCTTGACTTGAATGCTAGCTTGAATCATGAAACCCTACATCACAATTGTTAGCTAAAAACAAACATGATGCATGATGACTTTGACATGATGTTTGATACTTGAATAATGCTCCAAAACACTTGATAATCAACTCTTGAAGACTCTTGAATGCTCTTGTAAACACTTGAATGCTCTCGTGAACTCAAATTTTTGATAAGGATGCTTGTTCAACTTGCTAGGTCACTTGATTGCTTGTTAGGATGAAAATGAGTGAAATAACCTTGTATTTATTCTTGTTTGTGCTCAATTTCTCGAAATTATAACACTACAAGCCGACATAAGATCTAGGAGGATAAAATACTGCCAAGAATTTGAATTAAATTTAATTTTGGGCCACACGAGACTCATATGCCAGAAGTGGCATATGAGTCCCATTAGGCTAGCTATGGGACACATTTTTCAAGAATTCTTAGATTCATGTGAAATCAAGATTGGGGCCCCGAAACTTAGGTGGGACTCATACGCCCAAGGTGGCGTATGAGTCCCATATCACTAAATCTAAACCATACAATCCAAAAATACATGAATTATGATTGGATGTTGATTTATGTTGGGATTATCCTCAAAAAGATGCATTAATTAAGGCTTGTGGATGCAAATTGAGGCCAATTAAAGCATAAAGAAGCCCCATTAATTAATAAAACCCTAGATTAGTATGAAAGTGTGGTACAACACTTTACGACGTTCTAAATAAGGTAAAATTAAGTTTAGTTTACAAGGGCTCAAGACCTAATGTGAATGTGTTAAACACATTATGTAACACTAAATCAAGACAACATTATGCTCAATTTTATAAGGAGGGCCCAAACAAGTGTGAAAATGTCACAAACAACATTTTTCTACACTACACCAAGAACTCATACTATGACACATTATTAGGTATATCCAAGAGAGATATAGTGGTGGCCATTGCATCAATTGATTTGTTTTGAATTCTTGGGATCTGCTCAAAGATAATGACATCGAAATATTGCTTGAAACTATCAACCATTCTCTTATA
Source organism: Sequoiadendron giganteum (assembly GCA_007115665.2). Lineage (NCBI taxonomy): Eukaryota > Viridiplantae > Streptophyta > Pinopsida > Cupressales > Cupressaceae > Sequoiadendron > Sequoiadendron giganteum. Next base: position 34,390,103 of record CM021108.1, read on the forward strand.
GGGTGTGAGATTTTCATCCTTTGTGTCATATTCATCATTAACCTAACGAATAACCAATAGGGAGTCACCAGAGACTTGAAGGTTCTTGATTTTCAAGTTGATAGTCATTCAGAGTCTTGTTAGCAATACTTCATACTCAACCATGTTATCGGTGCAGGGAAATGCTATTATATATGACTTAGGTATTGAGTCCCCTTGTGGTGTGACAAAGAGGATATCCACTCTTGAACCATGATTTTTATAAGACCCATCAAAGTATAGCTTCCATGTTGTAGAGGTCTCTACTGGGGTGATCCCATAATATTGGTTTACAATTTTTGGCCAAACTAGACATCGAACTGATTTTTTCTAACTAAATCTTCACTTTCGGGCACCTATAGTGGCTAAACCGTGAGGAATTTGAAGATGACGCAAACTAGTGATTTGTGAAATTTTGTCTGTAGATTCTAAATATATTTTTTTCAAAATTTTTGGAATCAGATTGCACTTCTTTTTCCATCTCCTTCAAAAACTAGTTTTTTTAGTAAACACCATTTTTAAGGAGTGATGCTCACTGTATACAACATAACCTTTTTTTCATGAAGGATAAAATTCTATTTTTTTGGAATTTAGATTATAACTACGATATCTAGCACTTTCATTTGGTTTCACAGTGTTTTATTGAATATTTTTTCTTTAATCAAGTTTTGAAGTCAAACCAATTACAATTCAGATATGGGCGGACCGTATACAACATATATTTTTTTCTATGTATCAAAATTCAATTGTTTTTGTTGGATCAAGGATTTCAATATCTAGTGCACTGATATTTTTCAATTTTTTTTTGATAATCTGTTATTTTTCTACATGTGTAGAACAAAGAGCTTGATTTTTGATGAAAAACCTATGTTTAATCAAACTAAAAAAACAAATACATAATAAAACCAAAACATATTAAAATTATATTCGTTGGATAGCTCATTTTGAGGACTAGCATCATCCAGTTGGGTCTGTGAAGTCTCCTCCATTTTCATCCTCAACTCGAGCTTCAAAGGGAAAAATTCTAGATATTTTTGGTGCCAGAGGGGGAGAAGGGGGATAAAGTGGGGTTCGCTTGAACTAGGGTTCGAGCGAACCCCCTTTCCACAAAGTTTTGCTTTGTTTTTTTCCTAAGAAATGGTAACTATGGTGGGACCCAACATTTAATAGGTTTTCTCGAAGGGGGGTTCGAGTGAACCCCCTTTGGGTTCACTCGAATCAAATGTTCGTTCAAACCCCCAAAAACCAAAAAAAATTCATGGGGGCATTTTTTGCAATTTTCCTTCCTCACTGGAATTGTAAACCAGTATTGTGGGTTTACCCATTGTGAAGATGGACTCATTAGAAAAATCAGATATTAAGGGATGATATGTTGTTGTTGGGGCATCTACAAGTTGGTCAGCTATCACTTTTCATTTCATTGCTTTACAATCAACATATTCTATAGCGAATTCACTCAGGATCATTACCCACTTTTCTAATCGTCATGTTAGAGCTATTTTATTGAGTAGGTATTTCAAAGAATCTATCTTTACAACCAGTTTTGTTTGATGATTCAACATGTAGTGTCAAATATTTTGAGTGGCAAACACAACTACAAGGCATGCTTGTTCAATATTATTGTAATTAAGCTCATATCCCACAAGTGTACGACTGATATAATAGATAGGCGACTGATATAATAGATAGGCGCTTGTTCTTTTCTCTCATTGTCATTTTGTGCTATCAAGGCCCCTAATGCTGATGAAGTTGTTGATATGCATGGTATTAGGTACCTACCATCGATAGGAGGCATAATAATTAGAGGAGATAGAAAATAGTCCTTGATTTGTTGGAATGCTTCTTGACAACGATCAATCCATATGAATGGGACTCCCTTACGAAGCAAGTGCTAAAACGGTTGAAGTAAGTCGAACTATGTGGTCTCTGCATGTATAACGTAGGCAAGGCTAATCTTTGATAAGCCCCCGAGGCCCTAGGCTAGTCCCCTTTAGGTCTTGGTCAAAACTCAGAAAACACAAAAATATTTGAAAACTTAGAAAAAACAAAAATATTTGAAAACTCAGAAAATCCAAAACATTGGAAAACATTAAAAACCTCAAATAATCGATAACCTAAACATTTTACATAAACATTCAAAAAGACCAAAAACGAACCTCAAAACATTAGAAAACATCAAAAACATTGAAATAGTCCAAAAAACTCCAAAATCACCCATCTCATTTCACTTGCACTCATAATAAAATTCCATTCATAATAAATCGATCGTCACACTCACTCTTTGGTAACACAAACAGGCAACAAGTACAACAACCAACAAAAGAAGAACCTTTAAATGCAAAAATCACTCTTGATTATTATCAAACATGTCAATTGAACCTTATATCAACAACCTTTCAAACAACCTATCAACTTGTCACCATCCACTAACATGTCCTAGGATACATCCTTCCTACGATGGGCATTATCATTGGCAATCACTTTAGATATTTATCCTAAACATAACACCTTTTGGCAAGAGATATAGATAACATTGACTATTTTTTTTTTATCTTGTCTTACAATTTATCTTGTTGAGCCATTCTGAGAACCTCTCAATAATGTCTAAAATGATTTGGAGAGAAAAAAATGGGGCATTGATCATTATCTTTCATTTTCTATGCTTGTGGGATATTCTTGTAAAATAATCTTGGCACATACTTGCTTTGTTGTGTGTAGAAGCTCATTTTGAATAGATTGTTGACCATTGCGTATGCTTTGGTCTGAAATGTTCTAAACTTCTAAACTACATTCCAATGAGGTTTTTGTATGTCAAATTGTGAATAAGGATTATCCTATCTATTTGTAGAGTCAAAGTCCATCACACTAGATACAATGACATCCTGGTTATCAATACCATGATGCATCGTGTCTATGTGTTAAATCAAAAATAAGGAATGATGAAGTATCCCAATCCCTAAAATGATCATATCATCTCTCTCATCACCATATCTAATAAAGTCTCAAAGAATCATAGGCTTGTTGGGCTTCTAAATAAATCTCAAAATCAATGGTTAATCCATCCATCTTATTCTTCTTATTCTTGTATCTTTACTAACAATTCTATCCAAGTGTTGAATATGTGTGATATATCAAAATATAAATGAGTCCCCATATCCTATGACTGTTTATACATCTTCAAATATGTCTACATTAGACATTTGAGCTTTCTAGTCCTCTTTGAGTTGAATTGATCTTGCATCCTTTATCGCGACATCGACCTGAAATTTCAAATTTTCACCTGCTCTCGAAGGGGGCAGATTATAGCTTAAGTCCTTCTGTTGGGGAAATAGTGGGGGATTCGAAAAAATAAAAAATTCCTTTTGTTGGGGCAACAGTGGAGCATCCGAAAAAAATTTAAAAAATTTAAAATTTTGATCTGAGTAGCAACATTAATCCAAAAAGCATCAGTCTTTGAACCAATGTAATAGGTACCTCGCTTCAAAGAGGGAAAAAATGTAGACACTTATAATTGTCTTGAATGGTATTACACACTTGAATATGATCACTAATATAATTTTGTCCTAAAATTCATCATTTTTTGCCTATTTGATTAAATAAGCCTAGTTATTTAATTAAATGCATATTTTTCATCTATTAATCTAATTGATTTAATTAGAGTAATTCACCCCCTTTCACACTATTTCATCTAGTTTAATTGAATAATGAAAATTATTTAATTTAAACCCCCCCAAGTATCTCCTCTCATTTAATTAAATAATCTAAATCATTTAATTAAATGTCATTTACATCCCCTTTTCATTAAATAAACTAATTATTTAATGAGAAGTCTTTTCCCCTCAACTTGCACAATTAAAACTTAGTTTTAATTAGCAAATTACCAATTTTCCTCACCCATTCACTTGCATAGGTTTGGCTCCAAAAATGAAATATTCTTCCCTAACAAACTTTGTAATAAAATTTCAAAGTTGTTACAAAGTGTGTTTGTTTGAATCATTGTGACCCCTTGATTCTTTCTTTGATCCATGTGATCTTTGATTCTCATCCATTGATGAGAATCCTTGATCCATGTTTCACCCTTGATTCCATATTGACCATTGATTGATCCTTTTCATCTTGACCATTGATTCTTGATTTTCTCTCCTATAAATACTTCACCATTTGGAGAGAAATGGATCCACCTTTTGAGAGTAAAGTTATCTACCCATTTGAATAATATCTCTATTCATACTTGCACCATTTTCAAGCTTTCTCATCTTTTCATCCATCCATACCACCATTTTATCACATTTAGCTTAATTTTTCCACAATGGAGTTTGGTTAAACACTCATCTCATTGAAGGGATTGGGAAAGGGTCGTCATTCCACACCAATGCCAAGGTTTGGAGTATTAGAATGGATTTATTTTAAGTTTTCATGCTTATTTTAATGGGTTTTTAGTTTTTTTGATACTTTTGAATGCCTTATTGGGATTGTAGCTTAGAGGGTTAGATATGTCTTAAATTCATTAGGATTTGGGGTATTTAACCTATACTATGGTTACAATCACAATTCCTATGGAGTTAATCCATACCTTATCTTTATACATTAAGTCCAATGCATTCACCCTAATGCCACATTTATTACACTTATTCATAAACCTACCTTAATATATCCATTATATGCTACCCCATTATACAACTAATCAAGTTGAATGACATGAGAGAAATATAATCTTCTTTAAGTAAATCTCAGCAATAAGAGATATATTACCCCACTTATTCAAAATTTTAAATTATAAATAAAATTTGAGAAAGTTCAACAAATTTATATAATAAAAGGGAAGAGGGGCTTGAACTTTTGTAGTTGACATAGTGTTGTCCTTATGATTTTGAACATTAAAAATTAATGAACTTTGTTTTAAAAAATTATGATTTACTATTTTATCATGTTTGAGTTGGGTCTAATTGTGGATCACCTTATTGAATGATCAAAATTATGTTTTGCAATCACCTATAAATAATTTAAAATACAATTCAACTTAAAATAAATAAAAATATACTTATTAAATGATATGTCATTGTAAAATAAATTAATTAGAAATGACTTACTAGTTTACTATAAATACTTGCAAATTAACATTACAAATTTTTTAGGATTTTTAAAAAGAAAGAAAAGTGATAGAATATAATTTAAATCTTAATTTCTAATATATATATATATATATGTCATTGTAAAACAAGTCAATTAGAAATGACTTACTAGTTTACCATAAATACTTGGAAATCAACATTACAAAAACTTTAGGATTTTAAAAATAGAATAAAAAATGATAAGATCTAATTTAAATCTTAATTTATAATGGAGATATATATATTAGGTATGTTTATTAATTTGTTTAAAGAGTTCCTTTTTTAGGAGAGAGAATGGACTCATAAATTAATTTAAAAAAAATAAAAAATGAGAAAGTTAGATTTAAATGATTATTTAAATAATTTTAGAAGGAAGTGAAAAGCTATATTAATTTAAAGATATTGTATTCTCATAATTTCTTTTTTTAAATGAAATGTAATACAACTAAAAAAAATATAATACAATTAACTTTTTTATTTTTAAATATGATAAAAAATTATAAATTTAAAAATAATTTATTATAAAATTATTGAATAGATCTAAATTCTTAAATATTTTGAAATAAATAAAATTATAGTTTTTTTTTTTTATAATAAATTGATATTTCAAATTAATAAGATGAGCTTTTACAATTGAATTGCAAGCGAGTAATATTCGCAAATAGATCATTAAAGTCTTCTCTAATCTTTAAGTAAGTCTTCAACATGTAATATCTTTTCTATCAATCGATATTATGAATAAGTCTAATCAATAAGATGTCAATTTTTTTAATTAAATTGTAAATATTATTAAAGAAGATAATATTTTGTAGGTCAAGTCTTCTCCAATCTTCTACGGCAAGTCTAGTCAATAGAAAGGGTTCTTGGAAAATTCATCGCCATCGAAGGAAAATTCACCACCAACAATTCACCGTCAAGAAAATTTCACTGCCAAAAATTTACCGCCAAGTAAAATTCACCGCTAGCAATTCATCGTGTTAATATTTTTTAATATATATTTCAAAAACTTTGATTTTATTAAAAATATTAATGCGGTTAATTTTGCACCACGGTGAATTGCTGGGATGAATTTTACTTGATGAATTTTTTCTGATGAATTTTCCATGACGGTGAATTGTTGGCAGTGAGTTTTCCTTCGGTACATGAATTTGGGATACCAATAGAAAATGGTGTCTTATCATATTTATCTCACAATATCTTCCATGACGGTGGATTACTGACGGTGAATTCTCCTTATGATGAATTTGGGATACCAATAGAAAATGGTGTCTTATCATATTTATCCAACAATGTCTTCCATGACTGCCTTATCAAATTTATAACACAATTTAAAGTCTACAGCTGTTTTACTTTGCATGCTGTTATTCCCACACGGCAATCATTATTTGCCCTCTCACTTTCCTGCACAAACCACAAATTGGAAAGAAATCAGAATCTCATAATTAGTTCCACTTTTATGGAAAGCAAAGAGAAAAAATATGCCAAAAATATCACTTAGGCATGTTATTGTTCCACTTTTATGGAAAGCAAAGAATAAAAATATGCCAAAAATATCACTTACGCATGTTGTTGTCTTCTCTATATTTCTACTGTCACTCACACAACAGCAAAATAAATCGTTTGCCCTCTCTATCTCATTACCCTCGTAAATCGCAAGCTGATTCACCCAGACTTTCATTCTCCCATGACCAACCTACTTTTGTTTACTGTCATTCTCTTGTTTCTCCTCTGCTTCTGCTGCGGATGTATTGAGAGAGAAGCCCACGCTATTCTTCTCTTCAAAGCTGGCTTCAATCACTCTGCGGATGTCTTCAATTCGTGGGAGAGAGGAAGAGATTGCTGCCTGTGGGACGGCATTTCCTGTGATGACACCACTCATCATGTAGTCGGTGTTGATATTATAAGATTTTCTGAGGGCTCAATTGAAATGGAGGGTGTCATATCTGAGAGCTTGTGCGCCCTCACTTTTGTTGCAACCATTCGCCTATCTGATATGGGATTAACAGGTACTATTCCTCCCTGTTTAGGAAAACTCTCTTCTCACGTACAGCTAGATTTATCTTCTAATAGTTTGAGTGGGAATATTCTTCCCTTTCTCTCTCATTTCCCCTCTGTACAATACTTAGATCTCTCTGGAAATCAACTCACAGGAAGCATTCCCTCCTCTCTCTCTCATCTCTCTTCTCTAACTAACCTAGATCTTACTGGTAATCAACTCACATAAGCATTCCTTCCTCTCTCTAATCTCTCTACTCTAACTAGTCTATCTCTTTCTAATAATCAACTCACTGGAAACATTTCCTCTCTCTCTCATCTATCTTCTCTCACTAGTCTATTTCTGTCTGAGAATCAACTCAGAGGAAGCATTCCCTCGTCTCTCTCTCATCTCTCTTCTATACAATTCTTAGATCTTTCTAGGAATCAACTCACAATAAGCATTCCCTCCTCTCTTTCTCATCTCTCTTTTCTCACTAGCCTATATCTTTCTCAGAATCAACTCATAGGAAGCATTCCTTCCTCTCTCTCTCATCTCTCTTCTATACAATACTTAGATCTTTCTATAAATCAACTCACAGGAAGCATTCCCTCCTCTCTCTCTCATCTCTCTTCTCTAACTAGCCTAGATCTTACTGGTAATCAACTCACAAGAAGCATTCCTTCCTCTCTCTAATCTCTCTTCTCTAACTAACCTATATCTTTCTCATAATCAACTCATAGGAAGCATTCCCTCCTCTCTCTCTCATCTGGCTTCTCTCACTAGCCTAACTCTTTTTGAGAATCTATTCACAGGAAGCATTCCCTCCTCTCTCTCTCATCTCGCTTCTCTCAATAGCCTATCTCTTTTCTGAGAATCTATTCACAGGAAGCATTCCCTTGTCTCTCTCTCATCTCTCTTTTGTACAATTCTTAGATCTTTCTCAGAATCAACTCATAGGAAGCATCCCCTCCTCTCTCTCTAATCTTTCTTCTCTAACTAGCCTACATCTCTATGAAAATCAACTCACAGGAAGCATTCCCTCATTTCTCTCTCATCTCTCTTCTATACAATTCTTAGATCTTTCTATGAATCAACTCACATGAAGCATTCCCTTCTCTCTCTCTCTCATCTCGATTCTCTCACTAACCTAGATCTTTCTGAGAATCAACTTATAGGAAGCATTCCCTCATCTCTCTCTCATCTCTCTTCTGCACAATTCTTAGATCTTTTTGGGAATCAACTCACATGAAGCATCCCTCCTCTCTCTCATTTTTATTCTCTAACTAGCCTAGATTTCTCTAAGAATCAACTCACAGGAAGCATTCCCTCCTCTCTCTCTCATCTCTCTTCATCTCTCTTCTCTCTTCTCTCTTCTCTAACTAGCCTAGATCTTACTGGTAATCAACTCACAAGAAGTATTCCCTCCTCTCTTTCTAATCTTTCTTCTCTAGCTACTCTAGATCTTTCTAGGAATCACTTTGAGTGGTTGTATCCCAGATTCCTTGGGCAATCTCTCTTCACTGGGAATGATGGATTTGTCGAACAACCAACTAAACGGAACTCTTCCCTCCTCATTCTCAAGGCTCTCCTCCCTTACTGAACTCATTTCTGATGGGAATCCATTCAACCAAAGTATTGCATCCTCAGTACCAGATGGCCATCATATTAGTTTAGAGGCTCTCTTACAAAACCTTAGCAAATTAGAGGCATTCTCCTTATCCAATTGTGTACTTAACAGCAGCACCACATGGATTCCCTCATTTCAGGTAAGATATTTATACCTTACATCATGTAAGGTGGATGGTCAAATACCCTCATGGATTTCCACTCAATTCTCACTTGAAGAGTTGACAATAGCTGACAACAATCTTGTTGGAGAAATTCCCTCGTGGCTACAAAATATGAACCTAAGCTACATCAATCTCACAACAAATCATCTGCAAGGTCATCTTTTGCTAAATACTTCAGCTTGGAAGGCGATAGAGGTCCTAGATGTGTCTAGGAATGCATTTTGTGGACATATACCACCAATTTGGCCGCCTCATATACAAGCATTGATTCTCAATGACAATTTACTGACAGGAAATATTCTTCCAAGCACGCAGGTTAGCTCGTCACTGCAAATGTTAAATCTGGCAAATAACCATTTGAGTGGAATCATCCCTCCAAGCATAGCCAATTTTTCGTCACTCCAAGTTTTGAATATGGGAGGTATGATACCATTTGAGTTTGGTGAACTGAGTCAACTGCAATCACTAGTGATAAAGAATAACCAGCTGAGTGGAGCATTACCTCCCTCAATATCAAACTGCACAGAATTACTCTTTCTAGATATCGGACAAAACCAATTGAAAGGCCAGATTCCGAAGTCAATAGGAAACCTTTCACAATTGTAAGTGTTAGCAATGAGGAAAAATAATTTTGAAGCTAGCATTCCTACAGAAATTGGGCAGCTGAAATACCTCCAAATCTCGGACCTTTCTTCAAACCGTCTATCAGGATTTATACCACAGCATTTTCAGTTTACAAGCAATGTTGATAGAACCACAACAGGGATACATCATGCCTCAATTCTATTCAGAATTCAGTAGAATGATTTTGACAATTTACATGTATGAGAATGAATTGAATATGAATTCTAAAGGCAGAGATTAGCACTACCCATATATTTTCTCCACCATGGCAGCCATTGACCTCTTCAACAATCAATTGAATGGTAATCTTCCATCTGATTTAGGAAAGTTGAAAGCCCTGATGTTTCTCAACCTATCCATGAATAATCTCAATGGTACAATTCCAAATATTATTGTACAAATGAGTTGGCTGGAATCATTATACCTTTCTTCAAAAAAAATTTCTGGACAAATTCCATGGGGGCTTGGATCTTTGAGCTACTTGGGAGTCCTCAAGTTATCCAACAACAACCTTTCAGATAGCATACCGCAAGGAGGACACATGACAACATTCACAAAATCTTCATATGAAGGAAATCCAAATTTATGGGGATGTCTGCTCCCAAAGAACTGCTCTTGGCCAGAATTTGCTCCTGCTCCTCCTCCCATTTATGCATCTACCAATGAAGAGCAGAGTGACGAAAGTGTGTGGTATTGGGTTGGAGTGGGATTGTCATATGGTGTGGGGTTTGGAGCTGTGGTACTCTCTATTGTACTAACAAAGAGGTGGGGACAAAAATACCTTGAAGGGGTTGACATGGTGTTGAAATATTTATTTCCATGGCTCAGGAATTTGACAATATGAAAGGCTTTATCTAGGTGAGCGCTTAGATTTGTTTGTTTTATTTATTTAGAGTTTAAAAGTTCATTTAATTTATTATTTATTTTTAAAATATTGTTTAATTTAATTTTTTATTTCTGTATTTTACAGATCTTGAAGTAACTGGATGATTTTTAGTGGTATGTTGATAATCTTCAAATAGATTGAACAGATTCAGTGTGCTCGTTATTAAACGCTTTCTCTTCCACAACGATGGGCTCAGCATAATGAATAAGGAACCCAAAAAAGTTAGCAGAACTTTTGGTGAAAGAGGTATTGATGAACTTTCTGTATAAGAGGCGCCATCATGCAGTTCATGAATCCTGAGGCATTGTAGAGATTTGTGGGCTGAATGGAGTCTGTTGTTGTGCAGCATTTTGCTGATTGTTGGGAAGGAAATGACAGTATTACAGTGATGCTACTGATGAAGGGGTTTCCTTTCCAAGATATGGAAAGGTTATATTTCAAATTTAATATAAAATGAAATTAGAAGCATAATTTTGCATTTTGTTTTGGTGATCTTTAATTTGTAATTGTTTTTATTAAATTTTTTGTGTTGCTATAAATATATGATATTAAATTATAAATTATATTTGTTTTATGTAAACTTGATGCTTGAGTTTTCAATAATATGTATACCACAAAGTATACAAACTATATTTCTTAATTAGGGTGATGCCGAGGAAAATCTATTTATAACATATAGTTATCAAAATGCTTGCACTTGAGAAACAGCCCTGGCAATGCAAACACATAAAATTATAATCACCCTATAAGCCAGTATTTGAGATGCTGTTAGATTCTCATCAATTGAAAACAAAAGTGCCACCTTGAATTTCTATAATAGACATAAGTGATGAAAACAGTCCAGCATAAGGGAACTGTCAAAAGCTGAAGCCCAACTGATGCCAAGGATGAAAATTAAAAGCGGAAAGCGCAGCTGAAACCTAGGTGTATTAAAACCATATCTGCTCCAGCATATTGAAAAAGGAGAATGGATGTTTACAACAGCAAGGTGAGTGTTTCTGAGTGAACTTGCAAGGTTTTGAACCTCAGCCCATGGTAGGAGAGGCAGGGGTTGATTCCATAGTAGACAAAAACCTCGAATGCTAAACATATGTTCACCTTCTAATTCTATTTGTGTTGATTAAATATGGATGTAGAAAATTATTAAATTGCTACGACTTATGAATTGAAATTCTTTGATCTGGGAATAGGTCATGAAATATAAAAAGATGAAAAAAAATAGAAGAGACTCCAGCATAAGAAGAGGACAAACAGGAAACAATCTAAAAACAGAAAAGGACAGAAAAGGATAGACATAATCCTACAAACAGACAAAAGCTGAAGTCCAACCAACGCCAAGTTTGGAAGCTCACTCAACACCTAGCTGCATTAAAAGTGCATCTGTTACAACATATTGGAAAGGAGAATGGAGTTTAAAGCAACTGCCAACAAGGTGAGGATTTCAGGGTAAATTTACAGCAGATTTTGAACCAAACTCTATATAGTAGAAGTTGGGATTGATTCTATAGAGGAAAAAGCACATAAAAGCCAAAAGAGTTGTTCACCTTCTGACTAGATTTGTGTTTGTTAAACATGAATATAATAAATTCCTACAACTCATGAACTGAAATTCCTTGATCTAAAAATAGATCATAAAATATAAAAAAGTGACAAAAACAGAAAATATAGTCTAGCATAATGAAAGTACAAACCTAAGCAGTCTCGCAAAAGAAAGGATGCAAACAGTCCAACATAAAGGAATAGACAAAAGCTGAAGCCCAACCAACAAGAAGATTGAGAAATGAAAGGTTGCAAGCTCAGCCAACACCTAGGTGCATTGAAAGCACATCTGTTCAAGCATATTGGAGAAAAGGAATGGAAATTTACAGCAGCATGATGAGCATTTTAGAGTGAATTTGCAGCAGGTTTTGGACCTCAGTCCATAGTACGAGAATCTAGAGAGGACAAAGATATAAAGTCCTAAGCATATGTTCACCTCTTGACTATATTTACATTTGTTTCACATGAATGTAATACTTGCTACAATTTGTAAACTGAAATTCCTTGATCTAGGAATTGATCATAAAATATAAAATGATGACAATTCTAGAAAAGAAAATCTAACATAAAGACAAAATGTTCCACCAACACCAAAATGCATGTAGGAGAGACAGGGTTGATTCCATAGTAGATAAATACATAAAAGCCAATAAACTTTTCACCTTCTGACTACATTTTCTTTTATTAAATATGAATGTGATAAATTCCTGCAACTCATGAATTGAAATCTCTTGATCTAGGAATAGGTCATAAAATATAAAAAAGACAACAAAATCTAAAAGACAGTCAAACAAAAGGAAAGGACAAATAGAAACTGTCTAGCAAAAGAAGAGGACAAAACAGTCCAGCATAAGGAACAGACAGAAGTTGAAGCCCAGCCAGCACCGAGTTTAAAACAGCAAGGTGAGAGTTTTATAGTGAATTGACATCAAATTTTGAGCCTCAGTCCATAGTAGGAGAGACGGGAGTTAATTCCATAGAGGAGATGCACTTGTAAATTGCAGACATGCCCACTTTGTTTGTAAATTGAACTAATTACCAAGCCTAAGAGGCACCCATATTTATGCTGGAATCTTCCTACAATGGGTTTCTCCAAAGGTAAATTCTTGCATTGTGAATCCTATTATGTGTGTGTGTGAGCATTTGAACACATTTACTCGTATATTTCTCATGTCAGTTGTCACAGAATAAATGGTCTCTTGGATGTAAAGCACTTCAAGCATCTGTACTTAAAGCAATAGCTGTGATTGTTCAGCATATATGAGTGCAGGAAATATACGAGTAGGTTCACACACTCTACTTTCCACATAAAGGATTGATAGAGCAACAATTGGTCGTATTCACATCTATAATCAGCTTTATATGTTGGATTTCAGTAGTATATTCACTGAATCAGCAACATATCTTGTAAAGCTGTAGTAACAAAGATTTCACAACTTCACATATCCCCCTACAACCACAACTCATGGTGGAATTGTGTCTCATTGCATAGCCTATCTATGAAGCACTTTGCACTGGACTTTTGACGGTCACTCAAATATCAATATGCTTTAACTTTTGTTCTTCCTTGTATACATTATTCTAGCATTTTTCACTAGCATTAACCATAATCATAATGTAATACAACATCATTTTCAGGATTTTATGTTATTCTATGTTTTGCAGATATCAGGGAGAGATTCTAACTACTATAGTTGTTGTCTGTTATCATTCATCAGATCATTAAAATCATATCAGATATTAAAATTGACTCACCATGCACACAAGGCATTCCTCATTGTTTTTTTTTCTTTTTTTTAGACTGCAGGAATTGGGTAGCACGACCCCCTATAAACTGCAGTGCGCCTGGTAAACTTTTTAACATGACCACGGCGCTGGCGCGACTTGCCCTCCTTGATAGTGGTTTAGACTTTAGAGCTTGCACAATTTTGACTGAATCAGACAACATCTTTCTAACTGTAACAAACACTTTACTGTGTCAAAGCCATCTCCATAGAGTTCAAATGCGAAAGGAAAAGACCATGATACCTTTTTGCAGGGAAGGATACACTAAAGAAACATACACATTAGATTACTTAGATTTGATTGTGAGTGGAAGATGTTTTGGTGTATTTTGTGTGTAATGATTTAATTTTGGTCATTAATATTTATTAAATAGTGAAGCTTTGGTAGATTAAGAGGTGATTTGTGTTCTGTTGCAGTGCAATCATAAACTTACAAAAGTGATCCTTGCAGTTTTAATTCAATATATGTGGCTTTGAACTTTTGTTATGATCTTGATCTTTGTATTTCTATCCTTTAAAATATGTCTTGTCTTTTTTGAAAATGGTGTTGCTTATAGTTACATTTAAGAGTTTGTGGTAGGAGAGGAAGGTCACTTACTTTTTATGTTTTGATTCAACTGAATGGTTGGATTGATTTAATGATTTTTAATAAGTTTGAATACATGTCAATAATTTTGATATGTGAAAGAACTAAAAGAGAAAGGTTAGATTTTTTGAAAGTTTGTTGTTAAATAATATGATGTAAATGTACATGTAAGTACTTGAATTGAACCTTTTAACACTAACTATCTAACAATGAGAATGTAGATAGACTTTTGACTAGAGATTAGACAAGAAAATAAATAGGAAATATGAATAAGTAAATACAAATAGAGAAAAAAATAAAATCAAAATGCACTTAAACTGAGTAGTAATAGTTTGGAAAAGACTTAGATTGAAGAGAGGCATTTCCCTATGAAATTTTGGAGATTTTTGAGCAAAGTTTTAACAAGAAAACATTTAACTTACAATTTTTAGGGAGGTAGGGGAGACATAGAATCCTTTCTTTACTAACTTTGCAAGCAAAGCTTTTCAATACTTGTAGAAGCTATCACTTAAGTCCTTTGACATTGGCATTCATTGGAATTATGGAGGACGTTGAGAAAAAGAGGTTGCAAATGAGCTACTTAAATATTCAATTTTTCTTTTTCTTTCAGAATTGTTTTCATGATATTCATCAAGCCAAAAACCTAGGTAGTAGAAGTGGTTGTTTTCTTTTGGCAATTACACTAAATCAAAAAAGAGAACAAAAATGGAAATGTTATAGGTTGTTCTAGGTTGTGCGAATGAGGAAACTTAAGTGTAAATTGACCATTTGCTTTTTCAACCATGAAAATGGAAATGCTATAGGTTATTGTAAGTTGTGCAAATAAGAAGGAAACTTAAGTGTAAATTGACCCTTTGCTTTTTCAACCATGGTAGCTTGCTCTTGAATATTTAGAACATACTTTGAGAATTTTTTTGAAGGTTCATTCTTTTTGGGTGAAATTGGTGTGGTAAGCAATATGTTATTCAATTTTACAAGAAATGGTAAATGTCCACTAGTGAGTTTGTTGTAATTATTATCTAACAACTGCGAAATGTTGCATAAAACCTGTTGTACTTTTGAATTTATAGGCATATTCATTCTTAGTTAGATTCGATATCATACACATGTGGTTGTACTCTACATTCCTATAATATAATCCAATGATATTATATTATAATACAACTAATGAATAACTTATTACAAACACAAAACAATGAAATTGCAAAATGGATCCCTGCAAATTGATATATCTCGATATTTTCTATATGGATTATGTAATAAGATAAATAAGCTAGTATATTTTATTGCTATTCAAATTATAGGAGTGATTTATAAGTTTTAAATTCCATTTATGTCAATTCTCTTTATATTATAAAAGTGTGATTTATAAATATTTTAGTTATATTGATCCCACTTCTCTTTCTATTTAAGAAAAACAAAATCTTATAACATAAAATTAGCCTCAACTATCTTACCCCACCAACCCAAAGATCAAATTTTAGAATCAATATAACGTTTTATAGATATTCAAATATAAGTTTTTAAGTTTCATTTATGTCAGTTTTCTTGCTATTAAGAAAACAAAAATCTTATAATTGAAAATTAATATTATCTTGGATCAAAGCCTTCTTTGCTGAATTTTAGTATAGTTTATTGATTAATGAAAAATGAATTTATTATGCTCCCTAGTGTATTTGGAGAAAAAACAAATTCACAATGCTATCAAATTACCTATAACTTAGTAAGTGAATAATGTTATATTGATAATTCGTCTACATACATATTTATTAAAAAATTTAGAGCTAGATTGTGGTTGCATTTTGTGGCACTTTTTCTTTGTCTAAAAACTTCAGTCTCTACACACTTTTTCTCTTATGTATCTTGTAAATAACATTGGATCTAATGAAATTTTTGATATAAAAAAATTTCAATCTTTTAATTTTAATTTAATCTTTTTGACATAACCTAAATTTCACTAAGAAATATCATTTTTAAGAAACAAATTTTTATAGTTTAAATTGTGAGTTATGTCCCTAAGTTTTCTCAAATTTAGAGGAGAGTCTAGAGTATGTTCACTTGGTATAAGGGAAACATTGTAAGAGTGTCTTCTTAAGATTAAGATATTTCCACATACTATAAGCCACATGTTGAGAGAGCGAGGGTTGTGGATGTGAAGAATGAATTTTTCCTTCTTTTTATTTAAATCTGAAAGAATAATCAGGAAGTAAACATACATATTAAAAATCTAAAAAAAATGTTCCTAAAGCAACAAACCTAGTCAAAACCTTTTGGACCATTGGAGTTAATGGTATTTCACATTTTTTGATTGGTGGGGTTATGGTATTTCACATTTGTTGGAGTGTTTACAAGGATCTATGAGATGGAGTATGTTGGTTATGTTGCAAAAAGCATCTATGCTGATAGTTGAGGATGAATAGAAATGGTATGGGAAATCTCTAGGAGTTTTGAATAAAAGTTATGAACCTTAGAATGACCTTAAATTTTTCTACAATTTCATTAATTTGAATAAGTAGTGAATAGGTAGTGAATTTCACCATCTACTATGTTGAACTTTTCTCTACCATGACGATTGTGTCAAGTACCATAGAAAATTGGTTGAATACCATTTTGAATGTGTGGTCACCCTAGTAGAACTAACACATCCAATAAATCAAATTAGATAGAATGTGGAATACAAATGGTTTTCATCATTTAGTTTTTCGATTTATTATTTAATCTTCTATTTTTTCACATATGGGAGGAAGGGGGAATATCATATATTGTTGTTTAGGAGGAAAATAGGGCTCACCAAAATGAATCAACAAGATGATGAGCCAATAAATTTTTCCCACACTAAACACTATGCAATTAAATGCAATTATGAGGTGCAAAAGATGCAAATAACAATCATAAATGATACCTAACTATTATAGCAACTATGAGGGAAGCTTTCAGAGCTCAAAGAGGTGTGTACCTTGCTACAAGAAGCCTGTTTTGAGGGCACAAAGGACTCATTCGCCTTTAGTAGAGAATGGGTCCCTTTTAGGGTCTTTGAAACTGAGATCTAGGTTATTTTCCTTGATGTTTGCACCCTCAGATTCTCAGTTATTAGCTCACGAAAACTTGTATTTAGTTTTGTAGCTTCAATTCTTCATTCTTGCACTTTGAATGACAACTTTGCAACTTGACAACTTTGACAATTTTGTTCTAAACTTTCTTTCCACTTGATCTTCAACCTATAAATCTGCAAACACACATTCAAGGGAAGAAAAACTTGTTGATTGTTAGTGAATAGGGGTTTTCCTAAGTCAAACCCCTTGTAGATAATTAAACCAAATGATGAGACAATGAAATTGAAGCATGAACCATGAAATGATGTAATATAGATACTTTGGATGTTGTCTTGTAATACAAATCTTCAATCTAACATTTAGTGGCCATGAAGAATGTAGATCTTAATCCTTAATATGATGTGAACAATGCTTCCAATATTTCTTCAATGCTACACTCACAATCTTAGTTCAACAACATGCATGAATGCATCAAACCCTTGACATGATGATATGATCTTGAATTGTTGCAATAAACACTTGATAATCTGCCTTGAAATGCCTTTAAAAATGCTCTTCAATTGGTCTATAATTCTCTTATAAAGTATTAGGATGTCTCATAAAATTGCTAGGATGCTTCATAAACTTGCTATGAGAAATAATGTGAATTAACCCCTTATTTATACTAAATTAGGAGATTAACCCTGAAATTCGAACAATTCAAGTTGACACGAGATCTAGAGATAAACATCACTAAATTCCCACCACATTGAAATTCAAAAAGGGTGTCATCATTAAGGGAGGACCCATTCGTCACCTAGGGCGAATGGGTCCTAGCTCAGTTTTCCAGGACATAACCTCAGGGGATGGAAATATCAGTAAAAACCCATTTAGAATCAATTGATAAAGGGGGGTCTTATAGAGGGAGGACCCATTGGCCACCTAGGGAAAATGGGTCCTAGCACCAATTTTTAGGACCCTGAATTTTCCCAATTAATTGTTATGTAATTTAAATTGTGGGTGTCATGATAGATCTTCGAGAGGTGTCATAAATAAGGCTTAAATTTGAATTAAAGGGGTTAATTAACTCCAATTAACCATAATTAATTAAGAGGACCCTAGATAAATGTGAAAATGTGTTACAACACTTAAATGAGGTACACACTAAGTACATTTCATTAAAAGGGGCCCATTAGGCTTAATTCATTAAATAAACCCTAGAAAAGTGTGAAAGTGTGTTACAACACTCTTGCAAAGGAAAATTTAAGGCACGTTTTAATTAAATAAGTACCCTAGAATGATGTGAATGTATACAACACATTACAACACTATTCCAAGATACAATTAATTCAAATTTATGTCAATTATCCAAATTAAGTGTGAAAAAGGATTACTTTTTTCGACACTACATTTTTCCCCCACTTTAGTGAGAGGATGACCACATGTCAAACTCACACTAAAGTAGGCATTCAAGATGATTAAGTATGCAAAAATAATGAAGATACATAACCATACCCTATCAAAGGCCAATAAATAAAATGAAAAGGATCAAGCACAATCGTCCCAACACGATGTGGAATAGGGTTGTTTGTCCAAGAAAAAGGATCAAGCTTCGATGGTCCAACGCGATGTGGAACACATCTAGGCTGTTTGTCCATAATGTATGTTGCTCACTCTAGGGTAGTGGAACCTCAATCTATCCACTAGGTGAGTTGTCCCAACGAAGTGGTAAATGAGAGAATCATATTAGCCTCTCATACCATACCAAATTTATCCTCCTAAAAACTTTGATAAGGCACCACAATGTAATGCTTTTGTAATGTAAAATTTTGCTAAAAGGGGATTTTTCTTTGTTCATGTAAAGGTCTTCTTCTCAGGGATAATTGTGCCTAATGTCTCCATCCAAGAGAGGACAAGTCAAGGTGTCAGATTGTCACTCATAGGATGCCTCATTCGCATCATGCCATGACAGTAGATCGTACACCCTTGGATGACATCAAATCCAATGACATCACCAAGAAGAGTACATGACACAAGAAAAAAAGGAAAATCACACCATGAAATTTTATCGAAAGATGTCATTGATGTATTCCCCCACTTTAAAGCAATTGCTACACCATTACTGTGAGCAATTGCTTTAAAGTAGCCAAATGCTTTGCCTAAGACATGAGAGCTTTCCTCGAAAAACCCTATGCCAAGTCATAAGTTTCTGAGATAAGTTGCGTCATCAAATAGGAAGGAAGGGTTTCCCCCACAAATACATAAGGGATCTATGGATTTGGGGTCAGTATGTTTTTGCTACAATGTTGTCATAGAGCATGAAACTGACATCATTCCCCAAATACTCATAGAACTAGAAGAATGACACAAAGAGAGCGAAAACAAAGACAAAGGCTTTCGGGTCAACATGGAAGAGATCTAAATGTCTCAACACCTTGTGTCATCCCCAAAAAGGAAAACACAAGACAAATGAAAAAGATAAAGAAAAATATTTTGGGTCAACATGGAAGAGACATGAATGCCTTGCGTCATCCCCAAAAGAAAAACACAAGACAAATGAAATGATTACAACATATAGAAGAATAAAAGGTACATATAAAGGAATGCACAAAAAGAGAGAGAGAGAGAGAGAGAGAGAGAGAGAGAGAGAGATCAAATGAAACATCACGGGGGATCACATTACACACATGCAATCACATAAATAAAACATGAAAATTCAAAAGACTATAAGGTACATGTGAGTCAACCTAAAGCAAGTCATCCACATCTCAATCTCGATTAGTATAAACAGAAGGCAGACAACTAGCCAAAGGGACAAGAGCAAGTGTCGAACTAGCGGAAGCACCAGGTTCAATACTCTTTTTAGGAGATGTCATTTAAGCTCATAGAAGAAGAGAACAATGTATTCAATTCATTATGCACATGTTCATCAATTTTTGTTATGTCAATGTCATCATCTAGATTTATCACAACAGGAGGTCAAATAACAATGTCCATGCAATGTTGTTGTTTGCATTACGATGGAGGTATAGGATCATCATGCTTTGCTTCAGGTAAGTTTGGATTCTGACTTTCTATGTTGTTCTTGTCTTCTTGAGTTTGTAATTTACAAGAAATAGCACGTCACCTACGCCTACACTCTCTAGCACTTCGATTCCTTTTCAATCTATTGTTAATTTGTGTTTGTGCAAGAGAGGGTTTGTCAATCATAGGTTCCTTCTCTTCCTTGGAAGGAATAGAAGAAACAACAGTAGGTTGTTCAACCGTTTTCTCTTTAACTTTATAAACTTGTTTGAATCTAGGAGGGACAACGAAATTGTTTGTGTTATCTCACGGTCTCTTGTAGGAAATTGCAAGAGGTTTTTCTATAGGTTGTTCTTGTATGTTCATAAGTGCTTTTGGTTTGATCATTGCTTCTTCAAGGATAGGTGTTTCATTTATAGGTTGAGGCATGTTTCGAAGGGATAATTCTGCTATTTTCTTTTCCTTGAAATTTTGATATGATTTGAAAAAGATATCCTCACGAGGCTTGATAGGTTCCATAGGTTCGAGCCAAAAGAAATCTAACAAAAAATTCCTTCAGGCTGACACAAGATTAAATCCACTATGATGCACAGTAAAGATATCATTTCCAAATGGAAACTTTAGACATTTATGCATAACCGAAGGGACGACATCCATGGATCAAAGCCATGGATAGCCTAGCTTCACATGAAATTGGTTTGATTGTGAAATAATGGAAAATGAGACAGTTAATGTTTTCGGTCCCACTTTTAAACGGAGATCTATCGAGCCTATCATAGGGAAAGAAAATATGTTATGCATCTTGATCCATGCTTTCGGTTTTTCATATGTGTCTTGATATAGTTCATGCACATATAAGAATTCTTCTGTGATCACATTCTCTCCACAGACATGATCAATCAATATCCCATTAGTGGGCTTATCATTGATTCAACCAACAATGTAAAGAGGACCATCAGGTGTATATTTAAGTATGTCTTTTTGTGAGAAAGCAATGTCAAGAGGCTTTTTAGTTGAGCCCTTATGAGGTCTAACTTCGATAAATGCTATTGGTCACTTTGTTTGCATTGTGTTGTTTAATAGTATCTAGAGGACTAGTTTCCAAAGGAGTTTGTTCTATGTTATCATTCTCTGTGTCAACATTCATCACATCATTCTTAGTTTCACTAGATTTGACAAATGAAACAGTGTGTTTAAGCATTGGATTTGTAAAGATTTATAAAATTTTATTAGGAGGGGCTACAGACTTGTTACCTTGATCATTCACACCTCCAATTAGTAAATGATTAGAATCAATAAGGTCTTGCACAATATGTTTAAGATGCTTACAATATTCTATATCGTGCCCATTTTGTGTATGGTAATGACAATAAGCATTTTTTTGGAAGGCTTTAGGCAATGGTATACTAGGGCCTTGTTCTCTAAAAATAGGTAAGGTAATCATTTTCTTGTCAATGAGCTGCAACATGATGTTATGAAGGGTATCGGGTAAAGGAGTGAACTCTCTCTTGCATTTCCCGAAAGGAGTTGTCATCTTGATAGCAACTTGATTATTAGTTTGTTAACTTTTTTTAGGGGAATTTAGTTGTAAACATCCCTTATTATGTTTCTTGAAAGCTTGATAATTGTATTTAGTGGTGGATTCAAAAACATTAGGATGACTATGGGATTTTTGACATCATGACCACTAGTCGAATTTTGATAATCACGAAAGGTTGTGCATAACTATGTGAATGGTGGAAATCTCAACATTTCAAGTTTTCTTTGGAGTTTATCTTGTAAGTTGGCAATAAAAATTCGTTGAAGATCGGCATCAGGGATCTTAACATTCACTTGTGAGTAAAGTGTTTGATATCCTCCTATGAAATCGTTTACTTTCTCATCCTCTTTTTGTTTGCATGTCATTAAATCCACAAGGGTCATCTTGGTACCCATGTGAATATGGAAGTGGTTGTAAAAGGAATCAGTGTGTTCATTGAATGAACCAATTGAATTACTCGGAAAAGAGGAGAACCACTCTAAAGCAGTATCCTTTAAGGATCTAGGAAATAGACTAGCCAAAAGTTTATCCTCAAAGATGAAATCACTACACAAGGTTGTAAAAGCGGAAACATGGCTGACAGGATCTCCTTTCCCACCATATTTCTCAAAGTGGGGGAATTTTATACCTTGTGGCATTTGTGCTCTTAATATATTGAAGAAAAATGGGGTAGACTTGATGTATTGCAAAGGTTTACTATTGTTGTTTTTTTGTAATGTTGCCACTTATTGTTTAAGGGATGTCATAGTTTGCAAAAGTGAGCTAATGAGAGGGTCATTTTGGTTGTAAGGTTGAGGGGAATAAGGTGGAGTTGTGTATGTATGCGAAGGGCTAGTGAATTGCAGGTTGGTGGATTTTGATTGTTGAGTAATTATCATATTTGAAGGCACAAAGGTGGAAGGAATTCCTGTGGGAATACCTATGGAAGTGTACACAATGCTAGTGGGTGTAAATGTTATGGTTGATTGAATGGTTGTTTTTGGTTGAAAGGTTGTTGAAGGTTGAAATTTTGTTGTAGGTTGGAATGTTGTTGTGGGTTGGAAGGTTGTTGTGGGTTGTGTACTAGTTTATTTATGGATGGAAATTGGTATTGTATAGGATGGAATTGGAATTCAACCTTGACTTAGTAGTGCAGAGCACCTTGACAAAATTATGCCTCCATGTGGAAATTTTGAAATTTGATTCAATTTTGATGTTCTTACCTTGTATTAAGGTTGTTTGATTCATTTATCATCTGTCTTAGGAGGTCATTTAAGTCAAATTTGCAAAAATTTAAAAAGATGTCAATGTATTCAAAAGTTGTCAACACAAAAGTGTAAAATTGTGAAAATTGTAAAGTTACACAATGCAACATATGGAAGATGAAAAGTCATGAAGGTCTAGTTAATTTGGAGGTAGTTAGAAACTGAAGGGACAAGTTTGAGATGCCTATAAAATTCCTTGTAATCATTTTGTAAGGTGTGGGTGATTGATTATCAAATTTTGATCAATAGAATAACACTGTTCTTATGCAATTCTACATAAATCTTCTATTTTTTGATATTGTACGGATTTGTATAGGCTTATATGCTTGTATAAGTGTGTTTAAGTGATAATACACTCAATCACCTTCCATCTAATTTTTTTTCATGCATTTTTGTGTAGATTTGAAAAAGTTATTGCAAATTTTGTCGAAATTGTTAGAACCCCGATTAAGGTAAACAATAGCATGTAATTTTTATGTTTCTCTCGTTTTATCCAGTGAAATTTTCTAATATTTGGTGGAAATAATCTTGGTAGCATATGTTTTCATATTCTTGAAGTTTTAGACCAAATGATTAAGATTGATGTGTGGAAAATGGAAGTTTAAGACTACAAATATGGGAACAGTAAAAAAAATAGAGTGTAGCATGTGGATTTGACCTAGGGTTTATGAAAATGATTATGGGAATGGAAATTTGATGGAATATTAAGCTTTAATGGACCTAATTTGATGTGTTCCAAGTGGTGGCTAGGAGAAATTAAGTTTGGAGATAGGATATTCAATAAGCCCTATTTTCCATTTACCTAATAAGGCCTAACTCAGACTGAGACAACAAATTTTGAAGCTTATATTGCAAAAGACCTAATACCCATTTTGAGATATGTTTTAAACAAGATAAAAGGGTATCTTAATCCATGATTATTTTTGGGTTTCAGTTAATATTTTGAGATTAAAGTTTTGACAGACCATCTTGAAGACCTACAAGCAAATAACCCTTCTAGGTGTGAGTATTTGAAAAGGTGCAATTTCAATGTTTATGGAAGCCTAGTTGGCTTTAACAAGTCATTTTTTTTTTAAGGTTGGGTAAGAGGTTGGAAATCTGATTAGTGTTTGGATGTTTGAGAGCTTAAGGAATCTTATGTGCCTTGGGGAATGAACAAATGAGTTTAAGATGAATAAACAAATAGAGAATGTTTGAGTCTAGCCAAGTTGAATTTGTTTAAGGAGACTGAAAATGATGAGTGAACTTGTTTGGGTCAGTGAGTTTGGAATCTAAAATTTTCCTTGAGAGTGAAAGATGCCTTGTAAGATGAATGCATTGTAGGGTGAGTTGATGTGAGTAGGGACAATTTTGGTAACATTAAGCACATTGGTTGTAAGAAGTGAAGTCGTGGGTAATGAAGTATGCAAACTATGATCCATGGAGGGTTGATTCTCAACACTATCAAAAAGAGAGTCAGAAAACCCAAGATCCATGGCAAGTGAGATATCATAGGATGACATGAGCCTCAAACTGTGTCTTATAATAGTATTGTGAATAGGGCACCAAGTTGTAAAGATCATGCAAGTTTTACAAACCTAGTGTGCAAACCCTAAAATGGCAAAGAGGCAATGCAACAACCTAGGATGAAATGCAATTTTTAGATTCTGAATAATGTAATTGATTGATTACACAATTCAATAGACTGAAAATGAAATGTTTGAATGCAATTTTGAATTTTAAAGATGCACTTAAATGAAGCAATTTAAGCTAAATACAATCAATTTGATGAAACAACAAATCAGGAAATTGAAACAAGAAAGTAACAACACCAAACAGAAGCCTAAAACTAAGATATTAATGTCCAAAAAATGTAGATCTGTAGCTAATAGGGACTCATTTGCCAGTAAGGGCGAATGGGTCATGGTTAATTTTTTATGAGAAATTTCAGTGGATTTTCAGAGTGATTTTTATTACCTTTTTAGATGCCAGAAGATGCAAGTTTGACCTAATTAGGGTCTCATTCACCAGTAAGGGCGAATTGGTCCTAGTTAGGTATTTTTAAAATATTTTTTTATGATTTTCAAGCTTTCAATAATATCTTTCAGTTCTAGGTCTGAGGCAATGAGTTTTAGTTTCAGATTTTCCAAAATTGCAATGTGAAAATGAAATGAAAAGATGAATGCAAGGACCTATGTTGAAATTATTTTTCTTTTCTTTTCAAATGCAAATAAATGATGTATAAATGAGATGCACAATGATTGATTTGTTTTTGTGTTTTTTAGATTTAGAAAGATGCAAAATAATACAAATTTAAACCCTAAATGAGATGCAATTGTAAATGCAATGGAAGAAACCCTAAATGAGATCTTAATTAAATGAAAATTAAATGAAAATGAATGCAAGATCTAATCTAAGATGCAAAGACTTCAAAAATCATAAAATTGGAATGTTCAATATGTCGGGTTCACCATTAATGATTAGGTGGAAAATAGGGCTCACCAAAATGAATCAACAAGATGATGAACCACTAAGTTTTTCCCACACTAAACACTATACAATTAAATGTAATTATGAGGGGGAAAATATGAAAATTAACAATAAAAAATAATACCTAACTGTTATAGCAACTATGAGTGAAGTTTTCAGAGCTCAAAGAGGTGTGTACCTTGTTGCAAGAAGCCTGTTTTTAGGGCACAAAGGACTCATTCACCTTTAGTGGCGAATCGGTCCCTGTTAGGGTTTCTGAAACTGAGATCTAGGTTATTTTCCTTGTTTTTTTCACTCTCATATTCCCAATTATTAACTCACGAAAACCTGTATTTAATTATGTAGCTTCAATTCTTTTCTCTTGCACTTTGAATGACAACTTTGCAACTTGACATCTTTGACAATTTTGTTATAAACTTTCTTTCCACTTGATCTTCAACTTGTAAATATGCAAACACACATTCAAGGGATGAAAAACCTATTGATTGTTAGTGAACATGGTTTTTCCTAAGTCAAACCCCTTGTAGGTAATTAAACCAAATGATGAGACAATGAAATTGAAGCATGAGACATGAAATGATGTAATATAGATACCTTGGATGTTGTCTTGTAATACAAATATGCAATATAACATGTAGTGGCCATGAAGAATGTATATCTTGATCCTTGAATATGATGTGAACAATGCTTGCAATAGATCTTCAATTCTATACTCACAATCTTAGCTAAACAACATGCATGAATGCATCAAACCCTTGACATGATGATATGATCTTGAATTGTTGCAATAAACACTTGATAATCTGCCTTGAAATGCCTTTTAAAATGCTCTTGAATTTCTCTATAATCCTCTTGTAAAGTATCTAGGATGTCTCATAAAATTGCTAGGATGCTTCATAAACTTGCTATGAGAAATAATGTGAATTAACCCCTTATTTATACTAAATTAGGAGATTAACCCCAAAATTCAAACAATTCAAGCCGACGCCATATTTGGAGATAAACTTCATTAAATTCCCCCCAAAATGAATTTCAAAAAGGGGGTCCTCATTAAGGGAGGACCCATTCGCCACCTAGGGTGAATGGGTCTTGGCTCAATTTTCTAGGACCTAACCTCGGGGATGGAAAGAACACTAAAAACCCATTTATAATCAATTGATAAAGGGGGCTCCTATAGAGGGATGACCCATTCGCCACCTAGGGTGAATGGGTGCTAACACCAATTTCTAGGACCCTGATTTTTCCCAATTAATTGTTGTGTAATTTGAATTGTGGGTGTCGGGATAGATCTTCGGGAGGTGTCATAAATAAGGCTTAAATTTGAATTAAAAGGGTTAATTAACTCCAATTAACCACAATTAATCAAGAGGACCCTAGATAAATATGAAAGTGTGTTACAACACTTTACAATACTTAAATAAGGTACACATTAAGTACATTTCATTAAAAGGGGCCCATTAGGATTAATTTAGTAAATAAACCCTAGAAAACTATGAAAGTGTGTTACAACACTTTACAACTCTTGCAAAGGATAATTTAAGGAAAATTTAAATTTTATAAGGACCCTAGAGTGATGTGAATGTGTACAACACATCACAACACTAATCCAAGATAAAAATTAATTTAAATTTATGTCACTTATCCAAATTAAGTGTGAAAAAGGATTACTTTTTTCAACACTACAATTTCCTTCCCATGGCTTGAGTGGGTTTGGATCTCATTGGTATGGTGGACCATAGGTATTGTTGGAGCTTCTATATTATTTTTGTAGATCAAAGCCATTGTGACATTGTAAAAATTTGTACTCAACCTTTGCATAGTAGAATAAGGACTAATTTGTTCTCTAGAGGTGGAGCTTTTTTACATGACAGTAGGTTTTTTAAAAGGCATTAGTTTTTCTCCATAGTAGCGCGTATCTCAAACCAAAGGAAGATCAAACCATATTTAGTCCCAAACCAAGGGGATGAGCCTAATAACATCTCCTAAACATTCCAACATCCCTCAAATGAACCCTCTAGAACTAGAAAACCATAGCTCAAGATCTATATGCATGAGAAGATAAAACATAAAACATAATGCATTTAAAAATAACAATGGGAAATAACTCTCAAATGATAAACCATCGAGTAGACCAGAATTGGGGAATGATAATGCTCCTCCAAGATATCCAAGTCATCATGAATCATCCAAAAACAATCTTCTCATAGGTCCATGTTGAACTTGCGTCCAATCGAGGTGTAGGATCCTCATACTTCCAACTCAATTCTCATCAATGAGTAACTGTATCAACACATATCTCTAATCCCAAGAGATCTCCTAGCCTCACCTATGTCTACAAGTATCCATGAGTACTAGTAACCGATCAAACCATGCCAAACTCCAAATTCAACATACCACCACCATGAAGCTCCTAAGAAAATAATTAATACACTCAATAAAAAGAGAACCAACCAAGATCAAAGTCGAAGTACCAACAATTGAATCAAGAACTCAATCATGACATCATGATCTCACATCTCCTCAAAAGAAGATCATATGCTCCAATGAACATATCATGCCAACACTCTAAACTAGTAATCAAGAGTGCATCATAAAATGATACATAACCATCCTATCAACCAAGGATCACTATCAAATGACAAATCGTGATATATCAACCAAAGATTAAAGAGTCCTCCATTAATAACCAATATTTCAACATATTCATATCACATGAAG
Source organism: Sequoiadendron giganteum (assembly GCA_007115665.2). NCBI lineage: Eukaryota > Viridiplantae > Streptophyta > Pinopsida > Cupressales > Cupressaceae > Sequoiadendron > Sequoiadendron giganteum. The sequence continues at coordinate 34,418,446 of CM021108.1, forward strand.
ATAACCATATCCTACAAATAATATCATCCACCATCAAATGGTGAACCCATATATCATTGCCACAATCTCTCATTGAACTATGATATTGAGCTCTCCATGGAAACATGACAACCCTCCTCTAAATGAAGATAATTTGTGGCCCCAACATGATCAAATAACTTTAAATTGAGCTTCTAAAGGGAAGAGTACAAACCATGATCTCCAAACCAAAAAGATACAACACTACCAAAACATCACTATCACAAGCTTCTATTGAAACATGTAATCAATTTATCCATGACATCATGATAACAACCTCTTCAATGAAGATCAATTAAAGGCTCTCACATAATCAAAGAACTCAACTACAACATGATATCCCAAAAGGAAAAGTAAAACCATGATCCTCAAGCCAAGAAGATGCACCCCCACAAACCAAACTAGATCAATCCAACAACACCAAAAAAACACTTGCATAAACAATAATGTTGTACCAAAGTCCCTAAATCACAAGGAACATCCATTACACCATTATCACCACAAAATATACCAACAACACAATCTAATTGTGTCACACATGTTTGCATCACATAGTCAACTACATATGTCCCACATCATGAATGTACCTAGTAATTCCATCTCTCCATCTCAACATGGAAACCAAACTATCAAAATAATTAACTAAACCAAGCCACAAATATGAATCTATAACAACACTGAAGCATCTATGAGCATATACAACCCACATCCATCATAAATGCAACATGTATGCATACACAACCTACAACACTGCACAACTCGTAGATGTAATAATACAACACACAAAATCAACAATATATTGATAACCATGTCAAATGAGAGTAATCAAAGATGTACATGTGAGTATATAGTGACTCCAACATCAAATCATTAAGATACAATAAGCCATAAGCTCACAAAATCACCATAGTCAAAATAACCCATAAACACCTTAGATGGAAATAATAGAAAATAAATCATGCCAAAACATCTCCAAACCTAATTGAATGTGTAGTGCTTTGAAAAATCTTTCCATTTACTATAATAAATCCAAAATCCAACTCCATATGCACAATTTATGACCTCTCTAATCTTGAAAGAAACACTCGACTTGTAGCAAACATTTCACTATCAAAACAAAAAAATCTGGAAAAATCACTAATACCATAGCATAGTAAATGGAACCACCTTTCCAACAAGTATAAGAAGTTGAAAAACAAGCACTCTAGGTGAAAGATATGCCCCCTAGAATTTTTCCCATGTGTAACCCCACATTAAATATTTAATCCAATGTTGCATACAACACATAAAGTGGCCCCAAGAATGCTAGACCATGTGATGCATGTATCCTTAGATTCCCTAGCTACACCACATAATAAATGAATATTACATTATAACATTATGCAAGGTTGATAACACACCTTCTCCTAACAACTCAAAGGTCTTTAACAAGCCAAATGCATTTTTAACATAAAGTAAATATCTTGAATTTGTAAATACCCTATTGCATTCATTTTCCCAGATAAATAGAACTTTATCACTTGAACCTCACCACAACCGCTTTCTTTTGCATAATTTCTTTAGAGAAGAACATAAGTTGCAACATTTTAGGATCAAACTAAGAAAATAGTGATGCTAGAAATGCTTGGCCTATATTCATATTTGATATATAGGCACCAAGAAAACACATCTACACAACCACCATAGGCTTAATTGGTATTGGATAATGACTTTATTCTTTTAATTTTCATTATTAAAATTGAGGGTAACACATATTAAAAATCTAAAAAATATTATTCCCAAAGCAACAAACCTAGTCAAAACCTTTTGGACCATTGGATTTAATGGTATTTCTCACTTTTTGATCATTGGGGTTATGGTATTTCACATTTGTTGGACCATTGGGGGTATGGTTTTTCACATTTTTAAAAGTGTTTACAAGGATCTATGAGATGGATTATGTTGGGTATGTTGCAAAAAGAATCTATGTAACTGATAGTTGAGAATGAATAGAAATGGTATGGGATATCTTTAGGAGTTTTGAATAAAATTTATGAACCTAGATGACCTTAAATTTTCCTACAATTTCATTGATTTGAATAGGTAGTGAATTCACCATCTACAATGGTGAACTTTTCTCTGTCATGATGATTGTGTTAAGTACCATATAAAATTGGTTCAATACCATTGTGAATTTGTGGTCACCCTAGTAGAACTAACACCTCAAGTATGTCTTAGATAAAATTTAGAATATAAATGGTTTTCATCATTTTTTTTGATATATTATTTGATCTTCTATTTTTTCACATATGAGAGAAAGGGGGGATATCATATATTTCTTCCCCATGGCTTGAGTGGGTTTGGATATCACTGGTATGGTGGACCATAGGTGTTTTTGGAGCTTCTATATTATAAATGTGGGTCAAACCCATTTGTGACATTCTAAAAATTTGATCTCAAACGTTACATAGTAGAATAAGGACTAATTTGCTCTCTAGAGGTGGAATTTTTTTACGTGACATTAGGTTTTCTCCACAATAACTTGTGGGTTAAATTTTGATCATGTTTCTTATCTAATATTTTAGTTTTGTTGAGATGGTCAATTAATTTTCCTTGATATACAAACTTTTATATTTGATTAAATGAAAACTATTAGAGGTGGTTTATGGGGTATATTGAGGGTTATTTTTAGATAGTTCATTGTATATATCCATCTCTAACCATAGTGAGGAATATACTTCATTTTTGTAATCAAGTGGTATCATAGTAATTGTATCCTTTGCAAATTCAAGTATATGTCATTCACAAGATTGAGTGGAGACAAGATTATTTTACCTTTTGATCCATAAATTAGAATGAGATAGATTAATGGGAACAAGAATGGCAAGGGAAGATGATGGAAAAGTGAGGTTCAAGAAAATTTAAGAGGATGTTTCAGTACAAAGTGCTAGTTTATAGAGGAAAGTAGATATATTAGAAAACATGATGTTGGTCCCAATCTTCAAGTTGGGAATTTTAAAAGTAAACATGGAAGAAAAAGAATGTGAAAGAAGAGAGATAGAGCAAGGTGATTCCTCTAAGAAAATATTCTTCAAGGTACAAGAAAAAATTGATGTACAATCATATGGTGGTGATATTAGTGCTAAGAAGTTACACTTTAATGGATGTTCCAAATTGAGGTATAATTTAATCTTGATTAGATCTCCTTGTCAACTAATTTAGTTTTTCAAGGTTGAATCTTGTTGAGCATTCTCTTACATGGTATGGGAGAGTTACACACACACACTATAAGTTAGGAAAGTGCCACTAATTTTTAAGTAATAATATTTCAAGAGGCTTCTACATAATAGATTTTACCCCATCTGCCATGAAAAGGAGTGAGTGATGTAATGGTATTACTTGATACAAAGATAGGGACAAAATGTGTAAGAATACATGATTGAGTTTATAAAAAGAGAAGTCCAAATGTTAAAGGATGTAATGGATTGAGAAATCCTCATAATTTATGTTGGAGGACTATTTATATACTTGAATAGGAATGTCCTCAAATCTAAGCCCCCAAATATAGACAAAGCATGTGCCCATGCACCCTTCCTTGAGATAGATAGAAAAAGGGAACTCTTTCAACAAGAACAAACAAAGTGATGATCAATATTTTGGTGGCAATAGAATGAGGATAGTTGCAAAGGAAAAAGTAAGATAAAAATTGGATCCTTAGTTAATTCAAAGAACAAAGGTAAATGAAGGCTTTATTGCATCAAGTGTGATAGAGATGGGAAATTCAAAAAGAGATGTTAGAGATTACGTCTAAAATTAGTACCTTCCATTGGGAAGAATTACAATCAAGCCAATGTGACATAAGATATTGAATTTGAGTGTACTTCTTATTTGGATGACTGATTTTTCATGTGCTACGCTCTATAAGGGACTACAAAAGATTAGTGGCAACTCGTATGGGATTCAAGAACTCATAAATTTTCTAAACTAAGGTGCAAGTGAAATGTAATGATATTAATATTATTTTTGACTCATAGGAAAATTGCAATAGGAAGCACATATGAAAGTACAATAACAATGCAAGCTACACTTTGGTTTGCACCTAAAGTTCATAGATAAGGTATTTTTTGATGTTGTTTTATTAGATGTGAATGGTTTGATTTTTAGGATTCCCTACAAAAGATGAGGGATTTTTTTATTGTAGGAGAAATAATGAATATAAGTTGATATTGAATGAGAATAAGTTTATTTTCATTGACTCACATGAAGGAAAGCTAAACATTGGCATTGCTAGCACTTAAAATTGTAGATTAATAGTCAATACCAATAGATGGTTTGTTTCATGTTTTCTAGAGGGACATACATGAAGAGGTTGTTGTTGGAGCTAATTGTGAGCTTCCTAGATGTAAAAAGAGTTAGATTCTACACACAAGAAGGAAAGTATATAAGACCTATAATGCAATAAATGAACCAAATAAAACTACTTAATAGATGTTCTCTTAGAATTACAATAAAAAAATAGAATTAGTTTCACTCTCCATGAATGAGCCCTCAAATGTAGTGATGATGTAGTACTTTAGTTATCACAAAATATGATCAACAACCCATGTATTGGATACTAAACATCATGATGATATGTTAAATTCAAGGCCTTAGTGGTAGAATTCATAGCTCCTTGATCCTCAATTTATATGGAAGAAAAATTAATAGTAAATTGCTTCTTGCTTGACCATATATAAACTAGAACCAAGTAAAAAATTGTAATTAGAAGCGAAATTGTGATCCTAAGAATCACCTACCTAATCAAAATTAGTGAATCCAACTAATTTAATAATGATGCCTTTTGCATAGTGATTTGTGTAACTATGTGTTCCCTAAACATAGTGGAGAATCCACTTAACCACCTTCTAGTGGAGTTCATGAGGTTCTTGTATGAATCTAGAGACTATAAAATTAGTGTAGGAAAGATTAGGCCTATTTTGAGTCAAATAAATGAGGGTATCCACAAGTTGTTGATATGAAGTAGCATCAACTAAGGGTGAAGATAAATTTTCTTCAAGTTTGACTCCAAAATAAAGGGAGTTGAAGTATGTTTTTAATCAACCATGTGGAACCATAAGATCATATTGAATGCATACTTAGACTATACACCACTAATCCTAGAAGTAGAATAAGAGATCTCATTCCCAAGAAAATAGTGCAACAAAACCAAACTGATCATAAAAAACCTATCATGTGAGTTAGTTTTCACTATTGTAATAAAGGATGAAGATCTCACTATTATTAGTAAGTCATCAAAATACATAAATAAGGGATAAGAGAGTCTCATTCAACCTCAAGATGCGGACATTTAGATTAGGATGACATGGAGTATTCAATATAATTAAGAGAAGAAAATAATCATGTAGAAAACTATATGGTTGCTCCATGTATATCTATTTGATGAAGAACAAAACTCTTCAAGTCTATTTGATGAGATTTTCAACAATATTTAATGGTAATAGAAAGCATGTAATATATAAAAATCATCTTTGTAATAGATGCAAATGTCTCAATATAGCCGATACTAAGAACTTGTCAAAATCCCTTTAACAACAAGGTCAACTTTGAGCCTATTAAATAACCTATATTTTATAAATTTATGAAAAGGGTCTTGTTAAATATAGGAATTGGTGGAATGTATTACTAATGCAGATACATCTAAAAATTTGTGTTTTTATTGTACAAAAAATATGTTGATAATTGCATAATCCAAGCTGTAGTCACTACTTCTTGTAGCATAAGGCAATAGTGCTATACATCTCCCTTTAATTACATTGTTCATAGGAAGGATTAGAATCTGAATATAGCTAGTATTGGAAAAATGATAGGCCATAGTGATTCATCTTTCAACTCTTGTTGTTATTAGGAGAAATATTATTAGAATGTTTTATAAGAATAGTAATGAAAGATGTGTATTGTTGTATACTAAGTTCTTTAGAAAGTAATAAATGTATAATGTTGTTTTGGGAGTAAGAGGAAAACATTAGGGTTAGGGCCTACAAGTTTAAAAACGTTTAATGACTCCTCACTTTCCTCTTTATAAAGGAAAACATATCTATAATGTGCAAAAAATTCATTATGTAATTTTTTAAGAAGAAAAATAATGTATACTAAACCACTTTGATACTTAAATAGATATATATGGTGATTGTTTCCATTTCATTCCATCCTTAAGACCCATCATTGAAACCGATCCAAGTGATCTCAAATGGGTCATATTGCATGAGTCTCCCTTGAAAAGGTCCTAAAATTGGCTAAGTCTAAGTATTTTAGGTTTTCGAGCTGTCGCCTCCCTCCTTCCCAGCATGCTTCCTTCATTTCCCCCGATCTTCCACCTCGTTTGCCTTCTTCCCCTTTTCTTTCTTAGAGTTTCAAGCATCAACCATCAGCCTTCCCCTTTGAGCCTTACCGCTTCTTCCTCACAATGCATAAGCCTCCCACCCAACCCCCGAAGCTCGATAAAGTCCTTCAAATATTTGTTTGAGTTTCACATTTTGGATTTCATAGGATGGATTTCCCTCTTATCGCTTACCATTCTCTTTCTTATCTCTCATCTCCTCCTGATCTCTGATTTCCAATGATTATCTTTGGGCATCAGATATTGGGTTTTCACCTTACCTCTTACTGATAAGAGGTAACCTCTCTCCCTGGCCCCTGATCCCTAAAAACTCATTTCGACCTTCGATGATCGAGCCTTCAGCTTCTCACCCCCTCGTCACTCCCTGACTCCTTTCATTGAAATTTGGCTAAATGTCAAAATATTTAGGTTTCAAAGGTCGAGATTTCACCTTACCTCTTACCATTCCTTGGTATAAGGTAGCTCGACAAACCGACCCCTGATCTTCGACACCCAACTTGGAGTATCCCTCAGACTTCACAACTTCATTCTTCTTTCTTCTAATCTTCAATAGGCAATAAATTGTGGTCCCAATGCTCGAGGCCCAACAGTCCAATGACAACTTGGAAAGAGGTATGAGGTATCCCCAACACCCGACTTCTAACAAATAAATTTTTTTCAGGGTCTGAACCATTTATTTCATGAGTAGATAGAGGCTCCTTTTGGGCCTGACACCCCAATTTTCCATGAAATGGTGTGTTTTTTGCAATGATGCCATTAATGTCTGAGTGGATTTCTTACTTGCCTATTCAAATTTTGAGGCTTGAGGACAACATTTATTGCACTTTATAATGGTTGAGTTTTATCTCATGGGCACCCATGCTCATTTATTGTTGATTTTTTTCCTCCTTCTCTCGCCTCATATCCAAATCACTGATTTTATGGGGGCATTTTGGAGGGTTTCTTGGAAAAATTTTACTACAAAAGAATGGTGCACAGGTCTTGGCACGTCCAAGGCTCATCCTTCAACATGTTTTCAAGGATCTATGGAACCTATTAGGCCTCACAAGGACTTCTTTTTCAAATCCTATCAAAATTTTAAGGGAAAGCACATCACAAAATTATCCCTTAGCAATATTCATCAACCCATGATTGAGCCCCCTATCCTCGACGAAACCATAATTGAACCAAAATCCCTTCCAAGTAACCAAGACCAGCCCATGACAAATCCTTCACCCATTTCCTATAAGAGACCACAAAATAACCAAATAAGTCTCATTATGCATCCTAAAATAAAATAAGTTTATAAAGCTAAAGAGAAAGTGGTTGTACAACCTCCCATGGTTCCTCCCTTAAGGGAAGAAAATAAAACTATGGTTGATAAACCCACTTCTACACAATCACAACTTGAAAACTGAACAAAAAGAAACTGAATACTAGAGAGTGTAGGCATAGACAACGTGCTATTACTTGTTGGTTACAAGAAAAAGAAGAAAATAACAACATAGAAAATCACAATCCAAACTTACCTCAAGAAATGCATGATGATTCTCCACCTTTTCCAAAACAAGAAAATCCTAAATCTTGAACACAACAAGAATAAGCATCTTCTATGGATTTTATCATTAAACCTCCTGTTGTGATAAACTTAGATGATGATAATGAAATTGAAAAAATTGATGAGGAAGTGCATAAAGAGATAAATTTATTGTTTTCCTCTTCCATGAGCTTAAATTATAACAATTGTGATGATCCTCCTACAAAGAGTGATTCACTGCATGTTGAAATTCGTGATTGTCCTAGTTTGGCACTTGACATTGTCCCTTTGGCTAGTTTTCCGCCTTTCAAATATGATGAACTATATTTGGATGTATATGACCTACTATAGGTTGAATCGCATGTGCCTTACTAGTCTTATCTTTATTTTCTCTTTGATGTTCTTTGTGTGATTGCATGTGCATAATGTGATCCACCATATTGTTTTGTTTGATGTGTCTTCATGTTCATTCCTCTATTTTTATCTACATTCTTCTATATGTCAAAACATTTATATTTTCTTTTGTCTTGTGTTTTCCTTTTGCGTATGATGCAAGGCGTCGAGACATTTAGGTCTCTTCCATGTTGACCCAAAATAGTTTCTTTGTTTTCGCTCTCTATGTGTCATTCTTCCTATTCCATCAGTTATTTGGAGAATGATGTTGTTTCCCGAGCTCTATAATATCATTGCAGCAAAGATATATGTTGACCTTGAATCCGTGGATCCCTTATGTGTGATTTTTGGATTTCATTTTGGGGGCAACCCCTTCCTTTTCATGGTGTAGCTTCATTTGGAAACATATGCGTGACATAGGGATTTCCAAATATGCTCTCATGTCTTGTATTTATCATTTATCATTTTCTACTTTAAAGTAATTGCTCACAACATGGTGTTAGAAATTTCTTTAAAGTGGGGACATACATTGGTATTATCATTTTGCAGATCTTTGACTATATCTTATGTTTCATAGTGTTTTCTTCTTACTTCTTGTGATGTGTATTCTTCTTGGCGATGCCATTGGGTTTGATTTCCTCCAAGAGTGTGACCTTTCTTGGCATATGACATTCCTCCTATTGGTGATGCTACACATTGAATTCCCTAAGTTGTGAATCTTTTTTCCTAGACTTGTCCTCTCTTGGAAACATTAGGCACGATGTTCCCTAAGAGGAGACCTTACATGAACTAAGCAAAACCCCTTTGAACATGTCTTATCCTATTTGTATTTTATTCATAAGTGTTTAGCATAATGCAGTTTTCTAACCTTGTGAAGCTTGAAGTCCCAACTCGTTTTCATGTCCACCAAGCATAACACTCTTTTCTTGCCTATGGAGCCTTGCTTGTTCATTAGTGCTTATCATAACACAACTTGCTAAGCCTTATGAAGCTCAAATTTCATATTGTGTGGTTCCTTATTAAAGTTATTAGAGGTATAACTTTGGTATGGTATGGGAGCCTAATAAGATTCTCTCATTTTCCTCTCTTGGGGGCTCTTCTAGTGGACAATGGATTTCACTAGCTCGACGTGTGAGTGTGCATTGTTGTTTACATAGTGGACAATGAGTTCCACTTGTAAATTTTTTTGGAAAAACAATTGAGGTGTGATCCACATTGAGTTGGAAAATTGAGTCTTGATCCATCCTTTTTCTTTTCTTTTCTTTATTTCTTTTATTCTTTGACATTGTATGATTGAGTATCTTGTCATCTCCGCATATATATGTTTACTATAGGCATGTGTCTTCTTGTTCCTTTGTTGGTTTCTCCATGAGATCTTAGATCTTGGGGGTTTGATCATCCTTCTTGATCTTTGTCTTCTTATCTTTCCAATGATTGTACAATTAGACCTCTCTTGATTTTCTACTTTATGTGAGTTTGACGCAAGGTCATCCTCTCACTAAAGTGGTGGTTAAATGTAGTGTAGAAAAATGTATCCCTTTACATTTTCACACTTGTTTAGGTCCTCCTAATTAAAATGTACTTAATAATGTCTTAATTTAGTGTTGATAAATGTACCCTTTTACATTTTCACACTTATTTTGGTCCTCTTAATTAAATTGAGCTTAATTAGGCCTTAATAAGCCCTTTTATTCACTTACAAGCCTAATAAATTACATTTTCTGAAGGGGAAACTAGACATAATTAATGCCAATACATAACACTTTACCTCGAGCAATGTGTGTTCTAGGAATAGGGACCTAGGACCAATTTTCCCATGGGTGAATGAGTCCTCCCTAGACCTTTGGACATAAATTTAAAATATGTTTTTGGTGGTATTTTAACATCTATAAATCCATAATTCAATGTTGGCTTCTGATATTTGAATTTCAGGAAATTAAGGATACATACCTATAAATACAAGGTTATTTCACTTAGTTTGACCTAGCATTTTTCACAATTTACAAGAGGAATTTCAAGAGAAAATTTGATGGTCAAGAGCATTCAAGACCAAATATAATAGAGATTTATTACAGTAATCAAGATCTATTCATCATGTCAAAGTCTTCTTGCATCATGCATGTTTTTGGAGCTAACATTGTGATGTAGGTTTCAAGATCAAGTTCAAGCATTCAAAGCATCATTTCAAGTATCAAGATCTGCATCCAATTCAACCATTTCATGCAATTTGTAGACCTTCCAAGATCTCCATTGTCAAGGTTTCATTCAAGGGTTTGTTGAGTGGTAACATAGCTTTGTTCATTCTTCATTCTCTCTTTCATTTCATTATTTCAATTCAAGGTTTGATTACCAAAAAAAATTTTAACCAAGGGAAACCCCCATTCACCCTAAAACAAACATTTTTCTCTCTTGTGTGTGTGACTGTAGATTTAGGTTGAAGAAGGATTGAAGACCTTTTTAAGTGCAAGATTGGAAAAGTTGTCAAAGTTGTCAATGTTGTCAAATCATGAAATCTAACCTATAGATCTGATTTTTGAATTTCCAACACTGAAAAATGGACAAATTAGAAGCTACAAATCAACATTAGAGGCTCCCAAAATTTTTAAAAAAAAACCCTAAAAAAAGACCCATTCATTCACCCATGGGAGAATGAGTCCTAGTCAACCTTCAAAAACTGCCTTTTGGTGATTGGTAAACACCTTTCTGCCCTTCTCGGATCTACAATTAGTTTTCTGGTTCCACTAATATTGAGTTTAATATTGTTGTTTCAAGTGTTAGATTGTATTTTGAGTTGATTTTCTATTTTTTATTTTTTCTCCCAAAAGTGTTGTTTGACCTTGACCCTCATCCTTCATGCATAAGGAAATATGAAGATTCTCACATTGAGTTGATTCACCTGAGGGTTTTTAGTCAACTCTTTGTTCGGATCTCATTTCCTAATGAAATAAAGGAAAATAGGTGCATCATAACCCTCTTTTTACCATCCCATACATTTGATTCACCCTATATTTGTATTTGTTTCAATACTTAATACAACTGCCAAAGTTAATAAATCCATGAGAGGTGGTTAAACCATGTCACAAATCTGAGCATTGCACTACACAATACAAGGAGACCAAGGGAACACACCTTGCAACAACAATCAATAGCCTTATGCCCAAAAATATTTCAATAAAAATAGCAACCTTGAAAGGATTGACTGGACCTATTAAGAGCATGTTCTATTGATGGAGGACTTTTGAAGCCTTTATGCTTCTGGGCAAAATTAGATTCACCTTCTTTCTTGCCATTATGAGTTTTATTTGTATATTTGAAGGCATTCATCTTGGAATCTTCAATGCAAACTTTCTCTTTTTTTTGTCTCAATCTTTTCATTTTATTTTAAGCTTTCAGGACTTAACTTCTCTCCTTTGTCAATTTGTTCCTTTTCTCTTTTCAGTGCATTCATTAGAGTGATATTTTCTTCTTCAAGCCTTAAGCATTCAAAAGTTTTTTCTTTGAGCTTTTCATTCAAACAATCTTCAGTCATCTTCCCTTCTTCAACCTTTATTTTCAAACAAGAGATTGCACCTTCTACCTCTTTTAATTTAATTTCATATTTTTTCCTTCTTTTGCTTGAGCTCTTAGATTTTCAGATTCCCTTTTTGTTTTTGCAAGCAAGCTTTCATATTTCTGATTTAGATTTCTTGCTTCATTCAAATCTTCCAATGTAGTCTTGAGTTTTCCTTCAAAGTTATTTCCCCACTCATTTGAATTTAATTCCCATCCTTCAAGTTCCATAGATTCAAAATCCAAACCAGAGTAAAATACATCTCCCTCACTCAAATAACTGGACTCCTAATACTTGTCAGCATCATATTTTTTTATCAAAAGTATTGAAATTCATAAAGATAGTTTCTTCATTTGACTCATTCTTCTCATCTTCAGAGGATCCACTTCTTTCTTTAGAAAAGAGACCCTTCTTAGTCTCATCTCTTTTATTGCTATCATCTGATTCTTTATATGGAAACTTGGATGCAAAATGACCTATTCTTCCACAATTGAAACATTTAAAAGAAAACTTACCTTTGTGTTTTCCAGTTCCCTTCTTCAATATTCTCATAAAGTTAGCTTCCACATCCTCAAAGTCTTCATTCTTATTAGGAGCGTCATCTTCAATATTTTTGTTAACTTTGAATGCAGATTCTTTTGTTGGACCATTTTGACCAAACTCTCTCATTTCAAAGGTAGTAAGAGTACTAAACATTTACTCAACTGAATATTGATCTAAATCTTTGGATTCTTCAATGGAAGATACTTTTATGACTACAAGATTTAGGGAGAGATCTCAAAACCTTTTTCAAAATTTCATTTTGTTTTACTTCTCTGCCAAGGCCTGTTGGAAGCTTTGTAACATAAACATTAAGTATGAATGGTTGTGTTGGTTGTTCCTATGTTGATGTCAACATGGTAATAACAGTATGAGAAGTTTACTTGGTTTACTGGAAGTTGTTCTTTGCCGGTAATTCTCCTTTGTGGTAGATTAGTATGTTGGTATTTAAGTCTAGAACTCATTGCAAGATCTAATATGATTCTAGTCTCTTAACCATGTTTTATTAGCTCATTCGAACAACTATATCTTGGATCTTGAGACATATTTTTGCTATGTACAGAAATTTATCTCTAACATAGTTCAACTCTATATTCTAATATTGTTATGTGTGAAGGTATACTATGCGAGAGACTTTGCATTCTACTAAGGTGAACATTCATATACTGCAGTTTTGTTGATGGTCTCTTTACTGGTAGTATGATTGGATACTAACGTGCTCTCAGATCTGGAAGGTGTTTGCTTTGAGAATTATTTTCTGGTTTGGAGAATTGTGGTTTAGTCTTGGCTAACTCAACGAATGAAATATATTATGAAGACTAATAGCCGACTTGGTATAATGCACTACTTGGATGAAATGATTAAATCTTATATGGTTCCGACCTAATTGATAAATAAGATATATACTTGTATAAATACAAGATAGAAGCAAGCAAAATGAGTGTGCAAGAGTGCAAGTGTGTGAGCAGTGGAAAAGGGAAAAGGTGAAGATATGCAATGCGAAATTTTGTATTCTAAGCTTCAACGAAACTGAACCCTGCACATAGAAGGTGTATTCCATCAGTTCATTATTTTTGCAGTGAGCTACCATTATTGTATCTTGGTAGTGAGCCATCTTTTATACTCAGGTTGTGAGCCTTTTAAAGACACTGAGTCCTAGCAGTGAGCCCTGTAATATTTTGTATCCAAATATAATATATTGTGAGTTAACCCTCACCGTGGTTTTTTCCTCATTGGGTTTTCCACGTAAAAATCTTGGTGTTCATGTGCATGATTGATTTGTCTTGTTTCTATGTTCTCTCTTGTTGATTTGGTCATTATTTTGATAATGGTTAAGTGGATTTTATTATCGATATGTGGAATATTGATTCACCCTCCCTCTCAGTATTCTAGATGTTCAACAAGGCCAGTAAGGCTAGTGATAAATTCTTGAACCTGGAGCATAAATATTTCTATGTCTTCATCATCTACCATCCACAGAGTCTCAAACCCACTCTTGAAGATCTACATCTTGGCTTGCTTCACTTCAGAAGCTCCTTCATAAATACTGCTAATCTTCTCCCAAGCATCTTTGGTAGACTTGCAATTCATCACTTTTAACAATTTTGAATCAGCTAATCCACATAAAATAGCAGTCTTGTCTTTAGCATTTCATTTATACAATCTCATTTCAGAAAGACCTATGACAAGAGTTGTAGGATAAGTATAACCACTTTTGATTGGTTCCCATACACCAAAACCAAGAGAGTTTAGGTGTCCTTCCATTCTCATCTTCTAGTAGGAGTAATTTGTACCATCAAACGTAAAACCCTTGTATGAACCATCATATCCCATCATGGATCCTTTCCTTAGGTGGTTAAGCTTCTATAGAGGAACTTGGATTTGATACCAAATATTGGACACTTTCAAAGACTAAAAGGGGGGTGTATCAATCTACACAAAAACCTAAGCCCTTTCGAAACTTGAAACTTTCAAAACTACTCAAACTCCTTTAGCAAGTAAAGATATAACTCTAACCAGAGAAATTATAGAGAAACTTATAGCAATTAGAATCCTTAACACCTTCAAAAAACTTAACCAATGAAAGATATAGTAGTGTAGTATAGAAAAATGTACTCATTTACATTTTCACACTTTGTTTGGGCCCTCTTAATTAAAATGGACATAAGCATGCCTTAATAAGACCTATTTTACATGTACAATCCTGATAAGTTACATTTTCTAAAAGGGAAAGTCAACAATAATTAATGCTAACACATAACACTTTACCTTGAGTAATGTGTGTTCCAGGAATAGGGACCATGGGCGAATGGGTCCTCGCTAGGCCTTTCAACTTGAATTTAATTTATGTTTTTTGCAATATTTTAACATCTCTAAATTCAAATTTTGATGTTGAATTGTAATGTTCAAATCTCAGGAAATTAAGGATACATACCTATAAATACAAGGCTATTTTATCAATTCAAAACATCTAGAAAGAGGTGAACTTTCATATGAGAAAATACTATTGTCAAAGGAATTCAAGAGCAGATTTATCAAGAACTTTTTTGTAGAATTCAAGATCTCAAGCATCATTTCAAGGCCTTAAGCATCTGGCATGTTTTTGGAGCTAACATAGTGATGTACGTTTCACAAATCAAGCAAGCATTCAAAGTCATATTTCAAGCATCAAGATCCACATCCATTGAAGCCATTTCATGCAAGATCAAGATCAATATTACATATTTCCAAAGGTTTATTCAAGGGTTTGGTGAGTTGCAACATTGCATTGTTCATTCATCATTCCTTTCATTTCATTATTTCAATTCAAGGTTTAATTACCTAAATGGGGTTTGACCAAGGCAAAACCCCATTCACCAAAAACAAACAATGTTTCCCCTAGCTCTTGTGTTTGTGCTGTAGATCTTAGGTTGAAGAAGTATTGAAGATCTTTTGAAGTGCAAGATTGGAAAAGTTGTCAAAGTTGTCGTCAAGCCATAGAAACTCACCTACAGATCTGATTTCTGACTTTCTGACACTACAACCCAGATCAAATGGAAGGTACAGAGTGACATCAGAGGCTCCTAAAATTTTGTTGAAAACCATGACAAAAGATCCATTCGCCCATGGGCGAATGAGTCTCAAAAAACCTTCAAAAAGTGCCTTTTGGTGACTGATAAACATCATTTGACCCTTCTCAAATATTCAAGAAGTTTTTTGTTTCTGTCAATATTGAGCTTTATATTTATGTTTCAAGTTTTAATTGGCATAATTAGGTTGATTTTCTATTTTTACTTTCTCCCAAAAGTGTTGTTTAGGTTGAAACCCCCATCCTCAAGCATGAGGAAATTAGTAGATTCCCTCATTGAGTTGATTCACCTAAGGGTTGCAATTCAATTCTTTGTGAAGATCTCATTTCCTAATGAAATAAGCAAATAGGTCAATCATACCCCCATTCCATAACCAATCCAACCAAAAACCCTATTTTTTTTCATTTCATTTTGGTGAACCCGACTTTGAACAACAAAATTCTAAAAATTGGAGTCCATTTAAACCCTAGATCTAGGATTTGCATTACTTTGCATTACATTACATTGATTTGCATCTCATTTAGGGTTCTTAAATTTCATTAATTTATACATCTTATTTAGGGTTTTAGGTTTGCATTTTTGCATTCTATAAAATCTTTAAAATTCATCAAATTTTCCAAGTATTTTCATAACATTGCATGATCAGTCACTTAAATCAAAAAATTGAATCAAAATTACATTTCAAATTAGGTCTTTTTTTTTTCATTTAGCATCATTTTACACTTGCATTTAGATATGATTTTCCAGAAGTCTGAAACTATAACCATCTATTTGAAACTAGAATCTAAAAAACATAAGTATCAATGCTGAACTTTGTAATTTGATTTTTCAAAACCCTGAAGTGAGACCCATTCACCCACGGGCGAATGAGTCCCTGATCAGGGATTTTTGTGATTTTTTGGGCATTAAAAACCATCAGTCTGCATTCTATGTTTTTGTGTTCAAATCCATGTTTTAGTTTCCAAAATTTCTATTTTTTAAAATTATTTGCATTAAGTTTAATTAGTTAAAATTCAAGTACATTTCAAAATCAAAATTGGACTTAAAAGACATCATTTTTAGGTTTTTTCATTCACGCGTTATGTTTTACATACCATTACTCATTTACTACTTGTATGATGCACTATCACTAGTAGGAGTGTTGTGCTTTGTAAACATGCTAATATATGAATGATGTATTTACACACGAGAATATATAACATGTATGTAGATTTTATCTATTGGTTCAATTATTGTTACTTTTGAATCTTGTACATTGACGATCTTGGATCGCAAATGAGTCTCTATATGAGAATAATTTTGTAAGGACAATATACCTTAGATGATTGGAGAACGTGTGTAGGTGGTCTATGGATGCACGGGAGTATTGTTCATAAAAGAAGGTATGTGGATGAAATTTCATACTTCCACTTGTATATGATCAAGGTGTGATCTAGTGAATGATATATTTTGAAATTGTAGTCTTTGCCTTACAATATTGGCTTTCCTATGAGGTGCTAATATTTGCATGAGCTAAAAGTAGCACAAGTATGTAAAGAGAAAGATAGGAACATTGAAATAGAAACACAAGAAACACAAGAAACCTAGCCAACCTACCGAACTACAAGGGTATGGTGAACACATGTATATATGTGCTTGAATATGAATTGTGAAGATATGAGTTGTGAAAATTGTTTCTATTGCTAAGTATTGAGATGATTAAATCTTAATTGGAAAAGAAGAAGTTTATCAGATAATTATTGGAATTGAATTGATCATAGGTACTAACATGGACTAAAGTACAGTGTTGTTTCTATGAGTGCTACAAAAAGATCAACACCGACGTGAGGGAGAGGACATTGTTGGATAAGAGGTAAACTAGCTTTGTAAAGTTGAAAGGTAGTAATGGAATACACACACACACTTAGAAATTGATGCATGAATGTTTTGCCAATGAGTGTGATTCTCTTATTATGAATGTACATGTTTCTTTGAATGTATTTAGTTGATGAAAATGCTTACCATGTTTTGTATGATCTTGGATGACAATGTTTTGGGTATAATGATAAACATAATTGAAAGTACTTGCGGCATGGTGTGGTGCCTCAATTACTTTAGTGACTACTGAGTAAGACATCGGGACAATGTCTCTCTTTAGAGGGGAAGAATGTCATATCTCATTTCTCTTGCATAACTCAAATATCAAATTGAGGAAGATAAATTAATAGGAAATTAATTTATGCACTTTTAGTATTGAATGCTTGGAAAATAAGAAAATAAATAAACTTTATTTTAAAATTTCTTGAAATCAAAATGACCAATTGATATTTCTCAATATAATAAAGGAGATTGTTAATATATATATATATATGTATGTATAATAAAAATTATTTGCATATAAGAGGTGGGCACATTTAATTGCATGTGGGTGTTATATTACATGAAGGAAATATCTTCAATTGCATGTCGATTATAGTTGTCTGCATGCATGCGTTACTTGTTTACAATTAATTGCTTTTAAGTGCATGCTGATTTCAACATCTTTTGATTGTACGAGTAAATGGCTTGCATGTAAGAATTCATTTGCATGTCAAGTCAACCTGTTGCACTCTTCTGTTAAGGGAGTAGTGATAGTAATGTTAAAAAAAAATGGTAAGGCGGGTCGAGAGAATTTCAAGAAAGAGGTTGGTGATTTCACTAGGGATAACCTTTGTTCATGAAGGGGAGGGGAATTTTAAAAAAGAAAATGCACATAGGATAAGGAGTAGAGAAAAATTTAGGTGGAAGAAAAGTGAGCATCAATCGGTTTCCATGGATCCGAACTCAAAGGTTGCAGACATCCATTTGCTGCTAAGCTCCCTGGAGTGTGTGATTGAGAAATCTGTTGCCTTCTTCATGAAAGGGATTGCACGAAGAAGTCCAAGAAACATCGAACAAACATGCATAGACTCGAGAAATAGCACTGAGTCTTCTTTAATCCTTTCATGATTCCTTTATAGCATCTTAGAAGGCCTGTCATTCACAGCAAATTGTCATATGTTATTGGCAGCTTCTTGCATGTCAAATACTCTTGAATAAGTTAAAAGATATAGTCGGATATTAGGACTCTGTATTGACCTTGATGTTTAATGATTTTCCAAGATCAAAGATTCAATAAATCGACCCTGTAAGTGGGTCCTCAATCAGACCTTGCATAAAGTATAGATTATAAGTGACCGTGTTGATCCATCTTGTATTTGCAGACTCGTCTTATTTAACTTCGTTCTTACCAAGAAATCGTTGATCAAACTGCCCTATAGATCATTTGAGTCTCGTTTCCTTTTGTGTCTCGTGCATTCTTGGGAAGGGGCGGTTTGTAGATTTCTTATACCCTATCAGGCATGGATTTACTTGAGTCGTTCAAGAGTAAAGCCTCAACTTTCTTGTCATGTGCTCGATCTAGCTAGCGACTCGATAGAAAGGACTCAATCATCATGTGACCACAATTCTTTGTGACATTTTATCAACCATTCTCATACCTTGTTATGCTTATGCATTGTGCATGCATGTCTACCTAGTGCACATTGATCCTGTGCAAGCCTGGTTTTCTACCTCTTCCATTTAGCTTCGCTAGTAACCTCAAGAGGTTCAATGTTCTCGTATAAGATCATGAATATGACTCACATTATATAGATCAAAAGAGATTAATGTCTCATAATTCCTAGATTACCTATCATACTGAAGGGTGACATGCATTAACATGCACTTAGGAAGCATGGTTGGGCACCATAAATGGGTGAATAATATCTTCAACGTCCAGCGAAATATTCAGTTTATAGTTCTTGATTCCTTAGCAAGATTTCCCTTAGTAGATAACCACTTGCTTCAATCTATTATACTATATTTTATTGCCAATGGTGTTAGAGAGGTTATTTGGGTTTCCACACCATCTCAACACATATACTCCAAATTATTAAATTAATATAATTCTTTTACCTTTTCTTGTGCATTGGACATGTGTCTTTCTATGCGTGTGAAGATGTGTAATTTGTGAATTTTATTTGTGTTAAGTCTATGGAGGTCGTTACAAATTTTCATTTAAAAAGTGATGCTTTTATCTAATTCATGCTCCTAGACACTTGTCAATCTCGAGCATAATACTGCTCCTTGAGTACTGTCCATCTTGAGTATAGTACTTCCCCTAGACACCTATCAATATCGAGCATAGTACCGTTCCTTGTTAAGACATAAATTCATTCTAGATTGATTAAGTCTTCTTAACTTTAGAAAACCCATGTTACATTCATGTGACATCTTGGGCCTTGGAAAACTGCCTCCTATTCAATGTTCTTACTTACTAAGTCAATAAACGACTTGATTGGTTATACTTTATTGACGTTGAATACCCAAGTTATATTCTCATAACTTCTTGCCACTTGGAAAGTACCATTTATTCAATTCCTTCATATTAACCATGAGAGTATCCAATCTCCCATTCTAAGCACAAGTAGTTGATACTAATGACCCATTGTCTTCAACTAGACTCTCTCTCTTAGTCACAACTAAGAGTATTCAAAAAATGATATAAACATATATAAATAATAATTATTAATATTAAACTGAAGATTCCTTTCTCATATAATAGTCTTGTATGTCCAGTGTTTAGTTTTACTATAGAAATCCTTTCTCAGAATGTGAAGACTCACTAAGTGAACAAATCATCTGGGTTGTTAGTAATTTCTGACTTGAACACCTAAGTTACTTTCATGTAACTACCTGGGTCTTGGCTACAACCTCATATTCGAATCTTTACCATAACCCTTGAGACCAACTACTCAAAATATAATCTTTAATCAAATCTTGACCTCTCTTGTCATAATATGGTATACTGATTACATATACTAATTCCTCATAGTGATGGTTATCTTTCCTTGAATATAACTTCCTTTAGGTTTTTAGACTAGATCTCGGTAAACTCTATAGTCTTATTTACTAAGGATAAATTCAACTGTAGACCAACTGGTTCTACTATCATATAAGAATTATACCCATAAGAGCATACCCACTAAGGTGGTCAAAATAATTGGATTGATATAACATCATGGACAATGAATTGCCCTGTTACATTTCGGTAACATCTAGGTTCTAGGCTACTGCCTCTAATTCAAACCCTATCAAACCCATAATGTTTACCAATCACCTATTCTTAGGTTATTTAGACAGATAATGATGACACTATGCCACCATCTTGACATACACATAGTCATTTAGATATTAATGACATCATGTCGTACAATCATGGAAATATTATTGTTTGAGCTAAATAGAGGATTACTTATGAGCTTCTCATGTTATAAAACTCATTTATGAGTCATAAGGTTGGGTTCACAATTCATCACAAAATTTTGATGGGGTTTATGATATGTAATAATATCAAGATAGCAAGCAACTAATTCACATGCTCAATCCCCAAATTCTCATACTCAAGCAACAAAAGATACTTTTATTTCTTATTTAACTCTTTTCAGAAAAATACACAATAAAGTTGTTATTAACCTAACAAATGAACCGTATTTCTGGTTACAAACCATGTACAATAGATTACATATAGAATACATAAATAGTATCTTCCCTTTCATATTTTAAGAAATATCATTATTATAATATCATCATTTATTCCCCTATTTCCATATTATATATGCTCATTCTCATAAAAATTCATATGAATCTCTTTCTCTTGTCATACATATCATTCTTATTTCAACTCGTTGATAAGAAAATAACTAATTTGGAAAAACAAATAGAACATGCATGTAGTTCCAACTATTGATTGCAACCAACTGCCTCTTGAGAGCTCTATCTTTCCAATGCATTATCCTTCACTTTCAATATAACTATCCACTTGATTGGTAAAGATTATCAAACCTCTACTACACTGCTATCACTATTTTCAAACTAATATTCAATCTCTAAAAATTTAAGAACATTGTCCTTAGACACTGCGCCTGTTTAATATGCTTAGCAACCAACAAAACAAAATACAAGCTTCCAATTTTTATAGACAAAAATATACCCCTTTCCCACTTCCCACTACTGCCAATTATGGTGCCACACTTATGCAAGATAAAACCAAATTAAGTTTGATAATTTCCTGATATTTGATGACAGTTGTGTTGAAACTATCATCAAATAGGAGAGAAATCCCCTCAAATGTGTCCTCCAAATATGCAGTATGAGGCTCCATAAACAAGTTAGAGATACCTGTCAAATATTAATCCCAAAAAGAAATAACTAAAAAACTATGATCATCCTACCGAATAGAAGCATCGATGGCTAAAGAAGAAAGAGGTGGAGGAGTGGGAAGCTCAGCACTGGTCTCTAGAATACCAAGGTGTAGATGACTTAACTTCTCCTCACAAACATGGTTCACACTCAATGGAGTGTGTGATGCAGTCAAAGGAACAATATCACCTTCTGAAGAAAAATGTGAAAAGGAATACACACAAGATAAATGATCAACCATCCTGATAGCTACAATATCCCTCTTCTCCAAGTCCCTTATGTACACCCTATCAGGAGTGAACCCAATTTTTTTACCTTTCCCCCCATGAGTAATTTGATAAATATAAAGGAGATTCGATGTCAAGGAAGGAACACAAAGCACATCATTGAAAGTCCCTTCCCCCATATCAATAGAACCCTTCCGACTTCATATATGTCTTATTACCCATCAATATATGAGGTGAATTACAAGGCTCAAAAGAATAGAACACATCCATAGGAGATGTCATAGGGTGAGATGCCCCTGACTCAAGAAGCCATCTATTAGATTCAGGATTTGCAAAGCCAAGAGTGCTTGTCCTTTCATTTTGTGTAGCCCAGATGTGGATCCTATATTCTCTTACCGAGATGATGATGAGGGTGTTGTCGATTGAGATTTTGAAGAAGAAGTAGAAGACATTAATGAGGGCAACTATATGTTATTCTTTTGAAGAAGGTGTGTGAGTTCATCAATCTTCTTATTATAACATCTATGTTCATCATGTCCTAACCTTTTACAATATGTGTTGTACCCCAAAATTAAAATTTTCTCTACACTTAGGCATTTTGAAGAATTGAGTCAAGATACTATTAAATCTGTTAGAAAAGGTCAAAATGGGGGTCTACATGTCTTGCATGGGGGTCATAAACTTAAAATTTTCAAAATCTGACAATTTGGGTCGGTCCAAAACGATCAAACCAACAATACCCAAATTTCAGTTTTTCATCCCTAAATTCTAAGAAAAATTCTATTTTTAGCAGTTTTCTAAAAATAGAAACTTTTTTTGGGTTTTTTTGGGTTTCTTTCAAAATGGATACTTGTAAAATTTTCTAAAAATAGGAAGTTTGTCTTCTAGGGTTGAGACTAATTTTGATTGGCTTAAAATACTTCCTCATCAGGCTGGTGCAGTCAGAATCACAAAAAGATCAGTTTTACCCTATTGGGTCTATTTTGTTTTTTTAGAAGTTTTTTCGGAGATCCAAGGTCATCAATGGAGGTCAGTTAGCTACCAAGTGTCAAAATCAGACGTTCAAGCGTCAAGCAGAGGTTGTCAATAAGGAATGTGCACGAGGAACGGAGAAGAGAAGCTATCAAAGTTGAAAAATGTGAATTTTTGGCTAACTCTGGTGAATCCAAGCGCCTCTAGTCAAGAAGGGCACCCAAACCTTCATGCCTTAGAAAAATTTTCGTTTCGGCAGCCGAGACAAAGAAGGCACGTCAAACGAGGAAGGATTTTGAAATTTGCAAAAAATTTCTAACTCTACTAAATATGGGCACCCCTGAAGGAGAAGGGCGCCCACCTTTTTGAAGTGTCAGATGATGAAGTTAGGATTGGCTCTCCCAGGCAACATTGTTCAGATTCTCGTCAGCTTTGCAGCGGATGTCTTCGTCAGCTTGTCAGATCACTCAATTTCTGGCAAAGTCAGATCAAACAAGGGCCATGATGAGAGGTGTTTAGAACTCTAAGAGTGAAAACGATGAAAATAATCTAACTCTAGTAGACATGGGCGCCCCTAGAGAAGAAGGGTGCCCAAGTTTTTGAGAAGTCAAATGATCAAATTTGCAGAAGACTTCTCCAACGTGACTTCGTCAGACTTGATCAAGCTGTCCAATGCAATCATCAGCATGTCCGTCGGAGGAGGCAATCATCAAATGTCGCAACGCGAATAGAGGAGGAAAAGTGAGAGAAAAGACAGAGTTGGAAGCAATAGTGAAAATCCAAAATAAAAAACTAACTCTGGAAGCTATGGGCGCCATACATCAAGAAGGGCACCTAGGGTTTTGAGCCACCAAAAGTCAATTTCCGGAGACAAGGTATCCAGAGGACCCCTTCCAGAATCATCTCAGTTGTCTAGTGAATCCGTCAGCCAGTCATTCTGATCAGTACAACACCCAGAATTGTGGATTCATCCTAAGGTCGGAAGACAAGCATAAAATTGAAGATCATGAAATTGACTAACTCTAGAGAAAATGGGCGCCCTTTTCAAGGATAGGCACCTGACATTTCGAAGGGTCAAATGAAGTTTTTAGCAGATGACGTCTCCAGAACCATATTGTCAGATTCGATCAGGCTCTGTAATGGAATGTTTAGCTTGTTCGTTGGATCAATCTAGAAGCCAGAAATCAAAGTCAAATCGGGGTTAAAAATTGAACAGAAGTTGAAAACGGTGAAAAAATGGTTAAGTCTCGAAAAAAGGATGGCATACCTCAAAAAAGGCGCCCAACTTCTCATGCCTTAGTCAAATTTTTGGAAATTTCAAAAATTGAAGTTGAAGACCAAAGTCTAAGTTCATTACACAATCTTGAATTAGGGTTTTGAGGAATTAGGACAAAAGAAAGTCGTTTTCTCAAGGCAAAGCATATTTAAAGCACTTTTGTGTTTTATTTTTCATTATTTTCTTGCAAGTGGCCTTCAAGGAGAAACAGAGCAGCAACTTCAAACCTTTATTTTCAAGATTCAAGAGTTTAACTTGCTAGTTTTTTATAATATTTTAAGATCAGCACTCAAGAAGGCTTGCTTTTTCATATTTTTTTCATCTAGAAAAATCCTTGAAGAAGGAGGCCATTCTTTTCAATTTTCAGCGAGTTGGTTTATACTAGTTCTATCTTCTGGATAATTTTTGATGAATTTTCTCAAGGTTGCAACAACTGCTTTTCATTTTGCATGTCAGAGAAAACTTCAGATTTTATAACTTCCAATCTTCTGGGTCTATCCTAAATCTTCTTTTGGACAAAACCCATAGCACAACTTTTTCAATAAAACTTCAAGTGGTTGCTTTTTCAGTGAAACTATGAGGTTTTCAAAATCTAATCAATTGGGTTCATCCAGAACGTGCTCATGAACAATACCCAGATGCTAGCTTTTTCCTGCTTTTTCGAAGAAAATTAGGGTTTGCTGCTTTTTCAATCTTCATTCAGGATTTTCAAAAACGGACGATCTAGGTTGGCTTGTAACGAGATTCTAAACAAAACCCATGTCTCAGAAAAATTTCCAAGAATTCATCTATTTGACAAAGAAAATCAGCAAGGTATTTTTAGGGTTTGTGTTGAGCTTGTTCGAGCATAGTCAAGTTTACAGTCAATCTTCATGTTTTTCAGCATAGAGTACTCTCCCATCGAATTCAGAGCGAAATAAGTGTTGTATCATAATTATTTGAACGGATGATATTGGGAAATGCATTTCAGTACCATCATGGACATAAAACATCATCATCTCAGTTGAAGAACGCGCAGAGGGAGTGGTATGAGCGAAAGGACAAGTGTCACAAAAATTTGTGCAAAACTCTTATGTGGGAGAATCAAGAGAAGTGTCAGAAGCATAGAGTTGCAGAGCTGCCAAGTTATCAATCAGTGGGTCATCTTTTGAGGCTGCGATGATTTTCAAGAATAGAACTCAGAAAGAAGCTGAAGATGTCAAAGATTCACTAGGTTTGATTGCAAAAAAGGAAAAAATCCTAGAAAAGCGGAATATGACTAGATAGTATCAACGCTCCTGATAGAGAGGCAATTTCCTGCTTTTTGGTGGATGTGTGAGAGATTTAAAGTGGCAATCTTCTAGAAGCTTTCTCCAAGCTTTCTTTCCATTCTTATCTCACGCTTTCTTTCTATTCTTGTCTCAATTCTTATCCATTCTTTGAAGAAGAAGGAAAACAGATGTAATGAGTTGGTGTTTCCTATTTTACATGCTTTCATAGGGTTTAGATGTTTTATCTCTTTTAGGTTTAAAAATAAAGCTTGCATGTTGGCAAGTCTTAGTTGTAAAAGCAAGGAGATTTTAGGGTTCCCTACTCCTCTGCTTAGTTATAAATAAGAGCAATGTTTTCTCATTTTAGTTTAACTATGCTTGTGATAACAAGACATAAGTGTCTTTAGTACCTTCTCTTTGTTATTCAATATTGTTCACTTTGTGTAAAGAGCAAGTTTGCATGCCTCTTTAGCTGCAAATGCTTGTTTAGTGCATGTGTTGTGTTGATTATAATTAGGTTGATCGCATGTTGCAAGCGTGTTGCTACAACTTGTTGTCCCAAAGTTGTAATCCTTGTTCCAGAAACTTGAGTAAATAAAATCTTGAGCGTGCTTTGTCTACCCTGATATAAATATCTCAAATTTCCGTCTATTTGTTTTGTGTTAGAAGTATGAGTAAATAAAATCTTGAGTGTGCTTTGTCTGCCTTGAAATAAAAGTCTCGTATTTCCGTAATACTTTTCTGATCTCTTTTTCAGCTTGCCTTAAAATGTATGTTGAGAAATAGTTTGTTTAAGTATCTTTGTCAGAAATCAAACTCGTCCATTTCTAAACTCTCTTTCTCTATGTTTACTTGAGAGGGTAGAAACGTTTTAAGCGTAGGTTAAGTTGTAGTTGTCTAGTTTCATTAAAGGGAAAACCTCAGCCGCAACATCTAGTGTTCTATAACCTTGTGTTCCCGCAGCTGAACCAAAAAGATAGGCGTAATTAACTTTAGATTACTTTTCTTTATGCAACTCAGAAAAAGAGGGAGCTTCCCCTCCTAATTTGAAGAGTACTACTGCACATAGCTGTCCATTTCCAGAACGCATTCCAAAGGTGCGATTTGAAACGCCAACAATTTGGACATTTGAACTTCTTCTTTTTAGATGATTCCTCTTTTGAAGAGGATGTAGACACAAGAGTGCTATGTGAAGGATAATCGTTACCTTTCTCATTAGACTTCAGATCCTTATTCTACTTCTTATCTTTGCCACTTGAAGCCTTTGTACCCTTTTCAAGAAGAGCATGAGATGTAGAAGACTTCAATGTGCTCATGTGTACCACCTTTGTTTGTTCTCTTATGATCTAAGTTTCAAATTCATCAAGAGAATGAATTTTGTGTGCATTGCCAAGGGCATCCATTGTAGCATAGAGTGTAGAAACAAACACTGAATAATCAGGACCAAGCTTAAGAAGAATAGAAAGAATCAATCGTTCATCCTCTTTAGTAACACCACAATTAGATAAATGTAATATGAGATAATTGAGTTTAGAGAAGAAATCTCGAATATTATCAAAATCTGATGGATTAAGATTCATTAGTTCATTCTCCAACTTAAATTTCCTCATCTTATCTATCTTACCAAAGAGACTCTCTAAAGTAGTCCAAACTTGATTAGGATGTGTGCAAGATGCAATATGATATCTAAGATCTGAAGCAATGGACAAAATTAGAGTACCAAGAGCTTCATCCCTTCTATCAAGCCATTTTCTTCTTTTTGCAGCTCCATTGGGTTATGGAGCTTGGCCATATGTGATTCTTTGCAACTTCAATTTTAACAATAACAACCCCATTTGTGATTTCCACTCATGATAGTTATATGGGGTTAGAAGTACAACTTTTAGAAAATCCATGATATAACCACAAATTACAATAGAGGAATAGAAAATTCCCTTCACAATACAAGAAATTAACCCCTTTGTCCCAAACAAATTGACACTTTTTTTGCAAATTTACAACAATGTATCCCAAACTACCAAATCAAATTCAAACTAAAATTTTGAAAACCTAGAAACAAATCTACAAAAAGTGCATGAATAGAATTGAAGTACTCCTGAATACCTTCCTAATGCCACAAATTTGGGGAAAATCAGAGTCTGGAGTAAAAAGATATGATCTCGGAAGTGAAAACGGAGGATTTTGCTCCAACCTAGAGAAAATGGCACAAAACTACAAAATTTCTGCAAAACACCTACACCACTGAAAAGTTGAGACTTCCAGCTTTCCAATGATATTTTGTTTGAAAAAATCCGCCTCTGTTAGCCCAAGTTATGCAAAAACTAAAAAAAAGGGATGTTTTGAGGACTTTGGGGAACAAATCAGGGCAACTGAACGCTAAATAGGCACAAATTTTGAGCGCATAGGGGCTAAAAAAAATAGCTTCTCGGTCATACATGTTGAGCATTCATGCTTCCTCCTTTCAGTTGGACATGGAGTGGCTTCTACACCAGCTTATGGATTTTTTCTTCCTAAGGGAAGATGTGTTGCTTGTAGACTTTGGATCATCTTTTGTTTTTCAGGCATTCTTCATTGGCATTGGAGCTTCTTCATTATGGGGGGGATATCTTATCTCTCTATTACCCTCTTATAGGGGGGTTATTGATTGTATATACATGATGGATGTAGTCCTTGGGGGGTATCATTGAGTCATCCATGTTGGAGTTGAGAATATACAACACCACAGGAGTCTAGTGACCTTTGCAAGCAAATAACCTGTTACAAGGAGAAGCAAAGAGAAGGAACAAAGAAAATGCTCAAGAATGTGGAGCAATGTATTCACCCAAAATGTAAAATGAATAATTTATACAAAAGATAGTTTTCAACCATATATAGATGAAAACCCTAAAAAGGAAAACCCTAGGCTTGCACAATAATAATTAATAAAGTAATTAATTATTATGCACCTAATGTTAGCTTAAGTGAAAAGAGGTAAAAGGGAACTTTAAGTAACTAAACAAATATTGTTTAATTAATAAAGTAAATACCCAATTACTCTAACAATCCATACATCATGTTTGTTTGTTTTGTTTTCTCTCTTTTGGAGAACAATTTTTTTCCATTGGGTTTTCCCCTTTTCTCTGCTTGTGAGAGATTGATTGCATTATTTTCATTTGCATTTTAAATGGGTACCTAACATGGCCTAGTAGTCGAGACCCATAGTCATCTTCATCTTCATCTTTGCATAGTTTGCATAATAATCTTCTCCCTAAGTTGCACTTAAGGGGGGGTGTTGGTGTGAATATATGTCTTGTACCTAGCTAATTCACTCACTAGGTAATTAGGGGACATATTCACATGCTTATGTTTACTTAGGATATAAGATTCTTTCTAGAAGTCTTAGTTGGCTTTTCTAGAACTTATCTTATTTAGCTAGTATTGCTTGATTCCTAGGTGATTAGTTTGTTAGTTATCTCATGTCATAGGATTAAGACACTTGCCATGATCTTGTCTAATCCTATCTCACTACCTAGCCTTTATAATCAAGGCATCTCAGGTATATTTGCATTCAAGTATACTCAACCATTATTCAATCTTACATTGTTGAAGCAAGCTTTCTTTCCATTCTCTCTCTTGTGGAAGATATTTTGGTCTAGAAACTATTCTTGGGGGTATTGGGGAGTCACCATTAACTCCCACAAATGTAACCAAGAGACACAAATTAAGATCAAACTTACTCATTTTTCAAAGTATCCAAAACCCAACCTATGCACAAACAACGAACTTAGATCCGTGCCTTTACTATTCAGTCCTTATCCATACCCTTCTCTCGGGTGATACTCCCCCTCTCCCTCTATAGGGCATGAAGTCCTTCCTACATATCCACTTATAAAAAAAAAACACTTAGTTAGCCATATCATTTATATTACATCGATTTCATTGCATAATCATCAATATTTCCATTAAATACATAAAACCATTGCATTGAATATAATTCATCATAACATTCATCTTTCAAAGCTTCATAATCTTGCAAATCATCCATGCTTTTTAACATAAGTTGAAAAGTAAATTATAATTCAAAGATGGGGTGAAACAACAACTAATATCAAGATCTATAGACATGCAAGGAGTGTAGAATAAAATTTATAAGAATCACTCTACCAACAAAAGATAACCATCTAAAAGACTAGTGGCCCACCTTCCTACAAAATTTATCTAGAATCTTTTTCCAGTGCTCTCTTCTAAGAGTACCAATAAATCCAAACTTAATTAATTGCCCTTAAAAAAACTATTTTTCAATCATTACTACTTATCAAATTAAACTAACTGTGATCCCTTTTAAAATGCTACTCCTAATGTGAGATGCTAAACAAAACTAATGATGCAATAAAAAAAGCAATAACACTAAAAGAGGACACCTCAATAAGATTAGCCTAAGAAAATGGTGAAGCAAATAAGTAAGATAAAACAATTGATGATTGAAGTTGGTTATACCTTTCCTTTGCTGCTCCTTCTTTGGTTGGCCCTTTGATTCTTGAAGAATTGTGTGCTCCTTTGATGGCAATGGAGTTGAATGGATGCAAGATGAAAGATGGATTAGAATGTTAAGTGCTATGATAGATGAGAGCTTGAATGACAAATTTGCAAGATTTTTGTTGCAAAAGACTTGATCCCTAAAATGGGAGAAATGAGGGGGTATTTATAAGATAATTGGAATTCTCTAGAGAATTCAACGGTTGGGATTGATCCAAAAAGATCAAGATGAAGGGCTATGGTGAGTTGAGGACTCACAAGCCCTCACATCTTGACATGTGGAATGTGAGATGTCTTAGGGTGGAGTGATGTGGAAATGAGGTGGAAGGGAAATACATGAGGTGTATCTTGGGGGATGAGAAGATTCCTTGGAGGAATAAAAGTGAATTAAAAATTCACAATGATTGGAAGAATATAGTGGATAAGAGAGGGTCTCCAAAAAGCTGGAGATTTGTCACATGTGGGTGATGTGACAAGTCCAAGGTTCTAGAAGCCTTGGGCACATGTAAAATGACAAGTCACATTTGCATGGGGATAGGGTAAACCTTGAAAGAATTAAATGTGAATTAAAAATTCACATGGAGAAGAGAGAAACTTTGGTTAAATAAATGTGAATTAAAAATTCACATGGGGAAGGGAGTTCAGGCTAAAAAGGGTAAGTGGGAAGATTGACCCGAAAAGGTAAGCCAAATGTGGCTAATGATTCTGATTAAGGTTGTGCAAACACAAGATTAGGATAATTAATGAGAGATTAGGGACAAGTGGGAGATTATGGAGGATGTGACACTTAATCTTGATTAAGTGGTGCACATCCTAATCACAGATTAATTAATTTAATCTGGATTAAAAGAGGGTTATGGAGAATGTGACAAGGAGAGAGAAAAAATGAATTAAAAATTGGTTTTAATCCAAATAGGTTAAATGACTAAATTAAATAATTTGTCATGTTTATTTAATTTAGAGAAGACAAGGGGGTAAGGTAAAGTATTTAATTTATTTAATTAGATACTTTAGGAACCTTAGGTAGAAAATTAAATAATGATTAAATAAATTGTTTAATCACTATTAATGAAATAGATGAATAGAATAGACGATTTTGATCATATGGAAGTGATCATATTTGGATGTCTACACTAACAAAAGAGTGTTTTTTAATAATTATTATTATTTTCTTAACTTAATTACCTTCATAATTAAATTAATCACTATGAAAAATAGGGGTAAAAAAGTGGGTTATGACAACAAGAAACTAATAAAGGATTGAATATAATATAACCAATAATAAACAAAATAAATAGAATATATACTAATAATTACTAAATTTGAACAAGATAACTATAAGAATTTAGAGCTTATTTAAACTTGGCTAACTCTATGAAAGAGATGAAATACTTTTTGTTACATTTTTCTAAATTCAACCAATATATAGATTTTCTAATCCAAATCGAAAAACTTACTAAAAATAGTAAACAACAATTCATAGTAAAAACTAAAAATTCACCATGTTTGGTGATGACCCATGTCCTCACAATATTTAATAGACAACCAAAGGAGGAAAAAAATATTACATTTTTTTTTCTAGGGAGTTATTTAATTTTGTTACCCCCAAAATTAAACTAGCTTGATGCATTGGAAAGGTCTTAAGGAGACCTAGTTCAAGTTTCTTACAAAGGAAGCCTCCAATTATCTTTATAAGAACCTAAGGAACTAATGAAAGTATAGTAAGCCAATTCCACTCTAGAGGCCTTTGGAAATACAAATTTAAAGCATAAAAAAAATAAAAATATATTTTTGTTATTTCCTAGATTCTGTCATATAATTGTCATCTAGGTATCTTAGGATGTTAGTTAAATCACTAGGTAAAGATCATTAGATACATATATATTTCCAATGTATCTAGATGTCCCATGATTTTTAAATTATATTATTTACATAGGGAACTAGGAATAACATCTTTGACTCGATCAAAATAGTAGTGTGTAAGAGGTGTGTAAGTGTAATTAGTGATCTTGCATGAATTTCTCAACATTGAACCCCCTTAGTCATAGATTTCAAATGTCTTCATTGTAATTTAACCTTCTACTCAAAGAGGAGTTACTCCTGGAGGGGCTACATGGGTCCAACTTGGACTATTTGAACCAAGACTTGTCTTATGGTTTCAAATCCATATTTTTTGGAATCCAAATTAGTAGTTTCTTGGGTCGCTTTGGTCTACAAATTGAAGGCTACAAAATCAACGAGGCATATGCATTTTGGATGGATAGATCATTCCAAATGGAAAAATAAAGATTATATTTTGTCAAAATCCTATATAGGAGAGTCTAATCCACCGTTTTAGATGATATATCATATACTCTTGATGCATATATTATTTTGGATCCAATGGATAATGAGCTCCACGTTATAGATATTATTGAGAATTTGTAAGAAAGTTTGTTAATCTTTTCTACTCGTGATATTTAATTATTTTTTTCAATCTAGTTGATGGTGACCTTAGCATTACTAATAATTTTACTATTGAGTGACAACCTAATTATAAAATCGTAGAGTTTTACTGAATTCCTATAGAGGATAATTATGCACCCATTATCTACAATGTTGATGGGAGCACAAAAATTTTGTACCTATAAATTCTCATTCAATTGGGATACTGATAATGAAATCACTAAGACCACTAGATATGCAATTCATACAAATTATTTGACGCTCTAGAAATTTCATCTTGTTGATTATACTTTTGCACTTAAGAAATAAATTGATTAGAAAGAAATCTTACAAACTATTCACATTAACTTAAAATATTGAAAGGGTGGATTAATGGAGTGTCATGATGAAAACCCAAGAGGGTGTAATTAATTTTTAATATCTATTGATAGGTTTATATGGGCTATTTTATTTCTAGGGGGGCTTTACAATAGCTCTCCCTTCTCATTTTATAGTGGGGAACATCAACGTTTAGATTTTAAATTCTTTGACCATGGTACTTAAAGAAATATTAGGATTCATATTTAAATTTATTTGAGCATGGTACTTGGAAATTTATTATATTATCCATTGATGATTTTTTTATCGTAGCATATTGCAAAATTACAATATATTGCCACTATAATATATCAATAAGTAATGTTCAACTTAGCACCTAAACACCTAAGATTGTACACTTCATTTTGGTTTTTGCTTGCTATGCATGGAGCAAGATCATAAAATACATTCATTTTTTATGTAGTTCTTCTATCATTTGAGTATTTTTTGTGTGTTAGAATGTGGACAAGTGGTTGACATTTTTTATCTTGATAGAAAGCTAGTTCATTTAGTGTATGCTTTATTAGACTATTGGATTACTTCTAGGTGTGATAATCATGGGTTATCCAATTTTTAGGTCACTCAATGTAGCTAGCACACTTTTGTAGCACTCAATTAGCCTCGATTCTCTAAATTTTACACAAAATTGATAGAGATAGAAATTGAAAAACCTTCTTCTACAAAACCCATCACTTAAAAGTATTGTTAAGTTTTTAATCACTACATGGTGGAAAAAAAATTATCAATTAACATGTACAATTTTCTATCAAAATAGGATATATCATCATAGACAATTGACTTAACTTGATAAAATTAACTTAGGTATTTAGCAAGTTAATATCTTGGTTCTTGAAAACATTTAGAAGGGATAAATCTATCACTTAGGAAAAAACATTATAGAAGACTAGGGATTCATATCAAGCAAATGAGGCACCTGGTAGTACTTTTTTCAAAATTTCTTGGTTCTCAGTTTTTCCCATGTCTTGAGCTTCAAAATAATTCTATCCTTACTAGGTTTTTCTATAAATACTATCATAAGCATTTGATTATGTCTAGAACCCAAAAAAACCTAAGTTTAGGCCGTGTCCTTGCACTTTTGTTATAATCTCATGTTGAATGCCTATCGCTCATTGTCAGTACCTTAAGTTACCACATTAAGTCTCATGTTCATCTTCTTACCAGCCCCTCATGCCTAGGCTACCGCATAGACCCGTCACTTTAAATAATTTATTAAATCTCTAAGGTCTTATGTCTGTGCCCTTTATTTTATTATTAATCCCTTAACCCCTTCATTCCCTAGTGGACACAAGTTTTTTTAGGAGCATGTGCACTTAAAACCTTTAAGTTACCCACACCCAACATGTGAACCCCACTACTCCTTCTTGCATAAATATTTTATGGAAAAAATACTCTACATAACCAATAAAATGTTGGTAGGTGTCGCATTTTTAGTGAATTATGAAACTTTGTGGACGGTTTATTACTTAAGGCAAAGGTTGGTTGTGAAACCACAAAAATGGTGACACGTGGTGTGTTGAGCATCACTCATTGCAGTGTGATCCTTATGTTTTAAGATCATTTCGTCAAGTACCTTGAGGGGGACCCACAAGCACCTTGTGGAACCATGGAAGGACATGTGGCACAATCTTTAAAGTGTTCCATCAAAGGGTTCTATCAAATGCATCAGGAGGTTGACATGTGGAATATTTTATTGGTATTTCATCGTTTTGTAGGACATTTCAAAGGAAACCAAAATGAATGAATGAAAGATTTTAATGATGTCCACGAGACTAAACAGTCTAAGGAACCAAGACAAAACCAGGCCTAATCTATCTTCATGCTTTTTTCCAAGTTGAGTCTCCTACTATTAATTTTGACTAGAAGGCTAGCCGTTTGATTAATCTTGTCTTCCCCAAAGAGCTGGTGCATATTATCAACTTTCAAACTATTTTCATGTTGAGTACGGATATCCTCGTAAGCGGTGCATTCCATGTTGAAGTGCCATTTCGTTTCCACAGTCCCCTTATTGCAGAAAATATAAGTTCTTTCTTCCCAAGTTTCTTTGGGTATCTTCCACCTACCGGTCTCACACCTAAGGTGATGTGATCCCATCCTTAATTGTGCAACTAACAACCTTGCTTTTCCTTTAATAGCTGCACCTAGATAAGTTTTTTCACCATGATCCTTTTCTGGGTTAAACTCTTTGATGTAGCAAGCTTTTTTACGCCCAATCTGATTTGTCCACATGGCAGTTCTAAATTTTTCATTCACATAACTTTTTATTTCACTATTGGTGCTAGGACACTCTTGCAAATTGACATCCCACTTGTTGTTCTACTTCATCCAAGTTTTTTCCTACGATCTAGCGTCTCCTTCATAACCATTTTAGGCCAACGGTGGTCATCCATGTTTTAACCTTCTTTAAATAGCTTATCAACCGAGTTAACATCGATGCTTCCAATGGAAAAATCCCTACTTCAGCTAAAATAATTTCATATGAGACTGTGGTTTTAACTTTGAGATTGCTTGTTATTAGATGTTTCTGAATTCTTTCTAGTTGCCTCCAACCGCACTTTGACATACTGCTTCCCCACACTTCGCACCCATAAAGAAAAACCGACACAACAAGCGAACCAAAAAAGGTTTTCTTGGTTTTCCAATCCTAAAGCTCAGATTTTCTACACCTATTTTGCAGAAGGTAGGAGACTTTCCAACCTCCTAGCATCCTTTTCGTACGACAAGTCTCTCAAAATGAAGTCCACAAAATTATGGAAAAGGGATGTGTGTCATGTTTCAAATCTATTAGGGTGGACACGTGTCTAAACCTCATTGTTCCTGACAGGTTTTCTATCAAAAGTCAGATTTATGAACCATGAAAGGAAACGTGGTGTAATCTTGGAGCATTCCATGAATCCACTAGCCCTTTGTAGTAGTTTGATTTTCAAGTTGTGGAATTGTGGGAAGCTGCCACGTGGCCAATGATGATGTCATATGCTTTTAACATTTTTTATGATGACATGTCTCATGATGATGTGTAAAGGTGGTCCCACATGGAGCAATTCTATTGGCCAAAGATCTTCTCAACTCACGTCAAATATTTTTCAAATCAATCAAATCATTGGAAACTGTCAAATCTTGTTCTTTTGTTTGATGATCAATTACTCACATTCAAACTTGGAAAATGAGTGGTTATGTGCTTTAGCTTGTGTGGGCTAAGAGTAATGGAAAAAAATATGGCTTTCTTCTACATCCTAAGTGAATTTCCTTCTATAAATTCTACAATCCCATAAGTATTATGGTTCACTTAGCATTCTAAGCATCCGATAAGAAGAATTTATAGAGCTTGAGGGCATTCCATGGTAATTAGGGTTTTTAGAAGCAAAATAATAAGTACATATGAATCCATGAATTTTACCCTATTTGTTGTTCTAAGGTTGAAATTAAGTTAGGGCACACATTCTAGTATCTTTAATTATTCTAAATTTCCCTAATTATCGTCTGAAAGTTTTTAAAAACCCTAGAACTAGTCCTTATAAAACCCTAGTTTCAAATTTGAAATATAATCATGATCCCACCAAAGGACCAACCTTTTTCTTCAAAGAGAACATTGGACGAGGATTTAATTTCCCAGTTTCTTAGTTCGACCAAAAGGCCAATTAGGGTTCATGGCCCTAGTGTTGTGTTTGGTATGATAAACAATGCTAGTGAGTGTAGAGATGCAGAATTACCCTTGTCAAGATGGCAATTGTTTGTTCACTGGTATGAGAAGAGAAATTTAAAGGTCCCTATTTCAAATGTATGGATTTATGACTTGGGGAAACTGGTAGTACCCAATGTGTTTATGGATGTGGATTTCCTTAGAGTCATTGTAGCTAATTCTAATGAAAATGTAAGAATGGTGAGGATTGCTAATGGTGGTGAATTGATAATAATTAACAAAGCCTTTATTTTAGAAGTGTTCAATTTGAATTTGGTTGCCAATAATGCCATTGATTTTGAATATTTCAAGCAAAAACATCAACAAGATAGGAGCAACTTCAAGGCTCACTAGTTGCCTAAATACAAAGTTAAGGGTTTTGACAAAAGGTCAATCAAAATCCCTCCAAATGAAGAGAATTTCAAAGTAGATTCATTTAAAGACTATTTTATCAGGACAAACTATGCTTTGTGCTAGGTCCTTGGAGGGTATTCATAAGAAAAAATTCTAGTCTGCTTTATGTACATGGCAATTGACATACAAAACCCTCTTGTCAATGATGAGTTTGATTTTGCAACTTTTGTTGTTAATGACATCCATAAATAATTCATTGAGATCAAGAGAAACAAAAAAATGATCAACTTCAGGTGGTACTCCTTTTTATGCCACATGCTCTTATATGCAGGAAGTGGAGGATGGGATAATACCATGCAATTACATTCAGATGATGGAAAGGGCAATGTCATTGTTGTCCAATGTTGGACACACATTTGGGAAAGACATTGTGAACAGGCAAATTTTGTTATCTTAAAATATTGTTTTGTAAGAAGGGTGCTTACACACTTGGGGGTGGGTGAAATCAAGTTGCAAAAAGAAATTTTAGATTTCTTAAGGCCTAAGGCCTAAGGAGAGGAGGCCATAATTGGGAGTGCAACACAATTAGGGAGATTACTATCTCCACACGGATTCTATAGTTTTGAGGGTATATGGGCGCCCTATGGGACCACACATTTTTCCAAGGTTTGTACCTTTAAGGATAGAATTTCTTGAAGTCATTTGTAAATTAAGTGGAATTGATAAGTTTCACCTTGGAGGACAAAAAAATGGTTCTTTTTTCCCATATTTCACAATTTTTTTTACTTCAGTATTAATAGAGAGGGGTTGGATAAATTATACATTGCATTAAAAAGTATAGGATGGATCAAAAAAGTGTAAGAGATTTTGATCCAGAAGGTTTCATCAATCAAGTCAGGATTAATATAAAGAGATCAGCTTATATGCATAAATTTTACTTTAGTGAAGATGTCATCAGGAATTGCAAGGATGACAAAGAAGTAAATGACATAAAAGTCAAGTGGACGACCTTAAGAAAGGTAGAATATGCCAAGAGAAAAAAGGATTCAAATTATCAAGGTGCATTTGCAGAAATCAAGGATCCAATTGCAAGGATTGAGATGATCTTGCAAAACATTGATAAAATAACTGGAAAAGCCCTAGCTCTTGAAGAGAGGCTTACTTACCAGCCCCTTATGTTTATTATTTTAAAATAAGGCCAAAGGGGCCTATAATAAGAGAGATAGCTTAGCCCTCTCTCCCTCATGCACCATTACCACCATCTCCCCCTCATGCACAACCACCTCCATCTCCCCCACAAGCACCTTCATCTCCTCTGATGTAATTATTCAAGAACCTCCTCCACCTTGAGAATAGCCACAAAAAGAAGAAGGATTGATCAAATACCATTGGTTGATTACCCTATTGGGCCTGATGAAGATGATGAAGTTTAAATAATAAGGGAGGAAGTGAATAAAGAAATGCCTTCCTCTCAAAGAGAGCCTAAGGCTGCATTGCCTCAAAGTAGGCTAGGTGTTGATTTTATAGGAGGAAGTGATAATGCCAATGATATTAGGGTATTGGCTTGTCAAAAATTCATACAATGAATTTCTAAAGACCCAAGAGTTTAAGGAATTTTTCTTGAGGTCAAAGAGAGAGAAGTACCTTAAAAGGCTTGAGATAGCCAAGGCAGGAGTTCCTAGGGAAAAATATGAGGAAGTTACAAAGAAAGTACTACCAAAAATGAATTTCAAAGCTAGGAACATCACCCCAAAAGAGGGGAGGAAAATAGTGAGGGATAGTGGGTTGCTACTACTTCCTGAGTGGGACATTGCTTCAACTATTTCCTTTGACACAATTAGGAAGCGATATCAAGAAGTCTTATCTTCGGAGGATCAGGCAATTGTTGCATTATCAGGATCGAGGTTCAACCCCAAGTGGGAAACCCTTGATATTTGGGTCCTTTCCCCCAATACAAATAAGCCTCAAGTTGCAAAGGCAACCCAAGATGTTATGGGAGGTCTTGTAATAAAGAGGGTGTCTAACACCTCGGCTATTGAAGTTGTTGTATTAGCAATTAACACTGCTAAATTCAATGAAGCCACTGAAAAGGCTCAACAGGAAAAATATGACAAGTTTTTGCAAGATCATCTTGCGCTTACAACTAAGTACAATAAATTGAAGGTTAGGAAAGAACAAGCAACAACCTTTACTCACACACGAGGAGCTAGCTCTTCTCCTACACCACCATCAGAAGATATAATAAAAGAGAATGAAGAGCTCAAGGAGAAGATCGAGGAAATGGATAGGCTTGTGAGGAATGGTCAAATAATTCAATATGAGGAAAAAATTCATGTAGTGTCTAAATTTTTAGTACATTTGATGTCGAAGATTTTGAATAGGGTGGAATATACTCAGGAATTACACCAACCTAGTGAATGCATTTGAAAAGGTTGCCAAAGATAGCGAAAACACTATAAGAATTATGAATAAATGGATCCCTAGAATAAATGCACTATAGGGAATATATAAGGGATCAACCAATGAACCAACCCACCAGAGGATATTTCGCCCACATATAATATGGTTAAAATGGTTAGTGATATGCAAACATATATGGACCAATTGATAGAGAAGGTAAAAACAAGGCTAAAACATTTTGAAAATGTAGAAATAAGAATTGTGCCTTCTATTAGAACTAAAGATGGAGAAATAAAGGAGCTCTCTCAATGGAAATCTTCGTTCAAGGCTCTGGCTCCTACTCTATCTTATTTATTTGTGATAATAATAAGGCTGATGTTGAAATCCTTAAGACTTGTATGGATAAGTTGATAGATATTGATCAACTTCTAGATTCTTTTGAAAATGAGACCATCAATTTTGTCTAAATAATCTCATTATATGTACAATATTGATTTACTTCTTTTATTCAAGTGTCCAGAGGGGAGAGTATATCAATCATGGGATGATAAGTATAATAAGTTGGCTGGGATTTGAATTATTTAGTCATCCAGGTTCAAGTTGCAATAATTCCATCTCACATGATGACTTGGCAGTTAGCTATCTCCATGCATCCAAGAAGTTTTGGTATTCTTTTGTCTTTTATGGTATACTCAACATCAAATCCAACAACTTCAAAGGGAATATTCTTTCAACTCGATAAGTGAAGCCTTAATACATAATCATTCACTTTTTCACCATTACAAATAAATATCTTCTTCATCAGTTCAAACAACCTTTCATCTTCTAGTGGAATGTTCTTTTATCTTCTGCAAAAGGGTTGTTTGTCTTTTTGTCTAATTCTAGGATAAGATTGTCAAATGAAAATATGACATTTGTCCATGGCCTAAAGCTTGTTTTCTCCCTTGATTTTATAAAAGGGAATTCAAACCCATTTTTTAAGGATCTTGAAAATATTGTAAGCATAGAACTTTTGTAATTTCATCCTATATATATCTTGTCTAGGTTATAATAGAAAAGGGATTCCAATGTAATTATAAATTTTTTATGATAGTACTAGTTGATAGTATCAAATACATGTGGAAATTTTGTAAGAAATTATTTCCTAATTGTATCTATCTTCAACATTTATGAATAAAAAAATGATCAAAGATATTTTTATGTTCATCTTTGTATTTTTTCTTGTGAATGAATGTTTCTTTCATGGCTTTTACTCAAGGAGTAAATCAATTTTCTTTGTGAGAGATATTGAATGTTTTAGGTGCATACAAGGATTGATAAGTAGAATTGATTGCAGAGTTTTGAAGGGGTGATAGTGTAGGACATTATCACTGAGCTTTAGAGTTAGAATGAATATTGTTGTGAAAGTTTTCAATTGCATTTCCCTTGACTATGTGCCCTAGATCTAAGGCACCAGTTTGTACAAAAAATTTGGTTATGTTATTCATGATCAAAAAATTTAGAAACAAATTTCCCTTCAATATTTATTATATAATGTTATTTGCATACTCTCAGACACATAATTGCACTAAAATCCAAGAAATTAGACCCTTTTATTGTTTATCTATAATTCTTGGTCATAAAAAAGAGAGTATACCTATTTTAAAGCAATATTTGGTATCAATTGTGTGAAATGTTAGTTGGTATTGCATAGGACCACCCTCCTAGGTTTTGTAGAGCCTAAAGTACAAAGGAGAAAATTATTGAAATCCTTCTCCTATTCATTGGCTAACCCCTAAAACAATTGAGCATAAGAATTGGCTATTCATTTAGGTTTTTTTAGGATTCAGTTAGAGCTTAAAGCACAAAAATAAACCAACAACACCATAATCAAGTTTCCCAATGCACAACATAAACAATGATTTTACTACTACCCCCATAGATAAAGGGGGTTTTTTAACACTAATGTGCATAATCCTAGGTGTAATAAGATAATACTTTATATTTTGCATTTCCTATATACACTATAAGTTGAATAGACATCGAGAATATGACTTAAACAACCATTTTCATATTGTTAAATATGTATGTTCTATCTCATTTTTTATTAATGAATGAATTTTAAACATTTTTATCGAATATTTTCCTAGTTGTATAATAAATATCCATTTAATTTGTCAATATTTTATGCATTTCATTTTGAGGCCTGATAGAGAATTGGAAAGATCTAATTCCATCATAAATTTGATAAAGGTGTTGATAACCGAGTTGAGAAGAATCGAGAACCAAAAGAGTCTTCCCCAGTGATTTAATAAAAAAGGAAAGGAAAGGAGAGAACCAAAATTATAATGGAGATTATCCAAAGACATTTACGCCAAAGTCACAAAAACATCTCCATGGGAGGATTGACTTATAGGGACTGAGGCTCTAGAAATCATATCGCTTTTTCCCAAGGCCATATGTCTACCTAAACTAATTTATATTTATCAACCATTGAATCAAAAATCACTATAAAGAAGAGAATTGTAGAGGCTCAAATGAGAGGGTTGCCTTTAAGGTGATGTTCTAAGTTTTAGAATTTCATTCTTATAGAAGGACTGACCAAAAATTATGAAAGTGATAAATTATAACATGATTTTTAGCTCTTCCTCAGCCTCTATAATAGCAATCTATAAATCTATAACCTTCAAGGACTCATAATTTGGTGTAATAGTGGATCAAACTCCTCTACCTCTAAAATATTAGGCAATAAGTGATTAGGAAGGAACCCGAGAGCATGAAGAGACTCTACCAATTATATATTTAGTGACCTCAATATATTCCACATAATATAATCATAAATTTTTACCAAGTGGAGATCTATTTGATATTGATTGAGTACTATTGCTTCAAACAAGTGTAAGGAAGACATCAAGATCTAAAATTGTGAAGAGGGTTAAGCAAAGAGCATCACAAACAGGGATATTTGAGTAAATGATTGGAAATAAAAATTCCCTTATAGAAGATACCATTTAAATTCCTACAATAGAGGATAGTTTTCCCTTTAAGGCTACAATGGAGCCCTCTTTAGTATTAGAGATACCAATCTCCATTGAAACCCTAGTGACATAGTTTTAAAAAAATTATTAGATGAGTAAGGGAACATAATATATATATATGAATCAATTACACAAGTATAATCCTTAATGGTGCAATGATAAAAATAATAAATAAATCACAGAGTAAAAATGATAGGGTTTCAGGCATTAGAAGTGTGTGCTCATATAGAAGGAAATAAAGCAATCAAATCTATTTTCTTCCAGGCTTTGATAACACATGATTTCTAATACACCAAAAATTACGTATAATCTCACTAATTTGGGTAATAATTTTAACCCTTTTATATTTAATTGATGTCCTTGTGAATGATAAAATTAAATATTCCTTAGTTATATACTATCATGTAAAATTAAAACTAGATGAACATTGTCTTTATTTCCATTAAACTACTTAAAAATATAATTATGAACTAAAATGCAATAATATAGAACATTAATCTATCAACTATTAGATTCATATACTTAAATAGATCAAGGATGAGAGATGAGGAATGAAACATACAACTATATTATGCTATGAAAGTAAAACTTAAAAAAGGATTAAAAAACATGCATTA
This sequence comes from Sequoiadendron giganteum, assembly GCA_007115665.2. NCBI lineage: Eukaryota > Viridiplantae > Streptophyta > Pinopsida > Cupressales > Cupressaceae > Sequoiadendron > Sequoiadendron giganteum. The sequence continues at coordinate 34,461,274 of CM021108.1, forward strand.
TAAGAATTTGATGTTGGAAATGGGCTCTATAGGGTAAGAAAATAGATCTATTTTTTTCAGTTAATTCAAATATGATAATATAATAGCACTATATTGGGCACTCTTGTAGTTCGCTCTTATAATTTGGCACTCTTCTTCATCACCTATATATTTAGTACTTTGTAGATCACCTATATAGTCTAGCATTAATGTGCTTCTTTATTTTTAGACTAAAAATTTCACCAGTTGGCTATCTTTATGTCATATGTGTTCCACTTTTATCCTACTTAGAAATGTTCATCATCTTCTATTATATATTTTCAAAGTTGTATGGGATAGAAAAGGGGTTTGGCTATTTCAAAGATTGTCTTAGCTAGCCTGCTAGGTGGTATATTCCAACCTTCCACTGTAACCTTAGAAAGTGTCTAGAAGTGTGTGTTTATTATGTGGTATGTGTAATTTTTTATAGCTTTCAATAACCCTAAGATGATGTATAATACTAAGAAGATGTGTTCTTGTAACAAAGGACAAGATAGTTGATATAAATATCACTAATATGTTAGGGACATGTTCAAGAAAGTTTGAATTTACAACAAGGGTTTTTAGAGAGGATATTTTTATAAAAATGAAGGATTTAGTGTGATGGATTTGGAATAAGAAACCCTAGAGTGTAGGAGATTGTGAGGAAGGTTACAAAGGATTCTAGGATGAAGAGAAAGGATAGCTTCAATGATTTTTATATTTTTAGCCATAGAGGAATGTAGGGAACTGGTGAAGATTGAAAATTTAATATCAAGCCTTAGAGAGAAGAACTTATTAGTAGTTTGTAAGAGAACATAGAAGTAGTGAGTCCAAGAGAGTAGTCCAAAAGTGTAGTACATTGCTAGACCTCTTCTAAATGATGAAAATGATTTATTGTATGCTCATGTATAACTAACCTTTAGAAAATATGCTAGGGATATGTATGTTTATATTTATGTCCATGTGTGGTGCAGGGGCACCCAGTTCTAGGTGCACCCTTGGGTTATGTAGTGCATTTTGGTTTTTTGTGTTTAGGTTGGTTTCATGTAATAAGGCCTTTTGAGGCCATTTCATATCATTGGAGGTTCTTGGGGAGTCTTTAGGTGTAAGGTAGTGGAATATTGTAATAGTTGTCAGTGTTGTCCAAATATTGTCAAAGCAACTTTTTGCAACTTTTGTAATAAGCGGCCATGATGATGTTGGGCTAATTCCTTAACCAAAAATATGGTTGGAAGTAGTTTGGAATGGTTGTAAAATGATCATATAAGCTTTGTATCATCGAACAAAGGGTTGTTTGTTGGAATTTTGGATTAAACGAAAATAAAACAATTATGTTTCTACAGGTTCTAACATTTTCTTGTTGTTCTTTGGTGTAGTACGAATATGTACGACCCTATACAGATCTAGAATCCATTGTGGATGAAATAGAAATGAATCTACTTTATTTTTCATCTGGTTGCATGTAATTTCATTGAGTTTCAAGGGAGTTGTGTTGAATTTTCTCTAGACTGGTACAAACCCTAAGTAGGGTAACCAATGAGTAAGAAAAATGTATAAAATTTCATTCCACTGAGTTTGAGGCTCGGTGGAATGGCTTGTGTTTACATATATTTTGATATTCCAAGTTTGTAGAGGCAGATGAGTGAGTTTTCACGTGTGAGAAGCCATTGACAGTCTGATATCTTCAAGTACCAGGCCTAGAAGCCCTAGTAACTTGGTGAATTTTATTGTAGTCTATTGGAGAGTGGTTCTTGTGATTGGAGCACTTTTTTGAGATCCCATATGATGTTTCTAGAGTTTTGGAATGAGTGTTGAGCCCCTTTGAATCCCTACACCCATTTGGAGCATGCTTAGTTGCCAATTAGGCCTAGTCAAAAAAAGAGGATAATCAATTTTTGACCCATTCTATACAAAGGAACCCTATCTAATTTTGAGATAGGTTTGAGAATGGCCAAATGGGTATTTTACATAGGTATCCTTTCCTGTAGATTATTTTTTCCCCATGAGTTATGCCTAAAAATCCCTTTTTGAAAGGCTACTAACAAGAATGAGGGTTTGTGAAGTGAAGCCCATTGTTTGATGTCAAAAGCTCTTTGTGAGTGGTTGTCTGAGATTGTGTTGTCATTTTCACCCCTTCTCAGCATCAAATTGGTATCAAAGTGTAGGTTGTTCTGAAGAGGGGAAGATTTGAAGTGAAGAAGAAACAAAGATGCCTCCAAAAGGGAATCCAATTGCCAGAGAGGTGAATGAATTGAAGGAGAGACATGTAAGAGAGATGGGACAAATGAAGGAGAGTCTTATGCACTGGAAATAATTCAAAAAAGAGGAATGGTCATAGGAGACTTGAGTGACCGAGAAGAAGAAGAAAGGGAAGATGAAAGTTCCCAAGGAGGGTCTGGGGAAGAGATGAATCCTAATGACTTGAGGATAGAAAATTTGTTGAAGGCAGTCAAGGGAGAAGGTCCTAAGATAAAGATGGATTTACTAGTATATGGAGGAAAATTGGACAGTGAAGAACTCCTAGATTGGATAGGAGCATTAGACAACTACTTTGAATATGAAGATGTGCCAAAAGAATAAAGGGTGAAGTTGGCCAAGACAAAGTTGAAGGGCCATGCCTTACTTTGGTGGGATTATGTACAAGATGAAAGGAGAAAGAAGGGAAATTCTAAAATCACCTCTTGGGATAGGATGGTTGCTAAACTCAAAGGAAAATTCCTACCTGGTGACTATAACATTCAATTATTTAGAAGGCTTCAAAACCTTAAGCAGAAAGAGATGGACGTGCAAGCCTATACTGAGGAGTTCTAAAAATTGAGCATAAGGGCAAGCCATGCAGAAGATGATGTGGAAAAAGTGGTAAGATATATCAATAGGTTGAGATACAACCTTCAGGATGAATTAAGCCTCACCAATCCAAGAACGATGGAAGAGTGTTATCAATTGGCCATCAAGGCTGAAGATAAGTTGAGGAGAAGGCAAGAAAATAAAAGTAGGGGTAGAGGAAGAAGGTCATATGTTGATTCAGGACATCCACATGAGAGTCAAGGAGAGACAAGTAGAGTTCAAGAACAAGTTGCAGATTCAAGAGGCGGTTTTAGGGGAAGAAGATCAGATTCTAGGGGAAAATTTGGAGGCCAAAGAGGAGGTTCAAGTGGCTTTATTGGGAAGTGTTATAAATGCAACAAATTTGCAAGCCACCAAGCATGGAAATGTACTGAGGAATAACCATCTAATTCTTTTGGAAGTGAAAGAATAAATTAGATTGCACATGGTGGAGATGATGTTGAGAGTGTACATTCTTCACCAAATATTGAAGAACTAGAGATTGGAGAGTCTTTGCTGATGAGAATAAATCTAATCAAAGGTCCAATGGAGAAGGAACCAACACAGAGAAAGTCACTCTTCAGGACTACATGTAAAATCCAAGGTAAGTGTTGCAAGGTTGTTATTGATTTTGGTAGTACAAACAATTTGGTTTCTCTTGAAATGGTTGAGAAGTTGAAATTACAAAGGGTTCCTCATGCCTCTCCCTACAATGTGTCTTGGCTTAACAAAGGGAAACAATTAGTTGTGAATGAACAAAGTTGGGTAGATTTTCACATAGGGGGTTATAAGGATAGGGTCTTATTTGACATAATTACAATGGATGTTTTTAATTTTATTTTGGGGAGGCCTTGGCAATATGATAGGAATGCCAAGCATGATGGAAGGAAAAACACATATTTCATAGAGAAAGATGGAGTTCCCTACAGCCTTAAACCATTAAAAGAGGAAAGTCAAGAATCACAAATGGGTTCTAGTGCTATCTTGGTGAGTGAAAATGAGTTTGTACAAACCATAGAAAAGGAGGACAAGGGCTTTACGAGCATAAACAAACCTAAGGCTATTATGACATCAACTAGGGTTGATCAATTACCATTGGAGGTTCAGAATTTATTGAAGGAGCATGTTAATCTGATCATAGATGACATTCCAAGGAGAGGTACTAGTCCTCATGTAGGGTTTCTAGAGTGGGAAGACAAATCTTTCAATGTGATTGAAGATAATAAGCATTTGTAGTTGGAATATGAAGATGCAACCCACATTATCTTTGCATTGCTTAGGCAATTTGGTGAAGGTAACCCAATACAAAAGGAGGTTAGGGGCTAAATTATCAGTTAGAGGTTCCATTTTTTGTTTTGAAATCTGATACGAACAAAGACAAGGAGAAGGCCATTGATTGTGCAGATCCAAGGGAGAGAGAAGCATTACACATTGCAGGTTTGGATGATATATGTTGTATGTTTGATTCTCAGTCCAAGCCCCTTCCACATCTAAAAATTGATGGCATTAAAAAGGAAAGGAACACTCAAAATTTTATGTTTTCCCTTAAGGGTGAAGAATATAGAAATTCACTGCAGACATTACACAAGGAGGTATGGGATGTTAGTGATGATATCATTCTTTTGGAAGAGAGCAGTACCACTAATCAAGCAACCATGTTTGTTGTCCTAATGGTTAGAGACAAAGAGGGAAGACAAAATGTATTGGTTGAGATAGTAAACTTGAGGAGTGAGAAGCCTAAGTTCAAAATGAAACAAGTTATTGAAGTGGTGAAATGTTCTATTTCATTGTATTCCATCTATCAAGTAGAAAGGGATCAGTTACAAGTTGTAGGTAGCAGATGCAAGCAAAGGGCGATTGTGAGCAAAGGAGTCATTAATTTCAAGGTTGTAGATTTAGTTCTTGCTTTGTACTCTTTACAAGTGGATGTTGTTGCAGATTATGATGCATTTTCCCAAGCATTTTCATGTGATGAGAGGATCATGAGGCATGGATTTACTCTTGCAAGTCTCCACTCAAGTGGAACTTGAGTTCTTTTCTCCTCTAGGGAGTATAGTGCAAGGGCACCTGGTTCTAGGTGCACCCTTGGGTTATGTAGTGCATTTTGGTTTTGTTGTGTTTAGGTTGATTTCATGTAATAAGTCCCTTTGAGGCCGTTTCATGTCATTGGGGGTTCTTAGGGAATCTTTAGGTGTAAGGTAATGGAATATTGTAATAGTTGTTAGTGTTGTCCAAATGTTGTCAAAGCAAATTTTGTAACAAGCGGCCATAATGATGCTGGGCTAACTCCTTAACCAAAAATATGGTTGGAGGTAGTTTGGAATGGTTGTAAAATGATCATATAAGCCTTGTATCATCGAACAAATGGTTGGTTGTTGGAATTTTGGAGTAAAAGCAAATAAAATAATTATGTTTCTACAAGCTCTAATGTTTTCCTACTATTCTTTTGTGTAGTATAGATTTGTACGACCCTGTACAGATCTAGAATCCATTGTGGATGAAAGATCAATGAATCTACTTTCTTTTTCATCTATTTGCATGTAATTCAATTGAGTTTTAAGGGAGTTATGCTGAATTTTCTCCAGACTAGTACAAACCCTAGGTAGGATAACCAATGAGTAAGAAAAATGTATAAAACTCCATTCCACCGATAGAAAACCCTCAAACTTGGTGGAATGGATTTTTTTTACATGTATTTTGATATTCCAAGGTTTCAAAGGCATATGAATGAGTTTGCACGTGTGAGAAACCATTGACAGTCCAATATCTTAAAGTACTAAGCCTAGAAGCCCTAGTAACTTGGTGAATTTTATTGTAGTCTATTGGAGAGTGGTTCTTGTGATTGGAGCAGTTGTTTGAGACCCCATATGGTATTTCTAAAGTGTTGGAATGAGTTTTGATCCCCTTTGAAGCCCTACACCCATTTGGAGCATGTCTAGTTGCTAATTAGGCCTACTCAAAAAAAGAGGACAGCCAATTTTTGACCCATTCTGTACAAAGGAACCCTATCTTATTTTGAGATATGTTTGAGAATGGCCAAATGGGTATTTGAAACAGGTCTCATTTCCTCTATATTAGGTCTTCCCCATGATTTATTCCTAAAAATCCCTTTTTGAAAGGCTACTAGCGAGAATGAGGGTTTGTGAAGTGAAGCCCATTCTTTGATGTCAAAAGCTCTTTGTGAGTGGTTTTCTGAGATTGTGTTGTCATTTTCACCCCTGATATACATCAATGTGTAAGTTCAAGTATTCAAAAATCTCAAGTGGGCACTAACATTTGACTACCTAAGTCTCCAAGAAATTAATGTTTATGTTTCCTTATGGAATATTGATTAAAACTTTTAAGGTAGATTTTAATGGTCTAAAGAAGTCCATGGGTTATAATTAATTAGTCTAATAATGGGTAAAATTCCCCAAAAGTGGAAAATAAATCATACAACACACTTATGAGATTGATCACTAAAAGGAGTACAAAAACATAATGTGAAGATTACAAAGTATGCATTTTTTTGACCTTACACCTTCATAACTCAATAATAAATAAACCTCATGAGATGAAATTATTGACGGTATATGTCAAAGGATAAGTTAATCAAGATTTTCAAATGATGTATATCCTCTCCCTTATTAACAAGCTTCTTTGTCTATTGTGCCTCCTTTCACATCTTCTCACATATGATCTATTCCTCTCATGTATTCTCTTATCTCCACCTCTCATCCACTTTCAATAGCTCCCACCACTTCTAATCCTCTTATTTTTTCTCTTCATATTCCTCTTTTCACTACTATTCCCACTTCATCCATGATACACTGACCAATCTACACTCAGCCTATTATCTCTCATGTTGTCACTTCCACTCCCATTCCTATCATTCATCATAATTTTATCCTTCCACAATAAATTATATTCTCAAAAGATTTGATGAGATGAATATTAAAGTTGATGCTTTACCTCCTAGTAATCAAAAGGACATCACAAGAGAAATCAAGGATAATCCACTTTCATATGAGGTTCTTGTTAATCCTTTTTTATTGGTTTTTTTGGTCTCTCATTTTGAGATATATAATAGTAAATGAGACCCCATGAATCATTTGATGTCATTTAAGAAAAACTGTTTGGATTATGTTTATGATGATAATATTCTTACCAAACTATTTCCTAAAACTTATAAGGTTTATGCAATTTAATGGATTTATTCTCTTATATTTCTTGCCATTCCTTTGTTGATTTGAAAATTAATTTTGTGCATCATTTCAATGTTAATATTTATTTATTTTATGTAGCTTGTTTTGTTGGTTCTAATGGAAATACCAACTAGAGTGGGACATGACCAACAACTCAATCTCTAAGATTTGAAAGTTGGCTCCTTATTTGTCCTAAGCTAGTACTAAGTTAAAATTAAAGGAAAAGGGAAGAGATTTTAGAAAGAAAATAAAGCATAAAAGAGGTCGATGCCAAATAGATATGTCCTTAGAATCAAAATATAGCTTAACAACTCATAATAAAAAAATCTAACACACAAATAATTAACAATTTAAACAAAGACAAGTACTAGAATCATTGGGACAAAATATTTCTTCTTATATTAAGTTTATTGGTCATTTAACAATTACATGGATACAAATCCTCTAGAAACATGCATAGAGGCTTTGCTATGTTGCTCTAAGAAATTAAAGGTTAATATGAAAAATCAGGCACAAAAGCTTAATTACCAATCACCCAACCTAAGAATTGACTCTTACATTAGAATCAGTAGCTTAGTCGTATTAAACATCATATAACCTTTGTATAGACAATATACATTAATATTTAAAAATAATTCCTCACCCACAATTGTATAATTTCCCTCTCAAAAATAGGACTTAAAATCTACATGCCAGTTGAGGAGGATGTATTATATCTGTAAGTTCAATGCTATTAATTCTTCTACCCATGGTTAAAGTCTAATGTGTAGGATTTTTGGTACAAACCCATTTAAATATGCTATGAATGATAATACTATATAGCACTAAGTGGGTGGTATCTCCATTGCTATGTATCATGCAATATCGAAGTCACTAGCTATTATACTAGATTGGTCATTATAGATGAGTTTGACTTTAGAGTGGTGGATTCCACAAAAAAGTTGACTAGCTAAGGAATAGTGCATGCATGCCATGAGGAAGACATGAATTGAAGAGTCTTCAATTATAGGCCATTGTGTTGGAGTTTTGTATGATAATGGTTGCATGTCCTATGGGCCATTGGATGAACTTGTGATGGTAGATCTAAAAAATCATGAGTTCGAAGAATTGTGAAAGCTTCACCCCTTGAAAAGATCTGGAAGCATGTCACGTGGAATTTCATAGTTAATAAATTAACTGATTCTATGCACTTAAAGTGGTACCCGCCTTGTAAAATAACATTGCACCAATAAAAGCATCCTAGTTACTAACATGGCCCAATGGTGGGGCCCTACAAGTGATTACCTCCTGACATTATTAGAAAGCTCCACAAATTATTGGATTGAGTTGATTGGGAAAGATCAATAGTGTGTGTGTACCAATACTTTAACTCTTCATTAGGCCAACCAAGAAACACCAAAATCACAAAAAGGAATGATGAAGGAAATCCACCAATGACATGGGATATTGTTTTCATCATGAACAAATAAATATGAATTTTATTACATGTATGAAGAATTCATTGTAGGTTTAAAGGTTATAATTTTAAATCTAATAGAGTGAAAACTAGGATCAAATGAATAGATTCGTGATTATATTATTCTATTTCAATCTTTATCAACGAAGATTTATTACTAAATTATTGATGATTAAATTCTATCGATTTTTTTAAGGGCTTATTACCTTGTAGTCATGGATTTGTGTGTAAATGTGAGAAACATATTGAATTTATTCACTTAAGTTTGGATCTTCTCATTCTCATATCCAACCATATTATCTTTCAAAGTTTAAAAAGGGTAATGATAAGCAAGGAAAAAAATAAAAAATTTCATCATGTTTCTTATTTACAATTAGATTTTAATGTTGTTATATTACAATGTCAAACTCAAAGAAAATTTATTCACATCAAGATCTTTTTCTTGTGTTACAAAGTCTATTTGGTGAAAATTTTATTACTCTTCCTCATATGCAACCATTGGGTACTTCAAATTTTGCGCAATTTATTTTTATGAGAATGCATTTTGTGTTTTTCATAGAGTGAATGGTCACACTACACAATATTGTGTTGCAATGAGGCAAAAGGTACAAATTAAATTATTGATAATAATATGGTACATGTAGAGAGATTAAGAATGGAGGAAAATATGCATTTCCTCCCTCGAATTAGAATTTGTAAATCTACACAAATTCTTTTCCACTATTTAATAAATCTGAAAATGTATATTTTTTGGGGACACAATCTTTATTTGGAGCCTAATCAAATGTTGATGGATTAGAGCACATTGATAATTTATAACTTGATCATTCTAAGAATAATTTAGTGGGTATGCTTAATGAGGAGCCTAATATTGCCATATATCATTCTATAATTGTTATAATATTTGTGCACATGATGATATTCCACATAGTGGGTATTGTGGTCCTTTATATGTAAAAGATCATGTTGGTTTAAAAATATTTTATGGTGTTCTTATTGATCTCCCTTGTTAGTTTAATATATGCATAAAATAGTTTTTATTTAATGATCATTTTTAGCAAAAAATGCACATTTAGGGGTATCCCTTAAGATCACAAAAAAATTATTGGTATGAAAGAGTTTTATGCTTTATGTCATATCATTCCCACTTCAAATAATTTTCATCTTTTACTTGGTTCCCTTTGGATAGAGCAATGCCAATTCATTCCTTGTATGTTACATTGTAGTAAAAATTATGTATAGAAGGGAGAAATAATCCTCATTTTTAATTTGGGATGATGCAAAGTTATAGAGATCTTGGTAAACAATCTCATCACATGTTGACCTAAAACATAGCCTTTTTTTCTTTTGGTTTTATGTTATTGGCCTTTTTGATGAATCTAAACTTGTTGTGCTCCTCATTCTCTTTATTCTTTTATCTTTCAATATTTTTTGGCTTTTTTCTTATGCTTTATTTTCCATGTTTCTTCTATTCACACTTGTTCACCTTGCCTCACATCACATTGCACTTGTAACACATGCTTTACATTTGTGGTAATCACTATTTCCCCACTTGGGGGCTTCTTCTTTATTCTACTTTCCTTCCCTTCTTGGGAGACATACAATTTGATATATCATTACACTTCTATGACATGGTCTCTTTTCCAATACTCCTACATGACATATTTATTGCAATTTATTTATTTATAATTTTCACGTGATGATATGTTTTACCCTATTAAATGTTTATTAAGCTTTATACTACTTTTCTCCTCTCCTCAAATGGATTGCATCAATATGTATGTAATCAATTTGAGGGATGTATTATATCACTAATGCTTTATTAATTATGGTTATAGTGGCTCTTTGGGGATCTTACACCATGTGCTCATAGTTGCTATAATAACAATAATTACATTCTCTACAATTTCATTATTATACTTATGATTATTTAGTCTCTTTCCCTTGTTATGCCTTATCATTATTCTCCTCATTGACTTATAATATTAGATTTAATAGTAATCATGGAGGTGGAGTTAAAAGTGGTAGTTATGAAGCCACTTTTAGCAAATTTCTCAACTTAGGAACTAGAATTGAGTAATGGGGTATCTTGCACATTTTGGGTCGCATATGAGTTGGTTGGTTGATTTGGATTCCTAACTTTGGATATGATCCATTATGGAGGAGTTACAAGTCAAATATGTTGTTTATTATTAATACGAAGGTTACTTTTGCTATTCATGGATCATTGGGAGTTACTTTTACTATGGGAGTTTTTCATTTTACCATGGTTTGATGGTATATTATTTTGGGAAACCATTTATGGTATTCCTCCCATTTTTTTATAAATTGGATGTATATAATAGTAGTTTTATGTGGTTATTTTATAGGCACATAGGTGTTGCTAGAATGATACCAAATTGAAGGGAGTTAGATTATTGCACATGCATTCTATTCTTGAAGATTAACAAATTCTTGAGCCTTTCTTTAATGGTGGAGTTTATTTTCCAAAAATGGTTTCTCCACATAAACCCGATGTTATGTGTTTCTTTATTATGGTTTTCCAATTTAAGCTTCCATAATTAATCTTTAATGTGTAATCAATTATTAAGAGATTAATTTGAGATTTGCATACATTAATGATTTTGACCCCTCTTTTCCATTTCCTAAGCCTCTTATATCCTTCCCTTGACCATCTACCCTCTTAACTTCCTTTTTTTCTTTATTTTTCTCTTTTATTTATTCGTTATCCATTTTATTTATTTTCGACCCCCTTTCCATGTAGGCCATCCAAAAGATACCAATTTGTCTTGTAGGCCATCTATAAAAGACCAAGTCATCCCCTTGAAAGTATGATCTTGGACGATAATGTCCTTTAAGCTAGAAAAAAGTCTAAAATTCACCAAGAAACACTTGTACAAATATCTTGAGCATTTTACTAGTAGTGAACCTCTATCCATAAATGCATCTAGACCCAGATTTACTTTTTTCTTTGTCTCTTGGTTATAGTTTACTTAGTTTATTGTTATCATTTCTACATTGTTTTGTTTATTCTTGTCTAGTTGCTGGTCTCAATTCCAAGTGTGCCTGAAATAGGTCAAATTGGGCTTTTTCATGCATGTTTAAATGTATTTCATTTGATCTTATTATACAAACACACTAAAGAAAGACAACCTTCTTTTTATCTTTTAGCTATAGTGGCCCATCAAGGTTCCTACATCAAGATTATATGGTTACAATGGATTTTTGTAAGTTGTAGTATTCATTTTATCTATGTGATATGTAGTGAGTTATTGCAGATCCCCAACTAAGAAAATATAGATTTGTGTTATGATTGTACAATGGTTGCAAATTAAGTAGGATAGTTGTAGTTTATTGTTATAATTGGATGACCACGATTCTTATTTTCATTGCATTTATTTTTATCTAAATGGTTATTGTTGCTACAATAGGATACTATTTAATGAATCTCAAGCCTATTAATATATGAGAGGCTTGCATTTGATTTTACGTCCTTGGGAACCCAATTTTTTGGGTACTTGATATTAGTGTGTGAAGAATGATTCGAGGTCATTTCCTGAATCTTATAAAAAATCTAAAATATAAAGTTTTCAATTCAAACCCTTAAATTTGGGTCTTAATGGATACAAGTAATGTTTAGAATATGAGTTATTAGCTCTACATAAATGTTAAAGTTGTTATTTGTCTCCTTTGTGAATCCAATCTATAATATTAGGGTTTCAATGCTATTGTGTAGATGTGACAGTACAAATTATAAGTTTGTACTATATTAGGGTAAATTAGTTAAATCACATATTTTACCATTATTTGCAACTATATCTAGCAAGAACATTACAATGGTATCAAAGCATGTTATTTAAAGTATATATTTGTGGGGATTTAAAAATATTAGCATTAATATCCATTGTGGATATTACAAAATGAGTCTATCTATTCCATTTGAATATAAGAAAGAATCACATAAAATAGATGGATAAGCATGGATATACGTTCAATTATTTATTTTTAAATAATACGATTTTAAAAAATAGACACTTGAATAAGTCAATTTTAATTAAAACTTCAAACTTTTGGAGTAATTTATAATTGCATCCGTACAATGAGGAAAATTTTTGTAGAGTTGAAATGAATCACGTGATTTTAATGATAACATATTTCCGCAATCCATTGAGATGCAAAAGCCACTTACACAATAAAATCTGGAAACAATTCAGCTATAATCACACAATTTTGTTGAATTTTAAAATAATTAATTACAACAACAATCTTTATTCCAATTTGTTTTGGTATTGACAATGCAAAGACATACCCCATTGGAGGGTTCTTTCCAATCCCAGCGGAGGCTCCATTGGTTTGATCTCATAGTCCAATAGCCAAAAGTGTATTAAGTAGAACAAATATTACTTCAATGTTTTCCAATCTCTAAAACAAAGACCAAAAAAGCACAAAGAAATGAAATATTGCATATGGGACTAAATGCCCTTTCTATATATAGGCTATCCAATACTCAAAAAAGATAAACTACTTTGTTTTGCAATGCCATGTTTCTTAATTTTATGATTAAATACTCCCAAGATTCAATGAAATAGACTTTTAACGAAACATTCAATCTCATTATTTTTTAAACATGAACTCATCTAGGGTTGATTTTCTAATCATTTTCTAACAAATAAATATATTGCAAGTAATTTATAAGATCTTTAATAGGGGAGAAGACCTAGTAGTTGAGCATTCTAAATTTATGCCTCTCAAAATCATACATGGCAATGGTGAATTACTCCCAATTTTTTATAGTAGCTTACTTGGAAAATTCACTTCTCATTGCTATGAAAATAAAAATTTAAATCTAAATATTTATTTTAAAATTTGGGAGTTAATAATTAACTATAATATTTGAAATGTGTAATAAATATGATTTATACACCAAATGGTCAAGTTCACATTTTCATCCTATCTTGCAAGTATTTTAATATTTATCCGTGGAAGTCTCCAAAATGAGCACCAATTGTACATTACATGGAAGAGATGGAATGATAGTTATGTGTATTTGGATTAAACATTATACATGAAATCTTCTTTCTATCTGGATTGGGATGAGAAGATGTATAATTGTGTATATTTCAAATTATCAAATATTTATTTAATATAACAATCATATTTTATGTGTTTGGACAAAATAGTTGCAAGATTGCATAAACTCAAACTATTAAATGTAAGGAAAAATACATAGTATTTTGTTTTAATAGCATAATATTTTAGTATGTATTCTTTAATTGCAATAAATTAGATTGACTTATGTCCTACATGTGCCTAGATTTTGACTACTATTATTTGTACTTTTGTATGAGATAATGAGTAGTTGTACCCATTTTTTATGTATTAATGGCATATTAGATTGAATTATGATTGACACTTTCTTAAATATTTTTTATATTAAAACAATAATGAAAATGTGTTCTATTAATTGATTAAATTATGACAAGTACCCTCTCAACTATTAGTACATGCTCAATTATTATATTTTCCCCCTTAAATATGCAACCCTAGCTTGATGGCTATATCTGTAATGTGAAAATTGATAGTCACTTTGCCTACCCCAGAAGGATAGCCTCAATATACACCAAACACCCTCTAATGTCACGGTTAACTATCCAAGAGGCAAATGAGAAGTGTTAGTGTCTAAGAATCGTCTTTCCATAAGAGTTGTCAACTGCACACAAATAGAAAATTGTAGGAATCTCCTAGAAATTCCCTTAACCAACTCTATCAACTAACTTCAGTGTAAGATCTAGTCCTCCAAGATTATGTAATTGATGGTTATTTTTGCATACAACCTCAATCTCTCCCTACACCGCAATATAAACCAAAAGATATATATAGTGATTAAATTAGGTGAAGATAAAAAATTGATAATGAATTATTAAATTCCATGAAAAATTGAAACATGACATGTTCTAGTTTAAATTATGCATGTATCAATCAAATTTGCAAATCCTACTTGTGAATGTTGGTAAAAAATGATGAGAATGAGCTCCACTTGATTGAGAATATAGTTGAATCCATGGAATTTATTTATATAGCAAGAAGAAAGGACTCCCCAAACCCGTTGCTTCTCTACGTCCTCGGGTTCTGGAAGTTGGCTTGGTCCCCTCTAGTTCCTAGGCTATTTCTTTTCAGTGTCTTTGTTTTCTACAGTTGTCAATCAGTTGTTTATGTTTGTTCCTATAGTTCAATTATGTTTTGAACTATGTTGTCCTTTGGCCCTTTGGGCCCTTTGTGAAGGGTACGGCACCCTGAAAAATGTTGCTTACCTTTTCAAAAACATAAAGGGAATCCATAACACCAACATTTTTATCACAAACACTATTACCAACATCCTTTTCAGCACCAACAACACTATCAACAAAATTATCATCGCCAACAACATTATCAACATCATTGTCATCGTCAACATCATTATCAACATCATTCCACGCAACCTTATTTGGGGCATCGGCCCAACCTCTATCAGAGATGTCACAACTGAGTAGTATTTAAAGATTCATCTGATATCTCCCCCGGAACTAGTTCAAATAGAGGATTAGTAACACATAACATAAGTTTTTGCTCTTTCTTCTAAAAACAATGAGAAAAATCATGGGTATGTTGACCACATAATGAACAAGGGTGTAGATCAAAACATGAAATTAATGTATGGCCATGACGACCACAATAAGAACACAATTTTGGTTGCACCAATTCAACACTTGTAGAGGAAGATTCAACTTGGCATGCATTCATAAGCCCTCCAGATACAAATTTGATGGGTTTTGAATACTTTGGAACATAAGACCCAACAACACCCTTATAACCAAGACCAAATTTTCCTTTGTTTATTTTTTGAGACTCCCAAACTCTCACAATTGGCTTTCCATTCACTTGTATGGAAGTGCTCGAAGGAACAATTTGTTCAACATCTTTCTTATGTGCTAACACATTGGGTTTATGTTCTTGCAATCTATCTATTTCTTCTTGTAGCAAAATATATTGAGCACAAAACTGCATAAAAATAGATTGAAATAACTTCCAACATTCTTCTATTTTATTTGCTTCTTTTGAGTTGTCAATTTTAATGTGCAGAGATAAAATCCTATCTTCAAACAAAGTAGACCCAATATGTAGACTTAATCAATAATACCAATAATACCAAAAATTCTTACAAACACTTATTTTTCCTTATCACACAAACACCTTACAACATCAATTATATCCTTATTACTCCACTGCAATGTACAACAATCACTTTTATTTGCCAAATAACACCTGCATAGAAAACTATGAGTTGCCTTGGCCAGATTCTTTGGTCCAGGCATAGTCATCATCTTCTGAATGTCACACAACCCATACAGATTTCTGGCTTTAATTCCACATCAGCATTGTCCAACACAGATTAAAGAACATGACAGAATAGAGCTGTTTGATGTATAATAGACATAGTTAACAGTTATATGGGATAACAGAGAGTTGCTTCTGGATTCTAATTGTATGATAATTTTTGCATCAACGTTTTGAATCACATTCCATGATTCATTAATTATACAAAATTGTAACATAATTACTAATCTGAAACTGTCAACAATAAATCTGACCATGTGCAAAGATTAATGGTCTTGTTTCTTTGAGGACTATTATGTGCAAAGATTAATGGTCTTGTTTCTTTGAGGACTATTACTCCTTATATCGGATATAGCTGACTCGTTTCTCCTATGCTCAAAACATATATTTTATTGCAAAGAATCTTCCACTGACACATAATCTATTATTGGGCAGCACAAAGCAGAATGCCACTCTCTATATGAATACTATTTGTTCACTTGAGACAAAATCACAAACATTGTCTTGAATTTTCATTTCAGATTCCTACACTCCTTCCTTTCCTCTCAAATATGTAATGAAAAAAAGCTTTTGCCATACTGTGTACGAATAGAGGAGAGCAGAATATAAAATATAACCAGATTAAAGGAAATTCAAACTTACGCCTCCTTCTCCTTCATTCTAAAATCCAAGCTTAAATTTAAATTTTAAAACTCAGTTATATATATTTTGCATTGTTAGATGATTTGCAGATTATCCTGAAAAAAAAATTGTAAATTTGGGAGCTTCATTTGGTATCAGAACATAGATTAAAAGGTCATGTGGAAGATTGAAGATCAGGTTGTTGAGAAATGGAAGGCGGGCAATCTTATGGAATTTCACTAAAGAGACTTAGATTTGAAAATTCATAAAATCTCCATCCAGTTTCCTGGTTTGATGATGGATCGCTATTTCAAAGAAGCCAATCTGAATTCTTGACACAATTAGCATAACTTCTTGGAATCTCTCAGAAATCATCGAGATCTAGGATTGTGCAGAGGCCATTGCACTTTGGCCAAGTTTATCTCTTCAACAATATGACAAAAGATAAGGTGATGACAGAAACTTCCAATATTCTTTAAATCATCTATTTTCATGTGAATTTGAATGATAGTAGGATGGAAAGGTGGTATATCCTAGTAAAGTTATTTTGACAATCTTTTTGTGCAAGTGTCACAACCAGGCATGGATTTCAATGAATGCCCCCCCTTATGAATTTTTTTTGGATGGCTTTAGTTTTCACAACATTTTTATCAATGTTTTCCATTGTAGATCTGAATTACAATTAATATTCTTAGCAAAAAAAACCCATTTTTTTTGGTTTGTCCATATAACTAATTATTGTCCTAAAAGCGTACCCAAAAAAATAATAATTGAAAGGCTCAAGATAGGAATGTTTGTGAAATAATATAGAAGATATATTGTACATTTTAAGATTTTTGAGGAAGGATGACCATATTTAAGGGTTAAGCCGTTAAGGTGTAGCTCAAATTTATTTAGCTTTAGAAGTATATTATTTAAGGTTTGTTAAAAGTAAAATTTGTTTTAGGAGATATGAGTTATTGATTTGTAATTATAAGGTGTTTTTTATGTGATCCGAAAAAATAACTGTTTGTAAGGATTTATTTATTGATCTTATATAGGATCTAATTCATATTAAGATGTCATTTTTTCATTACACATTAAAATTGATAATTTAAAAGAAGCATATTGAATAGAAAAATATTGGAGGCTATTTTTGTTTACTTTTATGCAGTTTTATGCTCAATATATTTTGCTACAACAAGAGATAGATAGGTTGCAAGATCAAACACCCAATGTCTTAACACAAAAGAAAGATGTTGAACAAGGTGTTCTTTATTCTAGCACTTTAACATAACATGCAAGTCAAAAACCTACTATGAGAGCTTGGGAGTCTTGAAAAACAAAGGAAAACATGATCTTGGTTATAAGGGTTTTGTTAGGTCTTATGTTCCAAAGTATTTGAGACCCATCAAATTTGTATCTAACGGGCCTTTAATACATGTCACATTGAATCTTCTTCTACAAATGCCAAATTAGTTCAATCGAATTTGTTTTCCAATTGTAGTCATCATGATCATACATTAGTTTCTTTTTTTGCTTCACGCTCATGTTCTTTATGCAGTCAACATAATCGTGATTCTTTTGATTTATTCAAGATAAAATGCACAAACTTGCATTATGTGTTGTAAATCCTTTGTTTGAACTAGTTCCAAGGGAGACATCAGATGCGTCTTTAGATACTAGAGGTGTGACACCTTTGACAAAGATTGAGCTAGATGCTCCTAATAAGGCTATGTTTAGTGTTGTTGAGGCTCTTGTTAGTGATGGCAATGTTGTTGGTGATAACAAGATTGATTATGATTGTCTACATAGTGTTATGGATTCCCTTTGTGTTTGAGATGCCTTTGATGATTTGTTTCGATGATGTTAATCCAGTTGTCTTAGAAGATTGTTCTATCCATTTTGCGGTTGTTGTAGTTTGCTTTCCTTACAAAGACCTTCATAATTTTGTAGTTGTTGTAGTGGTCTTACTCATTGTTCTACATTTTGCTTTAGTGGACCATTGATAATTTGTCCATGATTACCCTACATAAGCTATGCTTATGTTGCTCTTCTTATAATAGTTGTCCTTAACAACTTATTGTTTACGATTGTCTTCTCACTAGGGGAAACCTTAGGGCATATCATCACCTTGATTTTATGTAGTTACATTATTAACTTACACCTATTATTTGACATGTTTATTGTCTATATGATGCCATATATTGTTATGTTTTATATGTTTGATGTTCTTTATTGTTGATTGTTACATGTTAGATTGCCTTATACAATGTTATCATTGATGATCGTTGCATATTTGTTGTATTGTACACATGATGCTAATTATAGACACTTCTTATATTCTTGATGTGCTTACATGATTCTTATCTAGCTTCTAGGGCTATATGTATCCTATCATTTGCCCATATTGGAGGCAACCTTATTACATGTAACTTAATGATTACCTCCTACTTAGGTGCTCAAATGCTTATAATATGATGTTATCTTTTATTACATGCTTACATCACTTCTCTCTTCCAATTCTTTGGATTCATTATATACAACTAATTGTGGGGAGTGAGAACATATATATTAATACTAACAGTATTCATGAGTTTGATTGCAATAAGGCAACCATGACATTTATATTAATTTTCGCTAATATGAAACAAAGCTTTATTGCTGCATGTATCTAGATGGTGTTGATGTTATAGTTGTGGGAGATATCCTTCTCTCAAAACCAAAATACTAAATGATGAATAAATTATTCCAAGGCAAGTCAGACTTGCTATATATAAATATTATTTTAAATTTATAAGGCCAGCCCAGGATGAAAATTCGCCTTGGTTCTTGAATGAGGCCGACCCTTGTGAAGAGTCGCCTTTCTTGTGAAGAGGCACCTTACATTGTATATATAGAAGGTGATGATCATTTCATTTGATCAATCAAGTCATTCTTATTTCCACATTCTTTCAAGAAGGAGCAGTAGACCATCTTGTAGCAGCAGATCGACTTCAAGAAGAAGCATATTTATCTTTGCATCAAAGGATAGATGCTATTAATTCATTGTATCAATTTGCCCTTGAGAAGGGTTTGGTTGTAAAGCAGTATTCTGCATTTTTATATGATATATGAGATATATTTGTTATTGGGTTTTTCTCCCTTGAGTAGGGGGGTTTTCCCAGGGTAAATTGTTGAGTTTATTGTTCATGTGTTGTGATTTTTGCTTATTGCAAATCTGATCCTAAAACTAACATGGTATTAGAGCGGATTTAGAATAGGCTTGAACAGATTAAGCAAATATGAATTTGAGTTATATTGTGAGGTAGTCAATATCATTGAGAGGAGGCGATTAAAGTAAAGGTTGGTCGTGTCTCTAGATCCCAAGTTCATGGTCCGACAACTAACACCTCCAGATTGGGCAATAGCGAGCATTCAAGATCTTTAGCAGGAAGCGGATGACACCATTGGAGGTAGCGAGAGCAATTGACATTGTCACAGGAGCCATTCAAAGTCATTCCACCATACAGGAGCCTGACTTTTATCTACCTGCACACGGAAGAAGGGATCACGATTATTGAGAAGAAGCGATTAACAAAAGGATTGGCCGAGCTCCACTCTGGTCTTCTTCCAGGTCGTGATCTGGTCCAATACCATTCTCAAAGGCGCCAAGGAACTTATCGGTTACATTGTGGCATCCAATATTGGGACCATAATTCCCTCGAACGGTTCAACCTAGGAAGCGCACTATGAAAGTCGTTATTCTGATCTTTGGTTTGTGTGGCTTTGCTTGTAGTGTTTCGAGCATTTGTGAGCATTGGAGTCAATCTATTTGGAGGTCCAATATTTCATAATTTTGTAACAAACATTTAGACTGGTTGATTGTGAGATCATATGTTTGATGCTCTTCATGTCACGATAAATGAATTCTAGTTTTGCGATTTCATGCACAAAAATAGACTTATTTATACGATGCTCGGTTGACTACCGGACTTTGAACTACAACTGTGAATGTCATTTGGATCTGAGTACAGAGCTATTTGTCGTGGCACAGGATCCGATTTCAGTATGGGAATTGATACACATAAGGAAAGACATCTTGGAAGACAGCCGCTAAGAGTTGAAGTCAAGTCAAAGGCACAGAAAGAGACAAAACGTGATTTGGAGAATTACGACAGCATTTCCTATTCAGGCGGATATCTTATGTGAATCGCAAATTCATGAAAGGAAAAGAAATCGAATATATTAGAAGGACGTGTGAGCTGCTAGGATAAGACGAATCAGAGGAACCGTGGACAAAGGGAAGTGATAGTAATTACGTGATTACAAAAGTTAACTCGCATTCGCCATAGTCAGGGACTTGGCTCGTACTGTATCGAGCATTTCAATTCATCTCTGGTGAGGGTTCGTTGGGTCTAGAAAGATAAGTGCAGACCTGAAAAGCATTTAAGTGCAGCACTTAAGGAGATTCTGATTTCAACGAGATAAGTATTTCATGTTTGAATAATGTTCATGAATTTTTTTGTAGTTATTAATTCATGCTATAACATTGGGATAGTGAATCATGTATGCTTCTAGCATTGGTATTTCTCTTCAAGATAGTTGAGTTCTATGAACTATTATAAAACTCTCTAAAATGCTTTCAGGATGGACCAAGAAGCATAAGAGATTGTATTCAAGAGAAGAAGAGCTTAATGCATCCTACGAGGAAGTCACGCAGGCTGAAGAATGGAGACACATCTTACAGCCATGGGATTGAGTTGGTGGCTGGAGACATCTCTCGAAGAGGAAAAACCCATATAGATTGTCATTGCGGTCAGTTTCTTCGAAGAGGAGGAAATAACATTCAAAGGGAGTTTGACAAACCAACAGAAGCAACCTTGGACGAGGAGGTCAGGAGGTTGATGCAAGTACTTGGAGCTTTAGAGGGAGTCACATCATCTTGAAGATTTGTTGTAATGTATATTTCTCTGTGACAGAGAAGTATGAGGTGAAAGCCCTTGTTAGTGTATATTTCTCTATGTCGGACAAGTATGAGGTGAAAGCCCTTGTTAGTGTATATTTCTGTATGACGAAGAAGTATGAGGTGAAAGCCCTTGTTAGTGTATATTTCTCTAAGATGGAGAAGTATGAGGTGAAAGCCCTTGTAGTGTATATTTCTCTGAGACGGGGAAATATGAGGTACGAGCCCTTGTTCATCTCTAAGACTGAGATGATATGTCATTTTGAGAGACTCCATGACGACATCACTTTGAGAGACTTCGTGATGAATCCTTTGTACTTATGTTTTTCCACACATGGGAGTAGCCATGGTGGACATCATGTTGAGAGACTCCATGACAACATCACGTTGAGTGACTCCGTGATGGGCACTTGTGCACATGTTCCTTTCCACACATGGGAGTAGCCATGGTGGACGTCATGTTGAGTGACTCCATGACAATATCACATTAAGTGAGTTTGTGATGAACTCTTTTTCACAAATGGGTGTAGCCATTCTAGATGTCATGTTAAGAGACTCCATGACATGGATATCTGGAAGGATACCTCCCTAGCTACTCCGTTGATGTTATAGCTATGGGAGATATCCTTCTCTCAAAATCAAAATACTAAATGATGAATAAATAATTCCAAGGCAAGTCAAACTTGCTATATATAAATATTATTTTAAATTTATAAGGCCGACCCAAGATGAAAAGTCGCCTTGGTTCTTGAATGAGGTCGACCCTTGTGAAGAGTCGCCTTTCTTATGAAGAGGCACCTTACATTGTATATATAGAAGGTGATGATCCTTTCATTTGATCAATCAAGTCATCATTATTTTCCACATTCTTTCAAGGAGCAACAAACCATCTTGTAGCAACAGATCAACTTCAAGAAGAAACATATTTATCTTCGCATCAAATGATAGATGTTATTAATTCATTGTATCAATCCGCCCTTGAGAAGGGTCTAGTTGTAAAGCAATATTTTGCACTTTTATATGATATATATGAGATATATTTGTTGTTGGGGTTTTCTCCCTTGAGTAGGAGGGTTTTCTCAAGGTAAACTGTTGTGTTCATTGTTCATGTGTTGTGATTTCTGCTTATTGCAAATCTGATCCTAAAACTAACAGATGGAGTACATTTCTACACAATCAAAGACTTGGTCAAGCTATCTACAAAGTCAAATCCTATTTTGTGTTGTCAAAGACCTTTAAATCTTATCCACATAGTCAAAGTCCTTTTACATTTGTTTGCTTTGTTGGAATCCTTTTACATGCTATTTGCCAAGTTAGATCTATATTGGCATAGTCAAAGCTATATTACTTTTTATAACAAGAAAAATCTCTTAACTCTTACTCTTTTACTTGTTTACAAGCAATTTTAGCAAATCGTATTTGCACTCAATTTTAAATGTGTGATAGATGTTACTCATTGTAAATTTTCTTCATGTGCTTGTAGGTTCTCACAATAAAGCAATCATGGAGATAAAAAAACACTCATATCTACATTCATGATATGTTGCTATATATGAATCATTATCCTTCAAGTGTCTAAAATATTTAATTTTCATATTGGTTTCTTAATTTTACTTTGGCATAGAATAACAATAGCTCACATGCAAGTAAAAGTGAGTACAAAATATAATGGTAAAAATTGCATACCTATACCTTTTTCCTCTATGTTCTAGACCCACAACAACTAGGTTGTCCTTGATTGCATCAACTAATGTGTAAGATGGCATGTTTCACATTGAAAGTAAATGACCCCATCCCTTCTATGATCTCAACATCACTCATTACCATTATTCACCACATCCTTAAATCCACCATTCATTGACTTAGTTTATGCCCACAAGAACAAAAGTGGTCTAGATCATTTCCACACCCATGGATTTGAACCCCACATTTTAAAATTCTCGCCTTTTATTAGCCATTATGAGCTTGTGTGGCTAAAAGAATAATTATGTCAGCGACACATCATTATCCTAAGATGACAATGCATGATTATTTGTTTTTTTACCTTAATTCATTGTCATTGAATTGGTCCATTCCAAGGTCTAATCAAGGAGAACATGATCCTCATACTTCGCCAAAGCCCTCAAAGGTGTTTATTCACATCAATTGTCCTTACCAAATTTAGAGATCAAAAGACTGGCAAACAAGTTTTAAATTGTAAGAATTTTCTAAACCAGATTTGCAGATCATGGGTTCATATCCGCATACCCAATTCAAGTCCACATTGCAAAGATCACTTTTGCACTCAAGTAAACAAATCTAGAAAATACACAATCATATTTATATGCATTGACAAGCTGCAAAATTCCAAGACCTCAACATTAATTTATATTTAATTTCCACATTAATCTGAATATTTGATTTCCATCCATTTTAATTATCAATCCAAAATCCAATTTAGATTTGTTGTTTCACAACTAATTGCATTTATTCAATTAAACTAGATTATATTTTCTTTACAAAAATAGTCACTTTGCATTTTTAGGCGTCAGGGCACAATCTTGGCCCTCATCCCTTTTTAGGCGTCGGGGCCTTGCACTCAGCAAGACTTGATCCCTGGTGGGCTCATTCAGAACCTTTCAACTTCACCAGCAGAATTTGTACACAGGCACACTTACAAATACTGCTCATTATCATTATATCACAACCCTCTAGACATAGTAGGTTTGTAATTCCAAAGCCATTCCTTATTTGCTACATAGATAGTATTTTTGATGAAAATTTTGTATTATCACACGAGGCTTTAAGAAAATGATATCATCAATTGAAATTTGAAAATAAATCTGCAAAGAAACCTTTTTGTGAGAGCAAACTAAATTAAGCATTGACAAACATATTGGAGAGAAGTTGATGCATATAATTTTGTCACAACAAACAACTGTGATGTTACCGTTATGCTTCAGGGCATGACAGTATGAAAGGTGACCACAAAACATAAGCATTAAATCCTTTTCATGCTATAATTTTTCCATCGAACTTGCTCTGTGTAGATTCTTTTTTCAAATCTTATAAATAAACTATGCACAGACTTTTGGAAAGAGTTTCTCTATATATTTAACATGTTATACCCTGAACTAAAATGAAAATGTACGAGATTTGAAATAGTTCAATAATATTCATGCAATAAAAAATGAGATAAAACAAACCTTGCAATAGTAGGCATTCGATATTTGTGTGTATCTCGGTATGGAACTGAAGATTTATGATACTGAAGAAATAAAAGGCCTAGTGAACTAAGCTTAAAACACTCTTGGTATCCAATATATAATATGCTGCCAATAGTTCCCAAAAAATGTCACCACTGCCCTTAACAGAAAAAGAAGGATGTGCTCCTAAAGAGCTCGCATATGAAAACAAAATTTATTCACCTCAAATTCCTTTTCATTTGAATGTACTTTGTATATTTCTAGTGCTTGGTTTTGATCTATTCTTTCATCATGTGCCATAGCTGCGGTCTCCTGCATCCCCAAGGCCTGGAATAATAAATCTGAAATGCACAAAGAATGTGATGAGCAATCTGAACACTTGATTTAAAAGACATTCAAAACTGCTAACAAATCAGTTGAAGATCCACCTCATACTGGTTGCAAACAGTTAAGAGTAATTGCACAAAGCTAAGTATTGGGATATACTGACAAAAAAAGAAAACATGAAGAATCGATCAGGAGAATACCCATGTTCATTAACTGTCGGATCGATGGTGCCAGTGTATACATGAAGCCTGTAAACAACAATAAAAATAAAAAATTAACTGACTACATAAACTCCTTTTCGATTGATCAAAAGTAAAAACAACTAAAATTTCACAACTTACCCGGGAAATTTCTCACTTAGCTTTTGCAGGGCAGGAGGTGCAGCCACTGCAGAAACCTATTTGCAAAAAATTCAATTAATCGGTATCCTAAATAGTAGTAAGTACCATGTTGGAGCACAGGACACACTTGGTGAATTCAAAAAAAAAATCAGGGATCTAGAATAGAACTACTTTTACTCATGAAATAATCAATATAAGCAAAACCCCCAAGCTAGGCAAATACCACTCGTATTTTTTTGTGATCAACTCCTCTTTCCTTCAACAGATCAATCGTGGCAACAATTGTCCCACCTGTAGAAAATTTCAAGTCAAAAGTGGCCAATAATAATTATAATATGTAGAATCAGTCCTCGGATATGCACAATATTGATAAGAATAAAACATGTTTACCAGCAGAAAAGTTGGAAGCATTAGATTAGTCAAAAAGGGAGTGTGTGACAAAAGGAAAATCATGCATACCTGTTGCGAGCATTGGATCAACCACAAGTACAAGAGACTCATTTGGCAATTTATCTGGTAGTCTGATATGTAAATAAACATAGAGCAAGATAGAATTAGTCAATGCAAGAGAGAATAAGTAATTCATTTCAGCATTTCTCATATAGTTTATTTACTTTGATCACATGGACAAGCAAACTCAATGAACTTCCAATGTTTAATGGAAATCTATCTGAAAAGGTTGTGATACAGCAGAGCTCATTAGCTATTATTAATGTGATTATCTTTCAATATTGTACTTTCAGATAACTCTCACAACAAGTGCTCAATTCTCATAGGATCACTTATAAGTTATATCCCAAACCAGTGTTTTCACAAGCACGATAAGGTCTGTAGCCAATTGTTTGAACATTGTAAGATGTTAAATTGTGACTAACAATGCTTGGCCATTTAATGCTGCACATTTGTCGGATCTACAACTAAAGCATATTTCCTAATTGATGTACTGATATGTGAAGAGAAGGAATTCTGAAAAATACAATGACTTCCCACAATAAAAAGTCATGAGCAAAAGATAATGTGACAATTGTTGAGGCATATTATGTTTCAAAGGAAAAAAATGCATTTATGGCAGCCTTCAAGATAATATTGATGTTAGTTGCTAGTCACTTTATTCCAATGCATCTAGACACTTCAAGTGTCAAAAGGACTGGTACATCAAATTTACTGTTGATTCTAGTCACATCGATTCGGTTTCAATAGGTGATGAAGATCATATGCAATCAAAGGGATAGGTGATGTCAGAATTATACTATGTGATGTTAGGTATGTTCCTAGTATGAACAAAAATATATTGTCCATCAAGCAACATACATACAATCCTAACATAGAAGTGAATTTTAGTGGAAAGAAGTGCATCATTTCAAACTTGAAACAAAACAGAGAGGTTGCCCTATGCATTAGGCAAGACAAGTTGTACAAACTCATTGTTCCTACCATATCTAATTTGCATGCATTTGTTGTACAAGAGACTACAAATATATGATCTAAACCTTTAGTATAAGGCCATACTTAACCGAGCCAACATGGTCCAAGTTTTGCCTACTATTCAAAAAAACAAGATATGTGTGCATGTTGTTTGGCTAGTAAGCCAAATTGATCTTTCCCTACCAAAGGAGCATGGTGTGCAAAGGGGTTCTTCAATCTCGTTCATGTAAATCTAAGCAAGCCTTCTTGCGAATCTCCCACTATCCTTGATGTGAGGCATTTCTATTTTTGGCTGCTAATTTCTCCAGGAGGGTGTGGATCTACTTCTTGAAAAAGAAATCTAGTTGTTTTGGTGCATTTCTAAAATTTGAGTGTGTTGGTGGAGAACCACACAAGGCATCAGATCAATACTCTTAAATCTAACAATGAAGATGGATTCATTTCCACACAACTCAAAAATTTATATGGCAAAGAATATTTTAGTGCCAATTGACTGCACCATACACTCCGCAACAAAATGGGATGATTGAATGGAAAAAGTGATGACAAGGATAAAACCCAAAAACAAGACTATCTTTAAATTTAATCTATTCGAAACTGCAAACCATCACCATCCGGTTGTATCACTTTGGAAAAGGCAACAAATCTTATACTCAACAATCTTTGAGAGGAAAGTTAATATTCTGCCTCCCACATAAACTTTAAAACTTTTCCAGATTACTTAATCAAGCAACAAATTATAAGTTACCATTGCCAAAATCACATTTGAGTAGAAGTTGAGAGCAAGAAACAATAACAAGGATTTACCAATCGGCTTCTTTCTCTTATGGAAAATATTTGTACATCAATCCACCATTTCAAGTCACTAAAAGACAGCAATAAGAAGCAATTAATTGGTGCAATCCAGGGTTAACAACTCAGCTGGAGATTGACTTGGTTGCAGCAAATATGGCACCTATGTAGTGGTATTTATTTCTCACAAATACCTTTGCCAGTAGCTTTCTTGTCCACACCCCAAACATCAACCAACTCCTTGTATTATCTGCGCCAACCTGCCTTCTCTCACTCCCATGCTGAAATCTGATTTCTCTCTCTCTTTTCTGCGCTAACCTCAGCCACCCCATCCTTCACATTCAAATCTGCCTTACTTCCTATCGATGCTTCTTTCTTCTTTTTCCCTCACAACTGAAAACCAACTCCCACGCTGAAAATAGCAAGGTAACTGAAATTTGATAACTACCTTGTCTTTCTATCCACATTGCCAACTCCCACACACCCATTTCTCTCTTTTTCCTTACATTGAAAATTTGCAATTGATAATTGGAAATGGTAACTGATTTCTACTGATTTCTACTTGTATGTCTGCGGTTATGTATATGATAAGAATTTTTTTTACATACTTTGCAATTTTAAACCTCCTCCAGCTGCGCGGGTCCCTCCACACTACACGCCAAAATTTCAAGCAAACACACCAAATATAAAGAAAACCAAAAACACAAAAAGCTCCTGCGTCAAAAAGCAAGACTATCCTAGTGATGGCACGATCCATGATGCAGTACGAAACTGTGCCATACAAATACTAAGGAGAATTTGTGAGCAGGACAGTTTATCTTTTGAACAAGAGTCCTAACAAAAGTCTTGCAAGATATTAAGGAAGCTTGGTCCAACAATAAACCTGCAGTAATGATTTTTGCATAATTTTGGTTCCACTATATAGATTTTGTTCGCTAATATAGAAAGGACTAAACTAAACTCTAAAAGTAACAAGTATTTCACTATTGCCCATAGTCATCAATCTAAGGCCTATTAACTCATTGATGTTTCTACAATCAACATAATAGCCGAGATGTTGATGTAAAGGAAACATAGTTGTTCTTTGCTTGTATTTTGCAAGTAGTAAGTGAAGTTCTAGAGTCTAGTTTTGTTGCACCTTTGAAAGATGGACCATCTAGTTCATCTTGTACTCCAATCCATCAATCTTTCATTGATACTTCATCATTGGTCTATTAGAATTGTAAACCTAAACTAGTCCCCATTCAGGTTCAGTATCTACCAACACAAAGTTCACCTAAGATCTTATAAGGCCTAAGTGGTATTATTCCATTCTAGAAGGTGTGCACGCATGACCTCAAAGGATAGGGAAACAAATAGTGGGTAAAACAACTGAACATGTTCATTTTGCTCTTACATCAAATTTGTTCTAAGTTCCTAAACCACAAAGGTATTTAGAGGCACGAGGACAACTTGAATGAGAAGCAACAATGAAGGTTGAGAATGAACCTTCGTCAAAAATCATACTTGAGAGTTAGTGGAGTTGCCTCCAAGCAAACAATCCATTAGATACAAATGATTATATAAGGTCAAGTGTAAAGCCAATGGTAATTTGTATAAGTGCAAGGCTCCTCCTGCTGCAAAAGGATATTTGCAACAAGAGGGAATAGACTATAAGGAAACTTTTGTCCATATGGCTAAGATGGTCACAGTTTAATTGTACTCTCCATAGCAGTTTAGTATGGTTGGAAGGTCTATTAGATGGATTTCAAGAGTGCCTTCATGAACAAATATTTGGACGAAGAGGTTTATATGATGCAACTTGAGGGTTTTTAGGTACTTGGTCTTGATCATTCAATCTGTGAGTCGATTAAGTCCTTGTACGTGCTTATGCAAGCTCCATGATTCTAGTACATAAAAATTGACTAGCATCTACAAGATTCTAGATTCAATTTGTCTTTCTAATCCAAATCTTAATGTCAAAAGTGATGGTGATGACATTTTGATGCTTATTGCATATGTTGGTGATCTTACCATCAAAAGTAGTGGGGGCCATGCTCTTCAATGAGAGAATTAGATTTGTTTGTGGCTTTTGACATGACTAATTTAGGCCTCCTACAATATTGCCTAGTTGACTTCTAGCAACATGACTGTAATTACTACCCCAAAGTTTTTTTGATTTTACAACTTGTTAGCACCAAACATAAGCAATGATAACAACTTAATCAACTTCCTTCCACTTTTTGATCACCCAAATCCCAATGTGGGCAAGGTGAGAGCATACAATGGCAAGGATTACAGTATAATGCTTCTGAAAAGAAATCCACTTGTTCAGTGGGGTGAGTTAAAAACTTCCACTTATGCAGTGGATACAAAACTGAAACAAAATCAGCTCTTCCACTTTTCAACAGTGAGTGCAATGCCAAGAACCACTTATTCAGTGGGGTGAGTACAATGTAACCACTTATGCAATGGAATAGAAAATGATGCCACTTGTTCAAGCGGGTAAGAAATGATACCACTTATTCAGTGGGGTAAGTAGCAAGTCAAACAAGAGCTAATTCACTGATGGTACTACCAATCAGTGATTACAATATGAGCTCATAACAAATCATTCAAATCAACTACATACATGCTGTTACAACTAATAAAATGATATGTAGATGATCTAGCGCTCCAAATGAATTCCCAAACAGAGGAAAACCAACACCCATCAATGTAATAACAATTATACCTTGAGATGAGAGTGATGGTGTGAACAAGGTGGGTCTGAAATCTCAAAATCTTTGTGGATAAGGTCAGAACAGAGGATTGCAGATCTGATATTACCCTCCTGCAGATCACACAGCCATCCAAAGTCATCCAAAAGGGCACTCTATGCAACCAGGAACACCTCCAATCGATGCCCAACAATGAGTCACATGCCTAACCTCTTTCAACAGCCCCTAATGGCATGAAAAGGCGTAGAACAGGTCTGTTGTTGATGAAAATCAGAATCTGGTCTGAACAGGGGTGGCTAGGAGATTATTTATTTTAAATTTTTTTGAACACTCCCCAACACCATATCACCTGAGGTCTCTTTATACACCCTAGGCACCTCCTAGGAAGTGAACAGCAGTCAATAACAGGCCATAAATGATCAGATACAGTCTACTTATCCCTGCCTGCAGTGGTATGGCCTGCCTAGAGGGGCGACTTGAAGCTAGAAATTCAGAAACTCCCTTTTATCACTTAAAATTCCTCCAACCTGGTTGCCTATCACAGGGAAATCAAGGATAAAAAACCCAAAATCATATCACAAGACCTTCAATCAGTAGGAACCAAAATGATGGTACGGCCAGCACTAGCAAGGGGTACGGCCAGCAAGCAACTCAATGAAGTTTCACTCCAAAACTCCTGAAAATTCAATACCAATCACACCAAAATATTATCACATTCAAAATACCTTAAATATTCTCATCTTCTAAAAACCTGAATATCAAAAACTCCATGAAGAACTCTTGTGTTTCTTGAATGAAAACACCCAGCTAGCTAGGGTGGATCTTTCACCACCAAAACTAGAGTAGATTGATGAGGGTTTTCGTCCTCAATCAACTCTTGGGAGAACTCAGGTTCATTCTGAAAACATTTGGTTATGAGAGCAACTTTGAATGATGCAAATGGGAGCCCCACACCTCCTTTTATAGTTTTTCCCCTTCTTTTTCAAAAAAGCACTTTTTGCTATTTGTTGCTTTTTCGAAAAAGTACTTTTTCGCTTTTTCCAAAAAAATGTTTTTTGTTTTTTTTAATAAATTTAACTTACCTTTTCACTTTATAATAGTTAACACTAAAGTAATATTATTACTTTATAACTTTAGTGTAAATATTAAAATAATTCCAATCATTTTACGAAAAGCATCAAGAGACATCGAAAACGGAAACTAATCACACCAAGAAGAGCTACTAATGACAAGGGAAGAAGCCTAGTGCCAAAATAGGCACTTACTAAAAATAGCCGTGTTCTCCAATAAATGTGGAGAACAACCCAAATGGCCAAAAATGCAACAAAAGACATCACCACCATCCTGAAAACCAACAAAATGCCAACACACCATTAGACGCTGAGAAAAGCCACCATTGAGCTCTCTAAGAACCTTGAAACTCTCCTAGTTCACCTGGAAGAATTCAGAAAACCCTAAGAACTGGCTGATGCTCATGGACCAACATGGCGTAAAAATGGGGACATTACAATGACCATCTCATTTTCATGGTTCAAATGAAATATACCAAGAATCTATTGAGACGTTTGGGATAGTAGATTGCAATCCCTCTTCTACACCTATGGAGGTTGATTTGAATTTGTGAACCAATGACAATTCATCCCCACTCTGTGAATCTCTACAAACAATCGGTGGGCAGCTTGATATATCTTATATCTACTCAACTAGATCTCAACTTCGATGTTTGTTAACTATTGTTCTCAATTTCTAACAAAATTGAAGCTAAATCATTGGACAATAACAACAATGCACTTTTTGTGATATGTCAAAGGTACTCTTGAAATTTTAGAGGACAACAGATTTAAAATTGACAAGATATACAAAGTTTGATCCAAAATCTTGATTCAAATAATTCTACACAGTTTTACAAGAAGCGTCATAATCCATTCTTATGGACTTTGGGAATATCATGATTCTAATTGATACCCTTCATGGGGAGGAATTTGTCTAAAAACAAAATTTCTTGAGAAGTTGAGGAGAAAAGTTTCAAAGAAGATTGCAGATTTAGTGTTTCTAAAAAATATGTTGAGATTCTCAAGTTCTTTCAGCCCACCCCCTCTTCTTGTTGACCTAATTATGCAATTTATCACTCTATTTGTTTGTCTTCCTAGTGATTGAACAAGGAGTTTGATCTAACAGATCTAACACATTGATTCAAAAAATTCTAAATAGTTTTACCAAAAGCGCCATAATCTATTCATATTGACTATGGAAATATCATGATTCTATAAGCTATATAGACTTCGATTGGTATGGATTAGTGGATAATCAACAATCTACTACTAGGTACATCTTTTCCTTGGGTTCAAAAGTGT
The DNA here is from genome assembly GCA_007115665.2 of Sequoiadendron giganteum. Classification (NCBI taxonomy): domain Eukaryota; kingdom Viridiplantae; phylum Streptophyta; class Pinopsida; order Cupressales; family Cupressaceae; genus Sequoiadendron; species Sequoiadendron giganteum. The sequence continues at coordinate 34,493,782 of CM021108.1, forward strand.
TTTGTAGCAGAATAAGTTTTAGCACACTGTGGCTTTCTTTTCCGCTGGAATAGAGTTGAAAGCAATTGTCAATAACAGTTTAAGCAATTTAGGTACAGACTGATTTTCAACTGCCTTGACATACGCCTACTCCACTTATCTGTGATAATCAAGACCTATTGAAGTTTGGTGATGAATCCAATTTATCATGCTTGCACCAAACAAATTGAGATTCGCCATCACTACATTTGGCAACTAATGATCTTGAAGAGATTTCTGCACGTCTCAAGAGCAATTTGCTGACCTAATGACTAAACCTCTCGGTCCTGTTCTCTTTGTCATATTTCAAAACAAACTTGGGGTTGTTTCTGGTTTATATAAACATGCTAATAAAGCATTCCCATTATTATTTTTAGGTTATAACTTATTTGTATCTCCCATAATATAATAATTAATTAATCCGGCCCACACACACATTGTGCAGCACCCCATTCCTCTCTCATTCTCATTTCTTCATTCACAAACCATAACAATACCATGATCATTCAATGAGGTGATCCGCGAGACATTAGCTTGAGTACTTAGAAAAGATGACATGACTATCAGCAAACCTCTCATGGATCACTTCACTTAATGATCAATGACACTTGATGTTCATTACATGTAATATCCCGCATTGGAATATTCTTGAATATTTGCAATTATCATAAACAATCATGCATGCTCTGATAATATTGTATTGTGCTTATCAAAATTTCTCAAATAAACTTGCAAAACTTCCAATCCTAGCTCACATGCATTTCATCAAACAGTTTGCATATCAACTGTTTTGGGTTTGTTTCAACTTCTATTGAAAAAATATTACAATTAATCATCATACCACCAACTTTCCAACTTAACATATAATCCTAGCAATTCCATTCATAAAATTATTACATAATACAGTCAATAGGCAATCTTTTATACTACTGTGTATTGTTGTTACAAAAATGATAAACTCAGAAATTTCTTACAGCAATAGTATCTTTGATAAATCAACAATAATTACAAGTCTAAAATGCTGACCTGTATTGCTGAATATTCAAACACCAATTAGAAATTATCTTTACTCCTTATGACTACACTTCATCCCTTGGCATGGTACAACACTTACCAACTTGTACGGAAGCCTCTAAATAATGTTTTGACTTCCCTTTTTGCTGCTGCGCTGGGCTTAAGGAAATCTTAAGTGACTGAGGAAGGCTTCTTTAAGGCTTTTAAGCCTTTCAAATATTCATGACCACTTTAGAAAATATTTAGGATGTATGGTCCCTCTGTTGATGATCTTAAGAAATTAATATGGTACAGAAGTCTTAGCAAAAATAATATTTTAAATTCATTTTTTCCACCATATCACACACAGCACAATAACTTGGCTTTGTCTCCACTCACACACACTGCACAAAATATTTATTCTCCTCTTGCACACACAACACTAATTCACAAATTTATATTTACAAGCAAAACTCTATAAATTTGTACATGTAACCTAAAAACCTGACAAACTTGGGGAAAATCAATCGATTTGCTCCAAATCCTTATTTATTCACAATTCTTCAAACCTCTGATAAATTATTTAATCTTCAATTGTTTCGCACCTATGTGAAACCTATGTGATTCCACCTACAAATCGGCTAGGGTAGATGTCTCACCATTGAAACTAATCCCCTTTAGGTTTTCGTCCTAAGGTTTGCTCTCACTGAAAGCTTCAAGTTTTCACAAAGAAAAGATAATCAAGCATATGCAAATGAGCTTCCAATTCACCTTTTATAATTTCCCCGTAGAACCTTCCTGAAGGTAATTCCAACCTTAAAATAAATCAATAAAGCACTTTTATAAAGTGACCATAATATTTTACTTTTTTGGCCCCACGAGAAGTCACTTTATAAAAATAAAATATTCAACTTAAAACATAATTAATTAAATACAAGTTGCCTGTAAATATTAATTTAGACAACTTAATTTAATTAATTAGATTATTTTTTCTTCAAATACCTAGGCCGAAAAATATTGCTTGTCTTCAAGCAACTTGAACCTATATGCCAGTACGAGGATCCCAAATTAACTTGAAGAATGCTCCACCATATCTCCGTAGCACCAACCTGATACAACTAAACCAAACAATTATGTCATTCTCTGTTATATTGTGAAGCAATCCATCAATCATGTAAATTCCTAGATCCCAAGGCCAAATTGGGAGTTTGTCGTTCCCAATACTAGATGGCTTTCGCTGCACCACTTTGATTACAGCTGGAATACCAATGTACCAAGTCTCTATTTCCTTTTCCTATAGCACATCATATAGAAACAAACTAATAGACCTGCAAAATTTGGATTCTGCTTCTATAGAAGGGAGCACCTCATACCAAACTGTTCTATGTAATCTTTTATCTATCCCACTCTTATGCATCGTCGGAAACACAACCAAAGCATTTGCATATGAGTCGAAAGAAAAATGATGAACATACCTCACAATGCCACCAATGTGAAATTCACCTACTTGCTCCATTGCGTGTCCCAAACAATCACATGGATCCCATATCCTACCATTCTCATCACATGTGTTTCTTGAATTAGGAGGTGCCTCACAAATCAGATTATTAAAAGATAATTTTGCATCCAAAGTAGAAGATGTATCATCATGCAAAATTTGTTTATTGTCCCTAACGAAATTGCACTCAATGGTTTTCCCAAGTGCTATCATCATATTGAGTCTCCATGATACTGGGGTTGCTGAATTCATGGAGCAATTCTTAATCACCCCCACATCCTTCTTCATGTCTCCCAAGGTAGATTGTCTCCAGATTACAATCCTTTTGGAGCTCATTAATTCCTTCAACTATTTGTTCGACCTCCATAGTCCTTGCATCACATTCTTGTTCCTTTGATGTGGCTGCAACAAGTGACTAATTTTCTGCTTGGTAGAGCGAATAGTGAACTAAACTTAACTCAAGGTTAAGCTCATCAACTTCTTTCTCCTTTTCTGTGAATGCTCTATAAGTCTCTTCTCCAACTTTGATGTCTCGGTCTCTGTCTGAAAGCAAATGCAAGTAATCTGATTTCATTATTTTTAAGGCACATTTGATAGTTTGCAGATTTGATAAAGTAGCTCCAACCATAAAACCCTTTTGCCTCTCTTCAACTTGAGCCTTCCAAAGGAGGTCTTCAATGAATTGGTGTGTGCTATCAAAATGTGTTAAGTTTTGTACAACTTTTTTTTCAGTGACCAGCAATTGGTTCTTCAAAACTTGTAAATCACTAGGCCTTCGATCAAAATCAGCCAAGGGATTTGGCCCTTCACACAACCAATTTTCTGAATTGTCTTCATTTGCACTTCCAAAATCAGCTACTTTTCTAAATGTTGCATTGCAATTACTTTGCTCAAGCAATGAATCATCAAAAAAATCCATATCTTCATATGACTTATCAATAGTTTCCGATTTAACAAACTCCAACTCAGCATACCCTTCAATCTTACCACCATCATGAGGACTCATGTACTCCTCGTCACTCACAGATGTTATTGAAAAGTTAGTTTCATCCTCATTTGCAGAAGCAACATAACCTTTAAGATTGGATTCCTCTTTCTGGATTCCCTTGCAAACTTCTTGAAGAGATGGCATTAAAGCACTATGCCCAAGCAAAGAATCATCAGCCTTTGACTCATCATATTCACGGTAACTCAAGTACTCATTCCTCTCTTGTTCCATCTCTTTTTCGACATCTCTTTTTGTGACTTCCGATTCTTCTTTTACTTCTTTATTCTTGCATTGGTGGCTAGGCTCCCAGGTTCCTTTGCATAAGAAGCAAAAATTTCTTCTTCTGAGTTCATTCTTGTTGCCATCATTCTCCCTTGCAATGGAAAAAATATTTTCCTGTTGGCTGGTAGATGTCCTAAAATAGAGTTTGGTCTTTGGCATTGAAGATTCTGGCTTCGACTTTCCTAAGAACATTTTCTTTTCCCTTGTCCCTTCTTCTTTCCTCCTTGACTTTCTTATGTACTTTATGAGTCCCCTTTAGCTTGGCTGCTCTAATTCTAGTAGCTTTAGAAATCCATCAAAGGCAACTTGGTCTTTGAATTTATCTGATAATTTTTTACACCAATCATGAATTTTAGTGGCCTCTTGTTCATATTTCCTTATTTCCTTCTATATTCTTATCAAAGTTATTAAGTCCTCCTGATATTTCTCAAATACCTGCAATATTTCATTTATGGATTCTTGGAATGGTTTCATATTGCTATGATCACTGAATACTTCCAAGCACCCTGCTGATTGCTAACCTGTAATACTGAAAGTTGCAATAAAAGATTGAACACACAGGCTGGCAGGTTCTTGGCTCTGATACCGCTATAATATCCCACACTGGAATATTCTTGAATATTTGCAATTATCATAAACAATCATGCATACTTTAATATTATTGTATTGTGCTTATCAAAATTTCTCAAATAAACTTGCAAAACTTCCAATCCTAGCTAACAAGCATTTGGTCAAACAATTTGCAATAGGCTGATCTGAATTTGTTTACAAATTGTTTCGAAGTGATAATATAAGTTAACATCATAACTATCACTTTCCCATGTTCATAACAGTTGAAGCTTCATCCATACAAAAGTCCGTAGCAAAATATGATCACAAAAAAAGTATTTATATAACTTTATATTGCTGTTACAAAATATCATTCACAAAATCTCCAAACAGCAGAAATATCATCAAATAAAATTTAATATTTATATTTCAATTGCTGACCTGGACCTTGGAATGGTCAACACAGCAATCAGCAGGCCCTTTAAATTTCCCTTTTATGCTTTATGGCCTCCTCCACACTTGTACGGCAGTCTTAGGAAGGTTGCTACTTCCTTTTTAAGGAAGCTACAACAGCTTTAGCCAGCCTCTAAAGGCTGCGCTTAGCATATAAAAGAGTTTTGTAACTTTAGAATATTCTTTGCTGCCCTTTTTGAAATTTATGAAGTGGTATGGTACCCCTATGGGAGCCATAATGTGTACGGCTGTGAAACTCAGCAACAGTATATTAATAATTTACCACCTTTGTCACTGCAAACACATTCACTGGTATTTTCTGCTCTCTTCACCAATCACACACACCACATTAACAAATTAATTATTAGCCTGCAAATCTTCAATAAATTTAAACCTGATATCCTAAAGCTGGCAACTGTAAACAAAATCCTCGCATCTCCATTGAAGCACAATTGTGAAACGTATGTAATTCCACCTACAAATCCGCTAAGGTAGATGTCTCACCACCAAAACCAATTCCCTTAAGAGTTTTTGTCCTAGGGTTTGCTCCTACTAAAAGCTTCAAGTCTCCACAAAGAATATAGGATCAAGCATATGCAAATGAGATTCCAATTCACTTTTTATAATTTCCCTGTAAAACCCTCCTCAAGGTACTTTTTAATTGCCGCCTTAAAATAAACCAATAAAACACTTTTATAAAGTGACTTTATAATATTTTACTTTTTTGGCCCCAAGTAAAGTCACTTTATAAAAATAAAATATTCAACTTAAAACATAATTAATTAAATACAAGTTGTCTTGAGATATTAATTTAAACAACTTAATTTAATTAATTAAATTATTTCTTCTCCGAATTCCTAGGCTAAAAATGGGGGCATTACATTGCACCTCTCAGTATGAATTCAGTTCATTTCTTTTTAGTGCCAAACACTTTCATAGCTCATCACAAGCCCTAGAGTTAAAAATTTAGTATAAATACTACTACTCTCTGCCATGGTAAAAGCACATACACATTAGAGTATAATGCCCTTTTGAAAGACTCCTAGGACTTTGTTAAACATAGCATGCCAAAATATTGAAAAGGATGATACTCTTTGAATTTACATACCATGTTTTGAGTAGGATACATTGAGGAAACTACATGGGAACCATGAGCCAACAAAGAACTTGTTACACACAAGAGAACATTATATTTGTCTGCCTTGGGAAGATTAGGAATTTTGAGCTACATATTACAGACAGATATGCTAGAGGAGAAATTATACATGAAAGAACCTATGCTACATATTGTGCATTTCTTTAGGAACTTCACGTGTAAAACACACAAGCCTTGAACCATCCATCCAGCAATCAGTCAAATGTATCCATATACATTGAAGAAGAAATTTGCATACCCTAATAAAATTGATCCAGAAAATAGTACATAAACTGCATGAAGGAAGTTATTGAGATGCAGAAAAATTTGAACACTAATGAAATCTGACAATGTTCTCAATAGCAACGTGCAATATAATCAAGCATACATTACAGGTCAAAGGTTAACCTACTTGTTTAAGTACAAGTGTGGCTGAAGAGTTTTCTCATCTCTACTAAACCCTGCATGGCCAAAGAACGATTACATGAGTAGGTTTTGAAAAATGTATGCTCAAACATGGTGAAAAGTCCAATGTAAAATTTAACATATAGTAAAGTTGAGCTTCTTACAGACATCTTAGAAATGGAAAAATCCATATTTGGACCTAGCCTAAATTTTGACATAAGGGGTAAACTTTATCACAAGGACCACAAAGATGAAATATTGTATGTTATTTGCCACGACTTGCATACATTACAAATATAATAAATATATCATTGATTTTCTAGTCAGCAGCCATGCCAAATATATGGAAAATTAAAAGATGCCCAATGAAGTGTGATTTTTATGCACGAATTACAGAGCTTGTGAAGGCATGAAACCAAAACTCTTGATCAACGGATCCAAAATTTAAACATATACAAATAGTTTTAGATTTATGACATAGCCTCTATACAGACAAGGCATGTGTGTCTACAACTATAAATGGACCTAATTTCAAAAAATGGAAAAGACTTCTACACATACCAACATGATATGTTTTTGTTGCAGGCAAAACGGATGTCGCATACTCTGCCAATACAAGACCAGCCCTCAAAATTGGTATAATCTGCCATCAACCAAGAAAGCCTTTTTAACAAGATTCATCTTTAAACTAGGATAAGATTTAACTCAGTTTAAGTTCTCTGAAAACATTCATGTTTCATTAGAGAAAAATTTCAGTCCTTTTTCATTAGGGTACTACAAACTAAAATAATGTTTAATCATGTAAAGCTTGACATTATCTACTCTATGGAAGTTTTACAACAACTAGCTTGGATACGAATTGAGCACTGATTTGGAATAGTGCAAACAATCCCTTTAATAAGTTCCATCCACTGGTTTTGGCTTCCTATTCAAATACAAAAGATCACTTTTTTATTATCTGATGCACCTTTACACATGGTCAAGGCTACAACATAATGATAAATATTCTCTTATGCAGAGTCTGATGCAGGCTAGAGCCTTGGTTTCCCTTGACTCCCTGTTCTTGGCTCAGTTAACAGTACTTTGTAAAAGGTTAACCTTACTTTCACAGGAGTGCCTAATTTATTGTAACAATTTTGTATGTATCTATATAAATATACTGACTCGTCTAGAATTAACTTCTTTGAGTTACCATCTTAAATGCTTCCTAGTTTTAGTCCCGGATACATATTTTTGGTTGTTGGAGTTCACTTCAGCACTCCTGGTTAGCTATTGTAACATGCTGGGTTCGTTTGACCTACTCTGGTAATTAAAATTTTAATACAATTACTTTCATTCTTCCATCTAAAGTGAATGTACCTTTCTCCCTTTCATTACTGCCTTCATCCTGTAAAGTACTTGTTTCATTTTGTAAATTGATGGTCCATCTTATATCAAGATTTTGCATATATTTTAGCTACTTGTCCAGTTCTCTCCAAAAAAAACTTTTGTTGACTCTGAGTTACAAATGCACATTCATCTTCCCAGATAGCAAAGGAAAGAGAATTTGATTGGAAATCTGTGTCTTGCAACATGGCCCCATTCTTAAAACACCATGCACAAACTGTAAAAGCATGTAGCCTCCAGTTCTCATATTTTTTATCTATGCTCTAAAACAAATATTTTTTGGATCCAATCCAAACTTGGGCTAGGTAAACCAACAGAATGAATAAGGATCGGTGAATCCCCAAATTACATGGATGTACATACAAGCATATTTATAGTATGTGATACATACACAAGAAATTTTTGTAAGACCTTGGATATGATATGGCTGAAAAATCACAAACATAGAAAACCTCAGACCTAATATAGGTGAAAGACCATGTTCATGTGTGTGCAACAAAAGTGAATATCCAATTATATTAGGAAATGAGAATGAAATATATATATTGAAAGGAGAAAATTTTCACAGCCAGTAAGCAGCTTTATAATCATTCAAAATAACTCCAAAATTCCAAAATGACAAAAAGCACAAGGCAGCAAAAACCCTCTATATATAATTTTAAACATGAGTGGTTTTCCAAATAAAAAATCATCACCTGATCCATAGGGAATCAAACTTGGCTAAATTTTAAGTCTTCTAAGACTAAACAAAAATTGAAGAGTTCAGAAACTGTCCAGCTCAACTTCAAAAACAACCGTGGCAGGATTGGTCCAAAATCCAACCACCATGCCAAGAATGAGTCCGCATTGTAGAGAGGGATGTCAACCGCATCAAAACTTATCTTATTGCTGGAAGAAGAGTTGGCATTAGGAAGATGGTCGACATTAGAATAGCAGTTGGCAACAGAGAATGTTCAGTGCCAAACACTGGATAAAGCTTGAGATCAGAAGAGGATTGAGTCTCGTGTAAATGATTCCACCACCTTAAAAACACATACAGCAGCAAGCAAAGACACCAAGCATGAACACTTGGGGATGTTTGCAAGAATCCAATTCTTGTCAGTTCCTGCAATTCAATCCTTATTGTGACCTCTCATCTTAAGTTGTGGTCAGACAGCCATCATCTCTTCAATCCATTGATATATAGCGTATATACTTACACATATGGCATCAGATTTTTTTTTGTTATAATCTCTCTTCTTTTGGGGAATATTTTGTACAAGAAAAATCTCCTTAATGAAACACTGAAAAAGGATATCATATTTACAGTCTGATTTTTTAGAACCATTCAGAGCATTGCACTCTTCTGCCAAGGCTAGTGTAGAAACATTCAGAGCATTGCACTCTTCTGCCAAGGCTAGATTGACAAGTTTTACCATGTGCATGGTTTTCATCAGATACTAAGAAAATCTATTGTATGCAATTCTTATAGCTACAAAATGAATGAATCTATGAGATCAATCCACATCTTCCAAATCTTATTAAAACATATGATACCGAAGAAGTATGGGTACACATTTCAGCCCCAAGTTTTAAATTTATATAAACCTTAAAAGATTTTGGTATTTTAATAGTGTACTAATCAAACTACACGGCACCACAGAAGTATGATACCATATTTCTTTCACTTTGGCCACATGCAAATCAAGTTTCTCCACCTAGAACACTTGAGAAACCTTCTTATTTTTCAAATGACTAAAGATATCTCTAAAATGATGCAAGAAAAATAAACCCTCAGAGCAGCTTGAATTTCTGCTAAATCTTATACATGGTAAACAAAAATCTACATAAGCAATGAAAAAACTAAAATAAATCCAGGTGATAATTCTTATTGACCAGTTTCTGACCGTCACAGGCTCTCTTGGATCAACGAATTCAACAGAAGCAACTCCAAGTGGTGATTGTATTTCTCCACTGACAGTAGGCTGCAGCACAAGAAAGATGTATCAGAGACTTAATATACAAAATTTATAATATACAATTGTAGCCATCCATATAATTCTGAGTAAGAATAAATTTACAAGCAACAAGTCAGAATCATCTTCCCAATTAGGTAGCTCACAAGACCAAATGCCATGAAGTAGAATAAGCTAAATTGGAATTCCTATGTTGCTAGATCAATGAGTCAGAATTACTCAAAAGACATGCCAAAACATCAGGTGAGTACATGGCCAACTGAGAAGTTCAGAAAAATGAACAAATCTCTGGCCCTGCTGTTTTATTTTGTTAGCTTTGAGTCTAGGGCCCTTTTTGCCCTAGTACTTCATTATTGTAACTTCCATTCCAGTCCCATTGACCTATTCTTGGTCATTCATGGACATCAACAAATAAATAAATTTCTAGCTTTCTGATGAGTGCAGGTGCAATGACATTTTATTATGGTCCTCTTATAGTTAAAGGCAAAATATAGAAAGAGAAAAAATGTGCATTTTCAAATTGGCAACAAATCTTTATGAAAACTGATGCTAAATAGAGATGAGTATGTTGGATATGTGTTTAGTTTGGTTTGCATATTCTACACCCTACCATACCTAGTGATGCTCAGGGCTGTGCCCCAGCTAGGGAATATGAGGTTAATTTTTGCTCCCATTATAAGTGGTTTTTTGGCCAATGGTTTATATAATTGTGAATGGTTTCCTATAGAAACATGCCTATAAATACTTGCAAATGTATTAGGGATAAGCACAAGTGAAATATTTTTTGTATTGAATGGTCATGTTCAATGCTAATATAGTAAGAACTGTTTTTACTGTGTTTTTTGTTGAAAGGGTTTCCCAAGATAAATAATTGTGTTGTGTTTTGAGTGGGACATTATTTTCATTCTATTGCATTTAAGATTCTGTTAGTATTGCTTCTCCTGCATAGATTATTGGTATTAGTTCTGTTCAGAGTAAGCCAGAAACTACAGTGATGATCAAAATAGAAAGCATGGTGGCAATTTTCACAACCAAAAACCAGGGTATAGTTTCTTTTGTTGTCCTGCTAACACCTTAATATAACAAAACATGTCCTAGCACTAGTCAACAACAAATAACTGATCATTCCACAGGCCACAACTGACATTCACTTAATATTGCTCATTTATCTACCCAAATCTAGTATCTACATCCAATGCTACCTTGCAAGATCAGTTTTTAGATTAACTGCATGATTATTTTGTTTCAAATTGACGAGTACCAGGAAAAGCACTTTCATTTGTTGAAGAAGGTTAAAAAACTTGTACTCTTCAGCTGTGCAAACCATGAATGTAAAAGAGAAAACTCAGCATATAGCAATAAAGAACAGGATCAGTTCCCAAACTCATTTTATCTTTCACCATTCAACAGGATTAGGTTTGAACAGTACAATGAAGATGCAAAACCTTATGCTTTAACATGTTCAATAAAATCAAACAATACAACAAAGTTACAAACCATCTATGACAGAATGAGAAAATTATGACTACACACATTCGCTGCTGTCTGTGACGAGTGTAGACAGAGTCAAAGAAACAAAGTTTTATTTGATTCATATTGCAATGCTTAAAGGATGTTTACAACACATATTTATGCTTGAAATCGACACATTAAGACAACTCTTTCTAGTGACACCTCAGATTGCTCAATTATTATTCTGAAGAAAGCCCTTTACTATTTCTTTGGAACTGACTTGTACCCTGTAACAGAGTTTCCAACATAAGCCTTTCCAAGACAGGTATTTCCCAACTAACATAAGAACGTTTTTCCTCTTTCATTCAGAGATGCACTTTATGTCATGCACACTTCAGGGCATGTCACAATATCATTAAGTGATCCATTATACATTACGCAAAAGCAATAGGAAACATGTCCTACTACGCACACACATTGTCAACTCCCATACACAAAATTACCATGAAAATTAATATCTTAAAGTTATCTTCCATATGAAACGGAATATAATAATTGTACAACAACCTTATTTATTATTTTACAATGAGCCTGAGCTAATAATATTTATCAAAAGATGCTGATGGGTTTAAATTTTATTTTCATAAGTTGCTCTTTGGGAAGAAAAACTGATTAGGATATGCAATTCCACATAGTAAATAATGAAATAAAAACTAGAGAAATCATTCAATGTTTGCAAATTAATGAAAACTGAATCAACCTTTGGCCTCCATTTGGATTCTTAAACAAGAAGAATGCTTATCAAAAGATATATATGATGTTAAGAAAATCAATCAACTCACCAACCAATCCCTTGATGCCTCATAAATAAGAAGTCTTCCAAGCTCTGCCATAGCATTTTCTGAGAGAATACACATAATAAGCATCCAAATTGTTATTATAGTGGATCAACATCAAGTTTGTAGCATGAAATATTCCTAGGGTAGAAACAAAACATTGGCGAAAAGAAAATATGAGGAAAAACAATTTCTTTTGAAGCAGTCAACAAAAATGATCACAAGCAATAAGCTGTTGTTGGTACATCGGACTGTTGATGGTGGTTTAAAGCTAACCTAGCTACAGGGTATGATAGTTATCAAAGGCACTTCAACTGAAAATAAATGATGAACAGATATGTCAACATTATAGATATTGAAAATACAAGAATAGCACACATACAAACCTACTAAAATCTGATGCTAAAAGAATAAATTGCACACTGTCCAAAAAACAAAATGCTATGTTTGTTGTTCCATGAGATTATAAATAGATACAAAGATATATTACAAGTAGAGAAAAATCAAAGTTCAGTTTGTCCCTAGCAGACAACATGAGATATAAATCAGTATTGTTGGTGCAGTAAAAATATACATGCAAATTCCTGAAGGAGAAAAAGAAATTGTTTAAGAAATTTGCTATGCTAGAATTAGTGAGCTGAAGGAAACGCTTTGAATGTTTAATTTGTTTGAGAACCCAGCTTAGCTGATTTGTGTTAGATGCATTGAAAAGTGGATGGTTTTTTATCACTTGCATTCAATAAATGTCAAAACAATCCATTAGCATAAAAAGCTAAGAATAAAATAGCACACGGAAAGACATTGAGATGTGAATGTTGGAATGTTTGTCATTGATGTCAAAGGTAGACAAGGTTGTCAAAGAGTTTGTCATGGAGATTGTTGGTCTAAGATGTATGGACGAGAATGTCAAGATAAGAATGAAGAGATTGTCACAGTGATACTGATGTCAAGTGCATGAACAAGATTGTTATCCTTAATATCAAAGACCGAGATTGTTGGTGAGATTGATGTCTAAGAGATCTTTGTGGAGATAAACATGTATGGAAGAGAACTTCAAAATAAGTATTGTCATTGGTGTCAAGGATGAATGATGAGATTGTCAAAGAGATTGTCATTGAAGTCAAAGATGAATGAAGAGATTGTTGGAATATGATGTCATTAATGGAGCCATTTAAAATAAGTGTAGTCCGTTATACATTCCCGTTGAAGAGATCATGGATGGCCGACTTAGAGATGAATATATTTAAATTAAAGATTTAAACATAAATAAAAGACTAAGTTACCAGTTCGGGTTCGGGGATGTGTTCGGGTACGAGAACCCGGTATGTGGGTACATGAAAAAAAAATTTAGGGGTTTGGGTACGTATGGGTACATGTGTATATATATATGTATTATATATACAAAAAAATAAGAGAAATATACAGAATTGTAAAACTAAATCATTTCATAGTATGATACTTGATCATTGATCAATGCCAAATGCCAAAGATAAATATTAAATGCCAATTGATAGTTGAAAAATATTCAAATACGCCATATCAATGATATCATATACGTCTATGTTCACAATTCCAATGGAATTATGGAAATCATCACAATTTGAATTACTGAATTACAAAATGTAGTTCATGAAAGTTGAAACATGATTCAATGTTCATCAATCATCAAAAGGATTATCAAAAAAATCATCATGACTTGGATTTTCAGCAGCTTCAACTTCAAGATATCATCATCATTTGAACCCAAAGCGGTTCCACTTCCAGCACCATGTAGTATGTCATGATCATCATTATCTCCACATCATCCATAGTGGCTCTAGCAAGATCTTGAATGGTTGCATCCAAGTCAGCAGACTCGGGTGCTACATCCCAAAGCTTCGCTGCCCCCTTCTTGTATTGAGGCTCCTTACGTGACAGAAGACACAAATTGGAATGAATAAACACGAAGTCTTCAGCTCTTTTTGCAGCCAACCATTTATGCTTCACTAAGTGGATAAAGGAGTTTCGTTCAATGATAGAAGAGCTTGCAACCTAGAGAGAAAACCAACAAAATTAAAAATAAAAAATGCAAGATAAATTCAAGAATGTTGAGTGTTAAATTCTACAATACAAATGGCAAAAAAAAAAAATCTTACTTGTGAGAGGATTTTGATTGCAAGAGGTTGCAGGTACATATAATCTTGACCATGGAGGTACCACCATGTAATAGCATCCATTTTGTATTGGTCTTTGACAACAAAAGGGGTAAGTTTTTTTCTTGAGATAAACATTCCAAACTCTTTCATAACACTTGTCTGCAATTTTGGATCAGTGAAGAGTCTATTAAATGCCCTCTTATACCCTCTAGCAACTTCAGAATCTCTATATGGCGGTATTCTCCCTGGGATAGAAAGTACTTATGTGGTATAGTACCTTGGAGATAGGGCATATGCAAAGGAGGTGCAATGGTGTTGTCATCTTGTTCCAACGATGAAGAATGATTGCTTCCACCCTTTTGTAAAAGGTGTCTTCGGGATCATTCTCTCTCTTTTGTATTTCAATTTTTATTTTCTCCAACATTGTGTCCATGCTATCATAGACATCCCCCAAGCATGGTTCATTTGTATTAGCAAACCGAAGCATAGACATGATAGGTTCGGTGAACTCCAATACATAATTCACACAATCCCACCAATCGTCATCCAAGATCAATGCCTTGACCTTTTGGGCCCTCTCTGAATTTGATTGCTTCCATATACCCCATTGGTTGCTAATAACCATTTGACTCAATGCCTCTTTCACCTTCACAAGTCGTCTCAGAACAATTGTGTGAGATGCAAATCGGGTCTCAGCAACCTAAGAACATGTTAATAGTTAAGTTAATAACACATTTAAAATATGTAAATCACTAAATAAGTAAAAAAAAATATTTTATTCAATTATGTAAAACATGACATAAATGAAACTAAATAAATTAAATTTACCTTCAACAATTCCAATCTTGAATTTGTTTTGAAAATTGCTTGTGACATATGGTGGTTTGTCACAAACATCTAGATCTCCTCAGCCTCTAGTATATTTCTTTCACCCACTCTATTTGGTTGCCAATTGCTTGCATCACCAAATTGAGGGAGTGTACGGTGCAAGGTGTCCAAAAGATGTGCTCATATCTAGCCTCTACCAAAGCACCTGCAGCCCTGCAAACTTTTGCATTGTTCGTAATTACTTGGACAACATTTTCACCACCCACCATCTCTATGGAGTCAATGAGAATCCTGGAAATGAACTCTGCATCTTTCACTTCCCCTTCACAGTCAACCGCCCTCAAAAACATTGCCCCCTTGGGGGACACTGCAATAACATTGATCAATGGACAGTTTTTGCAATCTTTCCATCCATCGGAAACAATAGATACACCTGTTTCAATCCAAGAATCTCTAATTGGTTTTAGTTGGGCCTCTCAATTGATTTCTTCTCTTTTTGCAATAAGGTGGTACGCACCTTTTCATACCCAGGACTTGTGAAACTAGGAGGTGCACTATTTATTGCTGACACCATGTCCCGACAATATGGTGATCTCACCAAGTTGAATGGAAGACCATTGGCATAGAGGCAACGTGCAATTTTTTCTTCAGCAATATCTCTTGCCTCCATTTTAAATGCTCTCTCCAATGGACCTCTCTTGCGGGTGGTGATTTGTTGTTCATCTTCATCTTCCTCTTCCATAGAGGGCATAGACAAGAAGGGATGTCTGGAGGCCCTAATTGTCTGAGAGGGTAATGTTGGTGTTTCTTTCTTTCCGAAAGAATAACCATTTTGTTTTCCTTTTGCAATCAATTTGTCAACATCTTCTTGTTCTTTTATAAATCCTACTATTTGTACAGCAGACAACCCCTTCTTGTTTGGGCCCTCACACATATTAATCCTTTTGCCCCTAGGGCCCATAAAATGAAGTTTCACTCGGTAATAGGAGCTATTATATTGTGCATTGCAAAAATTACACTTCCAAACAAACCCCCCACCTCCAGAAAATTGTGAAATTCTTGTGGTATGTCTCCATAAAGGAGATGCTTTATCAATTTTGTAATTTTGACTTCCCTCCCCACCCACTGAACTTTGACTACTTGCCATTGTTGTAATCTAAAAAAAACATACTTCTAAAATTCTTCACAAACTTGAAAAAATCCATCAAAAAACTTGAAAAAATTCATCAAATGACTGAAGAATAAGGTTTAAATGCATACCTTAAACACTTAAATCTCCTTTGTGGAAGCTATTTGGCACTCCACAATCGATCTCATCCGAATACAATCACCTCCCTTCAAAATGCCAAGATGGAGAGAAAATATGGTGAGAGCAAAATGAGAGGTAAAAATGAAATGTTTGAGTGTTAAAAGGCCTCATATTGGGGCATTTTAGGGATAGGAGAAAAAAAAAAATTAAAAAAATGTATTTGATAAGTTTTTGGGCCTACTTTTTAAGTGTTGGACCGTGGGTTCTCCTGGGTTCGCCCAGGTTTGTCAGTGATATGCCCGGGTCTGCGCACCACAGTGTTGGGTTCGTGCTGGGTGCGCACAGGGTGTGAGCCCAACACTGTGGGTTTGTCCGGGTGCGCGGGTGTGCGCACCCGGGTGAACCCACAGTGCTGGGCGCGCACCCTGTGCGCACTCAGCATGTACCCACAGGGGAACCCGAACGGGGTTTGAGGCCTGTGGGTACGAACCCTGCAACTTAGATAAAAGATTATAATATGACCATTGAAGGAAGATCATAATATTTCCCTTTGGAAGAAATGAAATACTTAATGCTAGCCGACTTGCATTAAGATGGCCGACCATAAGAAGGATTCTACGTATTAGAATACAAGTGATATATTTAAACACATATTGGAGCAGCTAAAATATATACATCAAACGATTTTATGAAAGAAAAAGGATAACCAGTGATTTGAGAATAAGACAAAAGAGTAACTTGTGAATAGGACAAAAGGGAGAAGTGTGATTTCAAGTGCTGAGATCTACTAAATAGTATGTTTTGTTTGGAGCAGCGATTAAATAAATGTGATACGATTTGTATAAGGAAGGCTGCAATTAAGTTTGTAAAGGACAGCGATTAGTTTTGAGGAGACATGATCCATATGTGAAGGTATGTCTATTATTAAGAGTCGCATATATTCACAAAGGATATATCCCTTGAGGAGTGTATAAAAAGAGTGAAGGTGCGAGTTGAGAAGGTAGCAAGAAATAAATGAAATATATCTAATGTGAAGAGCAGATTGAAAAGAGAAAAGGCAGAAAAATGAAGTGCAAATCAAACTTATATTAAATATATGAAGGGGATGTTGATATGGTGAAAGAAGAACAAATGATACATCATTAAAGAGCAGAAAATTTGAATGAAGACATAGCCATATTTGTGATCATATGTTGAAGGAGGATTGCACATGATTGTAATCAGATTTGTGAAAGGAATTGGTGCATAAGTTAGATCAGATTTGTGAGAAGAGCATTGTGTAAAGGGTGTGATCAGATTTGTGAAGAAAGGATTGTGTGGAGTGTGTGATCAGATTTGAAGGGAAGGAAGTGTGTGATCAGATTTGTAAGGGAAGGAAGTGTGCGATTAGATTTGTGAAAGGTGTAAATAGTTTTATGAGAGGAAGATCAAGTGGAGAAGTAAACTATATCAGCCATTGAAGGATTAATAGGTTGGAGCCTATCAAATAGAGGTTGGAGCCTCTTGCTCTGTTGGAGCTCAGTTTGTATGGGGGTTGGAGCCTCCAATAGGTTGGTGCCTATAATTCTGTCAAGTGGAGATTGGAGTCTCTAGTAGGTTGGAGCCTACAAGAAGAAGAAGAAGATCAATCTATAATATATAAGCAATATTTTGCCATGGTTTTTTGCCGAAAGGGTTTCCACATAAATCGTGTGTTCTCATTGTGTTCTTAATTGCTAGATCTTGCATATGTGTAGTTGATGTGATTGATTTTGTTTGAAAAGTAAAAGTTTGTATTATACTGATTCACCTTCCCCTCACACCCCACCCCCTCTCAATATAACCGTGTGCTCATCAATGAAACCAACATTGTCATTAAGTATTCCTAACTTTTTTAATTCTCTAATTTTGAAAAAAAATTATAATAAAATGAGCTTCATATTTAAACCATAGAAGAAAAAATGTGTTTGGTCTGCTGATGCATACCAGCAGAAATTTTTACAATGATCAGTAAATTCTGAATATCTCTTTTGTGTTGGTTGTTTTTTAAAAGAGTGAATACACGACTTAGTATATGCATGTAGTATCATAGGGCATCCATAATTTTTTTATATTCTCTATTGTTGGAAGGTTATATTACAAAATGAGCTTCATGGTCAAAACCTTCTATCATGACAAGCAAAAATGCATATGGTCTGATGCATAAGAATTCTACAATGATCAAGAGACTTAAAAACATTATTTTTTGTGTTTGCCATTCAAGAGAGTTGATCCACGAGACAATAATTGCATGTGATATCACCTTAACTTCAAAAGAAGAATGAGAGAGAAATAACAAACAAACAAAAATATCTCTTTAAGTTAAAAAACCATTGAAAAATCTAGGATTCAAAGTGGTTTTCCCAAGATGGGAAAAGTTGATCTTATGATTAAGTTCAGAGAAGTAAGGTCCATTCACAGTTTGAGTGATGGAATCATGGATAATGAGATACATTGCAAATGCAAAGGACAAAACTTTGAAGTGAGTAAATTTTTTTGTTGAATTATTTATGGGGAGTTAAGATATTTTAAAATATTGATACAAGCAACAAAACTCACTGGAATATATGACTGAATAAGATATATGTATAAAATTTAAAAATCAACACAAATACAGATACAGAAGATCTCTCATGGCATCATAATCCAGCATCTATTGTATGTTCATAATATTACTTTCTAGCCATATTTGGTAAAATAAGTTACAACATTTCTGAACAATACTAATCTTTGACCCCAAAAAAAGAGCAGCAAACCCTTCAAGAAAATATCAAAAATCTTCAAAAGTCAAAATGCATGTGCAAAATGCCAAAGCAAATATACTTAGGACTTAATGCAAGGAAAAAGAATTTTTATGATGGAATCGATAAACATTACTTACTAAAAATCGGACATGGGCTTAGCTCATTTCGAAGAACAGATACCCAATGCTTGATTAGGGGATGTGGGGGAACAAATACCTGTACATGCATTTCATGGCCATCAAACAGAAGTCAGGATAAAAATGTAGTTGAGTAAAGGTTGAGTGAGAATCTCAATGATAAGATAGAAATTTGCACCAAGATAGAAGGCCATAAAATAGAGTACCAGCATCCTATCCTCTGTAAGATTTTTGCTTGCTGTTGTTACCGAACATTTGACACTGAACCTAGCTTGCTTTGTCTCCTTAATCAGCAAGATTGAACTTGAACACTGAAAACAATTAGTAAATAAAAGTTCATCAAAGCAAAATATTGGAATTGTCCCAAGGGACAAATACAAAAAAGACCTAACTTATCCATGTATCTTAATTGCTATACAATAAACAGGATTTCCAAATGCAACAGATTATAGTAAACAAAATAAGCCCCACAAATCATTTTGCAGGCAATCCTTGCACAGAGAATTATAGAATCGCAGACAATATCTAGACAGTTCCTACTTAAAAATTCAAACTCCAGAAGTGAACACAAAGTTTCAAGCTACTAAAAAATTAATTTTTTGAAATTTTTAGAATTGTGTCTGGAACTGCCACTTAGATGATCTAAACTGCTCCTCGGATTATTTGTCCTTGCCTTGAGAAGCAATGAGCTCCATTTCTCTTAGTTTCTGTACCAAGGGAAGGAACTTTTTCTGAATTTGGTTCCTAACTTCGTAGTGGACCATTTCCCCAGATGCAGAAACTATCCTATTACCACCTGATAATATGAAATTTGTTGATTCTTCATTTCTTTGACCACCGTATCAACGATCTGTTCAGTAGTCACTCAAGTGGGAGTGTTTGGGTTCAGCTCTGCACTCTGGAGAAGGGGTAAGCATACAGGTGTGGGTATTGGGTACAAAACTTTTGAAATTTAAGTTGTGGAAAAGAGAGTGACAAAGAACCCAGGTACTAGTTACAGACACACACACCCTTATGAATAGGTGTAGGCAATTATATCATATTCCCTCCTGATTATTGCTGATAATTATAACTGAATATTTAAGAAAAGCATAAAACTCAACAGTATAATCTTATTATTACACCAGCAAGGGTTTTGCAAGCAACCAACAATCAATCAGTTTAGGGATCCAACTAGAAATTATACAGCCAATATCAGATCAGATTTGAATAAAATATAATTAAGTGTAGATCAGTCCAAAGTTTGAGTTATTAGATAACCCAGTTTAGGAACACAATAAACTGCAGTTTCCTGCATCATACAGCTATAACAGCTGAAAATGACAACTAGTAACATTGTTTTTTTTAATACTAACAGAGGCTAATATTCACCAGAAATACATTGATAAACTGAAAACCTCTTACCAAACACTGCTGCTTTGAATAATAGAGTGGACTGGGCGGTCTACTGCTGTAGACTGTATCCCTGTTGGCTGCAAACTCTGTGAAACCACTGTGCTGCAACTAGAATGACATTAATTCTGATTACTATACTACCTGTTGAATTCCTTAAGTTCTAAGAAATTTTGGAGCTGGAATCACTTACAAAAATTCAAGGGTTTCCATCCCTGCTTTCTACTTGATATGTTCAAAGGTTTTCGTCCTTGAATCTCCTACAATATTTAGGGTTTTCACCCTTTGGATTAAATGAACAAGTGCTCAAAATGAGGACTTGAAGAAATATGCACTGAATGAATGCTTCTGCTAGCCTCCACTTGTTTAAACTTTAAATAGACTCTTACATCCCTATGGCTGTGCCTTCCAGGGCGACCACCCCCTTTCACCCCCTTATTTTTTAATATTATATTAGATATGACAGGTCGGCGGCCACCTTTTGGCCCAATATTTTAGTATCATATCAGATATGATAGGTTGTCACTTTAATCTTGTTTTTTTTAATTCTTTTATTATTATTTTTTTTAATGTATGGGCTACCTATAATACTTACAATATTTTAATATTTCTTTTTGCAGCTCATTGGGAAGGGGGACATGGCAAAAATCTCTTCCCAGAATTGCTTGCCCCCAAACAATGTAGATTTGGATGCTCAAAGATTTCCACATCCTCCCAAGTAGCATCTTCTTCAGGAAGATTCTTCCATCTCATCAAGTATTTTGTAATGCTTTTGTTTCTTAATTTCCTTTCCCAGGTGTCCATAATACCTTTGAGCTCAAGAATTAATTTTCTCTCATCATCCAAAGGTAGTAAAATCGTACATAGCACAAGGTGTTGTCCAATCACCCACTTGAGG
Organism: Sequoiadendron giganteum; assembly: GCA_007115665.2. Taxonomy (NCBI): domain Eukaryota; kingdom Viridiplantae; phylum Streptophyta; class Pinopsida; order Cupressales; family Cupressaceae; genus Sequoiadendron; species Sequoiadendron giganteum. The sequence continues at coordinate 34,515,133 of CM021108.1, forward strand.
CATGACAAGTGGAAGACATTGTGAATTTTGCACTCTTCTAGTAATTCTAGCTCATAAGCCACAACTCCAACTCTTTGTACACTCCTCTATGGTCCAAAAAAGTGTGGTTTGAGCTTTTTCACTCCACTTATTTGAAGAGATGACTGCTTGTAAGGCTGCAATCTTAAGAAAATCATGTCCCCTACTTCAAAAGTCCTTTCAGTTCTTCATTGATCAGCATATTGTTTGTTCTGATAATGAGATTGCTGCAAGTGCTCCTTAAGAATGTTCAACAAATCTTGACTTGTTTGAATCAAATCTTTGGCCCCTAGCACCTTGCTATCTGAAATGACCAAATCAACATAAGTCAGAGAATCGTATCAATACAAGGCCTTAAAAGGGTAAATATTGATAGACATGTGGTGCATTGTATTGTAGCAGTACTCACCCCAAGCGAAGGATTTTGACCCATTCCTTTTGCTGCCCTAAGACGTAATTCCTTAAATATCCTTCCACCCATTTGTTGACTATTTCCGTTTGGCCATCTATTTGTGGGTGGTGGTAGCTCATGCTTGACGTGAATGCAATGTCCACTATCTAGAGCAATTCTTGCCAAAATATACTTATAAATTTGTTGTTACAATCACAAACAATTGATTTTGGCATCCAATGGAGTTCAAAAATTTCTCTAACGAATAAATCTACTACTTGTGGTGCCCTGTAATCCATTGAAATAGGAAAGAAATGTTCATATATTGTTACTTGTCCGCCACCACATAAATACAAACCTTACCTTATGTTTTTGGAAATCCTATGATAAAGTCTATGGATATACTTTCCCACTTCTATTCAGGAATGGGTTAAGGTTTAAAGTAAACGAATTGAAAATGTTTACTCCAATTTGTTTTGTTGGCAAATGAAACATTCATGTATTTAGCTTGAACATGAGAAGAGATGAAAGGCAAAAGGCATGATTGATGTGACTAGCTATCACATAGGCTATTTTTGGCCTTTGTGGACGTTAAAAGTTATATATTATATTCTTCATTCTTGAAGACCTCTTCCTTCATGCCTTTCTATGAAAACCTCTCTCTAATCTGCCTATATGTCTTGTAGAATCCTAGGTGTCCTATTAGGGGAGAATCATGAACTACATCTAGAACTTTGATTTGAGAACCAAGAAGATTCTTCCCTTATATATGATAAGTCCATCAACTAACTTAAACCTTTCATCACTAAATTTTCTTCCAGTACATCATTAGAAAAAGTATTTTTGGCATATTCAACTATTAAAAAGTCCTTCCAATCATTAGAAATCTCAAAAATGGAACATATGCTTGGCATCCTAGAGAGTGCATCAGCCACTAAATTGTTTATCCCTTTAACATATTCAATTTCAAAATCATAAGCTTGGAGCTTACTTACCCATTTTCGTTGATGATCATCAAGGTCTCGCTAGTTTAGAAAGAATCCCAAACAGTTATGAGCAATCTTCACCATAAACTTGCCATATACCAGGTATTGCTTGAGTTTTGTTAAGGCGTACATGATGGAAAGCATTTCTTAATCATAAATGAAGAATCCTCTCTAGTTCTTTTAGCTTCTAACACTCAAAAGCTATGGGGTGGTTTTGCATTAGCACTACTCGAATTCCTTCTTCGGATGCATCACATTTAAACACAAAAGGAAGTGAGAAGTCTAGTATTGTAAGTATAGGGCAAGTACTCATTACCTCCTTGAGCCACTCAAACACCCTTTGTGGTTTGCTATTCCAAGAGAATGCTCCCTTTTTGGTTAGGTCAATCAATGGTTCCGCCAATTGAGAGAATCCACAAACAAATCTTTTGTAGTAGCTACAAAGACCTAGAAATCCCCTTAACTATGTCAATGTAATTGGCCAACTAACGATAACTTGAACATCTTGAGCGCTAATAACATGTCCAAAGTACATAATTTTAGTCAATCCAAACTCACATTTCGATTCTTTAGCACACAAGGATTGCTTCTCCAAAATCCCAAGTACCTCACCCAAGTGTCACAAATGTTCCTCCCATTTTTTGCTATATATCAAGATATCAAAAAAAATACTAAAACAAATCTTGAGAATTTCTTACTAAATATGTGATTCATGCATGACTAAAGGGGGCAAAAGCATTGATGAGCCCAAATGGCATGACCAAAAATTCAAAATGTCTGTAGTGGCAATGGAAAGTCATTTTTCTTCACAAACTCGAATTTGGTGATAACCAAACCTTGAGTGAATTTAAGAAATATATACAAATCCATGGAGTTCATTGATTAGTTCATCAATTGAATCAATTGGATACCTATTCTTGATAGTTCTCTTATTCAACGCCCTAAAATCAATGCAAATCCTCATAGTTCCATAATTTTTCATCAACAAGACTACTAAAGAAGCGAATGGACAAGAACTCAAGTCAATGTGCCCTGCTACCAACAATTTTGTGATTGCCTTTTTCTATTTCCTCTTTGTGCATTTGTAGATGTCTATAAGGAGTAATAATGATAAGCTTAGCCCCTATCTCCAATTCTATAATGTGCTGAAAACCATGGTCTGGTGGAAGCCACAAGGCCATATCATTGAAGACCTTACTATGTTGCCTTAGAATTGTCTAAATGTCTATTGGATATGAGTCTCTTTTGGGAGCTGATTTGATGAGTTGATGAGGTAATTGAAAGACCATGCTATTTGGTCTTTACAAAAGATCTCTCCATCCTCTTTGCAATGACAATCCTAGGTGTTTTGTGAAAAAATCCTCTGAGCACTACCTTCTTTTTGTCTAATGTACACTTGAGTTTCATTGACTAGTAATTTTGAGTAAATTCCTAGAGGGAGCGATTGCACACCTAAAACCATGTATATTTCTCCTAGGTTAACCACATAGAAGTCTTCATGTATTTTGTGCTCCCCTAAGGTAATACCAATTTGTCTCTCTCTGTACAAGGAATAGTATATCCATTTGCAACAATGAAATTAAAGTTGTTGAACTCCTCTATCCCAAGGCCCCTCTTTCTCGCCAATCCTTCACCAATAAAATCATGCATGGACCCACTATCTATAAGGATGGTGATATCTTGTCCCAACAAGACTCTATGAACTCTAAGAGTGTGGAACTTGGGAGCTCCTAAAAGTATAGCCAGAGTGTTGTTGTTGGTTCCTCTAATTATTTCAGGTTCAAGCTCTTCTTTTGTGGTTATTGGTCCAACATCTTTTGTTTCAAGCTCATCATCGAAGGCAACCTTGATGTAATGGATATGCCCCTTCCCCAGACAATGATGGCCAAAAGACCATGGTTCTCAACAATTAAAGCACGATGACATCCTTCTCAATTCATTTCTAGAATCCACATCTTTTTTAGATAGAGTAGATTTCTACTCTTCTTTTATTAAATTCCCTTAATTTTGTTTGAAAGGAGGTCCTCTAGAAATGAATTTGTTCCTTGGTGTTGAAGATTCCAATTCTAGGGCCTTCTTGACCACATCTTGAAGAGTTGTCAGATCAAAGGCTCTCACTGAGCGCTTGGGGGGTTTGAACAACTCTTTGATTTCTTTGATTGAAACATTTAGTACCATTTAGCCTCGAAAATTTAGTCACATTGTCTTCTACTGATCCATGATGTTTCAATTGGGCTAGCTCTTTGGAATGAATTTTTGAATCCCTCCTTTTGAATCTTTCCAATAACTTCTTCCCAAACTATTATAAGGCGGTGATAGAGTTGTGTCCTTGGGTGTTATCCCATGATACCACTACTAATGAGCCACCCCTTCTAGGTGAAGAGTGGCAAATTTGATAGCCTCATCTTCGATCATTGGGTTCACTGAAAATAAGTGTCAATCTTTTGTAACCATGCTCAGGCTGAACATTTGCTAGATCCATCATAGGTAGGAACAATTCTTTGAAAGTCTCTCAAAGCTTGATATTGAGGGGTCCTTCCTTCCTTTCTTGGTGCATTCCTCTTCTGCAAATCACAATAATCCATGACGGACATCCATCTAGAATCCTAGCTAAAATTGCGATATTCCTCACGATTAACATTCATCATCTTCGAGGTTGGGCATTGCCATTCTTCTCCTTCTAACTGTGGTTCTTCCCTTGGTAAGAGTTTAGATCTAAAGATCTTGGGGCTTGGAGTAGGTGGAGCTGAGCTATTACGAACCCGACTAGTTACTAATGGACTACCTTCTCCATCGTTAGCCTTGCTCGTATTGTTGTCATGCAAAGCAAGAATCAAATTGGCTATAGCATCTCTCACTGAATTTGCCAATGCTTCCTAGCTCTGTGTGAGTTGAGATGCAAATTCTCTCAAGGCCTCATCGAATGATGTTTTATCTCTATCACCCATATTTTCTGCTTCTATATCTGAAGTTTGAGAATTCTTCCTATTTCTCTTTCTGAATAACAGAGATCCCTAGCACTGTATAGCATGAACTCACCCTACAGGTTGACAGGATACTACTCTGATACCACTCTCATATCCCCTCCTGATTATTGCTAATGATTATGACTGAATACTTAAGAAAAGCATAAAACCCAATAGCATAATCTTATTACACCAGCAAGAGTTTTGTAAGCAGCCAACAATCAATATCAGTTCAGCGTCAAACTAGAAATTATATAGCCAATATCAAATCAAATTTGAATAAAATATAAATATATTAAGGGCCAAAAATACATTGAAAAACTGAAAACCTCTTATTGGACGTTGTTGCTTTAGAATAATGGAATGGAATGGGCAATCTACTGCTGTAGACTATATCCCTGTAAGCTGCAAACTCTGTGAAACCACTATGTTGCAACTAGAATAATGAGAATTCTAATTTCTATACTGCTTGTTAAAATTCTTGAAGTTGTGGACAATTCTAGGGCTAGAATCACCTACAGAAATTTGAGGGTTTTCATCCCCAATTTCTACTTGAGATGTTCAAGGGGTTTCATCCTTGAGTCTCCTATAATCCTTAGGGATTTTGTCCTTTGGATTGGACGAATAAGTGTTCAAAATGAGGACTTGAATAGAGATGCATTAACTGAATGCTTCTACTGGCCTTCACTAGTTTAAATAGACTCCTACATCTATAGGGTGGTAGCTTCTAGGGTGACGACCTCCTTTCACCCCCTTATTTTTTAATAGTATATCAGATATGATAGGTTGGTGGCCACCTTTTGGCCTAATATTTTAGCATTATATCAAATATGACAGGCTATGACAGGTTGGCAGCCAACTTTTCGCCCAATATTTTAGTATTATATTAGATATTACAGACCATCATCTTTTTCTTTTTTTTTTAATTCTTTTATTATTATTTTTAACATCTTTTGGCTACCTATAATATTTATTTTTCCAGCTCAATGGGAAGGGGAACATGACCAATTACTATGGCTCTACTATTCATCCAACATCAAAGATTCCTTATCATACATGACAATGGTTTGTGATTCTGAACATGTACCCATTCTTGAGCCATGAAAAGATACAAGGTAACCCATGGTGGTTTGTGTACGACCAACTAAATTGCATGAAATTAAAACTACATTATATGAAATTAGAGCTTGTACAATATGTGCAGGCTAAATCTCTTAGTCATGTTTTGTATTAAATTTAATGCAATTTCCATTTTGGGGAAAACCATTTTCAAAACTAGAAAAATTGTTTGGTAAACTTAACTTTCAATGCAGATATCTAAGTTGCAGTTTATCATTTCAATTGAAGATATTTGTTTATTATGACAAAGGAAAGAATACGAATAAGAAATTCAATTTCCAGATATGAAAAAGGGATTGTCATGTAACGATTTAAGGTACAATCACATACACTTGCAATGGATAACCCATAGCAGCAAAAATATTTTGGGGAAAAAAGTGGACAAACAAACGGGATAAGATTGGGATTTAATCTAGAAAAAATCAAAATTAAAAATAAAAGGGATTAAAAACTTGTTGTCTTTTAAATTTAAAGGCATTTCAATAACATAGAGATATAGAGAGCAAATAAAATTTAGAGTTCAGCCCATGAATTGTGGAATATAGATTTGTATCATTTATGTTCATACTGTTGATTACATTGCATTGCTAAATGTGTACTTCATAGTGCATAAATAATAACTAGATGCTAATAGTTTTCAAGTTTTCAAATACAACCTACTTTGCACAAAGTCAACCTACAAACTGAGTACAAAGTTCCAAAAAATGAAACTTAGCCAATGACTCTAATTGCTACCAAGGGAGCTACACTAGAGGGTTGCAAGTCAAAATGATGAAGCTGAGTCAAAGCCTCTCTTCAATCGTCGTAGTTGCACTCCTTAGGAGATCATCATCATCATCAAGTACATCATCATTTAAAAGAAATAGTTGGCAAAATGTTGTTTGAAATAAAAATTAATTAGTGAAGTATGTATAAAAAGGTCATACTTGTGTGCAATGTGGGGTTTTACACCATCGAAACAAGGAAGATGTTTCACCAAATTCTATGTAAAATAAAACGTTCATCCAAAACGTATCATTGTTAATGGAGTTTGTGCAAAGGAGGCCCAAGTCCTCTACAATATATAATGGGAGAGGGCTCCAAGTCCTTCACTTTCCAAATTAAAAAAAAAAGGACATTCATTTTTTATTATATTAAAATTTCTAAATGAGAGGTAATACAAAACTATGAAAAAAAAAAAGATAAATTAAAAGAAATTATAAAAATATTAATTCTTTGCAGTACCTATTTCTTTTTATCTTAAACAGGTAATTTAAATTTTATATAGATATCAATTTATGCTTTATATAAATATAATATATCATCTAGGATCATGATTGATAGAATATATCGTATAATTCAAAATAAATTAAAAGAAATCCCATAGAAGTTTATCACTGATTGCCTATATCTTTAAGTTCATCTCTAGTAGGATAATATCATATAACTTTATATAAATTATAGGAGATATCATATAAATTTATTGATCATTGGATATGTCGGGACTCAATCTAACAATGCCAAAATTCGCTTGAGTCCCAGCATCTTTGTGCATTTAGACCTCACATTGCCCATTATTTACAAACGATCTAAGAAATCTTCAAATGGGTCTCCCTTGGTCAAAATTGCATATGGGTTGTTCTTCATTATCCTCTATGTCTTTATCATATGCTAGAAGTAGCAAAAATCCAAGAAAGTTCTAGGTTTGGGATTGTTTTGGTCATTTTTTGTTGATCTTGTAGAGTTGCATACTTTTGGTGGACTACAAGACATTTTCTGCCCATCCAATGTCCAATCCCACATGAAAGTTTTGCATAGAATTTTAGGTCCTTTCTTCCTTACATTTTCCTTCTTTTTCATCATTTGTGGCTGTGCAATTTGATAGACATTCAGGCATTTGTCTATCCTCTCAACCTCTTGTCCAATTCCACATTATTTCCTCACAATCTTCCATTTCCTCCCTTTTGCATACTTTTTGAGTTCATTCAAACTTCTCCCTTTCCCTTTTCCTCCCAACATCTTATCCTTCCCCACTCCCATTTCCTACAAAGTTTCCCTACACCCTTTTCATCCATTTGCGAAGTTTTGATGGACTTCTAGACTTCCATCGATGTCCATTTCTCACCTCCAATCCTGCAATGGAACTTTGTGCCTCCCATCCTTCCACTTTTTCTCGCATCCCCTCTAATCCTTTCTGATATACTTCTATTGGACTTCCGAACTTAGAGTCCAATGCCCCATCCCAACTTCCATTTCCACATTGAATTCCCACAAAAGTTCCTAATGCCTTTTGCCATTCACTTCTTATTGTGTGGAGTTCAACATGACTTCCAAACATCATTTTTGCTCATACATATAGTTCTCATGTCCAATTCCACATTCCTCCCATTTCTCCCAAGAATTTCATTCAATTCTTTCACCCTTTTGTGGAGTTTCAAAGAGCTTCCCAACTTCCATCAAAAAATCCAATTCTAACGTCCACTTTCAACATGAAACCCCAAATCTACCATACACCTCCTATTCCACATCAAACTTCCGCATTTGTTCTAGATCGCCTCTTGCACTCACCAAATCATCCCAAAACACCATTAATGCCTAATTTGACTCCTACAACTACCTAATTGGTCTTTCCCACCCAAAAGACATTGTTCATCCCATGGGTGAAAATTCAAGTTCAAATTCAACAATGGATGATGAAGAATTTCATACCACCATTAATGTGATGGTTGAGTACCAAACTCTCAATGCACCATGTGCCCAATTCAAGCCACCTATTCAGCAAATTTCATGGGATCTCAACTTGCCTTGCACACCACATTAATGGTGTATAATTCTTGGTCAAATCTGTGTAAGCAATTGAGCAACCAAACAAAGTGCTCTATTTATCTATTTGTTTTCTAGAATGGTTAATCATTTCTACATTTCCATGTGACTACAAGTGCCAAGGAACGTCTAGGGTTTCAACTCCTGCAAGTTTACTTTCCTTGAAGGCAATAGATTTTGTAAATCACAAAGAGGTAGCAAGTTTGTAACTGATGTTTGCAATTGAATGTTTCTTTGGTCATTTGTAGATCTTCAAGGGAGCTTTTGTGTAACGAATTGTGGCAAAATTCTAGCATAGGGCTCCCTCTCACCACATTTGCTAGTGTGATTGTAATAAAAATTTGATGAGTGTCACAACATTCCAATTTTTTTGCATTTGTAATGGTCTCTTCATTATTGCATAGGGATTTCTAGAGTTTGGAGAGGTAGTATTAAGTATGTTTGGTTATTTGACATCCTATCTCTATTGTAATTTCAATGTGTCTTTGTTGTCATTTCAATGTGCTATTTCTTATGGTAAACAGTGACTCTATCACACAAAAGAAAAGGCATCAGTCCTAGAAGCTAATGATTCACGATACACTCAAAACAAAAATCATCATTTGCTAGTAGTTTAGGACTAGAAATGTAGTTTGTATGCACTCCATGATTCAATGTTTTAACCAAGGAAACATCTGCAATAAGTTTTAAGAGTTATCATCCTGAGGAATACTGTTTTGCATAGCTACATCTTGTAGTTGTGCAATGGCGTTCATGTCATCTTAATCAGCAATTTTATATGTAATAGGTTAGTCTTTGGTCTAGTGACAATCTTTGGGGTCAAGCATACACTAGAGACTACTACAGTATTCTATATTTGTTTATCTTCAATTGTGATCAATCTTGTTGAGGATGTTAGTTTTATGATCAGAAATGTAAATAAGCAGAATTACAACAACACATGGAACAATGAACACAGCAGATACCCTGGGAAAACCCTCCTACTCGAGGGAGAAAAAGCCAGCAAAATATATCTTCAATATATTGAATGAACAAGAGCAGAAATTTGCTTACAAGTCTGGCCTTACTCAAGGCTAAATTAATACAATGAATAATAGCACCTCTCTTGATGCAAAGATACAAATGAATGTGATTGTCCTTGAGATCGGATTGCTGCTACAGAATGGTCTGCTGCTAAGTGCGAACTCCTTCTTGAAAGAATGCGAATTGAAAATGAGAATGACTTGATGTGAAAATCAATGATCACCACCTTGTATATATACAAAACTAGGCGACTTCTCATCTAGGTCGGCTCCCTTAGAAGATGAAAAATATAAAATATTAATTGCAACATGAAGGCCGACCAGCCTTGAACTAAGGAAAATAGCTTGCGAAGCTATAAAACACTAACACTCCCTCTTAGCTAGGGAGGTATTTTCCAGATATCCTCGTCATGGAGTCTCTCAACATGACGCTCATAAAGGTTGCACCCACATCTCAGTCTCAGAGATGTACAAGAGTTCATCACGGAGTCTCTCAACGTGATGTCTCATCTCAGTCTCAAAGATGAACAAGGGCTTGCACCTCATATTTCTTCATCTCAGAGAAATATACACTACAAGGGCTTTCACCTCATATTTCTCTGTCTCAGAGAAATACTCAAGGGAGAAAAACCCAACCAAATATATCTTCAATATATTGAATGAACAAGAGCAGAAATTTGCTTACAAGTCTGGCCTTACTCAAGGCTGAATTAATACAATGAATAATAGCACCTCTCCTTGATGCAAAGATACAAATGAAAGTGATTGTCCTTGAGATCGGACTGCTGCTACTAAATGATCTGCTGCTACAGAATGGTCTGCTGCTAAGTGCAAACTCCTTCTTGAAAGAATGCGAATGAAAATGAGAATGACTTGATGTGAAAATTAATTATCACCACCTTGTATATATACAAAACTAGGCGACTTCTCATCTAGGTCGGTTCCCTTAGAAGATGAAAAATATAAAATATTAATTGCAAAATGAAGGCCAACCAGCCTTGAACTAAGGGAAAATAGCTCCTGAAGCTATAAAACACTAACAAAGGATACCTCTAGAAACACCTTCTTGGATTTTGTTGAGCCCAAAGTGAAGGAGAGATTATCCACTCTCAACAATTGAACTGTCATCACTCACATTCTATCAGTGAATTGATCTATCTGCCTTTAGGAATGACATTTCCTTGGCATTGAAGAAAATTGGCTCCTCTAGGAGTGTGAGAAACGATTTTAGGACCCGATAGGATATATCATATATCATATAAGTTAACAACTGACAAGGTATGTCATATACTTTGATATGTATTATCTTTTAGAAATATTTCAAAGATACAATTGTTCTTTTAAGTTATGAAATATAACCACACACAACTTTGTACTCACTCTCTCTCCATGCACTGACCCCTCTAAGTTTCAAGAAAGATCAACTTTTTCAAAGGAATATAGAATTCCAAAAAAATTCCTTTCAATTGCTTTATAGTAAACAGACGACCTCTGAATTTTAGATTGTGCCTCTAGAATAGATTGAAACAAAGATTTTAGATTGCTCCATAGCAATACTTTGATTCAAATACTCAATTTTTGTAAACCACAAATAAAGTTTTGTTCAAACTCCAAACACATATTTAAACCATTATGGAAACAAGTCTTATTTGTAAAGCACAAGCTCTTTGTAGCTTTCATTTTTATTTTATCTTTACTTTTATGCAAGAAACTAATCAAAGATTGAAGTACATTTAAAAATTGGCCCAAAGCAACAATTCCTAGAGCCTATCTTCAACAATATCACACAACCAATACATTTTGACCATGTTACCAAATTCTTTAGAACCTTCTCTACTCGTCTAGGCCTGGTTCAAGTCTCGATTCAAAGACCAAACAGTTTGGGATTTGTCCAAGGTCCACCCTAGGTACCCTGTGGGTCCTTGAGGCACCCTGTAGATCCTTGCGGTACCCAAGGTGCCTGAGGAGGACCTTGGACAAACTCAACCATGAAATTTAAAAAAAAAAGTCAAAACTTAAATTATTTTCAATTTTTTTTAAATATAAAAGCATTTGCCAATCCTAATTTGGCCCTAAAATGATTTTTTTAAAACTACATAGCCCTCATCACTTAGACTAGTTAGATTCTTTGGCTTCATTGTTAGTTTTCTAAAGAATGAAGATCCGCATAAAAATAATTGACTTTGTGTTGCAAAAAACATAGTAATAGAACTATGAAATGGCTTAACCCATGAAGGTTTGTGTGGTTTCAAATGCTTTAATTTTGGATTGGTGGTCTAGGCTACACCTCTCAACCCTATTGTATGTTGCAATAAGGAACATGCCAAGGGCATAATGCCCTTGAACCCCACTAGGGGTGCTACCCCTTGACCCCACAAGGGGCGGTGCCCCCAAACCCCTACTAGTCGTCCTCAAATCTAGGCCCTTAGTCCCTCGTCCCTATGTCTCCCCATCCCAAGCTTACTTTTCTTAAATTTATACATTTCAATACAGGTTGTGAGTTCTTCATTTGATTGTAGTTTTCATTTTGTATTGACATTTGACAAATCACTAAATATTTGACATTTTGTATCAATTTATGAGTATTTTCTTGTGTTACACAGGGACACGTCCCTGTCCCCTACGGCATTTCAAGGACGAGAAGACATCAGGGGACGTCCCCCAGGCGTCCCCTCTGATTTTGGATTTTTAGGAAACGGCAAGAAACACATCCCCAAAATAGGAAACGGTTGCAAAATTAAAGGGGATGCCTAGCCATCCTCAAAACAGCCAAGGGACTACTAGGCATCCCTCAACCATACCGGAAACGCCCAAACGTCCCCCGCAACATCACTTAAAAATCAACGCTCAAAAATTTAAAAAAACTTTGCTTTTTCTTAAATTTTGTTGGCTTGGAAATGGGTGTGGGGGTCCCACAGACCCTCCCACGTCCCTCATAAACCTACAAACAAGTTAAAACTTAAAACATTAAAATCAAAACATAAAAGTTAAATTTCAACGCAGCTAGGAGTGAAAGGAGCTAAGAAAGGAGTCGTGGGAGCCTGGGAGGTTAAGTTAGCCACTCAAACTAATCTGCAATCACTTTGCAAGTTTGCTCTCTTGCAATTTTTTGCCCAGGCTGCCACATATCAACTGTAAAAGGAGTTTTTAGTTTAACTATTAGAGCTGCAAGTTTCAACTTTGCATAGGTATGCTATGCCATTTTTTTTCTAAGTTTTAATTTTTTAAAATTTCATCTTGAAGTTTTTCTTTTAAATTTTTTTTAAATGTTATAGTTTCAACTTTTAGGCTATAAAACCCTTAAATGAACGCCAACAGTAGTGATGAAAGTATGAATGAGGACAGTGAAGAAAATGAAGTTCAAGGAGTAAACAAAATATCAATAGACCCTTCTTCTCAATCTAAAAATATAAACTCAGCTTCTATTGGAGGTCCACAAGACCATTTTGCATGCCTTGAACCCGATCTTCAAAAATTTGCAAAATGCCCTTTCAACCCCAAAAAACCATTGCTTCAATTTGCCACCAATTTAACTGTCAATAAGGGTAAAAATACAGGGAGCAGCAGGCATTGGCTTTGTCATGTTTGCAAAACTGATTACCATGGGAGCTATACTAGGGTTAGAAACCATCTATTGGGTGAGAGTGGACATGGGGTTCGAGTTTGTGAAGATATAACATTGGAGCAGCAGGTTTTAATGAAAAAATTGGTTGGAGTGGGTGAGGACAAAATCATCGGTACCACTCACAATAAGAAATGGGCATCTATTGAATTGTGTGACTATTCCAATGTATCAATTGGAGAGAATTGTGAAAGAGGGAAGAGGAAGGTAGGTGAAAAAAATACAATTATAGGGTTAATGAATGTGCAAAAATGTGAGCAAGTCGATGATTTAGTGGCCAAATTTTTTTATGCCCATGCTATTCCATTTCATTTGGAAAGGTCACCTTGTTTCAAAGCTATCTTGAGAGATGCACAGGCAATTGGACCCTCTTATGCTCCCCCTGGAGAACATAGATTGCGTCCCTTCCTCCTTGACAAACAATATTCAAAGGTGAATATGTTGATGGAGGAGATGAGACAAACATGGATTAGGACTGGTTGTTCCATTGTCATGGATGGGTGGACTAATATTCGACATCGGCCACTCATTAATATTATTGTTGCATGCCCTACTAATATTCGACATCGGCCACTCATTAATATTATTGTTACATGCCCTGCTGGTTCATACTTTCTTAGAGCTATTGATTGTTCTGGAAAACGTAAGGATGTTGATTACCAGTTTGCCATTTTGAAGGAGGCTATATAGGAGGTTGGGTCTTCTAATGTTGTGCAAGTTGTGACAGATTCAACCCGTGTTTGCAAGCTAGCTGGTTTGATGATTAAGAATGCTTATAGACATATTTTTTGGACTCCATGTTGCGTACATGCTTTGAATATTGCTTTGAAAGACATTGGAAAAATAGATTGGGTGAAGGTAGCAGTGGCCAAAGCTAGAGACATACAAATGTTTGTATGTAACCATCACACTTCACTTGCACTATTTCAGTCTTACTCAAAGAAAGAATTTCTCAAACCAGTTGAGACTAGATATGCTTGCTATTTTATTTTGTTGGAGAGGATGTTGGAGGTGTAGGATGCTCTACAATCCAAGGTGGTTTGTGGAGAGTGGAAAAAAAGGCCTCAATAAAAGACAAAAGAAGAGAAGGTGATGAGAGAAAGGGTGCTTAATGACACTTGGTGGTCCAATATTAGGTAAGAAAAATTGTTTGAGTATGTACTTACTACTTTGTTTTACTTTTTAGTTTTTAGATTTAAATATTTTATAATTATTTTTAAATTTGTATTTTCATTATTAGTGCTAATAGTGTTCATGTCATAATGTTGCTTGCAGATATATTTTCTCTATCATATCACCTGTTGTGGGGGTAATCAGGTATGCGGATATAGACTCTCTTAGCCTTGGAGAGATTTATTACACTTTTGATAGCATGCTTGATCAAATGAAACAAGCAATTCGTGACAAGGATCCTGGATTGCAATTCTATGAGAAGCATATTAGGTCTATTGTCACAAAGAGGTGGAACACAATGAACACCCCTCTTTATATGGCTGCCTATGCTCTTAATCCAAAATAGTATGCACCTAGACTTGGTCGAATACTTCCTTTTGAGGATGATGAGGTAATGGAGGGGCTTATGGAAGCCCTTCATAAAATGTATAGCACTGAGGAGGCAACCATACCTCGAGGGTAGTGGCTTCAATTTTTCGATCTTCAAGGTCCTACATTCAACAAACCAAAGGCTAGGACGGATTGGGCCACTATTGCACAAAAAAACCTCATTGGGTGGTGGAAATTTCACGGGAAGGACACACCAAAGTTGAAGCAACTTGCTATTCGTTTACTCTCACAAATTGCTAGTTCCTCTACTGTAGAGAGGAATTGGTCCACCTATGGCTTCATCCACTCAATTAAGAGGAATAGGCTTACATTGAAACAAGCAGAAAAACTAGTTGCAATTCATAGTGCCTTGAGACTTCAAGATCGACAGACTACTGAGTATCGACAGACTCCAACAGCACGTTGGGATGTTGATCCTGAAGATGTTAGGCAAATTGATGAGGAGGAGGTGCAACCAGGAATGGTTGGGCTTCTTTTGGATGATCCACTTCAAGCAGAGAGTGACAATGACACAAACAATTCTTTTGATATTGATAGCCCGAATGAGGCATAGTGTCATAGATTGACAGATTGTTGTATTTAAAGTTTGAGACTTTGGTATTTGAGTTATTTAACTTTAGTTTTAAAACTTGAACAAAATGCTTTTATATTTAATAGTTAATACTATTAACTTGTCATGAATCTCATCATCATGATTAAATTTTAAGCTTTAAACTTATTGTTGTTAGTGTTTATACTTTTAACTTTATAGTTTATAAACTTATAGTTTAAACTTTATACTGCTGTTATACTATTGCTATCATTATCCATGCACATATTGTCATATTTGATATTTCAGATTGCTCTCTTTCTTTCTCTCTATATAATATATTTTTTAAATTTCATATATATATGTAATTGTGTGTATAGATATATATATTGAAAAATTCATCTATCGCCGTCCCCAAAAATTGACCCTCAAGCTACCGTCCCCAAAACACGTCCCCTGTCGTCGTCAATCTCGAAACATCGTGGAACACAGGTATTTTCTTTTTTGCAAATTACGAGGTATTTAAATATTTTGTTTATTGGCAATTATGAGTATTATTGTTTTTATAATTTTTAATATACATAAAACAATGTTCCATTGAATGCACCCCCCTAAAATCCCCATATTTCTAGGACAGGGATGTCCCCAGTATGCAAGGACTTGGAGGAGACATTCATCCCATCATCAATGTCCAAGACCTGTGGACATTTTAGGGATTCCCCCCTAATTTAGGGACTTCTAGGGGACTCTAGGATGTCCTCAAGATGTTTAGGGAACTCCCAGAAGTCTCCTAATCATCCCAAGGGCTTTGAGGCATCCCCATGGATGAATGATTCAAAAAAAAAATTTAAATCAACAACTTTATTTGAATTGTGTGCCACAAGTCCTAGCCCTAATGGCATATGGACCCCACCCAAACCCTAAACACTCACAAAAAACTTACAAATAGTCATCTAAGCCTCATTCCAACTCAATCTCAAGTTTCAACAACAAAGTTAAAAGTTGCAACTGCAAGTTGCAAAAGTGAGATTGTAAATGAGGGCATTAGGATTGAGAAATAGTAAGAGGAAGAGCAAAATGACATCAATCCACCATTGAATCAAAGAATTCAAAGCATTATTCAAGCCTCAATAGAGGCTTCCTTCATGACTGTTTTCTTTTTTCTTTTTTTCATTGCTCAATTTAGTAACATTAGTAATTACTAATTTTAGTTGACAAATTTAGTAATTAATTTAGGAGTTTGCAAATTTACATTGTTACAAAGTTCAATTTGAATTCATTATTTTAGTTTTACAAATGAATAATGATCAAATTTTATTTTTTTTAATTTTATAACAATATTTTATTATTTAAATGTTCATATATTTGTCAAGTTAGGATTTTAACTTTTGTGTATCTTTGCTTATATGCTTTGTGCAACTTAAAATAAGAAAAACAAAAGTGAAATCCTTGTTTGACAAAGATTAAGAAATGGGATTTTTATGTGTGTATCTTTTACTTTTGCGCTTCGTGCGACCTAAAGTAAGAAAAACCTTGTATCTTAATCCCTTGCATTATGCAAAGTTTGAAATTTAATTTTTAAATTACAAGCATAAATTTCACTATTATTTCTTGCAATGTTACTATGAGCATGAGTTGTCACAGCACGAGTGAGAATGAAGTTGAGGCTCAAAAGGTTGAAGTTAAAGCTGAAATTGAAAATCAATCTGATTATGCACCTGATGATGTAAGTATAGAAGCAACTAGTTCTATTGGGAGTACAAATAAAGTTGCCCTTCCAAAATGCTACAAAAATATGCTAAGGGTCACTTCAACCCAAACTCCCCTTTTAAACAATTTGCAACTAAGTTACAAGCAAAGCCTAGGACATTTGGGGCACTAGGTTGTGGAAGTACCACTTTTGTAAACTTAAATTTCCAGGCAGCATTACCAAATTTAATGCCCGCCTCCTTCATATCTGGGGCAAAGGTGTAGAAGTATGGCCAAGTTGGCAAAAACCCTCAAATATAGGGCTGAGATAAGTAATTTATGGGGCAGTAGTGAAGAAAATGCACCAACATTTGCTACTTTGCCACTAAGGGGAAGAGGTCTTCAAAGTTTAACTTCTACTACTTTGCAAAGGCTGCAAGCACATATTCAAATTTCTTCTAGTTCAAGGGCAGAGAACCCAAATATAGGGTGACTAGTAATGCTCCAAACTAGCTAGTATATTTATTCAATGTGCAAGTGAAGGATGATGCAAATGATGCCATTGACAAATTCTTCTTTGCCAACGGCATTCCATTCCATGTGGCTCACCCTCCTTATTATAAGGAGGTTGTGGCAAAGATAATTAGAGTGGGGCCATCATATGTGCGACCAAGAGAGACTAAATTGAGGACAACAATCTTGGATAAGAATTATTTCAAGATTAACATTTTAATGGAGAAAATGAAGGATACCTAGGTCACAAGTGGATGCAACATATTCATGGATGGGTGGACAAACATTAGGTATTGTCCACTCACCAATATCATGGTTACATGTATAGAGGACCCTATTGGGAATTGTCATTGATGTCAAACTAAGAGTATAGAAGATTTATCATATGCTTTTGAGAATACAATAGATCATTGAAGAAGTGGAATGCAGATAGAAAACATTTAAGCCTTTAAAAGATATTAATATAATGTTAGAGCAGACATTATGAAGAATTCATGAGCAGGATTTTTGAAGAGTATGAACAGCTATACAAAAAAAGAAAAGGAAGAATAAATACAGATTGCTAGTACAGATTGTTTGAGCAAAATCATGAACAGCATGACAGATTGCTAGTACAGATTGAAGATATCGATTTAAATCTGAAGGTAAGATAAATCATTGCTAAACAAATATAGCATATAAGAAAAAAAAAAAACACAAGTCAAAAAGAAACAAAATAAGAAAAAGACAAATTAAGAAAAGGACAAAAAACTAATAAAACAAATTTAAAAAGTTACAAAGGTGCGATTCTTTAAGTGAAAAGAAATGCGATTAAAATCTGAAGAGATATAACCATTCTAAAGTGATGCGATCATTCCAAAAAGACATGTGACTTTATTTCTGAAGGAATATGATTTAGTTCAAAAAAGGAACGATCTGTTTTAAAACAGATTTATTAAAAAATAACAAACATGAAATGATACAAAACTAAAGGGTGCAAGAACAGATTTTGAAAGATATGATCTTTCACCAAAGGTTGCAATTTATGACAAGCATATATATAGCTGATTCAAATTCAGATTTGAAGAGTAGAGTTTGTGTGTAGAAGTGCAGAAGTATCTCTTGTGTGAGCCTAAAAGAAGAGCATACATCACATAGAAGGGATAGATTGAAGCATGAAGCAGATATATTGAAAGATCTCATTCTACATTTGAAATTTTCAGTCAAGAAAGTCAAAGTTGGTGCCTTGCAAGAAGGAGTTGGTGCTCCTTGTGGGTTAGTGCATACTAAATCAAGTTAGAGAGTTGGTGCTCCTTGTAGGTTGGTGCCTACTTAATTGATTAAGAGGTTGGTGCCTCTAGTAGGTTGGTGCCTACTACCATTGTAAACCTATTTTATTATAAAGTACATAATATTGTACCATGGTTCTCGGTAAGGGTTTCCACGTAAAATCTCGGTGTCAACTTGTTCATATTGTTATATTCTTGCATAGTTTTGATTGTGTTAAGAGTTTAAAGTTGATAAAAGTTGAGAGGGTAAAAATTGTAATATACTGATTCACCCCCCCTCCCCGCCACCACTCTCAATATATTTGTGTGCTCATCAGACCCTTATCTCCTTAGGGTTGTTGATTGTTCAAGGCATCGCAAGGATGCCAATTTTCTATTTTAGATCTTCAAAGATGCTATAAAGGAGGTTGGTCTACAAAATGTCGTGCAAGTAGTGATAGATGCGGCCCATGTGTGCAAATTTGTAGGGAAGTTAATTGAAGCAGTCTATAGATATATTTGGTGGACTCCTTGTTATGTGCATGCCATGAATAATGCACTCAAGGACATGGGAAAAATAGTTGGATCAAAGCAGTTGTTAGTGATGCTAGAGATGTATAGATGTTTATCTGCAACCACCACACTTCACATGCACTCTTCAAAACCTTCTCCAAAAAAGAATTCTTGAAACCTATACAGACCAAATATGTATCATACTTCATTCTCTTGGAGAGGATGCTTGAATTGCAAGAAGCATTGCAACTAATGGTTATGGTAGCAGAATGGAATCAATAGCCCGAGTCTAAGACACAATAGGGGAAGAGGGTGAAGGGGGTGAAGGAGGCGGCAAAGAGTGATGTTTTTGGGCTGATGCAAAGTATATTGTCTCGACTCTCCATCATTACTCCAATTTTCAAAGTGATTTGATATGGCTATGCTAATGCACCTAGCCTTGGAGAAGTGTATGAATCGTTGATACTATGCTTGACAAAATGAAGGTTGTACGACAAACAAACCTCAAATTGCAATTCTACAAAAACATATTTGCCAATCATTCATCATAGATGGAAGAAGCTCAAGACTCCCTTACACATAGTTACCTATGCACTAAACCCAAAGTGATATGTGCAAAAGCCTAGCAAAATTACACCTATATAAGGTGTTGAGGTGAAGGCAAGGTTCATGAAGGCTATTAAAAACATGTATGATTCTATAGACACCAAACATCATTTCTACTCAGTGGACGAAATTTGCCACTCTTAGGGGACTTTCAAAGGAGGCCAATATAGATGGGGAGACTATGGCACAAGAAGACTTAATTTTGTGGTGGACTATGCATTGACCTCCTTCTTTGACTACCTCTCCAACAATTCATTTGTTGTCCCAAATTTTTAGTTCTTCTACTACTAACTTCATCCACTCCATTAAAAGGAACAAGCTTACCTCTAGGAGTGCGGAGAAGCTTGTGTTTGTACATAGTGCATTGCATCTAATTGACCGCAGCACACTTACATACAAGGAGAGTCTAGGAACCCAAGGGGATGTAGGGCTAGAGGAGCCAAGACAAGTTGATGATGATGCTACACAAACAAAGCTGGTTGGTATTGGTTTGGGGCAGCTTGAGCTTGTGGAGTCTAACAATTCTAGCGATAAAGAATTTGGCAAGAACTTTGGGGATGATTAGACACATCAAGCCATTTTATCATTTTGAACATTGTCATCATCATTCTAAAATTTTGAATATAATTATAATATAAATTCAGAATTTGACATTTTTAGGGTTAATGTTCACTGCAATCATTGCAATGTGTTTACTATTTAGTAGTTTACTTAGTATGCCAAAGATTCATCTATAATTCTCATACTTGCAATGTGTTTACTATTTAGTAGTTTACTTAGTATGCCAAAGATTCATCTATAATTCTCATACTTATTCCTTATACACATTTTGTAACTAATTTTTCAAGTATTACATATATTTGCACTACCACCCCCGCCGCCATCCCCAAACTTAGGCTCTTGGTCCCCCTATTCCCGAAACCCATACCCCCATTCCCCCATCAAGAAACTTCATAGAACTATGATATAAAAGTACAGGTTATAGTTATATTGAGTAATACTATTTATATCTTTACAAAATGTATCCGAGGAAAAAGATTGCTGTATTGGCATTCCCAAACCCCTAACCCATACTCATCTCCATACTAGGACCAGCAACTTAGGTTTTAAACAACTGAACATGCTTGCTGCTGCTTTATTTACAGCAACACTTGGGAAAATTATTTCTTCTTGCTGTTGATGCCAATGTCTAACTGCAAAATTATTGAAATATTAAATTAACGAGTGGATGGAAGTTTAAATAAATAAGTCATTTTCTAAGTGTTTGTGCTACCTTACCTTGGCTGGTTAGCTTCAATGCTCACTGAAAACCTTCCTGTCACTGCAGTTTCAAAATGCACTGGCAGTCACAGTCGTTACGAGTGAAATATGCCCTAGACCCATGTCACGTGAAGTATGACAGCAAACTGCTTGAAAAACAATGCCAAATGAGCTGGATTGCATGAGTATATGACACATAAACCCTACTGAAAAGGAAATCACATAGGAAGGTAAATATATCATTTAAAATTGGTCAAACCTGGGTACAGTGGCACAATCTATTCACAATTTAAACTTGATAAAGCCGGCCAAACTTGTTGGTCAACAAATTTTTCAAAAATTGTGATTTTATTGAGGAAAAAGCCAGGAACACTAGTGATTTGCAATTACTTGCATTTAATCACAATTTTTTCATGATTTTTGCTTCTTTGTGATAACCTAATACACAAAATCTTAACTAATGGTCCTATGAAGGAGGCATCCTAGATTCTTCTCAGCAGGTGCTGCAGACAAACTTCCCATATATTTTGAGTTATATAGTCTCGTAGACACTGGAGATTTTAGCTCAGCTGTAGGGTTTAAGGATTTTTATAGTCAATTCTAAAAATTATCAAAGAAAATACCACAATTATGATGTCAACTTTCATTATATATCCCTCCAGTTCCAGCAAACATCTTGACCTCCATCCCTACCATCAGCTGAAATCTTTCTTCCTAAAAGGTAGCACTCCTACATTTAAGCAAGCGATTCTAAAATTTACAGATGTTAGAATTTTATCTTTCAAGGGACCAACTGCCCATAAGAATAACAGTGGTAGCTCCCTCCAAAGGCAGTGCTTTCAAACTAAGACAAAAAACATAGCTTGAGGAACTCGTAGAAACAATATTTTAGACAAGTAAACACAATTTGAAAGGTCATTCACAAAATTTTACAATTTTGAGCTAGAAGACATTGAAAGTCATCTCATCTTATCTTTAAATTTTTAATGGTAGTAGTGGGAAACAATCCTAGGATCATGGCTAGGTTCAAATGACCCATTGCTATGAGGACATTCATAACTCCAATGGGCATGTAACAAGTTTGTGGTTCAATGATTACAGGATACCTTGGAAAATGACCCATGCTTACAAATCTTAAGAATGCAGTGTAAGCATATCATACAGCCCAAACAGTTTTGCCCATAACCTTACCCAAGATTAACCAAGCAAACAAAACAAATCCTTCAAGTGATGAACGTCCAAGGAATAGAGATGTAATGGTAATCAGTGACACTACTAAGAAAACGACCAAGATTGAAATTACCACGTTGCAGTAAAGCAGCTCACCAGAGAGTACAGATGTCAAGGTTGTAGTATGCCATTATGAAGCATAACTCCTATCCATAATCTCACCCAATATTTACCCAAAACATGCTTCATCAGGTCATAACTCCAGTAACCATGTGACAAAGTTGGGATGTAATGACATTCCAGCATGACCCACCATTTACAAATCTTAACAAGATGGTCCAAGCACATTTCACAGATAGTTATAGGCAGTTCATAATCTCACCCAACATTTCTAAAAGAAAGAAAAAATGCTTCACCGGGCTATACCTCAATAAGCATGTGCAGAGGTTGTGATGTAACTACATTCTTGCATAACCTGCATTTACAAATCTTAAATATATGGCCCAAGTACATCTCACACAGTTAAAGAATGTTCATTATCTCACCCAAGATTTACAAATTTTAAGTATATGATCCAAATAGATCTCACACGATCAGTGTTCCACGGGGTTTCGGGGATGGGGACGGGGGGACGATAGGGGACCCATTTCGGGGACGTGGGGATGCGGGTCTAAGTTTGGGGACGGCAGGGGGATGGTGGGGGGACAACAGTGAGGGGGCGGCAGGGTGCTGAAATACATATAGTACTTGAAAATATAGTTATAAAAAGATGTATAAGTATAAGAATTATACATCTTTGAGACAACTAGGAGTCCCCTAGATGTCTTGAGGACACCCTAGCATCCTCAAAGTCCTAGCAGTGTCTTGGAGACAGTGACACTGGTGGTGGGATGGTGGCGCTGGTGGTGGGCTGGTGGGGGGACGTCCCCCCAAAGTCCCCAAGTCTCCAAGACGTCCCCCTCTAGGAAACGCGGGGTTTTTTGGGGGGGACGCGTCCCCGTGGAACACTGCACACGATTAAAGACAGCCCACAATCTCACCCAAGATTAAATCCATAACTCCAATAAATATGAATCAAGGTTGGGATGTCACCGAAATCCAGCATAACTCAATGTTAACAAACTTTATCAAGATGGTCCAAGTACATTCCACGTAATACTCTAGACAGTTTCATAATCTCACCCAAAATTTTAAAAGAACCAGAAAAACTTCATCCGTCCACAACTTGCGAGGAGGTAACCACAATCCTACAACGAACAATGTATACAAATCCCCATTGTACGGTCTCAGTAGATCCCCCGCACAATTAGAGGCAATCCGTAATCTCATCCAGAATTTACCTAACTAAATAAATCTCCACCTAAAGTTTACCCAAATGAATAAAAAATCGAGCAAAACTTACCCAGAACAAGAAAACTTCATCCAAATTTGACCAACCAAAGGAAAAAAATCTTCAATGGAAGAAACAAGATAATCCATCACTTAACATAAAGCAACACCCAATATAGACCACTGAACGAAGGGCGGATTCTAGCTCAATTGTGAGCCACGAAGCAAAAACAAATGAAGAGTAAACAGTTGTACCTTTGCACAACATTGTCTTTGCAATAGTTTGCACTGCTGCGAAGTACCATTCTGAAGATGATGCATGTGATTGCTTTTATGCGATGAAGAAATCTGAGCTTGAATGGGGGAGACTGACATATATCTCACGGCCATGTTTCTGTGTTGGAATGAAGAAGCTCATTCATGGATTTGCTATTTTATCGCTACTAAATTTATAAATGTGAAATGAAATGATAAGATGGCCCCTAAATTTATAAATATGAAATGAAATGAAAGATGGCTGCTTATTTTACATTTACCTTCGACCCCACACTGCCACTCCAACCTTGAAATAGATTTGATTCTATGCATAAATTCTGTTGCAAGGAAAACGAAGTCGGTAATAATAATTACTGGAAAGCTCGAGGTAGAATATTCGATAAAATTGTCCTTCAGAATCTCCATTATTTTACCAACTTATACGGCTCACAATTTTTTTATTTTTTTAACTAAGCCTTGAAATTAAAGACGCAAGTAGCTTAAGTGCGATCCTATATGTCTTGAAAATGATCATTATCTTTGGATTTTTATACACGTTGAAAAGGTTTTTTAATTAAATTATTATGAGAGTGTTCTTAGGTGGAATTTGAAGTTTTCTATCTTTGGGCTCGTTTCTTTTGTCTTGTTATTTTTGAGTTGTGGCTTCGTTGTTGGATGTACTTTTACATGTTCTATTGTTTTTATAGTTATGAATTAGAAAGAAAAAAAAAATAGTAAGGGTGAAGATTATAACTTCTATTTGGAAATGGAAAGCGTTCTCTTGGTACTTTCTTTTTTATTGAGTATGTCGTTGAGGCTATCGTGTTTGTGGGGCATTTTTAGTCTATTATAAATTGCCTCAATCTTTTATAACCATTTAGTTGTTACTAGAGTTGAAGGTTTTATGGCACATGGCAATGACACCCCACTTAAGTGTCTTGAGAAGTTTAGTCCCAAGGTGTTCCACAATGTACATTTATTGAACTACAGGTCCATATGTGGTTCTTCTCATTTTGAAGTTTAATAGTGCATGTCGTTGGCTTGAAAGTTATTCTTTAATTAGGTGTTTTGTGAGGAGGGTCCCCCTGAAAGCATTCTTAAAGAATGGATGACCAAGGCTTGGATCCCACATGGGATAAGCCTTAAAGTCATGTGGAAACTAACCAAGGGTTTTTTTTCCTTTTTTATTTTGTTGAGGTCATCCGTGCAAAGGTTATTCTCAAGCATGGATCTTGGTATGTGTGTTCCTCTTTATTGGTTATCACACTCTGGACTAGAGACTTTATTTACAATGAGAAATCTCTACATGCCTTGGTTTGGTTGGATTTTCTTGGGTTCCCTTTGTGATGTTATAATTTCCTAACCAAGATAGCCTCCTCTTTATGTAATATTATTTGTGTCGAGCTAGATAAATAATTTTCAACTTGACCCTATAAGAGGGTTTGTGTTAGAAGTCGACCTCTCCAAGCATCTAAATGATATGTTAGATATATAGATTGGTCAAATGAGACTCAAACATATGCTCTACCTAAACTTGCTCATTACTTGATATCATTGTCAATAAATTGAGCACAATGTATGGGAATGACATCTAGTCACTCCCCATACCAAACCCACCTCTCAAGTAGTTGTTGATAACCTTCCTACAAATTAAGAGGAAGGGTTGTCTATTGTAGTTAGTTGCAAATCCAAGATTAACAATAATGGTGGAACTCTACTTAAGTCTTTGGCTAGCACTAATAACTAGTCATTAAAAACTCAAGTTGGTATAGTTTCAAAGCCTCAATACCTATGGAAATATTTTGTTCATTCCCATGGGAAGATATCCAAGGAGACTACTAAGTCAAAATTCACTAGAGCACCATTACCAATTTCAATTTTATCTTCTCAAGTAGAAACCATTATCAACTCACCTTCACCTCTTCCAACGATCCAATTGAGTTCCCTTAGCCTACATGGGAATTTGGAAGAAGGTGAACGTATGCCAAAGAAATGATAATAAATAGGAAATTTTAATTCAAAGGAAGACTTTTTTCAAAATAGTTATTCAACTCTCAACAATTTGGACCCTCAACACTCATTTATGAATTTTATATGTTAGAATGTTCAAGGTTCGACAAACCTCCCAAAGAAGCATTTCATATGTGACACTTGATAAATATATCTAGGTCTAGACATTCTATGTTTGCAAGAAGTTAAAATTTCTATCTTTTTTTCTTTCTACTACATGTCACATTATCTAGCCTACTAGTCATTTCTTGTGTACCAATCATGAAATGGGTTGAGGTGGTGTTGTAATATTTCACTATCTTGCATGGCGTCAACACTATGATCCCTTGGCATAGCATCATCCTCTCTATCATTGTTAGGGAATAATCTGACTGGATAAATTCCAAGTTCTATATGTCAAGATTTAGATTCATATTCATATGATCAAATTTTGGACTTGTCAAATAACAAGTTGATTGGTAAGATTCCTGCAAGCATTGGGAGATGTTCTGGATTATCAATTTTAAAATTAGCTCAAAATGTTTTGGAAGGGGAGATTCCAGAGTTGGGAAATCTGATGGCTCTTCTCACACTAAATCTCAATGGCAACAAGTTGCAAGGTATTATTCCTTCATCCATTGCGAATTGCATGGATCTCCAAGTATTTAATTTGGGAAATAATAAAGTTGAAGGTAGCATTCCTGTATGGATTGAAAATTTGACAGACTTAAGAATTCTCAGCTTAGCTTCTAATAATTTTACTGGTAGAATTATGCCTGAGTCATTCAAGATGCAAAGTCTTCAAATTCTAGATTTACTTGGTAACTAATTATCAGGAAGTATTCCTCCAGATGTTAGCAAGTTATATGTTATGTTCAATAATCCACAAAGTTTTGACGTACAATATTTCAAACGTTATTGCGTTCTTCTTTTATTAACACAAATTGTGCATTCAATTTTGTTGATGAAGTAATGGTTTGGATAAAAGGAAGGGCAACTCCATATGAGAAGATAATCAGAGAAGACAAGTTCATAGATCTGTCACATAATAAGTTGCTAGGTAATATTCCTTTATAAGTGGGACTCCTTAAGGGTTTAGTTTCTCTAAACATATCAAAAATAATATGAACAACTTAATCTTAGAATCCTTGGGTGTCATGGCTTACTTGGAATCTCTAGATCTTTTAGAAAATAAACTGTCAAGAAAAATTCATTCCCAACTATTAAATCTCATGTTCCTGGTTGTGTTGAATCTTTTTGACAACATGCTTTTTGGGTTAATACCACAAGGGAAACAATTTTTAACATTTGAGGTTGCTTCTTTTCTAGGAAATCCCAATCTTCATGGACCTCCCCTGGAAAATTGAATAGTGAGTTTTGGTTTAGATAATAGAGAAAATCGGAATAACACAGTTGTTGAAGATGGAGATGTAGATGCAAATGTTGTAATGGATCGATGGTGGGTAGTGGGAGTGGGGTTAAGTTATGGAGTGGGATTTGCTACTATGATTGTAGTGTTGTGCTTCCACATAAAATGGAGATACAAATGTTTTTCTCGCATGGATAATATAATTTATTATGTTTTGGAATGGTGAATCCATGAAGTCATCCTATTGTTTTTGAAAAGTTAAGTAGCATTTACAGGGCATTGTACCCTTCACAATGAGCCACTAGGGCCAAAAAGGAACAAGACTAAATAGAAAACATAAAGAAATAAAAACATAGAAACAACCCAAAGGCAACACAGTAACCACAGAGCAACAGTCGACAGATAGGCACAAGGAGCAGCTAACTAGCGTTGTCCCAGTTTTCAATCAGGAGGTCCACTACCTCATTACCCACCCATTCTTTGTTTTCCTAGCTGATGTTACCCTCCAGCTCCTTCTTTATAGCATTAGACAAGGTGCTTGTAACAAAGTGACCCAACATCATGGTGAAGCGGGTTAACCCCCGAAATCTTTTGTCAAGAGTATCCATTCTTTTAACCACATCGCACGAATCCACCCCAACATCCATAGTCCCTTGAACCTCTCTAGGCTCATCCACCAGGGGATGGGGAGAGTGAGAGGTAGAGCCATCAACCGGAAGCTTGTTGTCCATCGGAGTAAACTGGGGCCTCTCCACAATTTCCTCCTCCTCATCTTCAAATTCTTCTTCCTTGTAACCTTTGTTGTCTGACTGCTCCTCCTCAAAGTCTTCAATAATTAGCCTCTTCTTGTTGTTCTTGGCCAGCCTCCCGGATCTCGTCTTAGCATTTTCCCCTCTAGTCATCTTCGTGTTCCCCACAACCGTATCCCCTCTGGAATCTTTCCTGATAGCATTCTTTCCCTTACAATCCTTAGAAGTCGGGGCCAATATGCATTTCTCCTTACCTTTTTTAGTTGAGGTGGCCTTGTAGGCCGAGTCAGCCTGAGTGGCTTTTAGCTCACAGAGTCCTTCCACCGCACTGGCATGGGCCTTGCCCAGCCCACCCTTAAGTTTTTTGGTGGTATTTTTGGCTTTAGGATTCCCCACATTGCTCGAATTGGGCTTCCGAGGAGGGCTCTTAGACTCGGCTGGGGAAATATGCACAGTTGAAAGGGGTTCAATGTTCTCAATGCGGACCATCATGATGGCTTTGGGTGGATAGAGGGCAAGATGAAAATGATACAGTCTCAGGATAAGCCCCTGATGGAGCGGGAGCAGTGGGAGATCACAGGGGTTGCGGTTGGCCGACTCTTTACACTTGTCGACGGAGCTTTCAAGGTCCATTAAAAGAAAAACCGGGAAACTAAGCAGCATCTTATGTCTAAGGTGATTTAACAAAGGGAAATGGTAAAATAAACAGGTTTTAAATCTACCTTCCAATGTAACATACTTCATCAACGCCATACACACCTGGTCCCAGGGCTTCGGGAGCGCATCCCTCTCAAACCCCACTTGATTCCCCACCGGAGCCTCCACTCCTTTGAAAAAGGCCTTTAAGCTTTCATGGTCTGGTTTTTTTGTGTGTTTGGGATACTTTTTCCCAGAACACAGCAAACTTGTATTTTGCGCAATAACTTATTCATTGATTTCAAATAATATACCACCAATGGAGACCCGTCTGTCCTTCCACGAATTGGCAAACTGACCCGAAAGGATAGGATCATGGCCAACCAAGCACTCCATAAACGGAGCAATGCCACCCTCCACACAAATGTGCCAAACCAAAGGGTTGTTCTGAAACTCCTCGCAGTTGTCAAGTTCAGTCCTAACCCGCTCACCACCCATACTTCCAACCTACACAGGAAACTCAAAATGCAAAAAATGCCAATTGCAGCAGCCGCGAATAATAATCACAAAGTGATAGTTAAGGCAAGGAATACAGCGAAGGATAATTAAACCCACGTACAGGTCGCACGCGCGGAGGGGAAAATCACCACAGGGTGATTTGACACCAAATTTAATGAATTTATGATTACAGCCAAGAAGGCAAGAATTGGCGGACATGTAGGGGATGCACGAAAACCCAAGCGGAAAGGCCAGATAACTAAAATTAGCAAGCATCCAAATCGAGCCAAAAGAGTCCCGCGCTAAACTAATCGGCCTGAAGCCCCTAGAAGGAGGCCATCTCCCATCATCCTATTGTTGATATGTACTTAACATTTGTATTTTCCAAAATCCTCCTTTCATTGATATGTACTTGATATTTATATTGTGGCTCATATTTATGTTGATTTATTTTTAATGTGTGTCAAAGAAAAAACTATATTTAATTTATTTGAAAATGAGTATTACAAAGTTTTCGAAAGTCTTTTTTTAATAAAAGATATTATATATTTTGAAAAATTATGTAAGATTGTTTGTAATAAATAATATTTTTAAATTTTTAATTTATTTTTGTTTGAAATTAAATATAATAATTATAAAAGAAATTTGATATATTAAAATATAATATTATTTTATAAAATTGATTATTAATTTTTATACTTTTATAATTATATTGTAATATTGTTATTTTTAAATAATTTTCAAAAGGCAAAATTGAGATTTTTTTAATTTTTTTTGGTAGATAATGCAAGTGACATATTTTGTCATCATCACATGACTCCATTAGTGTAATCACAAGCGAGAAAATGGTGAATATTATATAGTTATCCAAGTGACAAAGATGGTGGTATGATCAATTGAAGCTTACTCCAAAATGTGATCCAATGTAGTAGATGTGGTCTTCCTTTTTTGTTTGTCTCAACCTTTTAGTGCATTTAAGCTCGATATCAACATATTTTATAAATTTTGTTTATCTTTTTATTCTTTACCTTGACATGTGTCTATACAAAGAAATGATTAGTAGATCGTTTTGAACATTTGCTGAAAATTTTAGGTCTCTATGACACAAAATTCCAAGCCACAACTATAGGATTAGGCTATCATACCCTTGGACATACCACTAGGTTGCACTAAAGTCATGAATTAAAATTAGTTAAAATTTTGATTAGGTTATTTTGAGTCCATTTCTAATGCTATCCACTCTTTCCAAGTGCATCTAAAATCTCATTTTTACTATTTTCCATTAATTATCTTACTACATCACATATTCCAATCTCTTTTTCTATTTTCTAACAATTTATTGGTCTTGAATCCAAATGTTTTCAAATAGATCAAAATAGGATGATCTAATCGACATTTAACTAGCCTTCATTTGATCTTTAACTTTACATATGTAAAAAGAAAAATTATTTTTATCTTTCACCCATATATGCAACTAAGCATGGTTCTACCTCAAAATCCACAAAAACATGGTAGCATAAATTTTTTACTCAAATAGGGGACTCACTCAAAACTTGGCAATCTAAAACATACATACAAATAATTTTATATAAAATGCAATACTATTAATAAGAAATGAATCTACTTTCTACATAGCCACTTGAAATTGTTGAAAAATTGTTCAAATTCACATCATTAAAAAAAGTCTTTCTATTAGCAAGAGATTTTTTGACAAGAAAATCGATGAGAATTTTTTAAATCATGAGTACTCAATGTATTTTAAATCCATCTAAATAAACATTGATGTGATGGATGGGCATTAGTAGGGAGGTTAGAAACCACATTTTGGCCTAGTTGCTTATCGTTGGAAGAGTCCAAATCAAGTAGGCTTTGGTGCAAGGTAGTGATTACAAACAAGTGTCACGTAGTGGTGAGTACCTGCCTCTATAGTATTGTAGTAATAATAGTAATAGTATGTAATCCATATAAAAAGATCTAATAAATAACTCATATAATCTTTTTTTTGTACAAAGAATAGTCTTGCCATAAATTAGTACAACACTAGACATTAACATCTACAATCATAAAAATGTCATGACACTTAATATCACTAAAAGTAAATTTCAAAATCTTTATTGTTTTCTCCCAAACTTAACTCCATTTACTTTCTGCAAAACACATGCCTATAAAAAATATTGAACTTTATCTTCTTATGCATGTAACACCAATTTCTTTAATGATACCTTACGGCTTGACCACACCTTAGTATCTCTTCTAACCTCTCGAGTTATTGTCCTCTTGTACATTAAACGTAGTTTAGTTTGAATTCAATGTCAACTTTCTCATCTCACCTAGGATCAATATGTGCACCAAAAGACCTTAAAATAAATAAATAGTAAAATATAATATAAATATAAATATATTATATAATATAAATTATTATATATTATAATATTATAAATTAATAAGTATTAAATAATTAACTAAACATAAAATTATATTGTCCCCATTGTCGTCGTGACGATCTTTAAGCATTCGAGGGAAACTCTCTATCTATAATTGAGTAAACAATCTCACCGATATGGTTGTTCCCCATCGATGTGAAATAAAATTATTAATTTAATATCATTATTATATATTTATTTCTATATAATATATTATAATATTATAAATTAGTAACTATTAAATTATTAATTAAATATTAAATTATATTTTTATAATTATTTATTAATTTTCTTAGATCGAGTATTGAGTGGCAAAGATATGTTTTGCATGGAATTAGTGAAATGGGGTATGGACATGTGTTTAGACGTGGTAATGTTCAATAGTTGCATATCCATTTCTTCCTAGTGGTTATGCGTGTACATATTATGAACACCGGGCAAGTAGTGTAAATCAACACCCATTTAAAAAATAATAATATTTTTTGTTTCTTGCATAGGCTGGAAATTGTAATAATACTTTCCCATTTAATTAGATTTTCATAGTACTGTAAATTAAAACAAAATCACGAGCATAGATTGCTATGAAAATTGTTTATTTTAATTTTTGTGTCCAAGACATGTTGGAAAAAAGTATTAATTCATCATTAGATATAATTAATTTTCAAATATTTTATTATTTAAAAGCATTCATTTTTTCAAATGCAATATAGTCCCTCCCCTTACGATAGGTACTAAAAAACATAAATAAAATGTCAACACTAAATACTAGCAATCACACCTTCATGTGCAATGGGTACACTGAAGAGGTGTGGAAGGTCTATGAAGAAAAATTGTGGACTATTAGTTGCATACTTTTTTGTAGTACGTGAGGGCAATTGGTAGGTCATTTAGAAGAAGAAAGTTTAAAATTCAAAAACTATGTTTACATATATTTGATTATATTTATTCTTTTGTATGTATGTTTAAGCAATATTGTAAATGAACCATTTTGAAAGAAGAATGAATACAATATATAATCAAATTTAAACCTTATAAAGCATATATATACTTTTAATATCCTTTAATGGCCTAACCAAAATAAAGAGTACTCTATCATAACAAGTTGCAATGAAAAGGAGAAATTACATTAAGTTGAGAGTATCCCACATGTAGTCCTTTGGATTTTTTATTTATTGAAAAATTATATTTTCTTCATTGAAATGAGTGAATGCATTATAAAATATCTCTTTCAGTTCTTTAAGTGAAATATTGGTAAGCAATATATTTTTGAGCCTCCTAAGTTTTACATAGGTCGATTCATTCACTTAGAATGATCACTCATATACTCTGGTGAGTCCAATTACATTGTGTAACTTACAAGAAGACATGCATACAAGTTATAAACCATCCTGCACTTGGTGATACAACAGAGTTAATCATTGTTTGTCTAAGAATTATTTTCAAAGAAAGATATGATATGATCATAAACCTCCTACTTGCATTTCTAGGCGTGAATGAAGTACAAATGAAGATAAGTAGGCTAGTAAGATTTTTCAAATATTGGAAGCCTTGATCGCCCAAGTCCATCTTAGGCCTTTCCACATCTAATTAATTTTCCAAGGCATCCTTCTCTCCTAAATCCAGGAACAACTTCTGCTTGGGAACATTGGATAAATTATATACCTTAGGAGGGTCTTTAGAAAATTCTTTGTGGCGGTGACATGTGTTGTGCAATAAATGTATTACCTTTGAAAGAAATTCAATAAACTGCACATGTGTAGATGATTTTTATGATAAGAATATCTATAAAAGAGAAAATTTCATCTTATATGTTATTTAGTGGTATGGTATGAAAATTAAATAAATTTTTTTCTATCATCACAACTAAAATAAATAAAAAATAATTGATGTGTGGCCTTGAGCAAGTCATGTCCTTTTCCACCTATCAACCACTCTACTAAAAAAAATGTGCCATATTTTATTTAGGAGAGATTTTGAATGCCAATGTTGTTTTGTATTATCAATTGTTGAAAACTATGGAGAGCACCTTTTGTGTTATCTCTATGATCCCTATCTATATCTAAATTGCTTCTCTAATACAATGCCAATATTGTTGGATCAAGGCCCTTCTCCTTCAACATAACATAAAAAAATGGATAAAGCCCTTTGTCTTGCAGTAGACTGGTTAATTCTTGATTTGGACAATGGTTACTTCTAATGAGCCATTGAAGCTAACAATGGGTGGCATTGAGCTATGTCAATTATTTTCATTAAGTGACAAAATGACAGGAAAATAATGATGTAAGACAATGCAAATCACAAGGAATGCCCATGTGGAAGTCATTGATGATTGGAAACCATTGGACTCTTGTGCTCATAAGAGGTAAATGTTTAGCCTACTAGTTCTCTTCCTCAGTTGTATAAATTCAATGTGTTTTCTATCATTTTAGAGTAGTTATTTTTTAAATATTATGTGGTTTTCTAGATAGATTGTAAGAAAATGTTGGAAAATTTGAGTATCTTATTTTTATTGAAATATCAATGTTGAATGTCATCATATTAATGCTCTTCTTGTGCTATTTGTACAACTTATATTTCTTGGAAGGGGGAGATTTATTTGTAGTTGTTTCAAGTTTGATATTCTTTGAGGGCTATTGCAGTCTAAACCAACAACTAGAATTCTATGAAGATTGGTATTGCAGAGCATGGATACATAAGTCTGTAGTGAAGGACTTAGAAAGGATTGAGTTGAAGTTAGTCGACATGTTTTTTTGGGGTTTGATTATTTAGAAGCTTTTGATTTTGAATCTTGCATATACATAGGTTTTAATCTGACTTCTTAGCTTTATAATTGTTTCCCTCTAATCTCTATAGTATCTAGAAAATTGTTGTGACCTAAGAATTTTCTATTATCCTAAAAAACCTAAATTTAGCCCTGAGGATGCTATGCATGTACACCTTCCTACTTGTGATTCTATCCATATAGCCCATCCTTAAGTCCCATCTTATCCAAATCGGATACCTTTACTAGATGAAAGGAATTCAAATAATACACAGTGAAAAGGACGAGGGAATTAAGATTAAGGCATCATAAGTGCTTGAGATGTCTAGTTATGCAATGAGCAATCACATCATAAAGTAAGTAGCCTATTTAACCTAAAAAATTCCTCTAAAATACATAAGATCTTGAATGAATTGATTCCATAAATTTACCTATAAGTATTAACCAATAACTACATATGTTTGGCAGATGCCCGAAAATCTCACTTGAGTTCTTTGGGTCAATTAGTGTCCAAATTTATAAAGGCTTCCTTCTTTTTCCATTCAAAAATCTTTAGTCAAGTTAGGTTTGACAGGTTGTTCCCTAATCACCTAACAACTAGATTCTCTTTGGTTTTAGACATAACTCTACTACTTGGAATTTTCATGTTTTTCTAGGTTAGAGAAATTACTAGATTTTATAGGTACCCTCTTGAAACTGAAATAATTAGGCTTGGAAAAATTCTCTTCTCTAAAGGCTTTACCCTATTCCATAGGTTTTTTTGCAAAAACTCTAGTATTTTAATCTCTCTCGATGCAAAAAACTAGAAAACTGGGTAAGTGAAAAAAGATGGGGGGCCAAAAAGGGGGCTTAAGTGGCCACTTTTTTTTCTAAAATCAGGAAATACTAACCTTGGACGTGAAATTGAGGATGGTTACACTCAAAATTTTGAGATGCAACAAAAACAAGGATCATAGTGCTCCAAGTCTACTTTCTAAACTACTAATTTATTTTGAAAATGGTTGAGATTAAGGGTTTCAAAAGATGCACCCACAAAAATTGGTGTTGTTTTTGTCAAAAAAACATAACATAGCAACTTTTGTGGGAACGTAGCACGATGAACTTTTTTTTAGTATTTTTAAAATCGCTTCAGTGAGAAATTAGCTAATAGTATGTAGTTGATGCACAATTTTTTTGATAATTTTTTAATGAATATTTGATTTTTTACTAATTTTCAAAGTGGACACTTCCTGAAAAATAAAATTTCGGCCATGCTACCCCTACAAATTTTGGAAACTAATTGATTTTTTTTTTAAAAAAAATTAGAATGGAGTCTAGTTTCTAAAAATGTAATTTATTTGAAATTTCGATGAACAGTTAATTTATAACGAAAAAACACCAAACACTGCTTTTTGCCAAAAAAGACACACACAAACAAAACAAATTATAGATCAAAGGCTTAACATTGTCAAAAAGTGAAAAAAAATTACATCATTGGATAGCTAAGAGAGAGCCTAACATTACCCAAGTGTTCGATTTGTTCGAAATTGAAACATGTGCAATCCTGATGGTGAGCACGAACCCGATTATGTGAAATATTGTAGAATTTGCAAAAACACGTCTCTGGTTGTTTGGAAGGCCCTTCAAGCCTTTGGGTTGGTATTCCAAGGCAAATACCAAGCCTAAGGCTTGGCGATTCCCAAAGCAAGATATAACACGATCGTGTTATAACGCGCTCACATTATATCTTAGTTTTGACATGATTTTTTGTGTTTGTGCGAGGCATGTCTAGCAAGACATAACGCGAGCATGTTATAACGTGCTCACGTTAGGTCTTGCTTTATGTTAAATGCTACTCTATTGAATTTATGTTTATATATTTGTATGTTTGTATGTACATGTATGCTTGTATGTATGTATGTATGTTTGTATGCATGTATGTATGTATTTAAGATTGTATGTACATATGTACATGTATGCTTGTATGTATGTAGGATTGTATGTACATATGTATTATGCTTGTATGTATGTAAGTATGTATGTATTTATGTATGTCTTTAGAGGGAGGGAGAAGTTTAAGAGAGAGAGAGAGTTGTCTAGGTAGGGTGGGAGGGAGAGAGGGAGGGAGAGATAGACCTGAGAGAGAGAGAGAGAGGTAGTGAGAGGGAGACTTGAGAGAGGGAGTGGGAGAGAATGGGTTGAGACGGTCTTAGCTAGGTAGGGTGGGCGGGATAGAGGGAGAGAGAGAGGGAGAGAAAGAGAGAGTTATGTAGGTAGGGTGCCAAAGGGAGAGACTTGAGAGTGTGAGGTGGGTGAGAGGGAGACTAAAAAAATTTAGAATGATATCCAATTAAGAGGATTTCCACTAGGGAATACTTTCTCT
The DNA here is from genome assembly GCA_007115665.2 of Sequoiadendron giganteum. Taxonomy (NCBI): domain Eukaryota; kingdom Viridiplantae; phylum Streptophyta; class Pinopsida; order Cupressales; family Cupressaceae; genus Sequoiadendron; species Sequoiadendron giganteum. The sequence goes on from CM021108.1 coordinate 34,551,520, forward strand.
ATATTGTGTAAATAATGAATGAAACAAAGACTTTAGATCTAGCGAGGATTTCCACTAGGGAATACCTTCTCTATATTATGTAAACAATGAATGAAACAAAGACCTTAGATCTAGCATACAACCTTTGATGCCAAAAATTATTGACTACAAGAAACCTATACAAATTAGATGCAATCTTGTTTTTGGGAATTGCAAGATCAAATTTGAATCAACTTAAAAAGGTTTCCAAAATAATGTTTTAAGTGACTTTTCTTGACATGATTCTTGAAATTGTCCATTTCTTCAAACAAGAAGCATTACATTATACTTACCTAGACAATTATATTGCAAGAATGTGATTTTATGATCTCATATATACAAATATTTGGATGAATATGTTGTATAACTTGCTTTCATTTGAAACTTTAAGTCTTTTATTTGTCAAATATGCACATTTTTCCAACATGTAGGGTAGTTCAATGAACATATAAACCAATATTCTTGTAAGTATTTTCCAATAATAGTTAGTGGTTTAGTATTTATAATAGTGAAATTTGTATATTCAGGAAATAGTTTAACTATGCTTGTTATGACTAGTTAAAAACCAACACATTGACATATTTAATGTAAGTACATTATGGGCCCATAACCCACAGGTCCTTGGATTCACATTTTAAATTTAGAGAAATGGCAATATATTTGAAATGAATTGTTGAGAATAACATATTTATAAGATATAAACCCATAGGGGCATGCTATTTCTACATTGTAAACCTTTAAAATATTGTGTTGTTTAAATACATTGGTTGGAATGAAATAATTTTTTATCAATTGCACAATAACCTAATTTTTTTTAGGATGAGACATGGGGACATGTTGAATTTTACAAGGGGAGAGACAACCTCAAGAAAATTGAAATTATAAATTTATACTAATTACTTTGTCATACACAATCTAATAATATCATATATCAATAGGTGTTCAACCATAGGGATGTATTTATGGAATGGAATAATATTTCCTCTCCTTATGTACCCTTAATATTTAATTTTATGATGAGATCCCCAATAAAAATTTGTGTTCCACTTTATGTAACATTTCAAACTAAAATTTCCTCAATAAATTAATGATTGACATAATGAATATAAATTTAAGACATAAATCCATAGCTATTTTTCCATTATAGCAATTTCATGTCCATAAATTAAGAAATAATTTTTTTGAATATATTCATTTCCAAATGTCAATAGTCATTTTAAAAGTTTGACTTGGCATTAATTGCCACACAGTCAAATACAATAATTACATTAATGATACAAGTACATAAAACATAATTCCATTGTAATTTTTTTTGTGACAGCTCACCTCCACTAGTGGATGAAAACATGATTGAGGTTCTTTTCCACCCAACCATGAAGCAATGCTTCCCTTGAATTCTTCACTCTGTCGAAGAATACATGGCCCTGCATGGAACACTTAGCAAGAGATATAGTTTGCAAGGTGGAATTTGTGCATGCCTTTATGGGACTTTCAACTTTCTAAGTAATGCAATCTGGGATTTGGGGTTTCAAAGTAACCCATGGTGATTTTAAATGTCAAATTTTAATAAAACCCCTCTTGTTATGTTTCAACAATGACTTACTACTAGGCGTAGCCGGTCACTTAAGTGAGGTTTTATCCCTCTCGGGTCGTGACCGTACTGGCCCCTTTCACCTGACTTGCCGATTTTCCTGCCAAGACAACTTATGTTCTATACCGTCGGGGGTTTCAATGTGGGTCCCACCTGAATGTTTCACCTGAAGTCTGGTGAACCGTCTGATCACAGGTTTTGATCTGGGCGGCTTCTCGCCGACCTTGCAGGTTTTCCTGCTGGCATCACCAAAGTGGTGTGAGGTTTGCGAGATGTCGCCATCTTGCATGAACATATGTGTGGGTTTTGTTCCCAAGGTGTTGGCGGTGACGTGTGGCCGTCTCTTCACTGGCGAAGTCATTAATAACAGGGTTAATTATGACTTCTCGCACACCTCGCACAATCGGGGTAAATGCTCTTAATGGTACTGCGAGGTCGGCGAGGGTGTGACACGTGGTCTTCTTCTTTTGCCAATAGGGCTATGCGGGTCCCACCATGTGGTTCTGACCTCCTGTCTTCCCAGGTTGTGATTGGATGTCCTTTTCCCAAGCGCTGAGGTGGATTGTCAATACTCATTGACTTGGTCTCAGCCCTCTGATTTTTCAAGTGTGTTTTGAATCAATGGCTCAAATTCAAGGGAGGGGTGTGTGATTAGTCTGAGTGGCATGTGCTGCCTTACTGTTACTAGTGTCATTGATGGCACGAATTTTCCTTCTCCAGAGGATCTCCTCCTAATTTTCTTCAGCGTTCGAACGGTGCCATCCTACTGAAAGTATTCATGGATATCTTGGTCACTAATTGTTCGAGTGCTTGAATTACTTTCAAGCAATTATACCTTGCATGCTAGGCCATTCTATAAATGTTGACTAAGTTGCGTGCAATTAGCATTGCATTTTCTTGTGTTTGTGTGCAGGAAGGTCGATTCTCTTGTGTGTGGCAAGGTTTTGTTTTTTCTATGGATAAATCAATTCAATGCAGGAGTGCGAGGTTGGGGGCCCAAAGTTTTTCGATCATGATGGAGCTTACTACTCCCATAGTGCCCCGGGGTACTAGAAATATTGGAAAGAAGCCAGTACGTTGTTCTTCCCCGGTGGTCATATCGGATTCTAATGAATCTGACACCGATTCGGACTACCGACGTTACTTGGCCACCTTAACTGGGCTCATGGGAGTAAATGAGGAGGTCCTGGCAATTGAACCTGTATTTGCTTTAGCACCTGGTCTGGTGGTTCGAGGTTGTGCTAACAAGGATGGTCAAGGAAAGGTGGTTTCGTCGCTGTCTCAAGTGCGAACTCGAAGCAATCGCTTGTACCAGGGCCATGTGTTTTCTTGATGGTGACCGGTGGTGGGTTTGTTGGACGTGTCTATTCCTGCTGTTGCATTTTGTGGATGTGGACATGCGCATGCTTTGCACGAAATTTTGTTTTCCGATTGGTTATTGTGTAACCGTTTTTTATTCCTTTGATCATACACGATGTTATCGAATGATAAGGAATGTGAATTTGAATTTCACTTCAGGTTGAAATTCAGTTTTGCACTGACAATGTAGCCTAATGCTTGTTGCTCTCCTGTTATATAAAGGAGATTTCATGGCTCATGTGAGGGGTAAGGTTTTTGGGGTCCAAAACTTTGGAGTCTGTATAGTTAGTTTAAATGTTGAAATGTTATAAACATTGTTCAAGAAATCATCCCGTGTGGGGATTTGTATAAAGTGGTATGCTATGCTTTTTTTAATACTGATATCGAAACAAATCTATAAAATTAAGATGGTTTACTCTCCTATGTGTGTGCCATGGATTATGAATGGAGTTATCAAGGGTTTCTCTTTTCAGTTTCAATGATCAATTGAAAGTGTAGTTAGTTTTCTTGCTTAAACTTGAGGAGTTAATCAAATGCTTGAAAAGCCAATTACATGTTCATGGTTGTATATGCTCAGGATTCACAAAGAAGTATTGTTTTAATGTATTGAAGTATCTCATGGTAGTAAGGCTATATGAAGATAAGTTCACAGTGTCAGAATTATACTTTGTATGACTCCATTGCCCAGTGGATGAGGCACTGAATAATGTTTGCAGCCTTTTCTTTGGTATAAGACTGTAAGCTCTAAGCATGGTAGTCCAAATACTGAACATAACCACATATTAAAACTTTGTCTTCCTACGGGAAGTATTTCATTATTTTAGTGGGTCAATTTTGTTGCTCTTTGGTGTCGATAATCATTCTTTGGTCTGCCAATACCAAGAATGGTGACTATCCCCTTGAGTGTGTAGGGATTGTGATCTATATACAAAAGGTGTTCTGACTAGTTATAAGGCATTCTTATGAACACATTTAGGTTTACCCACCTTGGTCCTACAAAGCCAAAATTGAAGGAGAAGTCGGTCCTTAACTAACTCTCGTTAGTTGGCCACTAGTCTTTGCAGGCATCCATAATAGAGGTTGGCTACCTCTTAGAGAACAACAATATCTATGTGGGAAAAAACACCAATAGAATGGCGACTCCACTGGGGATAACTCAAAAGTTGTGGTTGCAGACGGTGTTTTTATAGAGTCATATTAGATGATATGTTGTTCTGCATTTACATAGTGAATGTTTTCAACCCAAGCGGAAGGAGATAGTTCAAAATAATCCTAATAACCTTGTGGTCTATGGTTTCCTATGCAATGGATTCATGAGTTCTAGAGTTATTCATTGAAGGATGATTTTATTGGGGAGAACTTCTGAGAAATTTAAAAAAAAGGAGAGAGAGGTTGGAGGTGCTTATCCAGAATTTGTTGTTCAAAGTGAAGATAAGTGTTAGACTTCCACAGTAATGGATTATGATTGTGAAGGATATTACTGATGGTATGGTGCGACTCTGTAATGGGTATTGAAACCCAGAATTTAGCAGAACCTAGAGAACAGGATTTCAAAGGCTTTTAAATATTGTCCTCTGAAAGGAGGTGGCGACTCTGTCTGATGAACCAGTAAATAATTGAAGAAATAGTTCCAGATTTATGCTATTTACATTCTGGAGAAGAGGTTGATACATACTGCACACAACTACCAAGTATTTCATCAAAACTAAAACAGTTCACTATTTCTCATGATAATAGGTGTTTTTGATTAAGGATAAAAATGGTTCCAAATTATACGTCGAGCATAAAAAGGGGAACAATGAATGGTTTTACCATACTTCTAGTAGTGCAACATGTAAAAGGATTTATGAAACATGTTTGTATTGCATAAAGTCTTGGAAAGCAAGAAATGTTATTGTCAGTCATTAATAAACTATTAGTTGAGATAACAAGTGATGTGCCTGATAATTATATGTTGTTGAGTAGTCTCCCATGTGTAAGGTCAGACATGAATATGCAAAAAGAACACATTGTATTAAGCCCTTTGGGGAGATTTCTAACTCAAAGGTATATTCCTTTTATGTTTAGTGGTATCAGTGATTACCCTAATTCAATTCCTAAGAAAATTAGGAAGTATTTGCCTCAATATACAGGGCAAGTTGCAGAATCGACTTCTAAGCATTTACAACATTTTTTAGATGTAATGGGTGATTATGAAATTAGTCATGAGGATGTTGTCATGAAATTGTTTGTGCAATCCTTAAAAGGTGATGCTAGGGACTGGTTTTCCTATCTGCCTGCCTTTTTAGTTAGCTCATGGAATTAGTTGGTGATGGCTTTTATGGAACAATTTGGTGAAAGAATCAATCCTAACACATTGAGAAGAGGATTTATGGGAATTCACATACAAGAGGAGGAATTAGTCTCGTATTTTAATCTCAGGTTTTCAAGAGCTTTAAGAGAAATCCCTAAAGAAATAAGACCAAATGAGGCTGAAAGCTTGGTTGTGTATCTGGGTGCTTTCAACAAGAGGATAAGTTTTTTATTAAGGGATAAAGAGCCTACTACTCTGCACCAAGCATACCAACTGGCTATGGAAATTGAAAATAATATGAAATATTCAATGATGAAGAGGTATCCGGCTGCAAGTATTGATTACCCTAGCCTAACCAGTATTAATAGAATATCAGAGCCGACTATTCAAGAAACTGATGATAAAATTCTTGCTAGAACTATTGTAAGTCCACCAATGGAGTTTGATGATAATAAGACACAAGTTGAAACCCAATCCAATTTGAGTGAAGATGATCAGGTTTCTTGTGTATCAGAACTGTATGATATGAGAAGGCAAGAGAAGGAATCACCATATGAGTTTTTCTTGAGATTTTTGGGAATCTTAATACAAATTCCTATATATCAAAGACCTAATGATTATGAATGCATCAATTTATTTTGTGAACTATATGAACCAGGACTGAGTTCTTTACTAGAGGAATTGAAACTTGCTAATTTGGCTCAAGTGATTCAATGGATGGAGATTGAAGAATCGGCCAGGAATGCATCTACACAAAATAAAGGTAGTGCTCATTCATTACAGAATGTTTGCATAGGTATTGACGAAATTGAGAGGCAAAATGATGTAGGATTGTATGAGACACCTATTGTGTTTCCTAATCCTAATTATGATTCTCATATCACTGAGATTCTCTTGCAAGCTAGTGATTATGATTTTAAGGGTAATGATTGCAGTATTGAGAATGCAACAGAGCTTTTATTTCTACAAAATTTGTGCGAGAATGAAGAGCCCCATGTTTGTTTCCAGGTGAAGGAACAATTGTCAGATGATGCATATCTGGAGTGTGCCTCAGATATATTAGCAGTGGAATAGGGAAGTTGTATAAATGTTGAACAATCTAAGGATAGTGACATGTGCGATTAGAAGAGTACAATTGGAGGTAGCCATTATTGTGATGAATATATTGGCACTATAGTCTTTCCTGATTATCTATGTGAAGTGGAGATGGAGGTGTTACTGCCCTCTGGCATTGATGTGGTCAGTAAGGGGTTTCTAGATTGTACTGAAATATTTACTTATAAAGCAACATATTCAACAGGTAGTGTTGAGTACAAGGAGGCCAGTACGTATTGCTCTATCTTTTCTGATCAAAGTGAAATTGACGCTTTTAAACCTATCTCTAAGAGTTTTTATATAGAGATGAATGAAGAGGTACAAGAAAGGATGTATATGGAGTGGCCAGATATGAATGTGTTTGTGCATTCCCTAAAGAATGATGTAGCCAATACTGCTAACTTTTGCAATGCCCTGGTACACGACCAATTGATTGATTTCATAGAGTGGCAACCAAACTTGAATAGGAAATTCCAGGAGAAAATTTCCTCGAGCTATGTATCATCTTGGTTAGGTGATGGAAGCAAGGATACCTTGCATACTATTTTATATGACAACTTTCAGTTCAATATGAAAATTGATGATACTAGAATAGATGATGCTACGGACTAGGTGAGTTATGAAAGTTTCCATTTCCTAGTACAGCTAAGCCAGTATCCTATGAAATATGACCAAAAACAGGATAAGGTCAATTATTATCATGGTAATATGTTGCTCTTAAAATGGTGGGGCAAAGCGTTGGTTAGATTAGTACAGGGGCAGAGTGTAAGTAGCCACCATAGTATTCTCAAAGATATTGGCCATCCCCCGAGTTTCGAAACATCAAATAGTGAATGTTGCAAGCTGTTTTTTCATTAGAAAATGGAGAATTTTGTTTTTTATAGAGGTAGACCTTGATTTCTCTTGGTTGGTGGCCTGGGGCTACCAAGTTTGTGTACACAGGTCCAGTTGACAGAACAAGATAATCTGTCTATAGTGGGGCTTGTGTAATTTGGTAATTTGGTCTGTGAAACTAGAGATTATGGATTCTTGTTATGCCCACAGGGGGCATACATCCCCAGCCGAAGCCACTAATGGGACTTTCAACTTTCTAAGTGATGCGATCTGGGATTTTGGGTTTCAAAGTAACCCATGGTGATTTTAAATATCTAATTTTAATAAAACCCCTCTTGTTATGTTTCAACAGTGACTTACTACCGGGCGTAGCCAGTCACTTAAGTGAGGTTTTATCCCTCTCGAGTCATGACTGTACTAACCCCTTTCACCTAACTTGTCGATTTTTTTCTGCCAAGACAACTTATGTTCTATACCACTGGGAGTTTCAATGCGGGTCCCACCTAAATGTTTCACCCGAAGTCTGGTGAACCGTCCGATCGCAGGTTTTGATATGGGCGGCTTCTTGCCGACCTCACAGGTTTTCCTGCTGGCATCACCAAAGTGGTGCGAGGTTTGCGAGATGTCACCATCTGGCATGAACAGATGTGTGGGTTTTGTTCCTGAGGTGTTGGCAGTGACGTGTGGTTGTCTCTTCACTGGTGAAGTCATTAATAACAGGGTTAATTATGACTTCTCGCACACCTTGCATGATCGGGGTAAATTTTCTTAATGGTACTGCGAGGTCGGCGAGGGTGTGACACGTGGCCTTCTTTTTTTTCCAATAGGGCTATGCGGGTCCCACCATGTGGTTCTGGCCTCCTGCCTTCCTAGGTTGTGATTGGATGTCCTTTTCCCAGGCGCTGAGGTGGATTGTCAATACTCATTGACTTGGTCTTAGCCCTTCGATTTTCTAGGTGTGTTTCGAATCAATGGCTCAAATTCAGGGGAGGGGTGTGTGATTCGTCTGAGTGGCATGTGTTGCCTTACTATTGCTAGTGTCATTGATGGCGCAAATTTTCCTTCTCTAGAGGATCTCCTCCTGATTTTCTCTGGCGTGCTAACGGTGCCATCCTACTGAAAGTATTCATGGCTATCTTGGTCACTAATTGTTCGAGTGCTTGAATTACTTTCAAGTAATTATACCCTGCATGCTAGGCCATTCTATAAATGTTGACTAAGTTGGTTGCAATTAGCATTGCACTTTCTTGTGTTTGTGTGCAGGAAGGTCGCTTCTCCTGTGTGTGGCAAGGTTTTGTTTTTTCTATGGATAAATCGATTAAACACAGGAGTGCGAGGCTGGGGGCCTGAAGGTTGCCAGTCATGATGGAGCTTACTACTCCCATAGTGCCCCGGGGTACTAGAAATACTGGAAAGAAGCCAGTACATTGTTCGTCCCCGGTGGTCATATCGGATTCTGATGAATCTGACTTCGATTTGGACTACCGGCGTTACTTGGCCACCTTAACTGGGCTCATGGGAGTAAATGAGGAGGTCCTGGCAGTTGAACCTGTATCTACTTTTTCGAGGTTGTGCTGACAAGGTTGGTCAGGGAAAGGTGGTTCCATTGTTGTCTTAGGTGCAGACTCAAAGCGGTCGCCTATACCGGGGCCGTGTGTTTTCTTGATGGTGACCGATGGTGGGTTTGTTGGATGTGTTTGTTCCTGCTGTTGCATTTTGTGGACGTGGATGTGCGCGTGCTTTGCATGAAAATTTGTTTTTCAATTGGTTACTGTGTAACCGTTTTTGATTCCTCTGATCATACACAATGTTATTGAATGATAAGGAATGTGAATTTGAATTTCACTTCAGGTTGAAATTCAGTTTTGTACTGACAATGTAGCCTAATGCTTGTTGCTCTCCTGTTATATAAAGGAGATTTCATGGCTCATGTAAGGGGTCAGGTTTTTGGGGTCCAAAACTTTGGAGTTTGTACAGTTAGTTTAAATGTTGAAATGTTATAAACATTGTTCAAGAAATCATCCTGGGTGGGGATTTGTATAAAGTGGTATGCTATGCTTTTTTAATTATTGATATTGAAATAAATCTATAAAATTAAGATGGTTTACTCTCCTGTGTGTGCACCATGGATTATGAATGGAGTTATCAAGGGTTTCTCTTTTCAGTTTCAACAATCAATTGAAAGTGTAGTTAGTTTTCTTTCTTTAACTTGAGGAGTTAATCAAATGCTTGAAAAGCCAATTACATGTTCATGGTTGTATATGCTCAGGATTCGCGAAGAAGTACTGTTTTAATGTATTGAAGTATCTCATGGTAGTAAGGATATATGAAGATAAGTTCACAGTATCAGAATTATACTTTGTATGACTCCATTGCAGCCTTTTCTTTGGTATAAGATTGTAAGCTCTAAGCATGGTAATCCAAATACTGAACATAACTACATATTAAAACTTTGTCTTCCTACGGGAAGTATTTTGTTATTTTAGTGGGTCAATTCCATTGCTCTTTGGTGCTGGTAATCATTCTCTGGTCTGCCAATACCAAGCATGGTGACTATCCCCTTGAGTGTGTAGGGATTGTGATCTGTATACAGAAGGTGTTCTGACCAGTTATAAGGCATTCTTATGAACACATTTAGGTTTACCCACCTTGGTCCTACAAAGCCAAAAGTGAAGGAGAAGTCAATCCTTAACTGAATCTCGTTAGTTGGCCACTAGCCTTTACAGGCATCCATAATAGAGGTTGGCTACCTCTTAGAGAACTGCAATCTCTATGTGGGAAAAAACACCAACATGCCTAACTACATGCATTTCTATCAACTATTAGAATATTCAAGTTACATGTTAGGTAAATAAAAGAAATAATAGAGAGAGGATAAATAATAACAATATGTTCCATAAATAAAAATGACTACAAAGCTTGGCCAAGCTCATGCTGCATAAAATGCAACTTAAGTTAGATTTGGAGAAGCAAATCTACTCTCTCTGGCACCCATTCCCGAAAGAAAATCTTATCATAACAAAGGGGTATCCCTCCCTTTTAGACCATTTACTAGCATCATATTCCAGTGTGCTATAGTTTATCATAGTACTTTTGTGACATTCCATTTCATCACTCATCAAGCAAGTAATCCATATAAAATCTGGTATATCCATTCATCTATTCATCATATATCTATCTTTAAGTTTCATATTGCATCTCAACACTATTCCATTTCTATAGTTCTATCCTTTGCAAATGAAATAAAATAGTCATATTAAAATGAGTAAAATTAAGATGAAATAAGGTATACTGCATGTATGCGTGTGTACATAAATGAATCATTTATGCATGTACACATATATGCCTAAAAATAAACACAGTTTGGAATATGCATATACATTCTTAAGTTTTTAAGCAAAAATTCCATTCTGTAAGTAATTATTTTCCATATCCAAAGAGAAAAATGTTCTGACTCAAATGCATAGTTTTGATCATACAATAATAATGAATTTTAGTTCACAATGTGAGAAATAAAAAGAATATTTTTTCATCAGTTTCAATAATTTCTACAGATTATATATATTCGAGTCTCTAGTTTAAGATAAACGAGATCGAAAGAGTTGGTTTGCTTCCAATATCAGTCCTTTTGGCTTCCTTATAACTACTTTATTCTATTCTAGATTAGTGATGATCATAGTAACATTATTCCATTTAGCTTATTCCACATTCATTTACTACTATTAAAAGAATAATCGGAACTTAGAGATAAAATACTATTTTGAGCCATCCTTTCTCTCACACCTATGAGTTCGAATAATCAAAATTTTTGGGGTCGATACACATGTATGATAAGCATGCTAACATATTATTCTCATTAAATACTCCATTATGTATTTCAATCCTCATCCCTGAGGGACCCTTAATGGTGCAGGAGCACCTAGAAGAACACCTAGGAATAGAAAAGGTTTCTGAATTTTTGTTTTATTGTGATAAGGTCATGTTGACCATTGAATTGTGGGAAAGACTTTAAAAATAGCTTGGTCCGGAGCTATCAGGAGTGGGAGAGATTTGGAGTTTTGAATTCTCATGACTGGCTAGTTTCTAGGAAATTGACAAAGGTGGCCAAATGGAACATTTTGCATTTGGTTGCCACCTTGTAACCAAAAAGTATGACCAAGAAGGGGGTAACCGATTTGAGAAACCTATTTAAGGATTTCCTCAACCTGTGTGCAAGGTTGGAAGGCTTTTGAAGTTTTGTATTCTTGCAATTTTCATGAAGGAATAATTAGAATAGTAGGAGTATTTGTTCAATTTTATGTTTTTGTGTTCTTAGCAGTGCATTAATGGCTTAACCAGGCCTTGGCATGCATGTGGAATGTAGTGTAGCTGATCTCTAAGTGTTGGTTGGTCAATAGTTAGTTGTTTCATCATTCTAATTGTTGATTTTTTGTTCTCTAAGTTCTAGTTTCTTGGTTATTATCCCTGGCAAGTTGTAATAAATGGAGACCTAGACCACCTTTCCCCTGTACCTGGTGTATGGGCTCTTGGAAATAGTGGCTAGGCTCCATTCTTGTATTTTTAGTAGGATTAGGAGTCATTAGGAGTCAAGCAAGCATGAAAGAAGACCTTTCCTAGGCGAGCAAAACAGTGCCCGATTAGGAAAGTCTAGAGGTGGAAATCATCTAACTTGCAGGGGAGACCTCTCCATGAAAATTCTCGTGGTAGAAAGGTGGAGGAAGGCCATATAGTGGTCTGGTAGCTGGTAAGAGGCTTCATCAATTGATTTGGTGGAAGAACTCTTTGACAGTCCAACCAAGTGGCTAAGAAATGAAGAAAAACCCTACATTTTGCTAAATTTGGTGAAGTAACCTGTGTACGGCAAGTAAAGTCATAAGACCTTGGAAACCTTGAAGAGGTTGGTATTAGGACCAAGAAATTACAGAGAAGGTTTGGGGTTCTTTGGGAAATTTTTGTGAAATTTCCACTTTTCTCGGGTTAGGAGGGCTAAAAGAGGCTCTAGGCTTGTAGTCTTTTTAACCCTAAATGAGGGTTTGGAGGGAGCGATGGTGAAATGGAGTCTAATGGCTGTTCAAGAAACCTAATAGGATGCTAGGAAGTATGATAGTACATCTTTACACCCCTGCAAGTATCTAGTTGAGTATTGTGGGTATTTGGCCTTTAGGGATGATTAAGGGTCAAGGGTGAAGTAGAGGCAAAGCACCAAGTTTTGGGTTGTATTGTGTGTTATGGTTGGAAGTGGGGATGGCCAATAGAACTAGGGGTATCTGCATTTGAGTCAGGGCCTATAGGATGAGTTGGTGGAGAGAGCCACCAAAGGGAATTGCTAAGGTGAGACCTGGAGCATGGAATAGTGAGTGTTCCATCCATACCCCCTTACACCAGATTGGTATCAGAGTAGTGAAAGGTTTGGGATAGTGAATTGTATGTTAGAGGTTGAATCAAGTGGTTCCAACACCATGGTGACCAATGCTGAATTGGCAAGGGATTTGACAGAGCAACAAGAGAAGAACAGGCAATTGGAAGAGACAGTTGAAGAGATGAAGCAGAAGTTGGAAGAAGTGGTAGAGGCTGCAGGCAAGATGAAGGTACAACTAGTAGTGGTTAGAGACAAGGGTGAAGATCAATTTGAGGAGGATATTGAACTAGACCTTGATCGTCCATTGAAGGAGGAACCCTTCCTCAGGGCATTGAAGGCTTTGAGTGGCAAAGCATTAGAAGGTATTCCCATTTTTACAGGTAGAATGGATGCTGCGTTGGTGATGGAGTGGATAGAAGGAATGGAGAATCACTTTGAGTGTGATGGAGTGACTGGGGAACAGAAGGTGAACATAGCAAAGTCAAGACTAAGGGGACAAGCACTGACTTGGTGGAAGTTCCTACAAGAAGAAAGGGAGAATGAAGGCAAGAAGCACATATCTAGTTGGAAAGCTATGGTGGCTAAAGTGAAGGAGTATTATCTACCAAAAGACTATGAGGTCCAACTACATAAGAAAAGGCAAAACCTTAGGCAAAGAGACCTAGATGTGGTTGCTTACACCGAGGAGTTTCAAAAACTGAGTCTTAGGTCTAGGGTGCAAGAAGTGGAAAGCATCAAAGTGGCGAGGTACCTAAATGGACTCAAATGGAACATTCGAGAAGAGTTGAGTCTCTTTACACTCACCAATCTCCATAGTTGTTTCCAAATGGATTTCAAGGTGGAGGAGAAGCTGAAAAAGAAGCAAGACTCTAATTCTAAAGGCAGAGGTAAAGGCAGGGATCAAAGAGATCAAAGAGATCAAAGAGGACAACGAGGGGGCTACCAAGGTATAATAGAGGTAGAGGTTCTCAAGGAGGATCAAATAGAGGAAGAGGAGCAGGCAGAAGCAATTCCTATTTTGCAACCATGAAATGCTATCATTGTGGTCAAGTTGGACACCCAGCCTATAGGTGCCCGGAGAAAGCAACTTCATCAAGCAATGAGAAGAGATTGGCTTATGCACAAGAAGACACCATGAGTCCTAAGGCAACTGAGGTCAGTAATATTGAATATGAGATGGGAGAGAGTCTGATGTTCAGAAGAGTTTTGATCAGACAACCGGTCAAACAAGAACCAAAACAAAGGAGAGCTCTATTCAGGGTAAGGTGCAAGATACTTGGTAAAGTATGCAAGGTCATAGTAGACTCAGGTTCCACAGACAATATTATCTCAGAGGAGGCAATAATGAAACTGAAATTGGAGAAGGTACCCCACACCAATCCCTACAAGGTCACATGGCTTAACAAAGGACAAAGTGTTTTAGTGAATGAGCAAGTAACGGTGGAGTTTTCCATTGGAGGGTACAAGGACAAGTTAGTTTGTGATTTTTTACCCATGGATGCATGTCATCTACTGTTGGGAAAACCATGGCAATATGATAGGAGTGCCATGTATGATGGAAAGGAGAATTCAATCTCATTTAAGAAGGATGGAAAGACTTTTAAGTTGCAGTCACTGTCAGAGGAGGATGAAGGACAGTCAAAGACACCAAGTGTGCTACTAAGTAGTGGGAAAGAGTTCCTCAACACCCTACATGAAGGTGGAGAAGGATATCTAGTTCTATTGCAATCCAAGGAGGAAGATAAGACTAAAAAACCAGTCATACCCGAAGCAGTCCAGAATTTACTTGAGAAGTACAAAGACATAGTAAGTGATGGCACACCTGCAACTTTACCTCCTAAAAGAGCTATTATTCATCAAATTGACTTCATACCTGGAGCATCATTACCTAACAAAGCAACATATAAGCTTACACCATATCAGAATTTGGAAGTGGCCAGACAAGTGCAAGAGTTGTTGGACCAGAAATTGATACAAAAGAGCATTAGCCCATGTGCAGTACCAGTAGTTTTGGCAACCAAGAAGGGAGACAAATGGAGGTTATGTATTGATTCTAGAGCAATAAATAGGATCACAATCAGGTATAGGTTCCCAATTCCTAGAATTGAGGATATAATGGATTTTCTTGGAGGAGCTCACTATTACACCAAGCTGGATCTTAAGAGTGGATACCATCAAATCAGAATTAAGGATGGTGATGAATGGAAGACAACATTTAAAATAAATGATGGGTTATATGAATGGAGAGTGATGCCATTTGGTCTCTCCAATGCCCCTAGCACATTCATGAGGCTCATGAATGAAGTGCTCAAGGATTTCATAGGAGTATTTGTGGTGGTATACCTTGATGACATCCTCATATTCAGTAAGACAGGAGAAGAGCATTTACAACATGTGGATTTGGTTCTTAGAAGGTTGCAAGAGGAGAAGTTGGCAATCAATCTAGAGAAGTGTGAGTTTTTTAAACAAGAGGTTGTTTATTTGGGATTTGTAGTGTCTAAGGGGTCATTGAAGATGGATCCAAGCAAGGTGGAGGCAATCATAAATTGGCCCACACCAACCACAAGGACTAAGGTAAGAAGTTTCCATGGATTGGCTCAATTCTATAGAAAATTCATAAGGAACTTTAGTGGTATTTGTGCACCGGTCCTAGATACAATAAAAGGTGGTTTGAAAACCAAGTTTGTGTGGACTCAAGCAGTTGAGAGAGGGTTTGAGAAACTGAAACAAGAAGTGGCAACTCAACCTATTCTCTTATTACCTAGCTTTGACAAGTTGTTCACTGTAGAATGTGATGCTAGTGGAGTGGCAGTTGGAGGAGTGTTAAGTCAAGAGGGCAGGCCTATAGCCTTCTTCAGTGAGAAGCTCAATGAAGCAAAGAAGAAATATTCAACTTATGACTTAGAACTTTATGCTTTAGTTCAGTCACTTAGGAAGTGGAGGCATTACCTCCTACCCAAGGAGTTTGTAGTTTTCACAGACAATCAAGCACTCAGCTATATCAACACTCAAGAGAAGTTGAGTAATAGGCATTTGAAGTGGATGGAATACATCCAAGCTTTTACCTTCACCATCAAGCACAAGAAGGGGCAGATAAATAAGGTAGCAGATGCATTGAGCAGGAGATTGTTGACAGTACAAGAGATACAAGTGAAGAGCATAGGGATTGAAAGCTTTAAAGATCTCTATGGAGAGGATGAAGACTTCTCAGAAGCTTATAAGGTATGTTTAGACTTTGAGAGTCACTTTCATAGTCAATATGATGAGTATACATTACAAAGTGGTTTATTGTTTAAAGGGAATTAGCTATGTGTTCCAAGGGGGTCAATGAGAGAAAACCTCATTCAAGAGAAGCATAATGACAGTCTTAGTGGACATTTTGGCATCAACAAGACTTTGGAATTAGTACAAAGGTTTTACTATTGGCCTAAGTTGGCAAGAGATGTTAGAAAGTATGTGCAACAATGTGTTGTATGTATGAAAGCTAAGGGAGGAGCTAGTAATGTTGGTCTTTATCAACCCCTACCCATTCCTAACAGACCATGGGAGTGTGTGAGCATGGATTTTGTGGTAGGCCTCCCTAAGACCAAGTCTGGTTTTGATAGTGTGTATATAGTGGTGGACAGATTTAGCAAAATGAGTCATTTTATTCCTTGCAAAACTACTCATGATGCTAGCTACATAGCTCATCTTTTCTTTAAGGAGGTTGTAAGGATTCATGGCCTACCTTTAAGCATTGTTTCAGATAGGGATGTTAAGTTCATGAGTCATTTTTGGAAGACTTTATGGAATAGATTGGGTACCAACCTATCATTTGGATCAGCTTACCATCCTCAGACCGATGGTCAAACAGAGATGGTTAACAAGGTGTTGGGTAATCTTCTTAGGTGCCTAACAAAGGAATATGGATAGACATGGGATATGGTCATCTCACAAGCTAAGTATGCCTATAATGATAGTGTCAACCGGACCACAGGGAAGAGTCCTTTTGAGGTTGTGTATGGGATGCACCCAAGGGGTATTTGTGAGCTTAGGGATCTAGGAGCCATGGAGAATAGGAGTGGATATGCTGAAGACTTCAGTTAGACCATGAAAGAGATTCAGGAGCAGGTGAAGAAGACAGTCACCGAAGCTACACAAAAGTTGAAGGAGAAGGTAGATTTGTCAAGGAAGGATGTGCAATTTGCAGTGGGTGAGTATGTCATGGTTCACCTCAACAAATCTAGGTTGCAGAAGGGAGTATCAACCAAGCTACAAATGAAAAGGGTAGGACCATGCAAGATATTGGCTAAGTACGGTAAAAATGCATACAAGGTTGAGCTACCTACTGACTTAGGAATCTCACCAATTTTCAATATAGATGACTTGATCAAATATAAGGGATCAGTCAAAGGAATGGATCAGAATAGTCAAGAGATCTTCAAGGACATTAACAACATACCCCTACCTACTCAGGACAAGCACCAAGCTGAGAGGATCTTGGAATCAAGGGTGCAAAAGTCTACAAGACACAAGGTGTACATGGAGCACCTTATTAAGTGGAAGAATAAGCATGAATCAAAAGCTACATGGGTTCAAGAAGATCAGTTCCAAAAGCTTGGAATTGACATGTCATTGCTCTCTCCTTCTACTTCTTAGTGTTTGGCAGGGAGGGGGAGAATGGTGCAGGAGCACCTAGAAGAACACCTAGGAATAGAAAAGGTTTGTGAATTTTTGTTTTATTGTGGTAAGGTCATGTTGACCATTGAATTGTGGGAGAGACTTTAAAAATAGCTTGGTCTAGAGCTATCAGGAGTGGGAGAGATTTGGAGTTTTGAATACTCATGACTGGCTAGTTTCTAGGAAATTGACAAAGGTGGCCAAATGGAACATTTTGCATTTGGTTGCCACCTTGTAACCAAAAAGTACAACCAAGAAGGGGGTAACCAATTTGGGAAACCTATTTAAGGATTGCCTCGACCTGTGTGCAAGGTTGGAAGGCTTGGAAGGCTTTTGAAGTTTTGTATTCTTGCAATTTTCATGAAGGAATAATAAGAATAGTATGAGTATTTTTTCAATTTTCTGTGTTTGTGTTCTTAGCAGTGCATAATGGCTTAACCAAGCCTTGGCACACATGTGGAATGTAGTGTAGCTGATCTCTAAGTGTTGGTTGGTCAATAGTTAGTTGTTTCATCATTCTAATTGTTGATTTTATGTTCTCTAAGTTCTAGTTTCTTGGTTATTCTGCCTGACAAGTTGTAATAAATGGAGACCTAGACCACCTTTCCCCTTTACCTAGTGTATGGGATCTTGGAAATAGTGGCTAGGATCCATTCTTGTATTTTTAGTAGGATTAGGAGTCATTAGGAGTCAAGCAAGCATGAAAGAAGACCTTTCCTAGGTGAGCAAAACAATGCCTGATTAGGAAAGTCTAGAGGTGGAAATCACCTAACTTGTAGGGGAGACCTCTCCATGAAAATTCTCATGGTAGAAAGGTGGAGGAAGGCCATACAGTGGTTTGGTAGCTAGTAAGAGGCTTCATCAATCGATTTGGTGGAAGAACTCTTTGACAGTCCAACCAGGTGGCTAAGAAATGAAGAAAAACCCTACATTTTGCTAAATTTGGTGAAGTAACCTGTGTACGGAAAGTCCAGTCATAAGACCTTGGAAACCTTGAAGAGGTTGGTATCAGGACCAAGAAAATACAGAGAAGGTTTGGGGTTCTTTGGGAAAGTTTTGTGAAATTTCCACTTTTCTTAGGTTAGGAGGGCTAAAAGAGGCTCTAGGCTTGTAGTCTTTTTAACCCTAAGTGAGGGTTTGGAGGGAGCGATGGTGAAATGGAGTCTAATGGTTGTTCAAGAAACCTAATAGGATGCTAGGAAGCATGATAGTACATCTTTACACCCCTGCAAGTATCTAGTTGAGTATTGTGGGTATTTGGCCTTTAGGGATGATTAAGGGTCAAGGGTGAAGTAGAGGCAAAGCACCAAGTTTTGGGTTGTATTGTGTGTTATGGTTGGAAGTGGGGATGGCCAGTAGAACCAGGGGTATCTGCATTTGAGTCAGGGCCTATAGGTTGAGTTGGTGGAGAGAGCCACCAAAGGGAATTGCTAAGGTGAGACCCGGAGCATGGAATAGTGAGTGTTCCATCCATACCCCCTTACACCACTTAACTTGTGAAACAAAATGTGAATAGACACTGTCAAAACTATGATGGACCGACACATGATCATTCAAGTATGTATACATATATATATAGATATATACATATATATATGCATACCCACCAATAGATAGAGGTTCATTTAAATTATTTCAAGGGTTTCAATAACCCTCAACCTATTAAGGCCATCATATGCTGGAAATAACATATTACGATTTGCATGCACTATCACTTAGTGAAAATCCCACAAATAAATAAACAGACATTAATTTACACATCTTATCGAATGTAGCAAGGTTGTTCGGCCTCAAAAACATGACAGGACAACACATAGTCATTTTCCCAATTCATAATACATATACACACTACCGATCTTAGTGGCATCAAGCTAACCATCGAATTGGTGGGAATCATTTATGCTCAAAGATTTAATAGAGTGATGAACATCATTCTTTGGTAACTCCATTATTGGTGACGATATCACCCATACACATACATATGGGATAGAATGATAGGAATCATTTAGAGCTGAACCATAGCTTGTGTGATTCTTACCATTTGGCCTCTATAAGAAAATCAACATAAAATCTCAAAGGAATATATTGTTTTCAATTGAAAGAAATGAATATCACCTCACACAGTTATTCCTACCATAGAAAACACATTAAAGTAATGATAGATAAATAATAACCCACAAGCTAGAGCCCGACCACCACCCTTGCTTCAATCATGCATAGAATGTCAACCTATACTCACAGTGAGGTGTTCACTGGGGGGTTTTCACCCTCCAGATGGGGTTTCATAGAGAAATATTACAAACTCATCATGATAAACAAAGACCTCGAATTTCAGTGGCAAGAATACGGAGAATAACAATATGGTAAATGATACCCATTAAGATATCAAGAGAAAATCTCTCAAACTTATGATAGAAAAATCTAAAGGGATATTGAATTACCTCTATGGACTGCATGTTAGTTGTCTTTGATTCAATTTGAATAGAAACAACAGCTCTTCCTCATGCCTTTCTCTCCCCTACTTTTTCCCCAAATCCTTCAATGTTTTTTGCTTGATTGCTTCTTCTATTTTCAAATCTGCCCACACCCTGTCCATTGATTATGCGTACTATTTTTTGGGGTGATCTTAGTTCTCCATGTCACACTCTCTTAGCCACCCACTCCCCCATTTCTAATAATTGTTTACCACCTTTCTATTATGGAAGGAATAGACCTTCTTCAAATGTGAAGGGGTTATTTGAATATTGTTTATCATTGATTCTTTCCATATGTTTTTTAGATTATATTTTGAATAGAAGAAATTTTTCAATGCAATCCTTTAATACACATTTATTTATATGTGCATATACATATATGTATATATATATATGGTTACACACGCATACATATATATTTAAATATAAAGCACAACGTTGTTACTATTCTATTTTATTTCCTTATCAAGGGCTCATGTTCTTTCGAAAAGATGAATAACATAATCGTTCTTTCCATGATAGTTATATGTAATCAGACACATTTTCATTTAACTTTGAAATAGATATGGTAAGACAAGCGATGAAATAAATAAGATTGTTTGTTTAACCAAATATAACTTCCATGCAAGCAAGAATGATATCCATCATTTACAAAACAAATGCACATGCCATGTCCTACTATGGCGTGTGAGATTCCAGATTCCAATCTTGCTTACTATTCGTCATCTGACTAAGCATTCTTGCCTCAACCAAGTTCTCGTTCTTCAACCCGTTCTTACAGACACACATGTTCTTGCACTTGCCAACTTTATCAGTAACCTTTAACCGATAAACATTATGAAATACTATTTTAAATCATAAAATTTATAAAATAATTTATTTTCCATATACCATTTATATTTATCAAATTCATAAACAATAACTGATAAATATTAGATTTTTTCAAATATTTCAATTAAATCAACATTATTAAATGCAAGTAAGGAAATTGAGATGTGACACTTTACTATTAGGTTCACAACATGGTTGTGAATGTGAGGTATCCACATTTTTATAAGCCAAAACTTTGAATCCAAAAACATAATTGAACAAATATTATCCAAGAAGTATATTGTGATATATTTAACCTAATTTCTTAAAGGAAGATTAAAACTAGCAATTATTTATGAAGTAATCTCTAGGTGGCAATAATTTACTCTTATTCTAGTGCTATTTAAGATGCATTCTGAAGATTTTTTGTATCATCTTTTGTTTTAATTTGTACATTGTTATTGGACTTGATCAACCCAATAACCTTGTACATTACCTTATTATATATAAGGACTAAGATTCTATTTGAAAAGAGGATATTCATGTAGTTTGGAATGCATGAATATCATCTTGGAATGTATGTTGACGTTAAACATTATACTTTTATAAGTTTATAAGTGGCCACATGGTATTGGATATGCATAGTAACGATTGTGTGGTCACATTGTACAATACTTTGAAAGAGTTACATGAGAGAAAATTGATTGAATTGAAATATGTGTGATTAAACATTTAGAATAGCCTTAGTTCTTCAATTGTAAAATTCTTATATGTATGTATGTACAGTTCTTGTCATTATTTTGATTGACAAAAATAATTCTATTGAAATAATAAAAAAGAAAGATCTATGAATTGAAATAAGAAAAGGATGTATATGAATATATATATATATATATATGAAGAATGAATGTATTAAATATATAAATTTCTTCAATTATTGATTATGTGTTTTTGAGTTTTGATGTAGATGTATCGCATGCTACTGAGGATAATAGCTAATTTATAAGGGGAGAATTATTCTGTGACTTTTTCCCCAAAAGAAGAAAATCTATGAAATAACCATTTAGAATTAAAAAGGGGATAGAAAACAAAGGATATTATGATAATTTGGTTAAAAGAGAGATTAATAAAGAATATATATAAACCCTCTTTAAAAAGGGGAAGAATAATTACTTATTTAAATAATTATTAAAAGGCAACTTTTGGGAAAGGGTGTGATGGTTTGGAAACCACCCCTTAAGGCTTATATAAAGTGTTTGTGTGAGACTTGGAAAAGGCATGGAGAAAATTAAAGGAAGAAGAAAGTGGTTGGTGAGCTATGGATGGGATGAAGAAGAGGGTACATCTTATGTGTGTGTCCAACCTGGGGTACAAAAGTGCACTCAAGATGGTCTTGGCCAGGGCATGGGTATTGCACGATGTTGAGCATTGTTCTAGTGGAACCAACACTCGTATAGAGTGGAGAAGTCTACTTATTTCTCCTAGAATACTCCATGGAAAGAGCCAGTACAACTGACATCTTCCTAGGGTGAGAGTGGCTTTTCCAAGTGCTATTATTTAGATAAGTATCAAAACCATTGCCCCTAAAATATATTGAGAATATTAATTATATTCTTTGGTGTTCATGTATATGAACTACATGGATGTGTATTCAATTTATGATGTTAACTATATTTTTTCTATTCATACTAAATTATCACATGTATTGTCTTTTGCATTAGTTATTCACATCCATTTTAATAATATTGTAGCTTGTAAATTATCTGTACCCTAATATTTATTATATCAAATTCACTGCTAACACTTAAACTTCTTTAGGAGGAAAAGTGACATTAAACATAGTCTATAGGATTTCTTAAAAATGGTAATTATGTTGGTGATCAATCCCACATGCTTGTTGAATTTATGCCATGGTGTAATATGTGTTACATGTCTAATAGGGAATGTGTTATTATGAATTTCTTCATGAAGAAATAAATAAATTAGAAAGTGAAGACATCCTATTGTTATCATAAATTTATTTTAATTTTTTTGATGTATTTATTGCTACCATAGAAAAATATTATATTGCTCACCAAGAGATTGATGCACCACAATATGATTCTGGAGCTAATAGGTAATATAGTGAATGGGATCACTTATACAATTTGAGTGAATATGAATAAATCAACTCTTATCATAGTGATATACCTAGGTATCAAAATATTTTTAGGAATAACATTTATCTTGTTAAAGCAAAAGCCTTTTCTTTGATGAAGGCTTGAGATTTGCACATGAGAAGAAATGTAGTATGACTAAGCATAATGTTTTTAGCTAGAACCTAGATATAGATTTAAGCAAGATGCTACCCTATTTAAGTGACCATGATGACTTTTAAATTTGATCTTAAATTTCCTATTATGTTATGCATGTGAGGTGGCATTGAGTGAATAAACTTTGATTCCCTATGTATGATGGTATGTTGACTAACACATATTCTAATGAGTTCAATATCAAAAGTTTGAATTAGAGTTTTTATTTTGTTT